>LR738716.1:326995587-327011082 GCA_902687465.1 Secale cereale
GATATGTCTATGATAAAAATGCTATGTGCATAATGGTGCTTAGTAGTTCATGTTTTCTTATGGTTAGTCTCAAATAGCTGGGGGGTTCTTAATGTGTTATTGAAGTACCAACATGATTTGTTTGCCTATGATGTGGTATGGTTTAGTGATATCTTCCTCCAAGAATTTATTTTGATTGACTTGGCGTATGCTCACGCATATTTAAGACTGTAAAGAAAGTCTATCAAGCCTTGATGATCTTTAATTTCTGAGTAGCGATATAACTTCCATGCCCGATTCAATGTTGCTTTGTCGCTCTGCATGATTATGACCGTCATTGCTCTTTTAGTTGGTCGCTCCCAGTCTTTTGCTAACCTTCGCCTGTACTAAGCGGAATGACTGCTTGTGCATCCAAAATCCTTTAAACCAGTTATGCCATATGAGTCCACCATACCTTCCTATACATGGTATTTACCTGCCATTCCTAACGAAGACTTTCATGTACCATCTCGAAATTATTCAAAAAAGACATTTCTCTTTTGTGCCTCTGTTTTAGCTCATGAGGAAGTAGTAGTTAATTCATGATCTTTTTAAGTTGGACAAGCTTCACCCCGGGATTGCATGTCTAATGTGCAAACCCATAATACGAGAAGGAACTGGAAAAGAGTGCGCTCGGCTCATTAAAAAATATACAATAAACAAACCCTCCTTCACGCTTTGTTCATGACAAATCAGAAAACTTTGGCAGTGATAAACAAAGGAGATTAAGAGGATGTGATCGTCCTCATGCGGGAGCCGTTCCTCGAAACTTGTCCAGCTCAAGAAGTAATTGAGTTATCTACTAGCATTCATTGACGAAATATGCATCTCTAAAAAATAATTATTACCTCTGTTTTTAAAACCAAGAGCTCTGGTACATGTTTAGTTTTTGTTTCCGACCACAGATTTTCAACCTTGCCAACAAAAGCCACGGTTCGAGAGTCTCCACCTTCTTTCTTTAAAGCACCAACTATTGAGAGCATGATTGTCATTCTGAGTGTAATGTGCATTGTCCCAAAGTACCATTGTCTTCTACATGACTATGATATCATTTATTCTGAAATCATTGTATCTAGTCGTCACTTAAACTTTGGAGGTGCCCCGACATTTCTGTTTTGCTTCACTAAAGGGGGCAAGCGAGATATCACTTTGTCATGTTTGCACACCATGCTCACTACAAATCTATTGAGTGTTTCAGTATCATATTGTAAAACTTTCAGTTCTTTGTGATATTCTCATGAGGCAACTTAATTACTACAGATTCATTGTCTCAGTAAGCATTTGTCATGTGACTGTGAAAAGTTCTTATATGGTTAATAGCATGTCACCACAGAAATTATGCTTGTTATCATTTACCTACTCGAGGACGAGCAGGAATTAAGCTTGGGGATGTTGACACGTCCAAAACGTATGTATAATTTCTGCTTGCTCCATGCCTCTTTTGTGTGATATTGCTATGATATTTATGCACTTCCATACACTTTTGATCATATTTGGACTAACCTATTAACTCAGTGCACCCCAGTGCCAGTTTCTGTTTTCTGCTGTTTTTGTATTTCAGGTTTTCCCATTACGTAAACTGCCAGAAAAATTCCGGGAAAAATATATTAAAAATCAGCGTTCCGGAAGCTTCCATGCGGCCAAAGTAGGGCCGGAGGGGGGCCACCAGGGCTCCAGGCGGCCAAAGGGCGCGCCCCCTCTACTGGCCGCGCCGCCAGGGTGCCTGGGCCCCCCTGGCCTCCTCTGACGCCCCCCTTTGGCATATATTTACACCGCGTCCCGAAACCCTCGAGGACGGAACCCTTTTTCGGGATCTCATCTCTGTTCCGCCGCCGCGGCGCTTCCAAGATCGGGAGCACCAGGAGAACTCTTCCCGGCACCCTGCCGGAGGGGAGGATCACCACCGGGAGCCTCTCCACCACCATGGACGCCTCCCGGATGAGTTGTGAGTAGTCTCCCTTGGACCATGGGTCCATGACCAGTAGCTATGTGATGTTCTCCTCCCCTCTTTGTTCTTCACCGATTAGACCTCGTGAGCTGCCCTACATGATCGAGGCACATATGTAATCCTTATGCTGTTGCTATGATGAGTTTGCTGGGATCCAATGGATTATGAGATTATGTTCAGATTGGTGTGAGTAATATATTTGATTTACCTCTTTTATATTTATGTTCTTGAGTAATTCTTGCATGTTCTCCGTTGCTGTTTATTGCTTTGGCCAAGTAGTAGGTAGTAACTCCAAGAGGGAATGTTATGCTTGATTGTGGGTTCATGCCCCTCGATGACTAGCTTGAGTGACAGAAACATGAGTCTAGAGGATGTGTTGTTGCCACAAGGGGGAAAACAACGGTGCTTGTACTCGCGGGTGCAAGGATTGTTTACTTTACGCAAAGTTCTTTTAATGCAGTTGTCTGTTGCTTTGAGTTGACACTATGGGTGGGACTCGCAACTTAATACCAGCGAGATGTTCTGGATAGATATCTCAAGGTGGATGATTAGTAGTAGATGCAGATGGATTTCGGTCTACTTACCTTGGCGTACCGCCCATGCTTTTGAGCCTCTACCTTTCTTTGCAGCATAGTTAGCATTGGTTTGCGCACATAATCCTGTCAATTGCCCAGCTGTAATTCATTTACCTCGCTTAGCTGTTTTATCGTCTTTTGGGAGAGAGACATCACTAGTGAACATCATGGGACCCCGGTCCATATTACCATCACTGATCACATCCGCTATTTACTTTCAGTTCTTACTTACTAGTTGCAGTCATACCTATCACTATTATCTCTTGTGTTTGATCCTTTGTAAACGACAAGGCCGAAGGGATTGACAACCTCTCTGTACTCGTTGGGAGAATAGTTATTAGTATTTGTGTGCAGGTCCGGTCAATCGCTAGTTGCGCCGCTAGCAGTTGACACCTTCTTGTTGAACCTAGGAGTCTCAGGGGATTCGATCCTTGGTATCTTTGCCAAGGGAAAACTACCGCTACACTGCATCTCAAACCTTCCACTTGGGGTAACCAACGAGGGGCGAGAAGCCATCAGGGCGGCGGCAAAGGGGGGGAAACTTGCCCCCCAAGGCATAGGGGCGCCCCCTCCCCCTAGGGTTTCAACCCTAGGCGCATGGAGGGGGCCCATAAGGGTGCGCCAGCCCACCAGGGGCTGGCCCCCTTCCCCTTGCGGCCTAGGCCCCCCCACCGGGATGGGTGGCCCCACCCGGTGTACCCCCGAGACCCCTCCGGTGGTCCCGGGACACTGCCGGTGACCCCCGCAGTTCACCCGTTGGCCGAAATTGGACTTCCTATATATCATTCTTTACCTCCGGACCATTACGGAACTCCTCGTGACGTCCGGGATCTCATCCGGGACTCCAAACGACATTCGGGTTTCCATGTGCATGTATCTCTACAACCCTAGCGTTACCGAACCTTAAGTGTGTAGACCCTACGGGTTCGGGAGACACGCAGACATGACCGAGACGACTCTCCTGTCAATAACCGACAGCGGGATCTGGATACCCATGTTGGTTCCCACGTGTTCCTCAATGATCTTCATCGGATGAACCACTGTGTCAAGGATTCACTCAATCCCGTATGTGATTCCCTTTGTCTATCGATACGGTTCTTGCCCGAGATTCGATCGTCGATATACCCGATACCTTGTTCAATCTCGTTATGGCAAGTCTCTTTACTCGTTCCGTAATCCTTCATCCCGTGACTAACTCCTTAGTCACTTTGAGCTCATTATGACGATGTCTTACCGAGTGGGCCCAGAGGTACCTCTCCGTCACACGGAGTGACAATATCCCAGTCTCGGTTCGTACCAACTCAACAGACACTTTCGGAGATACCCGATGCGTACCTTTATAGCCACCCAGTTACGTTGTGACGTTTGGCACACCCAAAGTATTCCTACGGCATCCGGGAGTTGCACAACCTCATGGTCTAAGGAATAAATACTTGACACCGAAAAGCTTATGCATTACGAACTATACGATCTCGTGCTAGGCTCAGGATTGGGTCTTGTCCATCACATCATTCTCCTAATGATGTGATCCCGTTATCAACGACATCCAATGTCCATGGTCAGGAAACCGTGACCATCTGTTGATCAACGAGCCAGTAATTAGAGGCTTACCAGGGACTCATTGTGGTCTATATATTCACACATGTATCGATGTTTCCGTACAATACAATTCAAGCATGAATAACAGACAATTATCATGAACAAGGAAATATAATAATAATACTTTTATTATTGCCTCTAGGGCATATTTCCAACAGTCTCCCACTTGCACTAGAGTCAATAATCTAGTTACATTGTGATGAATCGAACACCCATAGAGTTCTGGTGTTGATCATGTTTTGCCCGTGGAAGAGGTTTAGTCAACGGGTCTGCGACATTCAGATCCGTATGCACTTTACAAATATCTATGTCTCCATCTTGAACATAATTCCGGATGGAGTTGAAACGGCGCTTGATGTGTTTGGTCTTCTTGTGAAACCTGGGCTCCTTGGTAATGGCAATAGCACCAGTGTTGTCACAGAAGAGAGTCATCGGGCTTGACGCGCTTGGAATGACTCCTAGGTCGGTGATGAACTCCTTCATCCAGACTCCTTCTTGTGCTGCTTCGCAAGCAGCTATGTACTCCGCATCACATGTAGAATGCGCCACGATGCTCTGCTTGCAACTGCACCAGCTGACTGCTCCACCATTCAAAATATACACGTATCCGGTTTGTGACTTCGAGTCATCCAGATCTGTGTCGAAGCTAGCATCGACGTAACCCTTTACGACGAGCTCTTCGTCACCTCCATAAATGAGAAACATATCCTTAGTCATCTTCAGGTACTTCAGGATGTTCTTGACCGCTGTCCAGTGTTCCATACCGGGATCACTTTGGTACCTCCCTACCAAACTTATGGCAAGCTTCACATCAGGTCTGGTACACAGCATGGCATACATGATAGAACCTATGGCTGAGGCATAGGGAATGACACTCATCTTTTCTCTATCTTCTGCCGTGGTCGGGGACTGAGCCTTGCTCAATCTCATACCTTGCAAAACAGGCAAGAACCCCTTCTTGGACTGATCCATATTGAACTTCTTCAATATCTTGTCAAGGTATGTACTTTGTGAAAGACCGATGAGGCGTCTTGATCTATCTCTATAGATTTTGATGCCTAATATGTAAGCTGCTTCTCCAAGGTCCTTCATTGAAAAACTCTTATTCAAATAGGCCTTTACACTTTCCAAGAATTCTATATCATTTCCCATCAACAATATGTCATCCACATATAATATGAGAAATGCTATAGAGCTCCCACTCACTTTATTGTAGATACAGGCTTCTCCATAAGTCTATATAAAGCCAAACGCTTTGATCACATCATTAAAGTGAATATTCCAACTCCGAGATGCTTGCACCAGCCCGTAGATCGAGCGCTGGAGCTTGCACACTTTGTTAGCATTTTCTGGATCGACACAACCTTCCGGCTGCATCATATACAGCTCTTCCTTGAGGAAGCCATTAAGGAATGTCGTTTTGACGTCCATTTGCCATATCTCATAATCATAGAATGCGGCAATTGCTAACATGATTCTGACTGACTTCAGCATCGCTACAGGAGAGAAAGTCTCGTCGTAGTCAATCCCTTGAACTTGTCGATAACCCTTAGCGACAAGACGAGCCTTATAGATTGTCACATTACCATCCGCGTCTGTCTTCTTCTTAAATATCCATTTATTTTCTATGGCGTGCCTATCATCAGGCAAGTCCACCAAAGTCCATACTTTGTTTTCATACATGGATTCTATCTCGGATTTTATGGCTCCAAGCCATTTATTGGAATCCGGGCCCGCCATCGCTTCTTCATAGTTCGAAGGTTCACCGTTGTCTAACAACATGATTTCCATGACAGGGTTGCCGTACCACTCTGGTGCGGAACGTGCCCTTGTGGAACTTCGAAGTTCAGTAGTAACTTGATCTGTTTCTTCATGATCATCATCATTAACTTCCTCCCTTGACGGTGCAGGCACCTCAGGAACAATTTCCTGTGCTGCACTACTTTCCGGCTCGGGAGGGGTGACTGTCACCTCATCAAGTTCTACTTTCCTCCCACTCACTTCTTTCGAGAGAAACTCTTTCTCCAGAAAGGATCCATTCTTGGCAACAAAGACCTTGCCTTCGGATCTGTGGTAGAAGGTGTACCCAATCGTTTCCTTTGGGTATCCTATGAAAACACAATTTTCCGATTTGGGTTCGAGCTTTTCAGGTTGAAGTTTCTTGACATAAGCATCGCAACCCCAAACTTTCAGAAACGACAGCTTCAGTTTCTTGCCCAACCAAAGTTCATACGGTGTCGTCTCAACGGATTTCGACGGAGCCCTATTTAAAGTGAATGCGGCAGTCTCTAAAGCATAACCCCAAAAAGATAGCGGTAAATCGGTGAGGGACATCATAGATCGCACCATGTCCAATAGAGTACGATTTCGACGTTCGGACACACCGTTACGCTGATGTGTTCCGGGCGGTGTCAATTGTGAAACAATTCCACAGTTCCTAAGGTGCGTGCCAAATTCATGACTTAAATATTCACCCCCACGATCCGATCGCAAGAACTTTATTTTTCTGTCACGTTGATTCTCAACCTCATTCTGAAATTCCTTGAACTTTTCAAAGGTCTCAGACTTGTGCTTCATCAAATAGATATACCCATATCTACTCAAGTCATCTGTGAGGGTGAGAACATAACGATAGCCTCCGCGAGCCTCAACACTCATTGGACCGCATACATCGGTATGTTGATGGCTTCTCGCCCCTCGTTGGTTACCCCAAGTGGAAGGTTTGAGATGCAGTGTAGTGGAAGTTTTCCCTTGGCAAAGATACCAAGGATCAATTTCCCTGAGACTCCCAGTTTCAACAAGAAGGTGTCAACTGCTAACAGCGCCAGATATTAGCAATCAACGTGGACCTGCACAGAGATACAAATAACTTTGCTCCCAACGAGTACAGAGAGGTTGTCAATCTCTCCGTCCTTGTAGTTTACAAAGGATCAAACGCAAGTGATAATAGTGATAGGTAATGCTGCAATAGTAAGTAAAAGCGAAAAGTAAATAGCGGATGTGATCAATGATGGTAATATGGACCGGGGTCCCATAATGTTCACTAGTGATGTCTCTCTCCCAAAAGACGATAAAACAGCTATGTGAGGTGAACGAATTACAGCTGGGCAATTGACAGAATTATGTGCGCAAACCAATGCTAACTATGTTACAAGAAAGGTAGAGGTTCAAAGCATGGGCGGTACGCCAAGGCAAGTAGACCGAAATCCGTTTGCATCTACTACTAATCATCCACATTGAGATATCTATCCAGAACATCTCGCTGGTATTAAGTTGCGAGTCCCACCCATAGTGTAAACTCAAAGCAACAGACAACTGCATTAAAAGAACTTTGCGTAAAGTAAACAATCCTTTAACCCGCGGGCACAAGCACCGTTGTTTTCCCCCTTGTGGCAACAACACATCCCCTAGACTCATGTTTCTGTCACTCAAGCTAGTCATCGAGGGGCATGAACCCACAATCAAGCATAACGTTCCCTCTTGGAGTCACTACCTACTACTTGGCCAAAGCAATAAATAACAACGGGTAACATGCAAGAATTACTTACGAACATAAATATAAAAGAGGTAGATCAAATATATTACTCAAACACAATCTGAACATAATCTCACAATCCATCGGATCCCAGCAAACTCAACATAGTAACAGCATAAGGATTACATATGTGCCTCGATCATGTAGGGCATCTCACGAGGACTAATTAGTGAAGCACAAGAACGGGAGACAACTCACAACTCATCCGGGAGGCGCCCATGGTGGTGGAGAAGCTCCCGGTGGTGATCCTCCCCTCCGGCAGGGTGCCGGGAAGAGTTCTCCTGGTGCTCCCGATTTTGGAAGCGGCGGCGGCGGCGGAACAGAGATGAGATCGCGAAAAAGGGTTCCCGTCTCGAGGGTTTCGGGACACGATATAAATATATGCCAATGGGGGGCATCAGCGGAGGCTCGGGGGGCCCAGGCGCCCCCCCGGCGCGGCCAGGGGGGCTGCGCCACCAGGGCGCCTGGAGCCCTGGTGGCCCCCCTCCGGCTGTGTTTTTGCTGCTAGGAAGCTTCTGGAACGTTGAGTTTTTATATAATTTTTCCGGGATTTTTCTGGCAGTTCTCGTAATGGGAAAACCTGAAATACAAAAACAGCAGAAAACAGAAACTGGCACTGGGGTGCACTGAGTTAATAGGTTAGTCCAAATATGATCAAAAGTGTATGGAAGTGTATAAATATCATAGCAATATCACCCAAAAGAGGCATGGAGCAAGCAGAAATTATAGATACGTTTTGGACGTATCAACATCCCCAAGCTTAATTCCTGCTCGTCCTCGAGTAGGTAAATGATAACAAGAATAATTTCTGTGGTGACATGCTATTAACCATATAAGGATTTTTCATAGTCATATGACAAAAGCTTACTGAGACAATGAATCTGTAGTAATTAAGTTGCCTCATGAGAAAATCACAAAGAACTGAAAGTTTTACCACATGATACTGAAACATCAAATAGATTTGTAATGAGCATGGTGTGCAAATATGATAAAGTGATATCTCACTTGCCCCCTTTAGTGAAGAAAAACATAAATGCAGGGGCACCTCCAAGGTTTAAGTGATGACTAGATACAATGATTTCAGAATAAACGATATCATAATCATGCAAAAGACAATGCTACTTTGGGACAATGCACATTACACTCAGAATGACAATCATGCTCTCGGTAGTTGGTGCTTTAAAAGAAGGTGGAGACTCTCGAACCGTGGCTTTTGTTGGCAAGGTTGAAAACCCATAGTCAGAAACAAAGACAAAGCATGTACCAGAGCTCTTGGTTTTAAAAACAGAGGCAATACTTATTTTTTTTCTTCTTAGATCATGCATGTTTCGTCAAAGAATGCTAGCAGATAACTCAATTACTTCTTGAGATGGACAAGTTTCGAGGAACGGCTCCCGAATGAGGATGATCACATCCTCTTAATCTCCTTTGTTTATCACTGCCAAAGTTTTCTGATTTCTCATGAACAAAGCGTGAAGGAGGGTTTGTTTGTTATATTAATTTTGAGCCGGGCGCACTCAATGCCAGTTCCTTCTCGTATTATGGGTTTGCACATTATACATGCAATCCCGGGGTGAAGCTTGTCGAACTTAAAAAGATCATGAATTAACTACTACTTCCTCATGGACTTAAAACAGAGGCACAAAATAGGAATGCATTTTATTTCTTTTTGAGTAATTTCAAGATGGTACATGAAAGTCTCCGTTAGGAATGGCAGGTAAATACCATGTAGGAAGGTATGGTGGACTCATATGGCATAACTGGTTTAAAGGAATTTGGATGCACAAGCAGTCAGTCCGCTTAGTACAGATGGAGGTTAGCAAAAGACTAGGAGCGACCAACTAAGAGAGCAATGACGGTCATAATCATGCAGAGCGACAAAGCAACATTGAATCAAGCATGGTAGTTATATCGCTACTCAGAAATAAAAGATCATCAAGGCTTGAAAGACTTTCTTTACAGTCTTAAATATGCGTGAGCATACGCCAAGTCAATCAAAGTAAATTCTTGAAGGAAGATATTACTAAACCATACCACATCATAGGCAAACAAATCATGTTGGTACTCCAATAACACATTGGAAACCCCCCAGCTATTTGAGACTAACCATAAGAAAACATGAATTACTAAGCACCATTATGCACGTAGCATCTTTATCATAGACATGCCAACCAGTGCCACGGAAGCAAACTCTCTTAATAAGATAATCATGATAATTAAAGAGAGTTCAAGCAACCAACTAAACGAAAGCTCTTTTAAAAAGATAAGCATGAAAACTAAAAGCTAAGCATGATAGTAGCTATTGAAAGACAAAGAACACACACAGCAAAGATAGACATGAAAATTCTATGTTATGTTCTAGGTAGAAGTGGAGCGTGTTTCTCTCCCACATAAAGAAAGCTGAGTTCTGACTCGTTATGAAAAGCTAAAGAAAACTAAAAAGGAAAACTAAAAGCAAGACGCTCCAAGCATAGCACATAACACATGAAGTGATAAAAATATAGTGGAACAAAGACGAACTGATAATGTTGATGGAGAAGGGGATGCACGGGGGCATCCCCAAGCTTAGACGCTTGAGTCTCCTTGAATATTTCTTGGGGGTGCATGGGGGCATCCCCAAGCTTGAGCGTTTGACACTCCTGAATCTTTTTATCATCTTCCCTCGCACACTTGAAAACTCCCTTCATACATAACTCATCATAATCTGATTAGCGAGGTTAGTACCCATAATAAAATAATTGTTCCTTGCTGGAAATAAGGATATTCTTGAAGGTCTACTGTTTCTCAAGATTGCCAAAAGGTTTTTGCAAAGAAAAAGCAAGCTCTAGGTTTGCAAAATGAAGGAAAGGCAAAACAGGACAGAATCTGTGAAAAACAGAACAGCAGGTAGTAAATGATTTTTTCGGGGCACTTCTGCAACTTTAATCAAAAAACTCAAAACAGATGCACGAAAGACAATTGTATAGAGAACGCTGTCGAAAAAATTCAGACCAAAATGATGATCTGGTGATTTTATACGATTTTTTCTATCCAAGGACAGAATCTGTTTCCTGGACAGCACGTCACAACTTTTGCACTTTCTTGCAATCTGAGGCTATACTTGGCACAAAATTGAAAAGCAAAGATACAATGATGATGCTACTGTAGTAAACAACATCATGACACTACAAAAGCAAAATAAAATTTTATTCATGTGGGCTGCCTCCCAAAAGCGCTTTCTTTTATGCCTTTAAGCTAGGCATAATGCATAGAGATCAAGTTGTATCAATTGAACCATCATCAAGATCATCAAAAAGCTCTTCAATAATACAACTAGTCTTAAGAGGACTTTCAAATAAAGGCCTCATAGAGATACTTCTAGGGAGAAGACCAAAAGGATAAAAGTCAAGGGAAGATTCATTTATAAATTCATCAAAGAGAGGTGTTTCTTCCAAAGTCTTTACAGTTTCAACCCCTTTGGCAATAGATGGATTACTTTTAGAACGGGGAGCCTTTGGAACGTGAATGAACTTAGGCTCCTTCTTTGCCGGAGTTTCTACCTTTTTGGTTTTGATTGAGGAGAAAGTAGTTCCTAAAGTATCAAAGATTTCCTCAATCTTGTCTATCCTAGAAGAGTCCAAGTCATGGGATTTGATGGTCTCCAAAGTTTTGAAAATTTTATGCATGGAGCTATCAAGCCTATTCAAATTCCCTTGGATCTTACGATCCAACTCGTTTATCTTATTAATGCTTGGCATCTCTAGCTCTATCTTTTCAAGTTTTTTCATAATGTGAGCTAGGGTGATGTCCTCTTGAATGCTAACAACAGGGGGATTCCCAACAAGATTTTCAATAATACTAAGAGACTCCCAAACTGGTGCCTCTAGGAAATTTCCATTGATAGCAGTATCTAGAATAAACCTATTCCAAGAAGTAATTCCAACATAAAAATTTCTAAGCAGGATAGTAGTAGATTGCTTCTCGGTGGCTCTTTTTTGAGAATCATTAATTCTGTACCAAGCATCTTTTAGACTTTCCCCACCTCTTTGTTTAAAGGTGAGAACTTCTGCCTCGCCAAAGACAAAAGGACCCGACATAATGACAACTAAAGAATGAAATAACTATTTTTGTGATTTTTGATAAAAGACACTAAAGCAAAAACTGAAAGGTAAACTAACAAGACTAAAAGCAAAGGTAAAAGATAGCGTGCAACTCCCCTATCTTGAAGAGTGGAGTCCCCGGCAACGACGCCAGAAAACTTTGCTTGATGGCTTCTCGCCCCTCGTTGGTTACCCCAAGTGGAAGGTTTGAGATGCAGTGTAGCGGAAGTTTTCTCTTGGCAAAGATACCAAGGATCGATTTCCCTGAGACTCCCAGTTTCAACAAGAAGGTCTCAACTGCTAACGGCGCCAGATATTAGCAATCAACGTGGACCTGCACATAGATACAAATAACTTTGCTCCCAACGAGTACAGAGAGGTTGTCAATCTCTCCGGCCTTGTAGTTTACAAAGGATCAAACACAAGTGATAATAGTGATAGGTAATGCTGCAATAGTAAGTAAAAGTGGAAAGTAAATAGCGGATGTGATCAATGATGGTAATATGGACCGGGGTCCCATGATGTTCACTAGTGATGTCTCTCTCCCAAAATATGATAAAACAGCTATGTGAGGTGAACGAATTACAGCTGGGCAATTGACAGAATTATGTGCGCAAACCAATGCTAACTATGTTACAAGAAAGGTAGAGGTTCAAAGCATGGGCGGTACGCCAAGGCAAGTAGACCGAAATCTATCTGCATCTACTACTAATCATCCACCTTGAGATATCTACCCAGAACATCTCGCTGGTATTAAGTTGCGAGTCCCACCCATAGTGTAAACTCAAAGCAACAGACAACTGCATTAAAAGAACTTTGCGTAAAGTAAACAATCCTTGCACCCGCGGGCACAAGCACCGTTGTTTTCCCCCTTGTGGCAACAGCACATCCCCTAGACTCATGTTTCTGTCACTCAAGCTAGTCATCGAGGGGCATGAACCCACAATCAAGCATAACGTTCCCTCTTGGAGTCACTACCTACTACTTGGCCAAAGCAATAAATAACAACGGGGAACATGCAAGAATTACTTACGAACATAAATATAAAAGAGGTAGATCAAATATATTACTCAAACACAATCTGAACATAATCTCACAATCCATCGGATCCCAGCAAACTCAACATAGCAACAGCATAAGGATTACATATGTGCCTCGATCATGTAGGGCAGCTCACGAGGACTAATTAGTGAAGCACAAGAACGGGAGGAGAACATCACATAGCTACTGGTCATGGACCCATGGTCCAAGGGAGACTACTCACAACTCATCCGGGAGGCGTCCATGGTGGTGGAGAAGCTCCCGGTGGTGATCCTCCCCTCCGGCAGGGTGCCGGGAAGAGTTCTCCTGGTGCTCCCGATCTTGGAAGCGGCGGCGGCGGTGGAACAGAGATGCGATCGCGAAAAAGGGTTCCCGTCTCGAGGGTTTCGGGACACGATATAAATATAAGCCAAAGGGGGGCATCAGCGGAGGCTCGGGGGGCCCAGGCGCCCCCCCGGCGCGGCCAGGGAGGCACGTCACCAGGGCGCCTGGAGCCCTGGTGGCCCCCCTCCGGCTGTGTTTTTGCTGCTGGGAAGCTTCTGGAACGCTAATTTTTTATATAATTTTTCCGGGATTTTTCTGGCAGTTCTCGTAATGGGAAAACCCGAAATACAAAAACATCAGAAAACAGAAACTGGCACTGGGGTGCACTGAGTTAATAGGTTAGTCCAAATATGATTAAAAGTGTATGGAAGTGTATAAATATCATAGCAATATCACCCAAAAGAGGCATGGAGCAAGCAGAAATTATAGATATGTTTTGGACGTATCATATGTATGATTTCCAATAAGTTGGTTGCTCGCTCCATTGTTCCGGAGAACGGAGTCTTGGTCATCTTGCCCAAGAGGCATGGTTCGCACGTGTCAAATGATTCATAATCAAGAGACTCCAGAAGTCCATCAGCATGAAGCTTCTACATACGTTTGACACCAATATGACCAAGGCAGCAATGCCACAAGTATGTGGGACTATCATTATCAACTTTACATCTTTTGGCATTCACACTATGAATATGTGTATCATCACGATCGAGATTCATCAAAAATAAACCATTGACCAGCGGGGCATGACCATAAAACATATCTCTCAAATAAATAGAACAACCATTATTCTCAGATTTAAATGAGTAGCCATCTCACATAAGACGAGATCCAGATACAATGTTCATGCTCAAAGCTGGTACTAAATAACAATTATTAAGGTTTAAAACTAATCCCGAGGGTAGATGTAGAGGCAGCGTGCCGACGGCGATCACATCGACCTTGGAACCATTCCCGACGCACATCGTCACCTCGTCCTTCGCTAGTCTCCACTTATTCTGCAACTCCTGCTTAGAGTTACAAATATGAGCAAATGCACCGGTATCGAATACCCACGAGCTACTACGAGTGCTGGTAAGGTACACATCAATAACATGTATATCACATATACCTTTGACGTTGCTGGCCTTCTTGTCCGCTAAGTATTTGGGGCAGTTCCGCTTCAAGTGACCCGTTCCCTTGCAATAAAAGCACTCTGTTTCAGGCTTGTGTCCATACTTTGGCTTCTTCCCGGCAACTGGCTTACCGGGCGCGGCAACTCCCTTGCCGTCCTTCTTGAAGTTCTTCTTACCCTTCCCTTTCTTGAACTTAGTGGTTTTATTGACCATCAACACTTGATGTTCTTTCCTGATATCCACCTCCGCTGATTTCAGCATTGAATACACCTCGGGAATGGACTTTTCCATCCCCTGCATATTGAAGTTCAACACGAAGCTCTTGTAGCTTGGTGGGAGCGACTGGAGGATTCTGTCAACGACCGCTTCGTCTGGGAGATTCATTCCCAACTGAGACAAGCGGTTGTGCAACCCAGAAATCTTGAGGATGTGCTCACTGACAGAACTGTTTTCCTCCATCTTACAGCTGTAGAATGCGTCGGAGACGTCATATCTCTCGACTCGGGCATGAGCTTGGAAAACCATTTTCAGCTCTTGGAACATCTCATATGCCCCGTGGTGCTCAAAACGCTTTTGGAGCCCCGATTCTAAACTATAAAGCATGCCGCACTGAACCAGGGAGTAATCATCACAACGCGACTGCCAAGCGTTCATAACATCTTGGTTTGCCGGGGCGGGAGCGTCACCTAGCGGTGCATCTAGGACATAAGTTTTCTTGGCAGCTATGAGGATGATCCTCAGGTTACGGACCCAGTCCGTATAGTTGCTACCATCGTCTTTCAGCTTGGATTTCTCTAGGAACGCGTTGAAGTTGAGGGTGACATGAGCGTGGGCCATTTGATCTACAAGACATATTCTAAAGAATTTAGACTAAGTTCATGATAATTAAGTTCATATAATCAAATTTTAATGAACTACCACTCATATTGACATCTCTCTAGTCATCTAAGTGATACATGATCCGAATCGACTAGCCCCTGTCCGATCATCACGTGAGACGGACTAGTCATCAACGGTGAACATCTTCATGTTGATCGTATCTTCTATACGACTCATGTTCGACATTTCGGTCTTCCGTGTTCCGAGGCCATGTCTGTACATGCTAGGCTCGTCAAGTGAACCCTAAGTGTATTGCGTGTGTAAATCTGGCTTACACCCGTTGTATGCGAACGTTAGAACCTATCACACCCGATCATCACGTGGTGCTTCGGAACAACGATCCTTAGCAACGGTGCACAGTTAGGGGAAACACAATTCTTGAAAT
>LR738716.1:327017184-327031182 GCA_902687465.1 Secale cereale
AGCATGCATGTAGAGTATTAAGTTCATAAGAACAGAGTAATGCTTTAAGCAAGATGACATGATGTAAAGGGATAAACTCAAGCAATATGATATAAACCTCATCTTTTTATCCTCGATGGCAACAATACAATACGTGCCTTGCTGCGCCTGCTGTCACTGGGAAAGGACACCACAAGATTGAACCCAAAGCCGAGCACTTCTCCCATTGCAAGAACAATAGATCTAGTAGGCCAAACCAATCTGATAATTCGAAGAGACTTGCAAGGATATTATAATCATACATAAAAGAATTAAGAAAAGAACCAGATATTTCTCATAGATAATCTTGATCATAAACCCACAATTCATCGGATCTCGACAAACACACGACAAAAATATTACATCGAATAGATCTCCTCGAAGACCGAGGAGAACTTGGTATTGAGATCCAAAAAGAGAGAAGAAGCCATCTAGGTACTAACTATGGACCCGAAGGTCTGTAGTAAACTACTCACGACTCATGGTGAGGCGATGGTGTTGATGTAGAAGCATTCCGTGGAAGATCCCCCCTCCGACGGAGCTCCGGAACAGGCCCCAAGATGGGATCTCATGGGAACAGAAGGTTGCGGCGGTGGAATTAGGGTTTTCTCTGTTGCCTCGATGTTTTCAGGGTATATGGGTATATATAGGAGGAAGGAGGGCATCGGGGGAGCCAGAGGGGGCCCACGAGGGTGGGGGCGCGCCCTGGACCCTCGTGGCCGCCTCCTTCGTTCCCTCACGTGTACTCCAAGTCTTCTGTGTTGATATTGTTCCAAAAATAACTCTCGCGAAGGTTTCATTCCGTTTGGACTCCGTTTGATATACCTTTTCTGCGAAACCATGAAATAGGCAAAAACAACAATCTGCACTGGGCCTTTGGGTTAGTAGGTTAGTCCCAAAAATAATATAAAAGTGTATAATAAAGCCCATTAAACATCCAAAACATCATATATAATAGCATGGAACAATCAAAAATTATAGATTCGTTCGAGACATATCAGTCCATGGCCGCACACAAGGAAGTGCCTCCTTATTACGGGCAAAAATATTGTTTCTGTAAGTGCATGTGGTGCCCCCTAGTTGGTTTGGAGTATTGACGACAAACGTGGTTGAGGGACTAACGTGTTTGTGAGAATTACAGGATAACACAGGTAATAGTCCCTCACTGATTCTGTTTACCTTCTGGAGATGACCCCTAAAAATGTGTGAAGACATTGGAGACAATTGAGGGAGTCCTGTATTCAAGGGTCCTCAGGCATCCGGGTTGATGAAGTTGGGCCGTGTTGATGGGCCACAAAAGTAGAAGCAAAAGACTCTCCCCCGTATTCGGTCAGGACTCCTATATACGTAGAAAGGCAAGTGTAGTGTCCGTTGATGCTGGGCCAGAATGATGGGCCATGAAGATTGAAGCAGAAGGCCCTCCCCCGTATTCTGTTAGGACTCCTATGTATGTAGTAAGGCAAGAAAGATGTCCGGATGTGATGATTTCTTCCTTCCCAAGTCACCTTTGTAACCCTAGGCCCCCTCTGGCGTGTATATAAGCCGAAGGGTTTAATCCGTAGAGGCTAACATTATAATCATAACATCCTCATAGGCTAGGCTTTAGGGTTAGCCATTACGATCACGAGGTAGATCAACTCTTGTAACTCATATTCATCAAGATCAATCTTCCAGGAAGTAAGGTATTACCTTGATCGAGAGGGCCTGAACCTGGGAAACATCGTGTCCCTAGTCTCCTGTTACCATCGATCCTTAAACACATAGCTCGCGCCCCCTACCTGAGATCTACCGGTTTTGACACCGACAATGGTGCTTCCATTGACAGCTTTATTGTGCGCTCGCGATGAGCGATCGATGGCTCGTCTCGTCATCAACCATGAGATCACCCTTGGAAAGAACTTGGCCATTGGCCAGGTTATCCAACTCGGAGGCTTTGCTGTATGCGCCCGCATGGCCTCAGGGCCGGCCTCACCCCCTGCAGTCATTGAGCATCGCCCTTTTATTGACTCCGGCCACTCCGATGATGTGACCTCGATAGATCTCTCGCCTTTAAACGAGCTACTGGATTGCATCGCCGCCCTGGGGCTTCCATCGCTAGGAGATCTGATCGGACCTAAATCCAGTCAGGATCAGATCGATCCCATCCCGATCACTCATCTAGTGGCAGCAGTCGAGGACGGAGCCGAAGATACTCCCCCTCTTGCGACGGAGACCGTCATAGTTCGGATCTCCGAACCCATCGAGCCAAACACGCCCCTGTCGGGTGGCACTTTGTGTCTTCCGAGCTATGGGATTGACGCCAGGCCCACGGAACGTTCAGATCCTGCTAAGCCCGGATCGTCCACATCGGAGGTTGTCCAAACCCTGAATAGCACGTTGGGTCAGGATTTAAAATTACCAACACCCATCCACCCTGGGAGAAGCTCTCCAAGTAAATCCGGACTCCCGGACATAAATGATCTCGCGAACACAAAGAAGCAGCCCAAGGAGACGGTCAACCACTTTTGGGCCAGATTCCTGCTTGTCAAGAACAAGATGAAGGACTGCTACGACGATGATGTGGTCCCCTTATTTCACCGCAATTGTACGGATGAGGGAGTTTTGAACACCCTCAACCGATGTTGTGTTCTGAGTTTCACAAACTTATCGCTCTTAGTATGAATGTACGACGCAATGGAAAACACTTGGAGAGCCCAAAATACACGCCTAGAACAGTCCGTATCCGGACAAGACACTGTTAAGGCAAAACAGACATACCCTAGCAAGTCATCCGATAATATGCCTATTGGCAAGAAGAACAAACCTTCTACAGGTAGCAGATCTGTACTAGAGGAACTGCTCGATAAACCTTGCCAAATACGTGCAGCCCTGGACAATATCCCAAACCACTGCCTTAGGGCATGTTGGGTACTCCGGCAGGTAGCAAAGCACGGTGCAGCAATCCTCACCACCACAGTATCACGGGAGAAGGACGTCAGTGTCTTCATTGTCTTTGAGACGTTCTCCTCAAACAACCGCCGCAAGAGAGCGAATCGCGAACTTGCCGAGGTCTACCAAATTAGCTCTGCAAGCCCATGGAGCGACATGTCAATTAGTTTTTCTGCCGAAGACGCACCTCGAGTCCGGCCGATCTGAGCAATAGCAACTCTTGTACTAGATCCAATAGTAGACGCCTTTCGCCTCACTAAAGTACGTATGGACGGAGGAAGTGGACTGAACCTCATATACGAGGAAACGCTTGCAAAAATGCAGGAGGACATATCCCGCATTGAGAACACTAACACAACCTTCAGAGGAATTATTCCTAGCCGGGAAGCCCGGTGTTCAGGAAGCATTAAGTTCGACGTAGTATTCGGCATATCCGATAACTACAGGTCGGAGGAACTGCTATTCCACATTGTTCCCTTCAGTAGCGGATACCACGACCTTTTAGGACGGGACGCTTTTTCATGCTTTCAAGCCGTACCCCATTATGGGTAATGAAGCTTAAAATGCCAAGGCCCAATGGAGTAATCACATTAACAAGTGATCAGGATAGGGCACTCCGCGCCGAGAACAAACCGGCAACTTTAGCCTTAGAGGCATTATCCGAAGCCCTCGCGGCTGAAGAATTAACTACCTTACGATCCACGGTGGACAAGGACGATGTAATCCTCGCCAAAAGATCGAAGTCTACCTCCTTCAAGCCAGCAGATGAAATCATAAAATTCCAAGTGCACCCAACGGACCCTAATAAGACAACGTCTATCGGGGCACAGCTGGACCCGACAGTAGACAGCGTGTTATGCGCCTTGCTTCGGGAAAATTGGGATATATTCGCCTGGCACCCTTCAGATATGCTGGGAATCCCACGCAGGCTGGCTGAACACAGCCTCAATATTATCAAAGGGTTCAAACCAGTCAAGCAGTCACTGCAACAGTTTTCCGAACCCAAAAGACAAGCAATGGGAGAAGAGCTAGCCAAGCTATTGGAAGCCGGATTCATCAGAGAAATTAAACATCCGGACTGGCTAGCCAACTTAGTCATGGTACCAAAGAAGGATAAATCCTGGCGCCTCTGCGTCGAATTTACAGACCTAAACAAGGCCTGCCCTAAGGATCCCTTTCATTTGCCCTCACATTGATCAAATTATCGATGCAACAGCCAGGCACACTCGTTGTGCTTCCTTGATGCTTACTCCGGATACCATCAGATAAAGATGAAGGAATCCGATCAGGCCGCAGCGGCATTTATCACCCCGTACGGTCATTTCTGTTTCAACACTATGCCTTTTGGACTTAAAAACGCTGGCGCCACATATTAACACATGATTCAAACCCGCTTAGAAAAGCAAATTGGCAAGGCAATGGAGGCATATTTTGACGACGTAGTCGCGAAGACCAAACACGTCGATACATTGGTGGATGATCTCTGCCTTACGTTTGACAACCTTCGAGCATATGGCATAAGGCTCAATCCGGAAAAATGTGTCTTCGGCGTTCCGGCCAGAAAGCTATTAGGATTCATTGTATCGCGTAGAGGAACCAAAGCTAACCCAGCTAAAATTCGGGCGTTATCAGAGCTCAAAATGCCAACCGATCTCAAACAAGTGCAAAAGCTAGCAGGCTGCATAGCGGCCTTGAGCCGCTTCATCTCCAGGTTAGGAGAGAAAGCATTGACACTTTATAGATTGCTACGACGCACTGACAACTTCGAATGGACGGACACGACCATAGCTGGATTGGAAGAAATAAAAACTCTACTAGCGGGCAACCCAATCCTAGCCATTCCGGGTGTTGGCGAACCAATGTTGTTGCATATATCAGGCACTCACCAGGTTGTGAGTGTCATGCTCATTGTCGAACGAGCCGAAGAGGGACATAAGTTCCCCGTTCAAAAACCCGTATACTACGTATCCGAGGTTCTCACACCGTGCAAATCACGGTACCACCACTATCAGAAAATTGCCTATGCGGTCTTCATGTCATCTCGGAAACTTCGATAGTACTTTCAAGAGTGTTCGATCACAGTGGCATCCGAAGTACCACTTAACGATATCATTAACAATAAAGACGCCACTGGACGCATAGCAAAATGGGCCGTCGAGCTCTTACCGTTCAAAATATCATATAAGCCACGCCGGACTATTATATCCCAGGTGTTCGCTGACTTTGTCCCAGAATGGACCGAAACTGAACTCCCTAAAGAGTAGGGCTCATATTCCCACTGGACAATGTACTTTGACGGTTCCAAAATGCTAGCCGGATTGGGGCCGACGTAATATTGATATCTCCAACTGGGGATATAGTCCGGTACGTACTACAAATTATGTACATGGACTCGAACAATGCGGAGGAATATGAGGAACTATTGCATGGTCTCCGCCTAGCTGTATCCATGGGCACACAATGCCTCGAGGTACACGGAGACTCAAACCTCGCTATCTCCCAAATAAACGGAGATTTTGATGCGAATGATTAAAAAATGCCAGCTTATCGCAATGCCATATTGAAAATATCGGCTTAATTTGAGGGGTTGGAATTCCACCATGTAGCCCGGGATAATAACCAGGCAACAGATGTAATCGCTCGTATGGGCGCTAAACGCAACCCAGTCCTGCCTAACACCTTCATGGAAAGGATGTTTAAGCCATCAGTAACATGGCAGGACGCGAGCGGCGATACTGATTCGGATCCAAACACACCCCCGGCCGAACTTAACCCAACCGTCATCGGAGACTCAAACATGGAGATAATTTCTTCGACTCATGAGATCAACGCTGTCATAGCCCCCTGGACAGAGCCCTTCTTAGCTTACCTTAATAGGCATGAGCTCCCCGATGACCAAAATGAGGCCCGCCGCGTAGTCCGGCATTCTAAAGCCTACAAAGTTCACAACGGTGAACTATACAAGAAACGCACTACTGGTGTTCTCCAAAGGTGCATCTCCGAAGAGGAGGGAAGGCAAATTCTCACTGAAATACATGCTAGAATGGGCGGCCACCATGTCACAACCTGGGCGCTCGTGGGAAAAGCTTTTCGAGCTGGCTTTTTCTGGCCCACTGCCCGAGCAGATGCCGAGACCCTAGTCTAACAGTGCGTTGGCTGCCAACTCTTTGCAAATCAAAGTCAAATGCCTCCCACCTCTTTGAGAACAATCCTCATTACTTGGCCTTTTGCGGTCTGGGGGCGTGATATGGTCGGACCTCTTAAAGGGGGAAGCTAAAAAGAAATACTTGCCGGTGATGGTAGATAAATTCACTAAATGGATAGAAGCCAAGACATTAAAAATAGCTGAGGCAGGGCCGGTGATAGATTTTCTATCCGGTGTAGTACACTGTTATGGTTTCCCGCACAGTATTATCACAGATAATGGCACCAACTTTACAGCTGACGAGGTTAAAAAATTGGTGCACAAAGTTAGGTATTAAACTTGATTATGCTTCCGTATACCATCCTCAAACAAACGGCCAAGTCGAAAGAGCCAATGGTCTGATAATGAGCGGCATTAAACCCCGACTAGTGCGCTTCCTACGGGAGTCTGATAAACTCTGGTTCGAAGAGCTTGACTCCGTACTCTAGGGGCTGTGGACCACACCTAATCGGACGCCCGGATACACACCTTTCCTCACGGTGTTGGACGCAGAGGCTGTTCTGCCATGTGACATTATTCATGACTCACCCCGAGTGCGCATGTACGAGGAGAGAGAAGCCGAGCTAGATCGGCAAGATGACCTAGATGGACTTGAAGAGGAGCGCGATACAATGCAGGCCCGTTCGCATTTTATCAAAAACAGGCTAGGCGATACCAGCGCAGAGAAGTGCGGGACAAGACATACAAGGTCGGTGAACTCGTTTTACGGCCCCCGAAGAAGAAGAAGGACAAGCTGAAACAAAAATGGGAGGGCCCCTTCATTATCAATGAAGTACTCACCGTTGGAGCCTATCGCCTTCGGAATGCGCTAGACAACCGCCTTGAGACGAACCCGTGGCTGCCAGGCTCCGACGATTCTATTGATAGTTCGGTAGCAAAAAAAAATCCTCCTTTTAAGTTAGGTCTTGTTTCTTATCTTTTATTTTTCTCTCCTTCCCTTTTTAATGTTTCTCTCATTGGTAAGTATTCGGCTTACCCGAACTACCACAGGATAAGTACATCTTCGAATGTATCTACCTCAAATATACTTGGGGGCTTCTTTGACGAAGCCCATTACCGAAAAGCTTCTTGCTTATAATGTCGTCTGTTTTTACAGTCCTTCCTTGCCATTATATGCACCAATATGACTTAAGTTTTGGCCAAGCTGGGATGCCTGGCTCCTATGCTTACCCCTACGTTCCCGATTGTTCGCTAGGTTGTAAAGGGAGCACCTCTGTGATTGTTACAACCGGGTAATCCGGACATGTATCTCAGACTGGGTGAAGCCGAAAGCTAGCGCTCTTAAGGGAATAATTGGTCGGCAGATACACGACATATCGCTTTTAACGCATACATTTTAAACTCTCATAGGATATGGCATCCTACAATCCTTTTTACGGGATCAAAAGCATAGGCATGCATATGGACGCATGCTGACCCAGGGAAAGGAACCCTTAACGGAATTTTTATCTCAGGAAGATGTTTCTTATGTTAAATAGTAATATAACATAACTCCCCAAATACAATTTGTCTGTTCAAGCAACTATGACCGGATTGCCTGGTTTCTGAACATACCAAGTGTTTACCACATGTGTAGTATTCGGAAACACTCCAGCCTTTGGGTTTATGGAGGTTAAAGCGGAAGGTCGGCCATGGCAATCTTTTTATAATTTTGACGGGAGATAAGTTTGATGTTAAAAGTACATTGATACATAGAATCAAACGACCACTCTTTCTCTATAAAGCCTTCTAGTCTACAGTCATGTTTGGAAAACTTGGCAGCTGTCTCCACTTGGTCATACACCAAGCTAACGGGGATTTCTTGTCCATCCGATCCTCGAGGTCCCACATGGGCCATATGATTCGGAACAAGACGGGTGTAACGTGTCTTCACCATGGCCCAGGCTTCTTGAGCACCCATGCGACATGCTGACGCTTTCCACAGTTCGAAGCGGCGTCGAGCCCCTTTGAACAAGTCCGCCAAGTCCTCCATAGTTTCTGGAGGGGAATCGCCCGGCCATAATGCCTTGTCCATATTCTTCATGGCCTTCCGAGCTCACTCGTGTACTCTGGAAAGCTCTTGTAGCACGTCACCCTCAAAATCGGACACTTCCCTTTCGGGCTGCCAAGTTAACAAACCTGCAAGAATTGTTTTATGAAAAAAAAATTCAAAATAAGGGACTATAAGGAGAGCTAGGTATAAGGGACATACTAAATATGCCGCCTTTTAGCCTCCGGTTCTCTTCCATGGCATTTGAGAGTTGGGCTCTTACATCCTTTAGCTCCTGTTCCAGCCTGACATTTTTATCCTGTGCTTGGTTTCTTTTATCTATGGCTTGCGTCAATACACGTTTACCAGCAGTTGTTTCCCCTTCGGCATATTTTTTGTCCGTCAAAGCAGCCCTTAGCTCCTTCTCCCATTGGTCGGTCGGCCATGTTGTCGTATTAAAATCAGTATGTACTTAAAGACTAGTGATCACCACAAATATCATATTTTCCGGACACCATTGTTCTTACCACCAGTATCCTTTCCGGATTTCTTCGAATTTTCCAATTCGGTGGTGACAGTCGTCAGCTGGGTCCGGCACTCTTCCAGGTCCTTGGATAAGATGTTATTCTTTTCTTGGAGCACCTGCAAAAACACAATAATCCTCAAATCAGTTGGACCAACTGCTTTATGTCTCGGGGGCTGGCATAGGAACATCGTGCCCCCGAGCTATCATCCAGAAGGACTCACCTTGCAAGGCCGAAGACATTAAGCTGGACATAATCTCGTCCTTGAAGGCAAGTCCGGGGGCTACTGAGGGAGTCCTGTATTCAGGGGTCCTTAGGCGCCCGGGTCGATGAAGCTGGGCCGTGTTGATGGGCCACGAAAGTAGAAGCAGAAGACTCTCCCCCGTATTCGGCATGTACTCCTATGTACGTAGAAAGGTTAGCGTAGTGTCTGGATGTATCCATTACTTCCTTCCCAAGTCACCTTTGTAACCCTAGGCCCCCTCTGGTATGTATATAAGCCGGAGGGTTTAGTCCGTAGAGGCTTACATTAGAATCATAACATCCTCATAGGCCAGACTTTAGATTTTAGCCATTACGACCTCGAGGTAGATCAACTCTTGTAACTCATGTTCATGAAGATCAATCTACCAGGAAGTAGGGTATTACCTCGATCGAGAGGGCCTGAACCTGGGTAAACATCGTGTCCCCAGTCTCCTGTTACCATCGATCCTTAAACGCATAGCTTGGGCCCCCCTACCCGAGATCTGCCGGTTTTGACACCGACAACAATGGTGGCTCGTGAAGAAATTCATGTGAAGATAATGACCTATGAAGACATTCAATGGTGACTATGGAATGCAAAGACATAGTTTCTTTCGTAGTTCTTTTTCTTCTTTCTTGAGTCATAGGAACCACCGCACTATTAAGTGGGGTCCAAGTGAAACATAGTCAGGGACTGATGTGATGCTCAACAAAAATCCTATGTCTTCGAGCGAAGACAATGAGAGAAAAATCTTATCCAAAGTTGGATAAGTCTGCTTTGCTTGGAGCCCAAGCAAAGTTGGCGCGTGTGTTTGAAATCCGTCCGTTGGATATGTGACAGTTCCTAAGTGACCAAGGATCATTTCAGACATATCATGTTGGGTTGCCTCCTGGCTATAAATAGCCCACCCCCTACACCATAAATTGGTGGCCGCTCAGAGTTAGTGCACGACTTTTGTCGTTTGAGAGCAACCCACCTCCGAAGCCTTTGAGAGAAAAGATCCTTGCAAGGACAAAGCCCAAAACACCCAGGGCCAAAGATTGTTAGGCATCACTAAAGTCTTTCTGTCTGTGTGATCTAAAGACTTATGACACTTGAGGATTGTGTATCCTCCAGCCGGTTAGGCGTCGAGTTCTGAGCATCCAAGATTCATTGTGGATTGCCAGTGAACGAAGTTTGTGATGGGTTGGACGTCTACCTTGAAGACTTACCAGAGTGATTGGGTGAGGACTGTGTGTCCTTAGCTCAAGGGGAATAGGGTGAAGACACGGTCTTTAGAGTTCAATCCCAGCCTCCCTAACCAGACATACATTTGTCACAGCAACTGGAACCGGTCTAACAAATTCCCTAAATCTCCAAGCTACTGGTTCTATCTTCCAACTCATTTACATTCGAGTGTCTTCGCAAAGTCATTGCTTGTCTGTCTGGTCTGTTTGACTTAACTGTGTAAAGATTGTTCCCTGTTTAGCTTCATTTATGTCTTCCATCTTGATCCATGTTATCTAGCTATCAATAGTCTTCGTATTTTCTCTATGATGCTTACTTGACTATTGTGTGTCTAGAGTCATTTATCTTCTGCTGCTAATCATATCGGTTCTTGTCATCCGTTTGTCTTCAAAAGAAATTATGTTTTGAAGACTTTAGTAAAAATCTCCTATTCATGTTGGGGAACATAGTATTTCAAAAAAAAATCCTACGATCACACAAGATCTATCTACTAGATGCATATCAACGAGAGGGGAGAGTGTGTCTACGTACCCTCGTAGACAGAAAGCGGAAGCGTCTAGTGACGCGGTTGATGTAGTCGAACTTCTTCACGATCCAACCGATCAGGCACCGAAAGTACGGCACATCCGCGTTCAGCACATGTTCAGCTTGATGACGTCCCACGAGCTCTTGATCCAGTAGAGCTTTACGGGAGAGTTTCGTCAGCATGACGGCGTGGTGACAGAGATGATGAAGCTAACGGTGCAGGGCTTCGCCTAAGCACTGCAATAGTATGACCGAGGTGTTTTCTGTGGAGGGGCACCACACACGGTTGGGAGAGATCAACTTGATCAACTTGTGTAACTTGTCTCTCTAGAGGTGCCCCCTGCCCCCGTATATAAAGGAGAAAGGGGAGGAGGCCGGCCGACCCCTATGGCGCGCCCTAGGAGGGCCACCCCTACTAGGAATAGGATTCCTATTCCTAGTAGGAGTCCACCAACACTACAAAAAAAGACACATCCGTGACATTTTGGTCCGAACGAAACTTTTTTCTGTCATACTTATGACACTTCTATGAAAATAATTGTGACAAAACACGGTATCATCATAGATGTGGTGGGGTCCTACTTGCATGACAAAAAATCATGACAGAAAATGGGCTTTTCATCCTAGGCGGGCCGGAGACGCAGTTGCATGACATTCTTTGGGCCGTCCATGACGGAAAAACCCGTGGTAGAAGCGAGGGCGAGGAAAATATCGGGGTGTTCCTGGTTACGGTGGGTGGTCAGGGCCAAGCAATGCGCGTTTCTCTCGTACATGCACGCGTGTGGGTGCGACGCATTGGGCTCTAACTGAACCCGAGCGAGGCGTTGGGCTCTAACTGAACCCGAGCGATTGCACTGCAGGCTACGCGTTACTGAACCCGAGTGATCGATCGATGGCTGTTAACTGAACCCGATCGAGCGATTCCTTCGCTACTGCAGCTAATTGAAGCCGATCGATGCCGCCTCTGCATGAACAGTGAGCATTGCTGGGGGGTTTGGATGAATAGTTCCCGGTGGGGGTGGCTGAACATGACCCCGTGGTGTTGCCTCTGCATGAACAGGACCCCATTCGATCGAGCTGGTTGGGGCTGTATGAACAGGACCGCGTGGAGGGCTACATGAACAGGACCACCCCGTGGAGGGCTGCATCAACAGTAGACGGTGGAGGGCTGGATGAACAGTAGCCCGTGGAGGGGTGGTTGAACAGGAGCCCGTGGAGAGGGCTGGTTGACGGTGGAGGCTGAACAGTCGTAGGTGGATGCTGGAGGAGGTCGACGGTGGATGAACAGTAGCCCGTGGAGGCTGGAGGGTGTCGACGGTGGTGATGAACAGTATCTCGTGGAGTCCCGTTTTGTGCTACGCCACACCCCTCCCGATGAACAGGACCCTTGTTTCGACCGTAGCGCTCCAACACAAGTCCGTTTCCTCCATTTTGCGATACGCCACACCCCTCCTGATCAACAGGACCCCCGTTTCGATCGTAGCGCTCCAACACAAGTCCATTTCCTCTGTTTTGTGGTACGTCACATCCCTCCCGATCAGCAGGACCCCCGTTTCGACCGTAGGAGGTCCGTTTCCTCCGTTTTGCAGCACGCTAGACCCCTCCTGATGAACAGGATCTCGTTTTGAACGTGGCCGGTCGAACACAAGGCCGTTTCCTCCGTTCTGCGGTACGCGAGGCCTCGTTTCCATCGGCTGTTCCGTCCAAGCCCTCCCGATGAACACGACGATGCATGTAGGGACCACGATCCGAATGGACCGAAGTCTCTGTATTCTGTGTCATCCCTGGATCGGTAATGCTGACACACACAGTACTTGAAGGATTTATAACAGAGTGGCAATCACACACTTATTACATCGAATGTCTCCAATGAGAACTTATTACAAAATCTATGGCTTAAGGCCATCTAACAAAATAACAGCGGAAGGCTTGAAAGATAAGTGAGTCCATCAACTCCAACGGCATAGCTGAGTGCATGACAAACGACCTAGCACGTCTTATTCCTCGTCTGAAAAGTCTGCAACGTAATATGTTGCAGCCCGAAACGGGTCAGCACATGGAATATGCTGGCAAGATAACACAAAGGATGCAAGTAATAGAATAAAGCCTATACTACATGCATATTTGGCTGGTGGAGGCTCTATGGTTAAAGTTTTTGCGTAAAGCCAATTTTTCCCTACAACAAAGGAATAAATTTTATTTTAACTATCATTTAGGTTGAAAATCATTGAGAAGGTATCTCCAACTCAATCCCAAATTAAAAGTTCATCATTATCCCAACAAATTAAATTATAGAGTGAGGAGATCAACCAATAATTCAAGTACTAGATACTCAAGATGTCCATAACCGGGGACACGGCTAATCATGAACAGTTTGTACACTCTGCAGAGGTTTGTGCACTTTTCCCCACAAGACTCGATCGCCTCCGTTTGGTTTCTCGCACTACATGGTGTTTGAGAAACGGATGACCGAGACACAGTCTTTCCGAAGAGGTCCCCTTAACCGGATAGATAGGCCGGTACACCTACAATCCCTCTACATCTGCTAGCCCATCACGGAAAGGTTTCCCACAACTTACTCAACTATGCCAGAGCCCATATTGGCATGTGGCTGCACACGGAAGTTTCCAGCATGAATAGTTTCATGATCCCTTTGAGCCTGGGTTGCATTCCATAGGAAAAATCACATGGAACCCCGGGATTTCCTAGGACAACACTGGATTCTCCAGGTGCCCTGCAACCAATCCACCCACATTGTATTCAAGTAGCCAACTTAAGTTGAATCCTTAATTAAAACTCACATCTGTCATGGATTTCACTCAAACCCAAACAACGTCTACGAGCATAGCATAGCAACCTAAGCAAACGTAGAAGTAACTCCCAAGGGTTTGAAAATAATGCAGGTAATAGGTTCTACCTCAATCTACTTCCCAGTCCCACAATTTAAGAGATCCTACTCATGCAATGTGTGAGGGTTTGATCTAATGCATAAAACCTGGGTAATAAAAGCATGATCAAAGTGTTACTTGCCTTGCTGACAATTCGCAAAACCTAGAGACTCGTAGTAGCACGCTTCACAGTCCGGGTATTTTATCGCAAGCAAACAATAGCATACATAAGAAAACAAGCAATGATGCACAAACAAAACTCCAAAAGATCATATCTAACCTGAAAGTTCAACTTAAGAACTCCGGTTTGCAAAAAGAATCAACTCAAAAGAAGCAACGAAACTCAAACTGCCAAAGAAACGAGCTCCGGTCACTAATTGGTCTAAAGTAAAATTTTATAGTAGCCAAAACTTTGTTCAAGTTGGTTAAACGGAAAGAGGGCGTCGAGACGAAGATCTGGGATTTTGAAT
>LR738716.1:327051382-327071382 GCA_902687465.1 Secale cereale
CAAGCTCATTCAAACGCTACAGGCGCTATAGCTGGAGATAGCGGCCGCTAACCCATTTCGCGGCTACAGCGCATGTGCACGCATATCCCACGTCCAAACTAGTACATGTGACAATGTTTCTCAGAAAACAGGGGATTTTCTGCAGAAAACAGAGGATTTTCAGGGTAAAATCAAACATAGCAAGTATAATAGAGTTCTGCACCAGTTCAACACATACATTTCAATATAAATCAAAGTCTGCAGGCTGCAGCAAGCATAACCGGGCTGGAACACATACATATGTTCAAGCAGAGTTTTGCTAATCCACAAACTGTTACTGGGGGTTACGGGCTTGCCACCCCAACCACCAGTTAAATTCAGGAGGACTGTTAGTTAGGCGATGGATGTTATTTAGGCCAATTAAAGTAGGACAAGTCAGATGGTACATAAAATCTGTAAGTCTTACTCTATACATCTTGCATTTTTGGTTCAAGAATTACAGAAGTACCAAAATAACAATGGTGAACAATAATAATATTGAAGGCCGTAAAGAGAGAACCGAAAGACATTCTTATTGTCGGAGAGGTGATGAAATGAAATGCCCATATTATGCCCTCCTCCATGTCGAAGGCGCGCACAACTTTAATACAACCCCTTGTGATGATCGCTCGCCCATCTTTCACGCTTCTAGGAAGATTTTTAGATCATCATCATGGTAGTATATGTGAATACTTTAATTGTGTTTGCCTCCGCACCTATCATGTAATTTTCGAAGTAATCTTAAGTAAACTGCTTTGTAAGCAACTAAAAAGAAATTATTTCGGTATTGTTGACTAATAACTCGGTGTGGGAAGGAAAAAAGAAGGCTACATAATTCTTTCCATCCTAAAGTTAAATGTTGTATCGGATAATGCATAAACAAACAATTTAATTATCATCACCCGTCTATTTTCCTAACAAAAATTCCTAGTTCCTCACTTGATGCAGTTTCATGAATATCTCATTGCCCCATACGCAAAAAGGTTTGAAGTGTAAATCTATACCCATGACATATCTACATACAAGTGAAAAGTTAAAATTAGAAACTAAAATGTAAGTGCATATTCATGTAATATAAGCCACTAGATGAAAATAACCTCGATGGTAAACAACATCATCCCCCATTATTGTCTTGCATAAGTACATGGAGGGAAATATTAACTACAACATGGTAGCAACCAAGTATAGCCATGGTAAACACTAGAATCTCCCAGTGATAGCTTGATTGTGAAGATTTATCACGCTAGTAAAGCAACAGAGTAAAAGAAATTGAATGGCATATTAACTACGACAGTATTAACATCAACACAAGATAGCCACTGAAACTGATATTGATGAAACTGAATTGAGCAGTTCATACTTAAATATCACATTGTATAATTGAAAGATATATGTTACCTACAAACTACCAAATATAGTCGTTGAAACTAGGCGCCTGCGAGTTTATACCAGTGGCAGCGCCATAACACAGGAAGAAGGAGCGCATTTAGTGGCACCAGAGCGGTTCAGTCTTTGCCAGTTTCGCATTTCACCCCCGTATTCTCAAAAAAAATCTAGCAATTATCTGGTCTATCCACAAGATTTCTTTTATGAGCCGTATATGCCTGCAGATGCATTCTTCCATGTGCAAATACAGATAGCGTTGAATACTAATTTATGCAAACAAACATTGTAAAATTAATAACTGAAGATTGTTTTGATTTCAACAAAAGTTCATTCATTCCATAATTCATTACATAGTGATAACTAATTACATATAGACTAGATTCTGTAGCACTAAAATTAAGCGGCGCGGTCCTCCTCACCTTCCGCATAGTCAGATGGAGGAGTTGTACCCCCGCGGTGATGTGTTGTTGGCTCACCATCAATTGCCGCGGGTGGCGTCTTGAACAGGGCAAGATATTGGCCTGCTAAAACCGGTGGTTGGCCACTGGTGCACACATGGGCAGAAGACCGACTGGCCCTGTGTGTGAAGCTCTGATGGAGCCCCCGCGGAAGTCCCTCCTGGTCCGGCGGCATTCTTCCTCAATGCCCGAAGGCTGTCATACTCGAGAACTATTGCGGCCCGACGGAGGACGTCCTCAACGGCCTAGGAGGCAGGACATACTCGGCCATCGATGAGCGCATGAATGACCACACGCTCCTCCTAGTCCTGGTCGACAAAATAGACGTAGTTATCCACCACGTACTTGTGGCAAAAGCGCTCCCGTAGCACATAAGCTTAGGTGCTCCAGCAGGTCTCAGGCATTGGATCTGAGATCCACGGTCAAGGTCGAAAACATGGATTCTGACATGATTACATGACTTCTTGAGGGTATTTTTGCAAAATCATTACAACTTCACACATCATTGGATCTTGAATCTAACGGGCGAACTGGCACTAGAGAACATGTGTCTAGGTGTTATGAGGCCATCCGATATTTTCCTAGGGCTACATTGAAATAATTTGTTGTTATTTATATTGAACTTTTTTATTTTATTTTATAACCTTATCACTAAACATTGTTGTGTTCATCAATAGAGTTGTTTATATGTTTTAATAATCAATTTTCATGTATAACTAGTAGAATTACATATTTAATCACGCTCTTCTATATTAACATAGATATCTATTATATTTATCATTACTTGTTTCGTGCTAAGTTAAAAATTTATTTTATCCATAAAATGTCTTACTTTTTGCATTTTTAGTTTGATATATTTATGTAAACCTTTCGTTACAATGCATTTCACCATAATTCTAAAAAAAACTGAAGTACAACATAACTCATAGTATACATCCATGTACATTTCATTATAATTCTTTTATGTGTGTCCATATCCATATTATCTCGAAATATCTAGATAACTTGCTATTGTGTTTAAGAGTATGAATCTACCAAAGCTTATGAAGACTTTCATATTTTGGTGTAACTAAATAGAGACTATCAAGAGTAAAGTGTACGAAGTGTCAACAATCAATTGTTTCTCCAAGCCCCTTCTTTTGGTCTTGCTAGTTTTTACTAAGTATAACATCGTTAAAAATCTTAATAGAAGATTGTGAGTGCTTCTTGTCCACTCATTATACAATATTAAATACTCCTTCTTTTGCATAAATAGAGTGTCTTAATATGTAACCTTTATTGTTTTACAATGCGATTAAGAAATCAAGTTACATCGGGACAATGCTTGCATAAGCATTTATGACCAATAGTTCTATGGGCCAATGCATGAAGTGTAAATTACTCTGTTGGCTCCTCTTTGCTATGTGATGTGCTCCTTTTTAAAAGGGGAGGAATATATGAAACTTTCACTAAATGAAGGAAGACAATAGCTTGCTGACGTTCCTCCGGGAGGGTGCCTCGAGCGAACGAGTGTTCGGTCTAGATGACTCTCGTGTGGGAACATATTCATGTCCCTTAAAAAATCAGCTCCCAACAAACACCATCACTAACCACTAGTAGAAAACAGAGCTTTGGTTCTACCCGGATGGGAGCAATAGTCCCGGTCGTGTTACGAACCGGGACTAGTGTGGGCATCAGTCCCGGTTCGAGCGGCTAGGACGCCGACCGGGGCTCGACAGGCATTAGTCCCGGTTCGACTGAGACCTACAGGCCTGGTTGGAGACACCAATCGGTTCTAAAGGGGTTGCCACCCTTTAGTCCTGGTTGGTGTCTCCAACCGAGACTAAAAGGGTTGTCTTCAGTCCCGGTTCTAGACACCAACCAGGATTAAAAATACCTATATATATCCTTGCCCCTGCCCGCCCTCTCCTCTATTTTTGACTCATAGAAGGTGGGAGGTATGTGCTACTTTGCTCTCCCTTTCTATGCAAATGAGGTGTTTGACGAAATGCCTGAGAGCATGATGTCACTTGAGTTCAAACAAAACAAACATGATATGAGGTGCCTGAGCCACACTTAAGCTTTGTCCTCTCTCTTCTCCTCTGTTCATCCTCCAAGCCCGTCCCCGTCCCCGTCCTCACCGTCGTCGATCGCTCGCGCCGATCTCATCGCCGGCACCACTGTGGTGAGCCTCTTCTTCTTATATATTTTTAAAAAGAAAAAAAAATCTTAGTATGATTTAGATAGCTACTTGTATAATTTTCTTACTTGTATTATTGTTTGTTATTATATAGTGCCATGGTTTTGATATCCGCCCCCATCGGCTCTTGTCCGGTCTATGATTCGCATGTGGTATATTATTTTTTATTACTATTTGTTTCATTTAGTGTTTAAGACAATTATGCCGACCAACTTGACATAGATGTTTTTATCTAGGAGGTATGTGAACCAGAAATTCCAACCGACCCTCTTGTCGAGAGGTTAAATTTAGTTGAAAATAACAATTATTTGAAAGAAAAATGAAAAGAACTGAAGAAGAGAAGATTAAATTGGTGTTGCATGTTGCCGATGTCGTCGATCTACACAAGATCCAGATGGATGCAATCCGCTTGAAGATTAGAAAGATTAGAAAATATGCCATTGATAAAGAGGCTTGGTATCATTACGTTGTTGGATCAAGCACGGAGAAAGAGGGGTTATGATGGAAGACAATGAAGAAGAACAGGATGATGCCAACTATCCTATGTACCCTGAATACAGTGATACCGCAATGGGGGAAGCTGAAGATCAAGAGGCACCAGATGTGCCCGTTGATGATCTTCGTCGGGTCATTGTTGATGCACAGAGAGAATGCAAAAGTGAAAGGGAGAAGTTGAAGTTCGATCGCATGTTAGAGGATCACAAAAAATGGTTGTACCCAAATTGCGAAGATGGCAACACAAAGCTTGGTACCACACTGGAATTGCTGCAATGGAAGGCGGAGAATGGTTTATCTGACAAGGGATTTGAGAAGTTACTGAAAATAATGAAGAAAAAGCTTTTAAAGGATAATGAATTGCCTGACAGTATGTACGAAGCGAAGAAGGTGCTCTGCCCTTTAGGATAGAGGTGTAGAAGATACATTCATGCCCTAATGACTGCATTCTCTACCGCGGTGAGGAGTACGAGAATTGATATCTATTGAGATTTCATACACTTATAGCTCTTAGTGCATTTGTTGCATTGCAATCCCTACTCCTCGCACTGATATCTATTGATGGGCATCTCCATAGCCCATTAAATTGCCTAGTTGATGTGAGACTTTCTCCCTTCTTTTGTCTACTACCACTGCATTCTATTCCACCTATATTGCTATATCCATGGCTTTCGCTCATCTATTGCGTGAGGGTTGAAAATGCTGAAGCGCGTTAAAAAGTTTGAACCAATTGCTTGACTCACACCGTGGTAGTTCAAGATTTATACTTTGTGTTAAGAAGACAAAGCATGACAAGACTATATGACTTTTTTTAGGGATAACGTTCTTTGGCATTTGATATTTTGAAAGACATGATTGTTTGTTGGGATGCCCGAGTATTGATGTCTTTATGTCAAATTATAGACTATGGCTTTGAATCACTCATGTCTTAATATTCATGCCATGATTAGATATATGATCAAGATAATGCTAGGTAGCATTCCACATCAAAAATTATCTTTTTTATCATTTACATACTCGACGACGAGTATGAATTAAGCTAGGGGACGCTGATACGTCTCCCCTTATTTATTTTTATTGTTTCATGCCAATATTATTCAACTTTTACATACTTTTGGCAATAATTTATATGATTTATTTGGACTAACCTATTGATCAAGTATTGCCGAGTGCCAGTTCATGTTTGTTGCATGTTTTTGTTTCGCAAAAAATCCATATCAAACAAAGTCCAAACGCGATAAAAAATTACGAAGAATTATTTTGGAATATATGTGATTTTTGAGACATGGAATCAACGCAAACGGGGGATCACAATGACCACAACCCACCAGGGCGCGCCGGGCTCCCCCTGGCGCGCCTAGGTATCTTGTGCCCTCCTCGGACGTCGGTTGGGGCCCTTCTTCTGGCGCAAGAAAGCTAATTTGCCAGGGGGGGGGGATGATGTTAAAATTTCATCTCCGGGATTTAAGAAACGGTGAAGGGTCATATCTGGGGAACGTGAAACAGAAGAGAACAGAGAGGCAGATCCAATCTCAGAGTGGCTCCCGCCCCTTCGCTGCCATGGAGGCCATGGACCAGAGGGGGAACCCTCCTCCCATCTAGGGGGGGAGGCCAAGGAAGAATAAGAAGGAGGGGGGCTCTCTCCCTGTAATGCCCAGGATGGGACTATACCTCCTACGTGTCGAGGCACGACTTAAAGGTATAAGCCCATCCTAGAATGATCTCAAGTTTGGTATCTTTGCACAACTCATGTAACAGAGGGATTAAAAGCAAAAGGAGATAGTTGGCTTACACTCGCCACTTCACACAATACATTACATAACAATACATCATTCAAAACGTCACAACCCGACTACGGGTGAAGATCCAAAAGAAAGATACCAAAACAACATAAAGCCACAGGTCAGGATCGAATCCTAGTAGAAACCATTACTGAACATCGAAACGTCACAAACAAAAGGCCACACTCTTCATCGAGCTCCCGATGAAGTACTTGAACCAGCTCCTGCATCAAACTCGGCTGAACCTGCATCTGGTGTGGTGAAGTAACTGTGAGCCACAGAGGACTCAGCAATCCCGTTCCCGGGTAACAAGACTATTTAAGCCTTGGGTGAGGACAAGGCTGAAGAAAGAACGAGAGGTGAAGGAACAAACAAGAGTCTGCAGCAGCAACTAGCACTAACTTACGCAAAGAGAGCGAGAAGAGAAGTGCAGCGGTCGAAAGATGATCACGAAGTGATCCTAACTAAAGCCGGTCAAACATAACCCCACCGTGTTCAACTCCCGAATCCCTATTCGGAAATTGACAGTCACGGTACACACGCTGGTAGTGTATTGAAACATTGTGTCAAGTTATCTACAACCGGAATTAACAAGCTCCCATCTGCCACATAACCGCGGGCACGGCTTTCGAAAGTTCAAACCCTGCAGGGGTGTTCCAACTTGACCCATTACAAGCCCACGATCCGCGAAGTCGCAACTCCATAGGTGGGAAGACCCGAGTATTCTCGGAATCCCGTGCTCAAGTTAAACCGAACTAAGGTAAGGCTAATCCAGCAAATCCTCCCGGCGTGTCGACACCCTGATAGTAGCCGCGCGTATCTAGGTCTCAGGACACGACCGGATGGGCGAAGCTACAGGACCCAAACCTCGAGTTTCCCCGTGGTGGTTCCCGCAGGCTCCCCGTTTGGGACCAACACCATCGGCACTGGCCCCCCCTGCTATGTAGAAATAAAGGATCCTCGAGGGAGCGACCCCCTATGCAAATTTAATTAAATTAATTAAGTTGTTATTATGAGGCAAAATAGTACCAAATGTTGGGACTTGCTGGGAAAGACTTAGCACTTAGCGGTTTATCAAGGGGGTCCCATACACCCCAACCGTGTTAGGAACGCATAATCAAGGAACATAACACCGGTTTATACGGTTCCTAACGGCATGAGTGGAACAAAACACCAAGCAAAAGGCTTAGCCTTCCACCCTGCCAGTATATAGGTGATTTCATTTTAAGCATTTATATAGTGTGATATAACCCAACCAAACTTCAACATGAAGCAAGCATCTTCAATCTTCACCTGCAACTAACAATGCTATAAGAGGGGCTGAGCGAAGCGTACTTAGCCAAGCAACGGTTTGCATAGGTAGGGTGGTTAAACATGGCAATTGGTTACAAGTAGGAGGCTGACAAGAAAGACATGGGCATCGAGGCAAAACTATAGATCGCGACTACTAGCAATAGGCAAAAATAGTAATGGTATCCGGGTTCGGTCATCTTGCCTGGGATTCCACAAGGGAGAAGAACGGATCCAAGAAGCAGAAGGAGCAACAGTCGAGCGAATCCTCACAACTCCGGAACGAAACCGAAGCTAACAAGAGAAGCAAACCGGAAAGAAACAAACAACACGGTAAACACACATAGCATAGACATGGCATACGATGCACAACCAAGTATGATGCATGTCCGGTTTAATTATGCATGGCATGGCAAAGTGCACAAACAAAACTACAAGTTAAGTGGAGATCAATATGCAACGAGTTGCATATTGACGAAACACCACATTTAATTATTTAATTGACTCTTGTTATTTACAAGACAAGGTTAAAAGTTTTTAGCATGGCAAGAGGTGAAGCATAAGAAAACTACACTATTAAGGCATTTTAAATGAGGCCGGAAATAACAACAACATGTCCGGAAAATCCTCATGAGCATGTTTAATAATTATAAGCAAACAACAATTCACTCATTATAATGTTGTTAACATGATGCGGATGACATGATTAAGTTTTATGCAAGTTTTATTAAAAGGTTGACTTAAAAGAGATGTGAAGCATTGCCACCGTGGTGGAAAGAAAAAGGGTGCCACGGCAACGATCCGAAAATGATGCAACGCAACATATCGGTTCCGGTAACTCGTTGAGAGACCGGTGCAAAGGTGACGAAGCGAGTCAAACGAGAAGATGGGGTGTTCCCGTTGCCGGGTTCCCACGAGTCGGTGACGAGGCAACCGAGGGACAAGTCAAACGGACGAAACGACACGGAGCACACAAGGAAGCATTACATACAACCACAACAAGCATGCACGGGGTCACGTCTCGGGGTTATACCTTTGAAGCGTGCGTTTCGGGGCGGTTCGAGCTCGTAGAGGAAGAAGGCGTTCACGCGATTCGTAGAGGAAGTAGTGGTAGTAGTTGTACACGGCCGTAGAGGGAAGTAGTGGTACACGAGTCGTGGTTCACGGGGCGACGGTAGTGGTACACGGCGACGTCGGGGTACACGTGTAGTGGGAAGTAGTTGTTCCGTTCGTCTTGGCGGTTCCACGACGGCGGTAGTTGTTCACGGTCATCGGTAGTCGTTCGAGTCGTCGTGGACGTAGTGGAACTTGGTCTCGGCGCATCGAAGGGGTACTTGTCGCATCGTCTTGTGTCGTGTAGGCGTACACGGGGCGTTTTGTAGATGTACTCATATCCGTAGCCGTTCACGAGCTCGTCTTCCGTAGATGTACACGTTCTCTGTCAAGTCAACAGCAAAAGCCACCAAACAACACAAAAACTACAGCAGCTAAAACAAGGGTAGCACGAGGCCACGGCAGCGGCAGAACAACAAAACACGGCAGAAGCAGGCCGCGGGACGGAAGAGCAGCGGCTTCGGCCGGCTTGGCAGGGTGGCTGAGGGAGACCACGGCGACGGAGGCAGAGCCCTGGGAGCCAACGGGGCGAGGCGGCAGGGCCTCTGGCCGCGCGAGGACGGGACGGGCGCTGGTCGAAAGGGGGGCTGCAGCAGCGCCTTGGTTCGTCGCTGGCGAGGAGAGGGCGAGGCGGCGCCCTGGCGCCAAAGGGCCGGCCCGGTCGAAGCTGAGGAGGGAGGGGCGCGTCGGGCACCGGTGTCTTGGCGCGGCGGCGGCTGGCAGTGGCCATGGCTGGCCGGAGGGAGGCCGCAGGCCACGGCGGAGGGACGGGCGCGGTGCCGCCTGGAGAGGAGGGAGCCGCAGGGCGCCATGGCGAGCGGGCTCGCTGGGCGCTCGGGAGGAGGGAGCCGCACCGGGCTGCGGAGGCGCAGGACGGGTCGAGGCGGCCGCTGCTGGCGCGGGTGGCGCAGTCTTCTGCGTCGGGGCGGCGCCGGGCTTCTGGAGAGGAGGACGGCGCGGAGGGAGGAGAGATCGGGCTGAGGGAGGTCGAGGGAGACTCGAGGAGGGGCCTGGATCGGGGCCTGTCGGGCAGAGGCGAGCGAGGCAAGCCCTCGAGGGAAAAACGCGAGGGGTTCGGGCGACCTGAGGGGAAGGAGTGAGCGAGCGAGACGAAGCTGGCGGCGGGGGGAGGAAAACGGAGGGAGAGAGCGATAGGAGGCTAGGGTTCGGTGCGCTCTAGGGTTTCAGGGAGAGGCCGGGCCTAATGGGCCTGAGGAGGGAGGTTATATGGCCTAGAGGCCTGGGCTGCTGCTCTTCTTTTATATCTCTTAGCAGAAACAAAAAAAACAAAAGAGAGGAAAAAGAAAAAGAGGAGGGGGGTTAGGCAAGAATTAGGTCAAAGGTTATTTTTCCCGGGCTCGTAAAAATGAGCACGACCGGAGAAAAATACAAAAGGCAAGGACGGGAAATAATTCAAACATATTTGAATTTAATTCAAATAGGTTTGAACTAAGACGAGATTATTGAGGTGTCCAAAAATGTCCGGAATTTTGGAGGAGCCTCGAAACAACGGAAAGAATTTATCGGCAAGGTTTTGAAGGTGAAACACGAAGTGAAAGACATGGGGAAATTATGCAAGTGTGTTATGGTGATTCCGGAGCAATGGAATAATTATTATATAGCTCCATAAAATAATGAGAGGCTTTTATATGTTATAAAGAGAAGTCATCTTCCCTCGATTTAAATGGACCGAAGGTCCACACGGTTTATTTAGGTTGAGATGCAAAAATTAAAATGACATGATGGCATGATGACATGATGCAATGCGAAAATAAAAACACAAGCACAAAAGAAACACACGGCCAACCCGGAACATCTGGAATCTTCGGGACTCTTCTGGAATCTTCTGGGACGTCGGTCTCGGGCGTCACACTCCCCCTCTCTCCCGGTGGCGCCGGAACGCCGCCGGGGCTAGGATCGTGACGGCGATCTACATCAACAATCTTACTACCATCAACACTAACTCTCTCCCCCTCTATGCAGCGGTGTAACCTCTCTATTCCCTCTGCAATTATATACTTAAACATGGTTCTCAACTCCATATATTATTTCCCAATGATATTTGGCTATCCTATGATGTTTGAGTAGATATGTTTTGTCCTATGGCATAATCGTGATCTTGGTTGGTATGATTGTACATTGTATTTTGGTGTTGTCCTACGGTGCCCTCCGTTCGCACGCAAACATGAGGGGTCCCCGTTGTAGGGTGTTGTAATTTGTTCATGGTTTGCTTATGGTGGGTTGGTAGAGTGACAGAAGCTTAAACCCAAATAAGGGGATATGACGCATGGGAGTAAAGAGGACTTGATACATAATGCTATGGTTGGGTTTCACGACCTTAATGATCTTTAGTAGTTTCGGATGCTTGCTAGAGTTCCAATCATAAGTGCATATGATTCAAGTACGAAAAGTGTGTTAGCTCATGCTTCCTCATATAAAATTGCAAGAATAATTACCGGCCTTATTATCGATTGCCTAGGGACAAATCATTCTCTTGTGTTACAAAAAGCTTGCTACTACACTACTTTTATTGTCTTGCAATTTATTTCAAGTTTTATTCCCGCTAAGTACTTCTAGTTTTATCCTTTTTTTTAGATAAAGCAAATTTTAAGTGTGCGTAGAGTTGTATCGGTGGTCGATAGAACTTGAGGGAATATTTATTCTAAATTTAGCTCCTCGTTGGGTTTGACACTCTTACTTATCAAAAAAGGCTACAAATGATTCCCTGTACTTGTGGGTTATCAATCACTGTGTTACAGATGAAGATTGAGCAACCCCAAAGCTCATCGTACGATAAGAAGTGATTACGATACCCTCATGATCTAAGGAACTAAAAACACATGTTAACACTCCATGTTATATTTCTTTCAAGCAACCAGCAACAACTCCGTCTTTTCATTAAGAAGAAGAGAATTGACCAATTTATATGGAAAACTGACCGATAACCCATACATCTGCGATACACACACACACCATCCCCGAGGCTTTGCTCCACTCGAGTCGACGACACTTTCACCCAAGTAACCAGAGACGACACCCTACAACAGAAAACTGGGCTCCGGAGCCGTCGCTCCGACGTCCACACCGGCCCCTGGGCCGCGTACCAGCCTAGTTGATGGCTCTGCCGCCCTAGAGGCCAAAGACAACACCCTATGCACACGAGATCTCCGCCGCCGCCGCACCGACTTACACACCTGCCCGAGGCTGCGAACCCACCTAGTCGATGCCAAACACCACATTTAGGGGACACCAGGAGCTGCCGCTCCAACTTCCACGCCAGCCCCGATGTCGCGCACTCCATGTTATAACAATTGAGTTATGACGATATTATCTCAATGTATAACAAACAAATTTGGTCGATTCAGTATGATCATTCTTCTAACGGCATACTCTCGATGTTGATTTGGCACTATCATTACTCTTAATGATATCTCAAGATCCGGAAAATATGATCACAAACAACACTTGAGCCAGTCTTCGAGGCAAGACAAGGAATCCTATGTTGTCATTTATCGTTCCACACGTGTGTATGAGTTTTCCACTTACGAGGCGCAGCGAGTCTCCGGTGTCCGAGGCGAGCATGGACAATGAACAAAAGCGGTGATGTCCGTCCATGAACCTTGTCGGTGGCTCGTCCAGGTGCACCTTGGTCCAGGCACATATGGAAGAATGGCACTGGAATGACATGTTGGCCACAAGGTACCCACACACGCGTTCCACGGTGACCTCCGGAGGGCATCGGCCGAGAACAGTGGGTGGCCATGCCCGGCAACGGACCGAAGGAGGCCACTCCACCTCAACTGGATCCTCCGTCTGTGCATTGAAGTCGAGTAGGGCACCTCCCCCTCCCCCCGTTGCGGCCATGGACACTTCTCCCGCTCGATGACGATGATGAGTAACTCCCTTGCGGCAGCAAGCGGAGCCTCAACGGGTCGGCGGCGAGGTGGCTCCTACATGGGTGCGGAGAAGAAGCCCGTCGGAGCGGAGGCTTTCGCCGGCCGGTGGCGCTCCGGCGGGTGCGTCTACCGGCCCTCCCGTGTGTTGCTGCAAATCAGCCGCAGGCCTCCCGGTCTGATCGGGAGTGCCCATGGTTTTCCTTTTTTGGGGGTAAGGATTGGCTCGTGAGGGAAGATAAAGAAATTATTATTTTTATATATTTTATTTCTATGACAGGTGGACCCTGTATATCAGCAAGGATGACCATCTCCCCAAACCGTTATCCCATGCCACATGGCACTGACAGATGAACCCCGATGTACATTTTCATGTCAAAATGTGATCAAGCGCCCATTTGGTGCTTTGGGCAACAAGATTACTGGAAATCGGTGCTTTTGGCAAACTTGTATGAAAACGGTGGTTTTTGACACTGATTGGCGCAATTGTGGTGGTTTTTCGTAATTTACTTCAGTTGTAATATAGAATATAAACTCTTAATCATTAACACGAAAATATTATAATACAATATTATTGCCTCTCTAGGGCACAACAGAATTGTCGTGGTACCTATCCAGTAATTGCCATGCTGTTAGAAAAAGATGGTCCGGAAAAAAAGGAGAATTGTCATGCTACAAGATAGAGATTTGCCATTCTACAGTATGAAGAATTGCCATACTACAAGTCAGAAATTTGTCATGCTACGGTGTAGATAATGTCATGCTACAAGATAGAAAGTTGGCATGTTGTAGCTAGAGAATTGCCATGGTACAGTGTTAAAAGGTGCCATATCTTGTTTCCTGAAAAGAAAAGGAGTTGCCATGACTAAAAGTAGTGGGACTAAAACTTGCTAGCCTCACCCATGCTTGGATCCAAATACTAAAGAGACTAAAATTAAGTTAATGAGCATTTATTATCCTTCAAACCCTCCAATCCAGAACTCGCATGTGTTAAACGAGATGAGTTAAATGAGGAGAGAGAGGACTAATCCACATTTTAGTAGGGGTACCCCTGACTAAAAAAAATTAGTCTCAAGACTAGTTTTATCCCCTCTTTAGTCAGGGGTGCTTGGAATTTTAGCCTCTTAAAGAGATTATTTTTAGTCAGACTAAAATAAGTCCATTGGATCCAAGCAGGGCCTTAGAAGTTAGAACCGACATTGTCGACTAAGTTTATTGTCTCAATTACCCTAAGATTTTATAGTGGGACGATCTCGGCATTGAAAACAAACATCATATGCAAAGTTTGACCACTTAATATCGCCAGACTTTACTCAACGTTGGACGTATCGACCGGTGCCTTGGCCGATACGGACAGATCGAGGAATGCACGTTGTGGGTAGCTAGATCTTAGTCGACTGAGATGTAATCAAGTCCCAGGCAAGTGATAGAACATGTAAAAAGGAAACAAAAAGTTCAAAAACTTGCACGAATCTCCATGTAAGATCCCACGAATATAGCATCGACTAAGATTTAATTATGTCTCAGTGACTCAGATTTCACAATCCGGTTAGATTACTGTACAATCAATCGATGACGAAGCCAGTCGGAATATATATTTGTCGGAGCATCGTCCCAACGGTTTCTCTCGCCACCGCCGGCCGTCGAACGAGCTAGAGGACAAAAGACATCAAGACGGAGTGCATACGTACAGGCTCAAGCACGGGGGCACATGCGTACGTGCGTGCCGGCGCCCCCCGCGCGCACTGGGCCTGTCTGTCTCCCCGCGCGCCCTGCCACCCGCGGCGGATCATGTCGGGCTCTGGCCGCGCACGCGACGCGTCCGGCCGGTAGCGACGACACGGCGGCATATGCAGGGCTTATTTGGCCCTGGCATGCACGCTGCGGCACCATGCACCCCTGTCGATCGAGATCCACGATCCATCATGCCGCTGCAAGCCAAAGCGCAAAGGAACCACCCACCTGTTGTGCAGGCACAGAGGGTAGCGTATGTATGTACATGCCGTTGCCGACGCCGGCCGGGTCGGCGGGCATGCACGGCATGTCTTCGTGTCCGGGTCGATGGTAGCCATGGACGGTGGCCGGTCGGCCGGACGGCACTCGTGATTGGCTCCCGATTGAGTAACAAAATCCATCTCCACCACATCTATCCATCATCCCTGACGGTCGGCGTCGATCCGAGCCGGCCGCTGGACAACTGCGCGCGCAGACAGATGAGAGGAGGCCATGATGGTGCACGTACGGTGCAAAATACAGCGGTAGTTCATTGTCTTTTTTTTTTTTCAAGGTAATACGTCTCTCATTCATAAAATAAAGATCCGGTTACAAGACATGTAAACACCGACATTACAGTACTGAAAGGATAGGATAATACTACGCAAAAAAACCAGCGCCTGTCCCTCTCCTTCGGCACCACCGAAGCGACCACCAAGAGAGACAAGACAGATCACCTCTTCACCCGAGCTCGACGCGGCTCCATCGCTGATCTGCAGCTTTACGGACCTCCAAAGTAGTTTGCCAAAAGCAAAACCATTGTCGTTGAAAGAATCAGACCGGGGCAACGTATCCCTGGACACGCCATCGAACTCCAGACCTGACATTCCCGCATGACTACAACGTCGGAGGAGAAAACCAGGACTGTCAGCCTCCAACCACACACCCAGCACAGGATGCACCATCTTCCAGCTGTCAACTGCGCAGACCGCCGTCTGCGCGTACTCCCGAATGACAAAACCTCCCTGCTCCACCATGACGTCGGAGACAACGCCGCAGCAACGGGGACAGAGCAGAAGGAGAGACACACCTGATGGAGTCGCCACCGCCGCCTCGCCGACACCATCCATGAACCCTAACTTCGCCGATCTGAAGGATCGGCAAACACACGATGCCATCAACTCCGAGACGCCGCCATGAAGAACAACGTCTGTGTGGGAGTGGAGCTGAGGCAGATTTATTCGCCCGGGCGCCGCATCCACCACCCCAACGACGCACCAAGACATACAAAACCAAAACCTAACTACAGAGCGGAGGAACGGGTCCCCCCTCCCTCCCGCCGTCGGAGCAGCAGACGGAGGGAGAGGGGACCAGCGATCTCGCCGGTGAAGATCGGTGGTAGGCTGGTCGCCTGCCTGGTCGCCGCTCCTGGCGGCTAGGGTATTACAAATCATATAGCGGTAGTTCATTGTCGTCTAGGTGAATTAGCTGTGCAGCAGGGTAGTAGGTAGTGTACACCTAAAGATTTGAGAAGCGAGGGCGTCTCGAACGGCAACTCACAAATTCACTCTCGCATTCATCTGCAGACAAGGGACCAGTAGTTCACGCACACTGATGCGAGAGGTTGCCATTCAGCACTGCCCGTTCAAACACGGCCGGATTTCATACAAACTCGATGAAAATGTTTACATTTTGGACATATTTTAACTAAAAAGATAAAATTATGTGCACGTACGGTCGCGGGGAGCTCCACCACGATACGGATAAACTACACTAGTCGATGGTCAGCCGCGGCGTGTCCTTTTGTCTTCCTCATGTCGGGCAGCCCATTCACCAGATTGCCGGGAGCCCCGGAGGTATATTCTTCCTCATATATTTTCTATGCCTGGATGCGCCGCTCATCGGAGTGGCAAAGAGGGTGCTTCAGCCGGAGGGGATGGGGGGCGCCTATGCCCCAAGCGGTGGTCGACGATAGTTTGCTCTGAAGAACCAGGCAAGTCACCAGTTATGCAAGCTGGCGATGTGCCAGCGATGGCCTTCCTCAGACTCAAGCGGCAACGGGTTCCCGTGTTCTGCTTCCCCTCAATGTTGGCGGTGGATGCGGATGCGCTGTCCACCGACTTGTCGCGGGCACGGGAGGCGCCCTACGATGCGACGTCGTCCATGGCAGTGACGATGCCTGTGCCGCCGTTCTTCCCGCCAGGCCGGCCTGGAGCAACTTGTCACTCCTCCACAAACTGTTTTGGAGCGATGAGTTGCTAAAACACTCGCCCGACTGGGGCGGCAACTTGCTCCGTCGGGCCAGGCGTGGGAGATGGAACAACGATCTGCCTCGCTCATATCCGGCGGGCTCATCGGGCCACTCAGCCGGCTTTTATGCCAGAGAACTGCTCTTCCTACTTATCGGATGCCATCAAAACGGTGAAAATGGTGGAAGGAGGAGATGGGGAGCGGCGCAGTGGTGCGATTCTTGCCTAGCGTTTGGCCTCCTTTAAATAGCGGGCGGATGGGAGGAGCTTACATGGCGTTGTGTTTAATGTTGGCCTACTCGTGAATGGACCTATTGCAGGAGTTGGTTTCTCGGCTTCCTCGGCCATCGCACCGCTTCAATGGTGGAGGTGGTGAGAGGTCATGTCCGCCCTAAGCCGTCTTCAATGTGGAGTGACGCGCTACACAACCGCATGAAGGCAGGTAGTTGGCGCCAAGAGGGAACGCGCGCGAGCGAGGGAGAGGGGGTTGGGGTGGGCCAGTGTGGTCAGAAGCGGGTGTGAGTGGTGTCTGTACGCACGCAAAGCCCCCCACTTTTGTCTCAGGTTTGCGGGAGGAAGTACGTCCGGATCTCCTTGCGGACAGATAAAGACCCGCGTTGGATGTCTTCCGCTATCCGGTCAACACAGTCTGGACGTATGTGGGCGGTTTGAGGGTTGGCGTTGGAGATGCCCTTACCACTAGCTACCTAGGTAGCCGACAAACTCGACAGATAGAACAACGAATTCGGGGACAGTAGTATCGGTATTCAATAGGATCGTGAAGACTCGTGCACACAACGGGGCACCTCAAACTCATTTCAAATTGGCCCGGTCACTGACCGATCACAAAAAAGCGACGCAGTCAGGCGTCTCAAATGGTCCTCAAACGTCCAGGCTGACCGGCACCCCTGATATACTGCCAAAATTTCGGGCGGATATGGGAAGCCATGGGCTTGCCCGAGCAGACGGCCTGGTCACTGAACGGTTACATAAAAGTGACCCAGACTGGCATCTCAAACGGGCCTCAAACACCAGTGCTGATCGGCGCCCCTCATATCCACCACAAATATAGGGCGGATATGGGAGGCACGTATGCATCCTCCAAGTCACTCTAACGATCAGGTCCCACACGGAATCGTTCGGAAACCCAACGGTCCGATGAACGTCTCCTCCGGTGGGGGTGTGAATGCCGCGTGGCACCGCTCCGGCTCGCTTCCCGAGGCGAAAGTCGGGCTATTTAAGACGACCGTCAGGACCGACACCCTACCCATCCACATTTCCCTCGTTCTCGTCTGTCGCCGCCGCCACTTTCCGCTTGCCGTCCGCCACTTTCCTCACGGAGCGCCAGCTATAGCTCCTTGAGCAGATCCTGGCAAGGCAAGAACCCCGGATTCCGCGGGGCTACCTCTGGATGCGGTAGATCCAGGGGAGGAGGAGAACGAGGAGAACGAGGACACGAGGAGGAGCTGGTGGAGGGGCACGAGGAGGATGTGGGAGACGCTGGGACCATAGATCTGCAGGCGGAGCAGCAGGCGATCCTCGATTCCCTTCCGTCGGAATTGGCGGCGGAAGCCAAGCGCCATCGCCTGTAGGAGGAGGGGGGGGGGACGAGGGACACCGCGGACGTTAAAAAGATGCGCATGCATATGGACAAGGTGGAGGAGTCGGAGCCTCCACTAGCCAGCGTCCTGTGTGACCACCACATGCCCAACCCGCCACTAGCCTTACTTCACCGCATGCGCCGCTCAACAGCCCATCACCAGAGAAGAGGCGCTCCACCTTCGCAACCCACTGCCGGATACTCGCCACATGCCAAATTCGCACTACACTCCTCTCCGACCACGCCTTCATGCGTCCGCGCCGCGTCGCCTACCAGCCAGGCACAATCTTTTGGAGGAACATTCACATATGGTTCCATGAACACAAACATTTCGTGCCCTACTCTAACGCGGTCATCCGCAACCGTGAATGAAAGCCCCTCAACCATCGATGGTTCACCATCCAAGAGGTCATCCAAGTATTGCGGGCACTTTAAGCATCTCATCGCACGGTGGCCCAGCGGTGCTCAACACCAAGCAAGTAAATTGATCGCTAGCCGAATATGATTAGTGTTGTTGATCACTAGCCAGACATGCACAGTTGTGTTGCTCACCAGCCGGATATGCATTATGGACATTGTTTCACTTTTGTAGCCTACACGTGGTTGGGTGGTGTACAAGAAGTCGGAGAAGAAATCCTTCACCAACATGCATTGTTGGTTGAAATTGAATGGGCAACCACAGTGGAACATTTTTATAGCCAAGACCGCCACCCAAGCCGACAAGAAAGAAACCGGTGAACCTACCGACCCACCCAAGAACCGTCGAAGAATGTTAGAAGAAATTTACGGGGGAATAAATGAGAGGAGGAGAGGTCGAAGCGAGAAGGTGCGGCAGCCAAGCTGACGGAGAGGTTCGAGGACATCTTGGCGAAGAAGGAAGAGGCATGTGTGAAGCGTTTTGTACATCTAGGAGAAGGAAAAAGAGGAGAGGTCCAAATTGTTGACGGAGGCGATGAACAAGAAGCGCAAGCTCGAAGAGAGGAAGGCCGTGCTCGAGGAACAGAAGTTGAAGATCACTGCCAATGCTGAGGACGCCAATATGTTGAGCTTGAATGTGGACTCTTTGGATGTCGACGCAAGAATTATCGTGCAATCCGTCCACTACCAGATGTTGCAGTGGTAGAAAGACCTATTGGCGGCGTCGGACAATGAGGACGTGGCGGAGGCGAACGCGGACGCGGATGCCAAGGCGGAGGCTGCCTATGCGGCGGCACCGGCACCGTGATCGATGAGCAGATGGCTGGAATTGCCGGTCTGGTAGGGCAGAAATTTGCGTGGACTATCGAAATGATATTCTTTTTGATTCGGGCATGTAAAAACTAAGCATATTTGCCTCATTTTTGTTGTGGTTGGGCATGCAATCCTGTGTTGGTGTGATCCCGTGCACTATGTGAATCGGAGTAACTTTAAGTTTCAAATTCCCTTTACTGGCGGACATATATATGATAGTGTTGGATGGCGGTTTCCTACATCCGTGTCAGCGGACTGGTCCCGTCTTGTCTACGGACGGGTGCGGGAGGAAATTTTCGGGTTGCCGTTGGAAATGCCCTAATTCCATCAAAGCTAATACTCCATCCGTCCCAAAATTCTTGTCTTAAATTTATCTAGATAGGAGAGTATCTAACACTAAAACGTGACTAGATATATCCGTATTTAGACAAATGAAAGACAAGAATTTCCGGACGGAGGGAGTAGTATGTTGGAGATGCCCTAATCCCATCTAAGCTAATACTATGTGATGCATTAATGTGCGATGCACTATACGCATTGGTCCGTCCCATACGTGCAAGTTGCAAGGAGTACGTACCTTGGCTTGCAAGGAACA
>LR738716.1:327100855-327111582 GCA_902687465.1 Secale cereale
GGAGCTCTCTATGATCTTCTTGAGTTGTTTCATGAGCTAACTTAAGAGTGTTTAGTTCTTTAGTTAGACGCTCAATCTCCTTCATAGCATTGTCATTCGACTCTTCTCGACTATAAAGACTACTAGCATTTTCATCATTACTAAGCTCACTAGATTTATCATGCAAGAGCTCATCTTCACCAAGCAAGTCATCCTCATCACTATCAAAGTCAATGAATTCAGGGTGTGTTACCTTGGGGCCTTTAGCCATGAAGCATCTTCCAATTTCCTCATTTGGTGAATCAAATAAGTCGTAGGAGTTGGAGTTGGAGGATACGAGTGCAAGTCCGGCAACACCTTCATCTTGACTGTAGTCGGAGTCGGAGTGATAGCTTCCATCGGATTGATTGTCGGAGTCGGAGCCGGAGACCCATTCACCTACATGAGCTTGATGTCTTCTTCTTGTGTAGCTCCTTGATGACTTGTCTTTCCTCTCCGAATCCTTGCTTCTGCGAGAGGGTCTTCGTTCATAACGATCATCTCTACTCCTTCTCTCTCTCCGAGGTGACTCATCTCTTGCTCTTCTTCTTGGAGATTCTTCTCTTCTCTTGTGGGGAGCCGTACACTCATTTGAGAAGTGTCCGGGTCTTCCACAATTGTAGCAGTTTCGATCACGACTAGAAGATCTCTTTTCATCATATGATCTAGACTTTGAGCTTCTTTCTTTGCCTCTATTCTTGTAGAACTTGTTGAAGTTCTTGACCATTAGGCTTATCTCTTCATTGGAAATTAGCTTGTCACTTGAGGTAGTAGGAGCATCACTTGTAGCTTTGTAGGCACCACTTGACTTGTTGTGAAGCTCTTCCTTATCCTTAAGTGTCATCTCATGAGCAACAATTCTTCCAATGACTTCAGTTGGCTTGAGAGTCTTGTAGTTTGGCATCATTTGGATCAAAGTGCACACGGTGTCATACTTTCCATCCAAAGCTCTGAGAATCTTCTTAATGATGAATCGGTCGGTCATTTCTTCGCTTCCTAAGCCGGCAATCTCATTTGTGATGAGAGCAAGCCTAGAGTACATTTCAGCGACTCCTTCACCATCCTTCATCTTGAACTTGTCAAGTTGACCTTGAAGAATATCTAGCTTTGATTCCTTCACAGATTCAGTACCTTCGTGCATTTCAACCAAAGTATCCCAAATCTCTTTAGCATTCTCAAGACGGCTGATTTTGTTGAACTCCTCGGGACACAAAGTATTGAAGAGAATGTCACAAACTTGAGCATTGTTTTGCAACATCCGCAACTCTTCCGGTGTAGCTTCGCGATCCGGAACCTTTCCTTCCTCGAAGAAATCACCTTGCATACCAACACAAATAATGCCCCATGCGGCTGGGTTATTACCAAGAATATGCATTTTCATTTTATGCTTCCAACTAGCAAAATTTGTACCATCAAAGTAAGGACCTCTACGATAATTACCCTCACTAGACGCCATACTCTCCTAGGTTGTGAAACCAAGCTTATGGAGTCCAATGCAATGGAAACCAAAACAATGGAGACCAAAGCTCTGATACCACTTGTAGGATCGAAAGTATGTCTAGAGGGGGGGTGATTAGACTACTTGACAATATAAAAAATCTGCCTTTTGATCATGCAAAGTTTTTGGCAGTTTCACAATTAAGATCAATTCAAGTATCACCCTACACATGCAATTCTAGAGTATAAGCAGCGGAAAGTAAATTGCACATGTAGTAAAGAGAGGTGGAGAAGATCAAACGCAGTTTGGAGACACGAAGATTTTTGTCGTGGTTCCGATAGGTGGTGCTATCGTACATCCACGTTGATGGAGACTTCAACCCACGGAGGGTAACGGTTGCGCGAGTCCACGGAGGGCTCCACCCACGAAGGGTCCACGAAGAAGCAACCTTGTCTATTCCATCATGGCCTACGCCCACGGAGGACTAGCCTTACTCGGGGTAGATCTTCACGAAGTAGGCGATCTCCTTGCCCTTACAAACTTCTTGGTTCAACTCCACATCTCAAAGACGGAGGCTCCCAAGCGACACCTAACCAATCTAGGAGGCACCACCCTCCAAAAGGTAATAGATGTTGTTGATGATGATGAACTCCTTGCTCTTGTGCTTCAAATGATAATCTCCCCAACACTCAACTCTCCTCACTGATATGGCTGTGGTGGAAGAAAGATTTGAGTGGAAAGCAACTTGGGAAGGCTAGAAATCAAGTTTCATATGGTAGGAATGGAATGACTTGATCTCAACACAAGGGTAGGTGGTTCACTTCTCAGAAAGTGTATGGTAGGAGTGGTAGACTTTCTGATGGCTCTCCTCACGAATGAAGAGGGGGTGGAGGGGTATATATAGCCTCCACACAAAATCCAACCGTTACACACACATTTGACCAATCTCGGTGAGACCGAAGTGAAAACTCGGTCAGACCGAAAGTTCAAATATAGTGAACGTTGGGATTTTCGGTGGGACCGAAAATACCATCTCGGTGGGACCGAAAGTGTAACTGATATGAACGTTGGAGTTTTCGGTGGGATCGAGAAAGAAAACTCGGTTAGACCGATTTGAGAAAAGACAGGAACATGCCAGAATCGGTTAGACCGAAAATGCAATATCGGTGAGACCGATTTGAGCCAAGACAGAAGCTTGCCCATTTCGGTGAGACCGATAATACAAACTCGGTTATTCCGAAATGATGTGAAATGGTTACAGAAGGTTGGCAGTTCAGTTTCGGTGAGACCGATCTCAAACTCGGTATGACCGATTTTTCTAGGGTTTGGAATATGGCAGAAGTGGTTCATCTCGGTGGGACTGAGTTGGAAGAATCGGTTTGTCCGAGATTACTTATGAGTGTGTATAGTAGTGAAAGGTGTTGATAGTTGAAGGAGACATATCACTAAGCACTTTGAGCAACCAGATCATCAACACAACCTCATCCCCTTTTAATAGTATTGGCTTTTCCTATGGACTCAATGTGATCTTTGATCACTAAACCAAAAATAGAGTCTTGAGCTTTTGCCAATGCTTGTCTTAGCATTTGAGGGGTCCACTTCTTCAGTCATCTTGCCATACCAAAGTGATTGGATTTCCTGAAACATACTTGATAAAAGCATTAGTCCAACCACAAAGTATGTTGTCATTAATTACCAAAACCACCCAGGGAGCAAATGTGCTTTCAATCTCCCCCTTTTTGGTAATTGATGGCAACACACTGAAATTATACTAAACAAGACATCAAAGCTTATTGAAAGAAAGACAGAATTATCATGAAAGCTTTGACAAGCATGTAGTACACAGGCTCCCCCTACAAGTGTGCAAGATTTTCATAGATTATGGTTTTGGACTACCACAAGCACACAAGAGAGATAAGCAAGATGTGCTACATGCAGCTTGGCTATATGCATCAGAGCAGAAGAAAAAAGGAAGTGAGTGATAATGCATATGTGCATGGTGATTTCTTGCAAACAAGTATTTACAAGCAAGTCACCATCATGCACATTCTGCAAGATGCATATACTTACCTTGAGGTTCCTTGGCATTGTACCTGAAGGGATAAACTTGAGAAAACAAGGTTAGATAACACAAGAGTATTCCTTCAACCAACTGCAAGAACATCAAGAGTACCAAGCCAGGGAGGACATGTATAGAGAGTGTCTCATATTGAGCACAGGCTTGAATCAGCAAACATGTCTCCAAAACTAAAAGATTTTCAATGAACCCTGAGAGATTTTGTTATGGAAAGCAAAATCAAAAGAATGATGCCAATTGTAATGTCCAATGTAAAACATGACAAAGCTTTGATGTGATTCTCCCCCCCTTAAGATAAGATTGCTTTTCTTCTTCCCCTAAGTCTTCTCTTCTCCCCTACTCCCCCTACTCCCCCTAAGTCCTCTCCCCCTTTGACATCAAGTGCCGAAAAGGACAGCAAACTAGGTAGGATAGGAAAGATAGAAAGAAAGAAAGAAGGAAAGAAGTGGGATCCTTAAGAATCACAACAGGGCAAATAAGAACATTCATAGAGAAACAATTGAATTTAAATTTGAGTCTTCTCCCCTTTAAGATTTAAAATTTGAGTGGAGCTGCAGAAGTTTATGTCCTGGAAGATAAATCGGTGACACCGAATTAGATGGATCGGTGGGTCCGAATCCTTTTCGGTTAAACCGAAAGTTTCAAATCGGTGACGCCGAGTTTATTCCAAGGAAATACAGAAATAATTCAGCTCACTTTGCGAGGAGTGTTCCAAAGGATTTGCAATGAATTTGTAAAAGATTTTCAAGGAATTGATCAGAGCCAGAAGGATATTCACAAAGAAACATAAGAAAAGAAATAAAAAGATTCCTAGATGAAGTTTTTTTTTTTCTTTTTTTTTAAGGAAAACTCAATGAGAGAACATAAGAGAAAACAGAAAAACTCCAAAAACATATGTACTTCATCTAGAAAAAGGTCGGCGGCAAAGTCACCAATGTTTGAGTATATTGACTTAGGAGTCAAATGAGGACATTTGATCATAGGTCATACTCATCGTTTAAGCTCAAAATGGGGTTGCCATTTTTCGATTAAGCATTTGATGTGATCACATCTTATGAAGCTGCTTGTACTCATGACTTTGAGCAAAGCTCCTCAAAGATGTGAAGAACATACCTTGGGTTTGTTGTTGCTTTACTCATGTAGGTAAGCTTGATGTAGGTGCTCATTGAATGTGAAGTTGGAGCGCCATTTCTACTTGTGTAGTTCATCTTCCTACATGGGTTAGGCAAGCAAGGAAATACTCAAGAATATCCAAGATGACAAGAGTGAAATACTAGATGTATAAGGTGTCAAAAAGGATATGTGGAATTTTGTTCCTTGCACTCAACATCCCAAAGGGCTAGATACTTGGTTAATGACAAGATTACTCATGATTTGAGTGTGTGGTAATCTTGTGGAATATAGATCATCCAAGTACCTGCAAGGAGTTAGATGCAATACAAGGAGGCAAATGTGTTCAAGACATATGATCATCATCATAAGAGAAATATCAAGGATTAGTCAAGAGGCTCATGCCTTGCATGCATCAATGGAGTTATCACTCCAAGTTTGAAGCATCAATGATGTTCAACTCACTCCTTAAGCGACAAAACACTTTCTCATCAAGAGGTTTTGTAAAGATATCAGCAAGTTGTTTGTCAGTGCGAACATGCTTAAGATTAATATCACCCTTGGCAATATGATCACGAATAAAATGGTGACGAACTTCAATATGCTTTGTTCGAGAATGTTGCACAGGATTGTGTCCAATCTTGATTGCACTCTCATTGTCACAAAGCAAGGGAACACGTCTCACATGTATCCCATAATCCTTAAGCGTTTGTGTCATCCATAGCAATTGAGCACAACACGAACCAGCAGCAATATATTCTGCTTCGGCAGTGGATAAAGATACCGAGTTTTGTTTCTTGGAGGACCAAGATACAAGGGATCGACCAAGGAATTGACACGTACCCGAAGTTGACTTTCTATCAACCTTGTCACCGGCATAGTCCGAGTCGGAATAGCCAACAAGATCGAAAGAAGCTCTCTTAGGATACCAAATGCCAAAGTTTGGTGTGTGTATCAAATATCTCACTATCCTTTTAACAGCTTTAAGATGACATTCTTTAGGGGCTGCTTGATATCGCGCACACATGCATACACTCAACATTATGTCAGGACGAGAAGCGCAAAGATATAGTAGAGAACCAATCATAGAACGGTAAACCCTTTGATCAACGGGTTCTCCATCTTTTGTCAAGTCATTATGTCCACTAGTAGGCATGGGGGTACTCATACCTTTGCTTTCTTGCATGTTGAACTTCTTGAGGAGATCCTTGGTGTACTTTGTTTGTGAGACAAAAGTACCCTCCTTAGATTGCTTGATTTGCAACCCAAGGAAGAATCTGAGTTCACTCATCATGGACATCTCATACTTCTCCGACATGAGCTGTCCAAACTTCTTGCTAAAATGGGGGTTAGTTGAACCAAAGATAATATCATCAACATATATTTGGCACACAAATAGTTCACCATTAACCCTTTTTGTGAACATCGTTGAGTCTATCTTTCCAATTTCAAACCCTTTTTCAAGAAGAAAGCTAGTTAAGCATTTGTACCAAGCTCTAGGTGCTTGTTTAAGACCATAAAGAGCTTTGTGCAACTTGTAAACATGATTAGGCTTTTTGGGATTCACAAAACCGAGAGGTTGTTTCACAAATACTTCCTCCTCAATTTCACCATTTAGGAAAGCACTTTTGATATCCATTTGATAGAGAGTAATATCATGGTGATTGGCATAAGCAAGAAGAATGCGAATGGACTCAAGTCTAGCAACGGGGGCATAGGTCTCACCATAGTCCATACCTTCGACTTGTGTGTAACCTTGAGCTACGAGACGAGCCTTGTTGCGGATGACTTGTCCATCTTCATCTTGCTTGTTCCGAAACACCCATTTGGTTCCAATGATGTTTTGATCATCGTTGGGCTTCTCTACCAAAGTCCATACTTTGTTCCTCTCGAAGTTGTGTAGTTCTTCGTGCATAGCGTTCACCCAATCCGGGTCTTTAAGTGCTTCTTCTACCTTCATAGGTTCAATACTAGAGATAAATGAGTAATGCTCACAAAAGTTAGCTAAGCGAGTTTTAGAGCGAGTAATTCTCCCGGAGTTGATGTCGTTCATCATTTGTTCCACGGGATGATTTTTCTTGACTCTTGCTCGAACTCGGGATAGCTTTTGTTGATGTTGTGGCTGAGCTTCCTCATCATCTTCATCTTCCTCTTCTTCTTCTTCATTGTTGTTGGTGTTGTCTTGAGGCGGTGGAGAAGGAGGTTGTGGTGGATCTTCTTGTTGCATTTCCTCATCTTGGTGAGTTCCACTTGTGGAGGCCTCCATGTTGCCTTGAGGTTCATCTCGCCGTGAGGTAGGTGGCTCCACATATGTAGATGAGGTACTCTGCTTCACTTCCATGGGACGGATCTTTCCAATTGATAGATCTTGGATAGCTTCAGATGGGTCCTTGTCTCCTACATCAATAGGCATTTGCTCTACTTGCGAGCCATTAGATTCATCAAACTTCATGTCTACCGTCTCTTCAACCTTTCGGGTGAAATTGTTGTAGACACGGTAGGTGTGGGAGTTTGATCCATAACCAAGGAGAAAGCCTTCATGAGATTTAGGAGCAAATTTAGACCGACGATGCTTATCAAGGATATAGCATTTTGAACCAAAGACACGAAAGTATCCCACTTGGGGTTTGTTACCGGTAAGAAGCTCGTATGATGTCTTGCCGAGAAGCTTATGAAGATAAAGCCTGTTGATAGCATGACAAGCTGTCTCGACCGCTTCTCCCCAAAAGTGCTTCGGTGTCTTGTACTCATCAAGCATCGTTCTTGCCATCTCTATGAGCGTTCGGTTCTTCCTCTCAACAACTCCATTTTGTTGAGGAGTGTACGTAGCCGAGAACTCATGTAGAATCCCTTCCTCATCGAGAAAAGAGTCTACATTGGCGTTCTTGAACTCCGTTCCATTGTCACTCCGAACTTTCTTGATCTTCACCTCAAATTGATTTTGGGCCTTTTTGGCAAAGGTCTTGAAGATCCTCTGAACCTGCGATTTATCATCAAGGAAAAATACCCACGTAAATCTGGAATAATCATCAACTATAACTAGACCAAAGGAGTTACCACCAAGGCTTTTGTAAGCATTGGGACCGAAGAGATCCATATGAAGAAGCTCAAGCGGTCTCCTCGTGGTCATGATGTTTTCACGGGATGACTTCCACCAACTTGTTTTCCTGCTTGACAAGCACTACAAAGTCTATCGTTGTCAAAGAAAACATCTTTAACACCAAGAATATGATCACCTTTGATCAGCTTGTCTAAATTACGCATACCAACATGTCCTAGCCTTCTATGCCACAACCAACCTTTAGAGGATTTAGCAATGAAACAAGCTCTAGGTTGGGCTTTCTCAGTGAAATCAACAATATATAGATCACCTCTACGGATACCAGTAAAAGCCATGTTTTGATTATCACGACGAAAGACTTGGCAATCTACTTTGGTGAATAGCACATTGAATCCAAAGTCAGCTAATCTAGACACGGAAAGTAAATTGTAACCAAGAGATTCTACAAGCATGACATTTTGAATAGAGCTATCATGAGATATGGCCACCTTACCAAGGCCAAGTACCTTACCCTTGGAGTTATCTCCAAAAGTCACATACTTGCGTGGGCCATCGTTCTTTGCAAGCTCTCGAAACATGTCTTTGTCTCCGGTCATGTGATCGGTGCATCCACTATCAAGAATCCACTCTTTTCCGCCGGACATGTAGTCTCTCATATTTGCCATAAGATTGAGACTCTTCATGACCTTGTCTAGCTCGGTGTCCGAATCGGAGTAATCATCATCATGCTCATGCTCATCATCATATTGACCCATAGATTGTTCATCATCAACACCTAGGTCAATTTGATAAGTACTTGCATTAGTTTGGTCAATGTGACAATAATCTTCAGAATGCAATGCAAGAGCATTTCTAATTATAATATTGATAAGACCGGGATCACCCTTCTTTTTCATAAGATCACGAAGCTCAAAAAAGCATTTATCAAAGTTGGGATCATTGGGGTGCAACTTATCAAATTCAATAGTCTTGTGTAGAATTTCATCAAGACTTCTCAACGAGTAGTCCGGATAAAGTTCTTCCAAGAATTTCCACATAGCATAAGCACACTCAAAATTTGTAACAAGATTAAGCAAGTCATCGGGTAACCCTCTAATGATAAGATTTACAGTTCTAAGGTTACGAAGCAAATCAAGCTCTTCATCCATGGTAGGGTGCAAGGGATCAAAAGGAGGCACATAGGGGGTCTCAACATATTTGCACAAATTGTACTTCTTAAAGATACTAAGCATTTCAGACCTCCAAGAGTTATAGAACCTTCCATTAAGAACAGGCACTCTATGGCTAACACTCCCATCCGTAGACACGTCCATCTTCCTCCAATGGTGTGTAAACCAAAGCAATGGAGACCAAAGCTCTGATACCAATTGTAGGATCGAAGAAGTATGTCTATAAGGGGGGGGGGTGATTAGACTACTTGACAATATAAAAAATCTGCCTTTTGATTATGCAAAGTTTTAGGCAGTTTCACAATTAAGATCAATTCAAGTATCACACTACACATGCAATTCTAGAGTATGGGCAGCGGAAAGTAAATTGCACATATAGTAAAGAGAAGTGGAGAAGATCAAACGCAGTTTGGTGACACGGAGATTTTTGTCGTGGTTCCGATAGGTGGTGCTATCGTACATCCACGTTGATGGAGACTTCAACCCACGGAGGGTAACGGCTGCGCGAGTCCACGGAGGGCTCCACCCACGAAGGGTCCACGAAGAAGCAACCTTGTCTATTCCATCATGGCCTACGCCCACGGAGGACTAGCCTTACTCGGGGTAGATCTTCACGAAGTAGGCGATCTCCTTGCCCTTACAAACTTCTTGGTTCAACTCCACATCTCAAAGACGGAGGCTCCCAAGCGACACCTAACCAATCTAGGAGGCACCACCCTCCAAAAGGTAATAGATGTTGTTGATGATGATGAACTCCTTGCTCTTGTGCTTCAAATGATAATCTCCCCAACACTCAACTCTCCTCACTGATATGGCTGTGGTGGAAGAAAGGATTGAGTGGAAAGCAACTTGGGAAGGCTAGAAATCAAGTTTCATATGGTAGGAATGGAATGACTTGATCTCAACACAAGGGTAGGTGGTTCTCTTCTCAGAAAGTGTATGGTAGGAATGGTAGACTTTCTGATGGCTCTCTTCACGAATGAAGAGGGGGTGGAGGGGTATATATAGCCTCCACACAAAATCCAACCGTTACACACATATTTGAGCAATCTCGGTGAGACCGAAGTGAAAACTCGGTCAGACCGAAAGTTCAAATATAGTGAACGTTGGGATTTTCGGTGGGACCGAAAATACCATCTCGGTGTGTCCGATGTGAGTCAAAGGTAGGAGCTTGCCATTCTCGGTGGGACCGAAATTAACAACTCGGATATTCCGAAGTGATGTCAATTGGTTACAGAAGGTTGGCAGTCCAGTTTCGGTGAGACCGAAACTCAAAATCGGATGGACCGAGAAATTAGGGTTTGGAAGAATAACTGAGGTGGTTCATCTCGGTGGGACTGAGTTTGCAGAATCGGTTTGTCCGAGATTACTTATGAGTGTGTTAAGTAGTGAAGAGTGCTGATAGTTAAGGGAGCTAGATCACTAAGCACTTGAGCAACCAGATAATCAACACAACCTCATCCCCTTTTAATAGTATTGGCTTTTCCTATGGACTCAATGTGATCTTTGATCACTAAACCAAAAATAGAGTCTTGAGCTTTTGCCAATGCTTGTCTTAGCATTTTGAGGGGTCCACTTCTTCAGACATTTCCATACCCATATCATCGAACTTCTCTGAAATGATTCTCAAGTAAATATTAGTTCAATGATATATATGTTGTTATTAATTACCAAAACCACCCGGGGATTAGTTGCACTTTCAATCTCCCCCTTTTTGGTAATTGATGACAACATATAGATCAAAGCTTCGACAAAAGATATAATCAATGAATAATATCGTCGCTTTGAGAAGTATGTGATAAACAAGAGCTCCCCCTAAATTTGTGCATTATTTAAAATTTGCGTTTGAATGCA
>LR738716.1:327120699-327131682 GCA_902687465.1 Secale cereale
CTAAAGCAAGTAGCCGGCTCTTGATCGGAATGCTTGAGTTTCTGATTCATCTCCTCTAACGCCGTAGCGTTAGCAGCCGCGGCGAGAGAAGATGCATGTGACATTAAAAAATTCACACCACTTCAAATATTGGCTTATAGAACGGGATCCTCTGCAAGTTTTCTCCGCAAACCTCGCAGAGTCTCGGGGGCTACTACAGATATGGAATACTTAAACTAAGGACTAAATCCAATTTGCGAGAAAAGAGTATTACTTGACTTACGTCAAATCCTCTTAGAAGGCCTTGGACATCGTCGTTCAGTCCGGATTGGATGGACCGAATGCGTTGCATGACCGCAGTCGGTGTCCGTCAACGATGACAGGAGTTGTTCACCAATTCCTCCAGCGCATCCGGCCAGCCAGCTGCCGCCCGTTTGGAGGTGTTCGGCGGTGGCGTTGGTTCCCCGACCCCTTCCCCACTTGAATGAGGAACCTGCATCGTCGAGGGCCTCGGGGGCTCGGGAACGGACGGCTGAGGAGGTCCGGATGGTCCGGACATGCTCCCTGCACCAGCCAGGAGCGACGCATCCTCCTAGTCTTCGGCAACCGAGGTATCAACCTCGGCCATGATGGTGTCAACCTCCTCCGCGTTCGGAGGTGGAGGAGGAGTCCTTCAAGACAACACCTCCCGGATATCTTCAGGGATCAGGGAAGGCGCGCGCGTGACGCAAACCCGCTGTCCACTAGTTCGGTGGGCGGAGACGTCCCCTCGAAAGTCTGCTCGGTGGGGCGGTCACGTGGAGGGCTGCAGTTCTGAAGAGCTAGCCTCGGACTAGAATGAATTACTGAAAAACAACGTAGCTAAAAAATACCAGCGTCATACCTGCCAACCGGGTGCTTGACCCTGGGTCCCTTCTTCAAAACCTCTTCGGACGCCTTGGACTACTTGTCCAAATTGTCAGGTAGGACCAGCTTAGGCCAACACCGCCTCTTTAGGGCTTGAGGGGGCTGAACCTCCTCGATGTCATCGGACGCCACCCTCTTCTTGGAATGCGATGAGGCGCTTTTCTCCTCGTCTTCATCCTCGTCCCCATCCTGCGCGGATGTGGCTGCAGCGTCTCCGGACCTGCTGACCGGACGAGCTCTGCGGCGGAGGCCCTCCCTAGCCTCCGGTACCTCTTTATTTTTGCCCTTCTTGTCGGGCGCCTTGTAAGGCACCATGACCAGCAGCTTCTCTAGCTGCTCGGACCGGGGCTCTTCGGGCAGCGGCGCCGGGCCGCTGATCTTCTTTCCCTTGGCGACCCAGCCCTGCAAAATCCGCATAGAGGTTCAGACTGAATCATACGTGGTGTGAATGTCCGAATACATTATAAATATGAATGTCGCTCACCTTCGTCGAAGGGTTCGCGGTGTCAAGTCTGATGTCCTTCCCCTCAGCTGGCCACCCCTCTTGAGGCTTGAATAGCAGACCCCATATTTTGTCATGGGATGTGCCGAAGAGGTGATGCACGGTAGCCGGATCCTCGGGCTCATGCTCCCACAATAGCTTGGCCCTCACCTAGCAAGGGGGGAGTCGGCGGTTGACCACGATCTGGACCACGTCGACCAGCTTTGCGCCGGTCCCCATTACGTTGACGACGCGCTTCTGTAGCATCTTCAAGTCGACAGCGGACCCCCAGTCCGGGCTCTTGGTGGCCCATGAGGTCAGTCTGGCGGGGGGTCCGGATATGATTGCGGGAGCCGCCCCCCAGGCGGCGTCCTTGGCTCGATGATGTAGAACCATTCCTTCTACTACACCTTGACGGTGTCGATAAACTTGCCCTCCGGCCATTGGACCCACGTCAGCTTGCTCATCATGGCCCCGCCGCAGTCCGCATGCTCGCCGCCCACCACCTTGGGCTTGACATTGAACACCTTCAGCCATAGACCAAAGTGCGGTCAGACTCGGAGGAGCGCCTCGAAGAAGACAATGAAGGTCGAGATGTGGAGGAGGGAGGTGGGGGTAAGATCATGAAAATCTAGCCCATAAAAGAACATCAACCCCCTCACAAAGGGGTGTAGGGGAAACCCAAGCCCCCTAAGGAAATGGTAGAGGAATACAACCCTTTCGCCCGGCCTAGGCGTGGGGATGATCTGGCCATCTTCAGGGGCCCAATGGGTGATGTTGGCCGACAAGTAGCCGGCCCGCTTCAGCTTCAGGATGTCACTGTCGGTGACGGTGGAGGCATCCCACTTCCCGTTGGCACTGGATCCGGCCATGGCTGGAGAGAACGGGGTGGGATCCGGTCATAACTTGTATTTGTGTGAACAAACTTACTGGTCCAAAACTATCTCTTATATCTGTTCTATCACTTTGCTCTTTTCATGCATATGTGCCTTCTTATTATATCCCCCCCCCCCTTGTGTTTTGGTCACGCTCCGCCACTAACTCGACCTGTTCTATAGATCGCCAACAAAATCGGGTGCGCACATGCTTGAGGCAGATAGCGCTGCAAACGCCGCCGCCGACGCGGCCATGGCTGCCTCTATGGCGGCCTCCATTCGTTCCCAGTCCGTCCACCGGCTCTAGACACGCGGGTGAGCGCATTCGGCTGGTGGCGATGAGGATCGGAGGATCGATGACTATGACCAGACAGCTAGCTTAATATAGTAGTGTCTAGTATAGTCTTGCTGTGGCACATTTTGGAGGTACGACGCGAAGTCGATCGTAGCCTTGATCGAAATTGGTGCACATTATATTTTGGTGGCCGATTCATGATGAACTGTATAATTTATTCGTCTCTATATAATCGATTTAACTTCACTTCTTACGTGTGCATGTGCCAAATATTTAGTTTACAGTGATATATTGAAGAATTATTATAATAGTTGCCTTTTTGCTTCATGCTGCATGACCGAAAGAGGGCAGGGCCAACGACGAAACTCTGCATTTCTTTGTAACAAGTTTGTGATAGATGAGCATTTTATTTGTCTCATGGAAATGTCTTGTTTGTATGGAAACCTAAACGCACACCTCCCAGAAATTAATCGGTTTATGATCAAGTGGTGCCTAGTCGTTGGATGTGATGTTCACTCTAAAAAAAGAGAGCAGTTTTAGCATGGTCCCTCTTACCCCCTCTTTTCACATGAGAGGTAAGAGTATGTAGTAGATCTGAGCCGTTAATCACATTAATTAGTGGTCGAATTAACTCTTACCTTCTTACCTCATATGTAAAAATAAGGGGTAAGAGGGAGCATGTTAAAATTTGCCAAAAAAAGAAGCAGGTGAGGTCTTATGTGTTCAATTCCTAGTCAGGAAGGCCAACTAGATTGTTAGATTTATATATGCACCGAAGTGGTCATGATTAAACTCGTAGCAAGAGGAAACAAAGTAGTCTTGTTAACATGGTACGAAATGTTCCTGATCAGCTCCATTGTCCACTAATGTCGTTGCTTCTTCCTGCAAATACTCAACCACTACGAGAGAAAATGACAAAGTAAATATCTGATTAAAGTGATGATAACAGGGGCTGCTACAAATAGCAGGTTCATTATTATGTGGATTGGACGACAAATCTGTTGGCAAAATATATAATTGCATAGTTTAAAGGGAAAGTAGTGGCTGCACTCACCTTCGGTGCACCCCACGCAAAAAAACATAGCAAAATATTTCAAAAAAATCGGAAACTTTGTGAGAATAATCATCAACAAATGTAATGAGGGCTTGCAAAGTTTGGTGGTCAAATAATATTCAAAGTTCTCTCTATAAAAAGAACTTTGAATATTATTTGACCACCAAACTTTGCAAGCACCCATCACATTTGTAGATAATCATTCCCGCAAAGTTTCAGAATTTTTTGAAATGTGTTGCTATGTTTTTTGCGTGGGTGCACCGAGTTGGGGTGTAGAAAAACTACTCTCTAGTTTAAAAAGCTTGATTTTACGCATTCCATAACAACTTCTGGAAAGAACCCACTCTATATGTCTTTAGAAGTCAAGCACCCATGAATCATGCCCACGCGTGAGTAGATGACTTTGTCTATGCATGTCGGCCTCGGGCTAGAAAACGATTGATTGCCTTACATGACTTGGATTTTCTCAACTGCTCTTCGACTGATTTTGTGTGCACCACTTCAGACTATGACCAGGTACATAATACGTAGTATGATAGAAACGCAGGATATTTAGATATCTAACTAAACTTGTGGAATTCATTCGAAAAATTAATAATTAAACTACTGGAATTCATTTGCTTATCTTGCCGGATGTTTCTTGTTTGTAAATCTTTTCATTAATTAATAATGGTGACGGGTAAGACGGAGACTTTCCCACTTGTGGAACTTTCCTGGAATTAGCCATGCATGCATTGTGGAGACTCGGGTAAGATGGAGAAACAATCCGAGTTGCTACTGAGTCGTAGATCACATAGAGTTGCTTTATCTATTTGTATACGCTGCATCACTTCGTTGAAGGAAAAACATGTAAAGAGGAACTTGTAAAGTTTATGCAAAATAGTTTAATCAGCAGCTAGAGACCATTTTAATCTATTGATCGGTTCCACCTGACTATGTCTATTGCTCCCTAATTCGCACACAGCACACTACGCCTATATAAACACATAGATCCCCTGCATGTTCAAAGCATCACGCAGGCCACAAACACAAACAGGAACACAAGAGAAAAGAAGAGCCAAAGAAACTACACTCAAATGGCAACCTCCTCTTCCATCCTTCTCCTTGTTGCTCTTCTTGCCTTGGTCTCATGGCAGGGCGCCATTGCCTCCGATCCTGGCTCACTACAGGACTTTTGTGTCGCCGACATGCATTCACCAGGTACTATCCGGTTTCTCATCATGTTTTCACCAAACACATATGTTGAAATGAATTTTTGGAAATTATATGCAAGTTGAAATAACTTTGTAAGATCTGACTTTACATATTACATCTCCTATATGCACCAGTGCGTGTCAATGGGTTTGTTTGCAAGAATCCAATGGAAGTTAACGCAGACGATTTCTTCAAGGCTGCCAACCTCGACAAGCCTAGGGTGACCAACAAGGTTGGATCCAACGTCACTTTGATCAACGTCATGCAGATTGCTGGACTCAACACCCTCGGCATCTCAATTGCGCGCATCGACTATGCTCCCTTGGGTCAGAACCCACCACATACGCACCCTCGTGCCACTGAGATCCTCACGGTGCTCGAGGGGACACTGTATGTTGGCTTTGTCACATCCAACCAGCCCGCCCCCAACAGAAACAAGTTCCTCTCCAAGGTGCTCAACAAAGGTGATGTGTTTGTCTTCCCTGTGGGACTCATCCACTTCCAATTCAACCCCAACCCCCACAAGCCGGCCGTTGCAATTGCCGCACTCAGCAGTCAAAACCCAGGGGCTATCACAATTGCCAATGCAGTGTTTGGGTCAGACCCACCAATATTGGATGATGTTCTTGCCAAAGCGTTCCAGGTGGAAAAGAACACAATAGACTATCTCCAAGCCCAATTCTGGGAGAACAACCACTACTAAGTCAGACTTTTTTTTATTACCCAAAAGGCCAATGCACGAATGAGGGGCTTGGTTGAGTTCCTAGATATACATCCAAATATATAAAATAAATGGAGCATATGTCATGCCATTGTGTGTATGTATTCCGTGAATGTATTTTTACCTTCTGAACAATTGGCAATATCATTTTTTATCACATTGATATGGTTTCACATGTTATTTGGTTCTAATGTGTCATAATAAATAGATAAAAATGGGTTCTTTTTCCCCTTGTTCCGAAACAAGATGATTAGGTTAAAAAAAAAGAAACAATACATGATAATCCTGTAATTCAATATATGTTTCATGCTAGGATCGCACAACTAGGATTATCTTGGAATACATGTGAAGTATGCGATGGTTGGAGCCTGATTATGCTCGGGACTGAAATATGGAAGATGACTATGCAAAAGTTGCTTCCGGGAGTCGCAGTTCTGGTCTCTCTCTTCTTTCTGGTGCATGTAGTGTTTTAGCTACCTTTTGGTTCAATACTCTTGTAAATATCATTGATGGTTGCTTTAATGGAGATCTATGAGGTGGATCGTTTTATTAAAAAAACTTATGAGCATTGTTTTTCTTTTTCTTAAGTTGAGAACAAGAAATGCGAGTTTTACTAAGTTTTATAAACTGGGCACACCGGAGACCAGGTTCCAAAAATCAGCTCCTACATACATACAGAAAATATGCATAAATATAAAAAAAGGATTATTACCTAAACCCCCCAAAAATGATTATTATTTGAGTTGTTTCTTTCTAACAAGCTTGACATGGAAGCATTTTATCACAATACAGACTTCGGCCCTCTTCATGATTATGGTCCAACGGCTGAATGATACATGGTGTTGCGGAAATCATCATACAAAGATGGTCATAGAAAGCACAGCAAAACAAGCCAAACACACTAGCAAGCACCGAAATTGCACAATTAGACGCCTTTAGCATGCCGGAGAGAGGAAGCAGAGGAGAGGCTAGACCACCTCAAGGGTCAACCAGGACCACCGATGACATTCAAGCACGCGCCACCTGGAAGAAAACATTGACTTCATCGCACTGTCACCGCCAAACATTGACTTCGGCGCAAACCAAGGAGCGTGATCGTACCAGCAAGCAGACATGATGAAAGGAGGCCATTGTTACATGTACAAGATAGGTGCAAGACATAAATACCATGAGTCACCGAAGTTGAGGTAAGGTCAATTGGATTGCCATGACATTCTGAAACACACCACTGCGGCTGAAAGACAACAACACTCACACCGGTTACGCCCCCAAGAGGGTCAGAACGCACCGCGCCACCACCACCGCGTCCGTCAGGGCTGACAAGGGTTCTCACTAAAGCTTTTCCCGTGTCTCACTGGAAATTGGTTATCTATTGCGGAGACGGAAATACGTTATACAATTTTAAAACTATGAACTCTACTTGCTTTAATACAAAAATTTCCAAGATGATCCCTTTGTTGTATTCTTGTGCCTAATAGTTGGAACATTTCGTGCAAACTACTGTACTAGATGGCGGAAGAATTGAAGAACGGGTCTTAAAGATCAATCTGGTGATTCGGGAGGAGTAGGCTCGAAGCCATGGTTGGAACCCGGTTGTGCTCAGGATTGCAGTGCGAAAAATAGAATGTGAAAAAGTTGCTTCGTACAGTTGTTGTTGCGGTCTCTCCCTTTCGGGTGTATGTAAGACTTAGTTTATTGTTCCTTTGCTATAAACCTGCTCTTTTGGTAGACGTTAGCTCTATTTTCCTGCATGTCTTGTTTTAGCTTCCTTTTCGTCCGAAACTCTTGTAAATCTGAGTAGTCGGCTGTTTAATGGAAATTGATGGGGTGTCTCATTCTCTACAAAAACATATGATTGTTATTTGTTCTTCTTAAATTTTGTACTAGAAATATGATTTTTGCTACATTTTAGAAACTAGGCACACGAACACCAGGTTCCAAAAACCAGCTCCGACATATATAGACAACATGCATAACTATACAAGAAATGATTATTATATGGGTTGGTTCTTTGTAACAAGCTTGTTATATAAGCATTTTATTCGTCTGATGGAAATATTTTGATCTTTTAGTTATCAAACCTACCAACGCACACCTATGACAAATCAATCAGTTTATGAGTGGCCGCCCAACCTAGTCACTGGATGCACTATTTACTCTAACAAAAGGGGGCAGGTGAGGTTTGGTGTCATGAACCTAGGCAGGAAAGGCACCGATAAAATTAAATTTATGCCCTGAACTGGTCCTGATAAAACTTTTAGAAATAGGATGATAACTGCTCTTACTAAGGTCGTCATATCTCTCCCCTTTGGTTAGGCAGGTCCATTAATGTCATCGCCTCATCCTAATACTCAACTACTGCGAGAGAAATTTGACCAAGTAAAGATATATCTGATTACCGTGATGATAACAGTGGCTGCTACATATATTAGTTGTATTAGGTGAATTCGTGCATGGATCCAGACACCTCGATTTCTTCCTTGTCGACGGAATCCGGTAGAGCTACCGCATTGTCTTGTGTTGCGAGATTTCATGACAAATCTGTTGGAAAACATATAATTTCCTTACACTAGTGTCATAGTTTGAAAAGATAGATTGCACGTATTTTATAATAACTTCAGGAAAGAAGAGGTTGATAGAACTCCTTGCAAGATGTTAACTAGTCTTTGCTAAGATCACGTGAAAAGTACCTGCTCTCCATCGTCATGGCCTGTGTGGCAGGTCCCCTTTTGGTTGGGCACTTCGTCCACTATTGTCGCCGCTTCTTCCTGAAAATACTCAACCACTTCGAGAGACATCTGACCAAGTAAATATCAGATTGGCGTGATGATAACGTTCAGGGGCTGCTACATATAGCAGATGTATTAGGTGGATTCATGTGTGGATCGACGCGCCTTGATTTCTTCCTTATTCACACAGAATCTGCCACGTTGTCTTATGTTGCTGGATTTCATGACTAATCTACCGGCAAATATATAATTTTATAGTTTGAAAAGCTCGATTGCACACATTATTCTATATCAACTTCTGGAAAGAACAGGAGTTGTAGTCACTCTATATCTCTTTAGAAGTCATGCAGGCACCCATGAATCAAGCCCACGCATGAGTAGGTGACATAATTTGTCAAGGTCGGCCTCGAGCTAGAAAACGATTGATGGCCTTACATGACTTGGCTTTTCTCAACTGCTCTTTGACTAACTTTGTGCATGCGCACCAGACCACCAGTTCAGACTATGACCTAGTATGTGATAACTATATCTAATTACACTAGTGAAATTTCATTTATTTATCTTAACTTTTTTTCCTAAATAGTGATGGATGGTGACTTTCCCTGGAACCAGCCCTGCATGCTGTTGGTGTAATAAGCCATGCCCTGTGTGGTGGCGACCAGCGTCGGGTGCGTCAGGTGCGGTCCGTGCAAGGCACTAGCGCGTGTGTGCGTATGTGTGTGCGTGCGTGACAAAGGCGGAGGAGTGACCGCGTCAGAGTGTTGATCCAGGCCACAGCGATCGTGTACGAGCGCGGCGGACGCCCGAGCCGTGGAGCACGGGACGTGAAGACCGTGCGAGTGGGGTGCATCTTGAGCGCGGTGCGCGCACGTATAAGTCCCCCTCCCTCCTGTGTAGCTGCTGTGGGTGCCGACTTCAAGCTCAGCCGTCAGCGCGACGAGGTGTTGGTGTGCCACCAAATCTTCTGTGTTCAACCTCCTCCTCAGCTTGTCTCCGGATTGCTGGCGAGTAGAGGTTCCATTTTTGCTGACACATGCATTGTGGCGACTCAGGAGAGGGTTTCACATTGCTTTTTGAAGGGAGAACGTGTCGTAAAGGGAACTTGTAAAGTTATCCGAAATAGTTTAATCAGCAGCCAGAGACCATTTCAATCAGTTGATCGGGTGCTCTTGACTTTGTCTATTGCTCACGAGTTCTGAGCCTATATAAACACATGCATCCCCTGCATGTTCAAACCATCGTCACACACGCCACAAACAGAAATAGGAAGACGAGAGAACAGAAGAGCCAAAGACACAAACGAAATGGCATCCTCCTCTTCCTTCCTTCTCCTTGCTGCCCTTCTTGCGTTGGTCTCATGGCAGGCCACTGCTTCTGATCCTAGCCCACTCCAGGACTTTTGTGTCGCTGACATGAATTCACCAGGTACTAATCCGTTTTTTCATCATGTTTTCACCAAATACATATGTTGAAATCTATTTCTGGAAATTATATGCATGTCAAAACAACTTTGTAAAACCTGAGCTTACATATACATCTCTTGTCCCCCCAGTCCGTGTCAATGGATTTGTTTGCAAGAACCCGATGGAGGTCAATGCAGATGACTTCTTCAAGGCGGCCAACCTCGACAAGCCTAGGGTGCCCAACAAGGTTGGATCCAACGTCACTTTGATCAACGTCATGCAGATTGCTGGATTGAACACCCTCGGCATATCAATTGCGCGCATCGACTATGCTCCCTTGGGTCAAAACCCACCACATACGCACCCTCGCGCCACTGAGATCCTCACAGTGCTTGAGGGAACACTGTACGTTGGCTTTGTGACATCCAACCTGCCTGCCCCCAACAAAAACAAGTTCCTCTCCAAGGTGCTCAACAAAGGTGATGTGTTTGTCTTCCCCGTGGGGCTCATCCACTTCCAATTCAACCCCAACCCCCACCAGCCCGCTGTTGCAATTGCCGCGCTAAGCAGCCAGAACCCAGGGGCTATCACAATTGCCAATGCAGTGTTTGGGTCAGACCCACCAATATCAGATGATGTTCTTGCCAAGGCATTTCAGGTGGAAAAGAAAACAATAGACTATCTCCAGGCTCAATTCTGGGAGAACAACCACTACTAAGTCAGACATTTGTTGATTACCTGAAGATCGGTGCACAATTGAAGGACATGGTTGAGTTCCAGGATATGCATCTTAATCTATAAAATAAATGGAGCATATGTCATGCCATTGTGTGTCTGTAATCAGTGAATGTATTTCTACCTTCTGAATAATTGACAATATTATATTTATTACACTAATATGATCTCATTTGATTCTTTTGGAATCTGATGTGTCGTATTTATCATGACAAATCAAAATTCTGGGTTCATTTCCCCTTGTTCCGGAATAATAGATTACTATATGACAATTAAATATATGTTTGATGTTGGGGTGAACACCTAGGATTATCTTGCAATACATGTGAACTATGCCATCCTTCGAACCCGGTTGTTGTTAGGATTGATATGTGAATGTTGAATTTGCAAAAGTTGCATCCTAAAGTCGTTGTTGAGGGATCGCGCTTTTTGGTGCATTTTGTTGGTCTGATCTGGCGGCTAAAGGCTAATTAGATCTAATACTCTAACAAAAAAGAGGAAAAGATAACGTTACTGGAAAAAGGCCCATGCACCAACGTACATGGACTTTTCTCCCAACTAAGGCGCCCTGATCGGGGGCACCCAAACCAACTGATGGTTTAGGTCCCTTA
>LR738716.1:327137192-327151782 GCA_902687465.1 Secale cereale
ATATATATATATATATATATATATATATATATATATATATATATATATATATATATATTTGTGTTGATCGGGTGGATTTAAACGTGCAGTTGTTTCGTCGCTGCGAGGGTGTGGTGTTTGACGACATCCCCGTGCGTTCGACGAGCTCCGCCCCTGCGTTCGTTGGTGAGCCCAAATGACATCTCCTCCTCCCCCCTTCATTTGCTCTGTTCCGGTCTTCGTGCCGATGAAACTTGCTAGCTATAGGTGTCAATCATCAGTATGCGTAACCACTATGTGTCTCCCGTTCGAAAGGGTTACATCTATAAATATGCATGCATTTGCATATTTATAATCGTGATTCTTTCGAATTGTCCAACGTTATCCATGGAGAGCCCGAGTATATGTGTAGATTGGGTTCGTTTTCCCATATGCTCTGCTCCGGATCCGATGCAGAATTTTGTCAGTGCCTCCCTGTTGTTCTCCGGGTACACATCCTCTCTGCTTATTGCCGAGACGTGTATCAGGAGAACAGCCGGGATTTGCTGCCAAAATTTTGCGTTGGATCCGGAGTAGAGCATGGGAAAACGAACCCAATCTACACATACTCGGGTGGGATTAGGACATATCTTTACCTATTAGCCTGTAGGTTGCATGGACGTAATAAAACTGACAAACTACATTAACTGATGGATATGATTTGCTTAATTATGTATATATTTCTTGTGTGTCCAGTAGGAAGTTAATATGAGTGGTCGTGCGTGGATGTACACCGGTTACACTAGACAGAAAGTTTGGACCGAGGAATGGTTAACAAAAACCAAGGGGTTTGTTAGAGCCGCATTTGCAAAAGGCCAAAAAAAAAGCTGGTGCCCCTGTGTCCGGTGCGACAACTACAGTAAGAGGGACGAGCTTGAAATGAGTAAAGACCTGCAGAATTTTGGTTTTACGCCTGGTTACACGGTCTGGACATTTCATGGTAAGTTTGCCCAACGTGCTAGAGCCGAGGTGGTTCGTCGTCGCACCGACGAGCATGGTACCGGGATGGAAGACATGGTGCAAGACTTTGACGATGCTCGGGACTCGGACAAGGATGGAGGAATCTGCAAAGGCCTTCACTGAAATGTTGGAGTCCTCAAAACGTCCTCTCCACGAGCACACTGAGCTTTGTCAGCTGGATGCCATCTCACAAATAATGGCTTGAAGGCTCAATTCAACTTGGGTAGAGAATGCTACGACGCAATGATGACAGTATTCGGACGATTTCTACCCAAAGGCCATGTGCTACCTGCAAACCTGTACCAGTCAGACAAAATCCTCCGTGCTCTTAAGATGCCCTATGAGAAGATACATGCATGTGAGAAAGGATGTGTCTTATTTAGGCTTCAGTATGATGACTTGACCTATTGTCCCATTTGCAAATCTTCCAGGTATGTTGTGGTAGACAACGGTATGGGTGAGAAGACGCAGACCAAAATACCCGTTAATGTTCTTCGGTATATGCTAATCGTACCAAGACTTCAACGTCTTTTCATGGTCGAAGAGACGGCCAGACATATGACATGGCACAAAACGGGTAAAAGAACCGAACTAGATGCAGATGGGAATGTGATGATGGTGCACACATCGGATGGTGAAGCGTGGAAGCGCTTCGATGCATTACATAAGAAACAAACGACAGATCCAAGGCATCCTCGAGTCGCCGTGAGCATGGATGGGTTCAGTGTGTTTGGTCAGACGGCAGCCCAATACAGTTGTTGGCCCGTGTTTGTCATTCCACTCAATCTCCCCCCGGGCAGATTATGCAAAGAAACAACATTTTCCTGACGTTGATAATTCCAGAGCCCAACTATCTGGGGAAGAATATGAATGTGTACATGCAGTCGCTTAAGGACGAATTGTAAGAAGCTTGGGTTAATGGGTTCAAGACATACGACGCCTTTAGCAAAAAGAACTTCATAATGCGTACCTGGTACATGTACTCAACGCATGACTTGCCGACGTATGCGCTATTCGTTAGCTAGTCTGTGCATGGAAGGTTCTCGTGCCCCACATGCAAGGGAGCTTTTGAGTTTCGTTGGCTGACGGCAGGGCACAAGTATATTTGCTTCGACTTGCATAGACCGTTTCTAGATCCTTGCCATAAGTTCAGGAAAGACAAGAAGAACTTCATCAAAGGTAGAGTTGTCACGAGGGATATCGTGAATCCGGCTTCCAGGGTAACTTGCTCGCACCCACGAGCCATTTTGCGCCACTCGAAATGGCCTATTATTTTCGAACAGTACGAATGTAATGTAGAAGAGCTGGTATGCACAGTTTTGTCCAAGAACAACACATGTGCATGGAGAAAAATGTGGGTGGTAGCGGTATGGGTGATAAACCATGCAAAACGGCTAGTTTTTGGGTGTTCGGTGCACCGAAGAGGCTTCTCCTTCCATCCAGACTAGCATGTAGGGCTTGCTGGTGCAGAAATAGAGTCATGTAACATTGTTTTGCACGTCATTGTCGGAGTATCTGTCCGTGGGTGAGCTCACGGTAGGGTGGTAGACGCTAGAAGAGTGCACGCCAACCACTAAATCTTCCGAAACTCAATTCTGCAAGCCGTTTTCGGCCTCCGAAATTATTCCGAAATAGACGATGTTTGTGACAGAAGGATAGGAATTTTCACTGCGGTCGTTTTGGCAGGTCATGGAGCCCAAACGGAGTTCGTATGGCCAGGGTACGGTCGTTCTACGGATACACCTCAAATGGATTTCAGCAACGAGGGATATCGTGAATCCGGCTTCCAGGGTAACTTGCTCGCGCCCACGAGCCATTTTGCGCCACTCGAAATGGCCTATTATTTTCGAACAGTACGAATGTAATGTAGAAGAGCTGGTATGCATAGTTTTGTCCAAGAACAACACATGTGCATGGACAAAAATGTGGGTGGTAGCGGTATGGGTGATAAACCATGCAAAACGGCAAGTTTTTGGGTGTTCGGTGCACCGAAGAGGCTTCTCCTTCCATCCAGACTAGCATTTAGGGCTTGCTGGTGCAGAAATAGAGTCATGTAACATTGTTCTGCACGTCATTGTCGCAGTATCTGTCCGTGGGTGAGCTCACGGTAGGGTGGTAGACGCTAGAAGAGTGCACGCCAACCACTAAATCATCCGAAACTCAATTCTGCAAGCCGTTTTCGGCCTCCGAAATTATTCCGAAACAGACGAAGTTTGTGACATAAGGATACGAATTTTCGCTGCGGTCGTTTTGGCAGGTCAGGGAGCCCAAACGGAGTTCGTATGGCCAGGGTACGGTCGTTCTACGGATGCACCTCAAATGGATTTCAGCAACGAGGGATATCGTGAATCCGGCTTCCAGGGTAACTTGCTCGCGCCCACGAGCCATTTTGCGCCTCTCGAAATGGCCTATTATTTTCGAACAGTACGAATGTAATGTAGAAGAGCTGGTATGCACAGTTTTGTCCAAGAACAACACATATGCATGGACAAAAATGTGGGTGGTAACGGTATGGGTGATAAACCATGCAAAACGGCAAGTTTTTGGGTGTTCGGTGCACCGAAGAGGCTTCTCCTTCCATCCAGACTAGCATGTAGGGCTTGCTGGTGCAGAAATAGAGTCATGTAACATTGTTCTGCACGTCATTGTCGCAGTATCTGTCCGTGGGTGAGCTCACGGTAGGGTGGTAGATGCTAGAAGAGTGCACGCCAACCACTAAATCATCCGAAACTCAATTCTGCAAGCCGTTTTCGGCCTCCGAAATTATTCCGAAACAGACGATGTTTGTGACAGAAGGATACGAATTTTCGCTGCGGTCGTTTTGGCAGGTCATGGAGCCCAAACGGAGTTCGTATGGCCAGGGTACGGTCGTTCTACGGATACACCTCAAATGGATTTCAGCAACGAGGGATATCGTGAATCCGGCTTCCAGGGTAACTTGCTCGCGCCCACGAGCCATTTTGCGCCTCTCGAAATGGCCTATTATTTTCGAACAGTACGAATGTAATGTAAAAGAGCTGGTATGCACAGTTTTGTCCAAGAACAACACATGTGCATGGAAAAAAATGTGGGTGGTAGCGGTATGGGTGATAAACCATGCAAAACGGCAAGTTTTTGTGTGTTCGTTGCACCGAAGAGGATTCTCCTTCCATCCAGACTAGCATGTAGGGCTTGCTGGTGCAGAAATAGAGTCATGTAACATTGTTCTGCACGTCATTGTCGCAGTATCTGTCCGTGGGTGAGCTCACGGTAGGGTGGTAGACCCTAGAAGAGTGCACGCCAACCACTAAATCATCCGAAACACAATTCTGCAAGCCGTTTTCGGCCTCCGAAATTATTCCGAAACAGACGAAGTTTGTGACAGAAGGATACAAATTTTCGCTACGGTCGTTTTGGCAGGTCATGGAGCCCAAACGGAGTTCGTATGGCCAGGGTACGGTCGTTCTACGGATACACCTCAAATGGATTTCAGCAACGAGGGATATCGTGAATCCGGCTTCCAGGGTAACTTGCTCGCGCCCACGAGCCATTTTGCGCCACTCGAAATGGCCTATTATTGTCGAACAGTACGAATGTAATGTAGAAGAGCTGGTATGCATAGTTTTGTCCAAGAACAACACATGTGCATGGACAAAAATGTGGGTGGTAGCGGTACGGGTGATAAACCATGCAAAACATCAAGTTTTTGGGTGTTCGGTGCACCGAAGAGGCTTCTCCTTCCATCCAGACTAGCATGTAGGGCTTGCTGGTGCAGAAATAGAGTCATGTAACATTGTTCTGCACGTCATTGTCGCAGTATCTGTCCGTGGGTGAGCTCACGGTAGGGTGGTAGACGCTAGAAGAGTGCACGCCAACCACTAAATCATCCGAACCTCAATTCTGCAAGCCGTTTTCGGCCTCCGAAATTATTCCGAAACAGACGAAGTGTGTGACAGAAGGATACGAATTTTCGCTGCGGTCGTTTTGGCAGGTCATGGAGCCCAAACGGAGTTCGTATGGCCAGGGTACGGTCGTTCTACGGATACACCTCAAATGGATTTCAGCAACGAGGGATATCGTGAATCCGGCTTCCAGGGTAACTTCCTCGCGCCCACGAGCCATTTTGCGCCACTCGAAATGGCCTATTATTTTCGAACAGTACGAATGTAATGTAGAAGAGCTGGTATGCACAGTTTTGTCAAAGAACAACACATGTGCATGGACAAAAATGTGGGTGGTAGCGGTATGGGTGATAAACCATGCAAAACGGCAAGTTTTTGGGTGTTCGGTGCACCGAAGAGGCTTCTCCTTCCATCCAGACTAGCATGTAGGGCTTGCTGGTGCAGAAATAGATTCATGTAACATTGTTCTGCACGTCATTGTCGCAGTATCTGTCCGTGGGTGAGCTCACGGTAGGGTGGTAGACGCTAGAAGAGTGCACGCCAACCACTAAATCTTCCGAAACTCAATTCTGCAAGCCGTTTTTGGCCTCCGAAATTATTCCGAAACAGACGAAGTTTGTGACAGAAGGATACGAATTTTCGCTGCGGTCGTTTTGGCAGGTCATGGAGCCCAAACGGAGTTCGTATGGCCAGGGTACGGTCGTTCTACGGATACACCTCAAATGGATTTCAGCAACGAGGGATATCGTGAATCCGGCTTCCAGGGTAACTTGCTCGCGCCCACGAGCCATTTTGCGCCACTCGAAATGGCCTATTATTTTCGAACAGTACGAATGTAATGTAGAAGAGCTGGTATGCACAGTTTTGTCCAATTACAACACATGTGCATGGACAAAAATGTGGGTGGTAGCGGTATGGGTGATAAACCATGCAAAACGGCAAGTTTTTGGGTGTTCGGTGCACCGAAGAGGCTTCTCCTTCCATCCAGACTAGCATGTAGGGCTTGCTGGTGCAGAAATAGAGTCATGTAACATTGTTCTGCACGTCATTGTCGCAGTATCTGTCCGTGGGTGAGCTCACGGTAGGGTGGTAGACGCTAGAAGAGTGCACGCCAACCACTAAATCTTCCGAAACTCAATTCTGCAAGCCGTTTTCGGCCTCCGAAATTATTCCGAAATAGACGATGTTTGTGACAGAAGGATACGAATTTTCACTGCGGTCGTTTTGGCAGGTCATGGAGCCCAAACGGAGTTCGTATGGCCAGGGTACGGTCGTTCTACGGATACACCTCAAATGGATTTCAGCAACGAGGGATATCGTGAATCCGGCTTCCAGGGTAACTTGCTCACGCCCACGAGCCATTTTGCGCCACTCGAAATGGCCTATTATTTTCGAACAGTACGAATGTAATGTAGAAGAGCTGGTATGCACAGTTTTGTCCAAGAACAACACATGTGCTTGGACAAAAATGTGGGTGGTAGCGGTATGGGTGATAAACCATGCAAAACGGCAAGTTTTTGGGTGTTCGGTGCACCGAAGAGGCTTCTCCTTCCATCCAGACTAGCATGTAGGGCTTGCTGGTGCAGAAATAGAGTCATGTAACATTGTTCTGCACGTCATTGTCGCAGTATCTGTCCGTGGGTGAGCTCACGGTAGGTTGGTAGACGCTAGAAGAGTGCACGCCAACCACTAAATCTTCCGAAACTCAATTCTGCAAGCCGTTTTCGGCCTCCGAAATTATTCTGAAACAGACGATGTTTGTGACAGAAGGATACGAATTTTCACTGCGGTCGTTTTGGCAGGTCATGGAGCCCAAACGGAGTTCGTATGGCCAGGGTACGGTCGTTCTACGGATACACCTCAAATGGATTTCAGCAACGAGGGATATCGTGAATCCGGCTTCCAGGGTAACTTGCTCGCGCCCACGAGCCATTTTGCGCCACTCGAAATGGCCTATTATTTTCGAACAGTACGAATGTAATGTAGAAGAGCTGGTATGCACAGTTTTGTCCAAGAACAACACATGTGCATGGACAAAAATGTGGGTGGTAGCGGTATGGGTGATAAACCATGCAAAACGGCTAGTTTTTGGGTGTTCGGTGCACCGAAGAGGCTTCTCCTTCCATCTAGACTAGCATGTAGGGCTTGCTGGTGCAGAAATAGAGTCATGTAACATTGTTTTGCACGTCATTGTCGCAGTATCTGTCCGTGGGTGAGCTCACGGTAGGGTGGTAGACGCTAGAAGAGTGCACGCCAACCACTAAATCTTCCGAAACTCAATTCTGCAAGCCGTTTTCGGCCTCCGAAATTATTCCGAAATAGACGATGTTTGTGACAGAAGGATACGAATTTTCACTGCGGTCGTTTTGGCAGGTCATGGAGCCCAAACAGAGTTCGTATCGCCAGGGTACGGTCGTTCTACGGATACACCTCAAATGGATTTCAGCAACGAGGGATATCGTGAATCCGGCTTCCAGGGTAACTTGCTCGCGCCCACGAGCCATTTTGCGCCACTCGAAATGGCCTATTATTTTCAAACAGTACGAATGTAATGTAGAAGAGCTGGTATGCACAGTTTTGTCCAAGAACAACACATGTGCATGGAGAAAAATGTGGGTGGTAGCGGTATGGGTGATAAACCATGCAAAACGGCAAGTTTTTGGGTGTTCGGTGCACCGAAGAGGCTTCTCCTTCCATCCAGACTAGCATGTAGGGCTTGCTGGTGCAGAAATAGATTCATGTAACATTGTTCTGCACGTCATTGTCGCAGTATCTGTCCGTGGGTGAGCTCACGGTAGGGTGGTAGACGCTAGAAGAGTGCACGCCAACCACTAAATCATCCGGAACTCAATTCTGCAAGCCGTTTTCGGCCTCCGAAATTATTCCGAAACAGACGAAGTTTGTGACAAAAGGATACGAATTTTCGCTGCGGTCGTTTTGGCAGGTCATGGAGCCCAAACGGAGTTCGTATGGCCAGGGTACGGTCGTTCTACGGATACACCTCAAATGGATTTCAGCAACGAGGGATATCGTGAATCCGGCTTCCAGGGTAACTTGCTCGCGCCCACGAGCCATTTTGCGCCACTCGAAATGGCCTATTATTTTCGAACAGTACGAATGTAATGTAGAAGAGCTGGTATGCACAGTTTTGTCCAAGAACAACACATGTGCATGGACAAAAATGTGGGTGGTAGCGGTATGAGTGATAAACCATGCAAAACGGCAAGTTTTTGGGTGTTCGGTGCACCGAAGAGGCTTCTCCTTCCATCCAGACTAGCATGTAGGGCTTGCTGGTGCAGAAATAGAGTCATGTAACATTGTTCTGCACGTCATTGTCGTAGTATCTGTCCGTGGGTGAGCTCACGGTAGGGTGGTAGACGCTAGAAGAGTGCACGCCAACCACTAAATCATCCGAAACTCAATTCTGCAAGCCGTTTTCGGACTCCGAAATTATTCCGAAACAGACGAAGTTTGTGACAGAAGGATACGAATTTTCGCTGCGGTCGTTTTGGAAGGTCATGGAGCCCAAACGGAGTTCGTATGGCCAGGGTACGGTCGTTCTACGGATACACCTCAAATGGATTTCAGCAACGAGGGATATCGTGAATCCGGCTTCCAGGGTAACTTGCTCGCGCCCACGAGCCATTTTGCGCCACTCGAAATGGCCTATTATTTTCGAACAGTACGAATGTAATGTAGAAGAGCTGGTATGCACAGTTTTGTCCAAGAACAACACATGTGCATGGACAAAAATGTGGGTGGTAGCGGTATGGGTGATAAACCATGCAAAACGGCAAGATTTTGGGTGTTCGGTGCACCGAAGAGGCTTCTCCTTCCATCCAGACTAGCATGTAGGGCTTGCTGGTGCAGAAATAGAGTCATGTAACATTGTTCTGCACGTCATTGTCGCAGTATCTGTCCGTGGGTGAGCTCACGGTAGGGTGGTAGACGCTAGAAGAGTGCACGCCAACCACTAAATCTTCCGAAACTCAATTCTGCAAGCCGTTTTCGGCCTCCGAAATTATTCCGAAACAGACGATGTTTGTGACAGAAGGATACGAATTTTCACTGCGGTCGTTTTGGCAGGTCATGGAGCCCAAACGGAGTTCGTATGGCCAGGGTACGGTCGTTCTACGGATACACCTCAAATGGATTTCAGCAACGAGGGATATCGTGAATCCGGCTTCCAGGGTAACTTGCTCGCGCCCACGAGCCATTTTGCGCCACTCGAAATGGCCTATTATTTTCGAACATTACGAATGTAATGTAGAAGAGCTGGTATGCACAGTTTTGTCCGAGAACAACACATGTGCATGGACAAAAATGTGGGTGGTAGCGGTATGGGTGATAAACCATGCAAAACAGCAAGTTTTTGGGTGTTCGGTGCACCGAAGAGGCTTCTCCTTCCATCCAGACTAGCATGTAGGGCTTGCTGGTGCAGAAATAGAGTCATGTAACATTGTTCTGCACGTCATTGTCGCAGTATCTGTCCGTGGGTGAGCTCACGGTAGGGTGGTAGACGCTAGAAGAGTGCACGCCAACCACTAAATCTTCCGAAACTCAATTCTGCAAGCCGTTTTCGGCCTCCGAAATTATTCCGAAACAGACGATGTTTGTGACAGAAGGATACGAATTTTCACTGCGGTCGTTTTGGCAGGTCATGGAGCCCAAACGGAGTTCGTATGGCCAGGGTACGGTCGTTCTACGGATACACCTCAAATGGATTTCAGCAACGAGGGATATCGTGAATCCGGCTTCCAGGGTAGCTTGCTCGCGCCCACGAGCCATTTTGCGCCACTCGAAATGGCCTATTATTTTCGAACAGTACATGTAGAAGAGCTGGTATGCACAGTTTTGTCCAAGAACAACACATGTGCATGGACAAAAATGTGGGTGGTAGCGGTATGGGTGATAAACCATGCAAAACGGCAAGTTTTTGGGTGTTCGGTGCATCGAAGAGGCTTCTCCTTCCATCCAGACTAGCATGTAGGGCTTGCTGGTGCAGAAATAGAGTCATGTAACATTGTTCTGCACGTCATTGTCGCAGTATCTGTCCGTGGGTGAGCTCACGGTAGGGTGGTAGACGCTAGAAGAGTGCACGCCAACCACTAAATCTTCCGAAACTCAATTCTGCAAGCCGTTTTCGGCCTCCGAAATTATTCCGAAACAGACGATGTTTGTGACAGAAGGATACGAATTTTCACTGCGGTCGTTTTGGCAGGTCATGGAGCCCAAACGGAGTTCGTATGGCCAGGGTACGGTCGTTCTACGGATACACCTCAAATGGATTTCAGCAACGAGGGATATCGTGAATCCGGCTTCCAGGGTAACTTGCTCGCGCCCACGAGCCATTTTGCGCCACTCGAAATGGCCTATTATGTTCGAACAGTACGAATGTAATGTAGAAGAGCTGGTATGCACAGTTTTGTCCAAGAACAACACATGTGCATGGACAAAAATGTGGGTGGTAGTGGTATGGGTGATAAACCATGCAAAACGGCATGTTTTTGGGTGTTCGGTGCACCGAAGAGGCTTCTCCTTCCATCCAGACTAGCATGTAGGGCTTGCTGGTGCAGAAATAGAGTCATGTAACATTGTTCTGCACGTCATTGTCGCAGTATCTGTCCGTGGGTGAGCTCACGGTAGGGTGGTAGACGCTAGAAGAGTGCACGCCAACCACTAAATCATCCGAAACTCAATTCTGCAAGCCGTTTTCGGCCTCCGAAATTATTCCGAAACAGACGAAGTTTGTAACAGAAGGATACGAATTTTCGCTGCGGTCGTTTTGGCAGGTCATGGAGCCCAAACGGATTTCGTATGGCCAGGGTACGGTCGTTCTACGGATACACCTCAAATGGATTTCAGCAACGAGGGATATCGTGAATCCGGCTTCCAGGGTAACTTGCTCGCGCCCACGAGCCATTTTGCGCCACTCGAAATGGCCTATTATTTTCGAACAGTACGAATGTAATGTAGAAGAGCTGGTATGCACAGTTTTGTCCAAGAACAACACATGTGCATGGACAAAAATGAGGGTGGTAGCGGTATGGGTGATAAACCATGCAAAACAGCAAGTTTTTGGGTGTTCGGTGCACCGAAGAGGCTTCTCCTTCCATCCAGACTAGCATGTAGGGCTTGCTGGTGCAGAAATAGAGTCATGTAACATTGTTCTGCACGTCATTGTCGCAGTATCTGTCCGTGGGTGAGCTCACGGTAGGGTGGTAGACGCTAGAAGAGTGCACGCCAACCACTAAATCTTCCGAAACTCAATTCTGCAAGCCGTTTTCGGCCTCCGAAATTATTCCGAAACAGACGATGTTTGTGACAGAAGGATACGAATTTTCACTGCGGTCGTTTTGGCAGGTCATGGAGCCCAAACGGAGTTCGTATGGCCAGGGTACGGTCGTTCTACGGATACACCTCAAATGGATTTCAGCAACGAGGGATATCGTGAATCCGGCTTCCAGGGTAACTTGCTCGCGCCCACGAGCCATTTTGCGCCACTCGAAATGGCCTATTATTTTCGAACAGTACGAATGTAATGTAGAAGAACTGGTATGCACAGTTTTGTCCAAGAACAACACATGTGCATGGACAAAAATGTGGGTGGTAGCGGTATGGGTGATAAACCATGCAAAACGGCAAGTTTTTTGGTGTTCGGTGCACCGAAGAGGCTTCTCCTTCCATCCAGACTAGCATGTAGGGCTTGCTGGTGCAGAAATAGAGTCATGTAACATTGTTCTCCACGTCATTGTCGCAGTATCTGTCCGTGGGTGAGCTCACGGTAGGTTGGTAGACGCTAGAAGAGTGCACGCCAACCACTAAATCTTCCGAAACTCAATTCTGCAAGCCGTTTTCGGCCTCCGAAATTATTCCGAAACAGACGATGTTTGTGACAGAAGGATACGAATTTTCACTGCGGTCGTTTTGGCAGGTCATGGAGCCCAAACGGAGTTCGTATGGCCAGGGTACGGTCGTTCTACGGATACACCTCAAATGGATTTCAGCAACGAGGGATATCGTGAATCCGGCTTCCAGGGTAACTTGCTCGCGCCCACGAGCCATTTTGCGCCACTCGAAATGGCCTATTATTTTCGAACAGTACGAATGTAATGTAGAAGAGCTGGTATGCACAGTTTTGTCCAAGAACAACACATGTGCATGGAGAAAAATGTGGGTGGTAGCGGTATGGGTGATAAACCATGCAAAACGGCTAGTTTTTGGGTGTTCGGTGCACCGAAGAGGCTTCTCCTTCCATCCAGACTAGCATGTAGGGCTTGCTGGTGCAGAAATAGAGTCATGTAACATTGTTTTGCACGTCATTGTCGCAGTATCTGTCCGTGGGTGAGCTCACGGTAGGGTGGTAGACGCTAGAAGAGTGCACGCCAACCACTAAATCTTCCGAAACTCAATTCTGCAAGCCGTTTTCGGCCTCCGAAATTATTCGGAAATAGACGATGTTTGTGACAGAAGGATACGAATTTTCACTGCGGTCGTTTTGGCAGGTCATGGAGCCCAAACGGAGTTCGTATGGCCAGGGTACGGTCGTTCTACGGATACACCTCAAATGGATTTCAGCAACGAGGGATATCGTGAATCCGGCTTCCAGGGTAACTTGCTCGCGCCCACGAGCCATTTTGCGCCACTCGAAATGGCCTATTATTTTCGAACAGTACGAATGTAATGTAGAAGAGCTGGTATGCATAGTTTTGTCCAAGAACAACACATGTGCATGGACAAAAATGTGGGTGGTAGCGGTATGGGTGATAAACCATGCAAAACGGCAAGTTTTTGGGTGTTCGGTGCACCGAAGAGGCTTCTCCTTCCATCCAGACTAGCATGTAGGGCTTGCTGGTGCAGAAATAGAGTCATGTAACATTGTTCTGCACGTCCTTGTCGCAGTATATGTCCGTGGGTGAGCTCACGGTAGGGTGGTAGACGCTAGAAGAGTGCACGCCAACCACTAAATCATCCGAAACTCAATTCTGCAAGCCGTTTTCGGCCTCCGAAATTATTCCGAAACAGACGAAGTTTGTGACAGAAGGATACGAATTTTTGCTGCGGTCGTTTTGGCAGGTCATGGAGCCCAAACGGAGTTCGTATGGCCAGGGTACAGTCGTTCTACGGATACACCTCAAATGGATTTCAGCAACGAGGGATATCGTGAATCCGGCTTCCAGGGTAACTTGCTCGCGCCCACGAGCCATTTTGCGCCACTCGAAATGGCCTATTATTTTCGAACAGTATGAATGTAATGTAGAAGAGCTGGTATGCATAGTTTTGTCCAAGAACAACACATGTGCATGGACAAAAATGTGGGTGGTAGCGGTATGGGTGATAAACCATGCAAAACGGCAAGTTTTTGGGTGTTCGGTGCACCGAAGAGGCTTCTCCTTCCATCCAGACTCGCATGTAGGGCTTGCTGGTGCAGAAATAGAGTCATGTAACATTGTTCTGCACGTCATTGTCGCAGTATCTGTCCGTGGGTGAGCTCACGGTAGGGTGGTAGACGCTAGAAGAGTGCACGCCAACCACTAAATCATCCGAAACTCAATTCTGTAAGCCGTTTTCGGCCTCCGAAATTATACCGAAACAGACGAAGATTGTGACAGAAGGATACGAATTTTCGCTGCAGTCGTTTTGGCAGGTCATGGAGCCCAAACGGAGTTCGTATGGCCAGGGTACGGTCGTTCTACGGATACACCTCAAATGGATTTCAGCAACGAGGGATATCGTGAATCCGGCTTCCAGGGTAACTTGCTCGCGCCCACGAGCCATTTTGCGCCACTCGAAATGGCCTATTATTTTCGAACAGTACGAATGTAATGTAGAAGAGCTGGTATGCACAGTTTTGTCCAAGAACAACACATGTGCATGGACAAAAATGTTGGTGGTAGCGGTATGGGTGATAAACCATGCAAAACGGCAAGTTTTTGGGTGTTAGGTGCACCGAAGAGGCTTCTCCTTCCATCCAGACTAGCATGTAGGGCTTGCTGGTGCAGAAATAGAGTCATGTAACATTATTCTGCACGTCATTGTCGCAGTATCTGTCCGTGGGTGAGCTCACGGTAGGGTGGTAGACGCTAGAAGAGTGCATGCCAACCACTAAATCATCCGAAACTTAATTCTGCAAGCCATTTTCGGCCTCCGAAATTATTCCGAAACAGACGAAGTGTGTGACAGAAGGATTCGAATTTTTGCTGCGGTCGTTTTGGCAGGTCATGGAGCCCAAACGGAGTTCGTATGGCCAGGGTACGGTCGTTCTACGGATACACCTCAAATGGATTTCAGCAACGAGGGATATCGTGAATCCGGCTTCCAGGGTAACTTGCTCGCGCCCACGAGCCATTTTGCGCCACTCGAAATGGCCTATTATTTTCGAACAGTACGAATGTAATGTAGAAGAGCTGGTATGCACAGTTTTGTCCAAGAACAACACATGTGCATGGACAAAAATGTGGGTGGTAGCGGTATGGGTGATAAACCATGCAAAACGGCAAGTTTTTGGGTGTTCGGTGCACCGAAGAGGCTTCTCCTTCCATCCAGACTAGCATGTAGGGCTTGTTGGTGCAGAAATAGAGTCATGTAACATTGTTCTGCACGTCATTGTCGCAGTATCTGTCCGTGGGTGAGCTCACGGTAGGGTGGTAGACGCTAGAAGAGTGCACGCCAACCACTAAATCTTCCGAAACTCAATTCTGCAAGCCGTTTTCGGCCTCCGAAATTATGCC
>LR738716.1:327175461-327185686 GCA_902687465.1 Secale cereale
CTCTGCGCAGGAACAAGGAGAGGTGCGGAAGAAGATGGTGCAGCGCCCAGTGTATTTTGTAAGTTCCCTTCTCCAGGGAGCTAGATCAAGGTACTCTGGTGTGCAAAAATTGCTTTTCGGCCTCCTCATGGCCTCGAGGAAGCTGCGCCACTACTTCCAAGCCCATGAGATAACAGTGGTCACTCGCTTTCCGTTGAAGAGGATATTGCACAATCCCGAGGCAACAGGCAGGATCGTCGAGTGGGCGCTGGAGCTGTCAAGCTTTGGACTCAAGTTTGAAAGTACTTCAACTATTCAGAGCCGAGCTTTGGCAGAATTCATCGCTGAGTGGACCCCAACGCCAGAAGAAGAAGTTCAAGAAACGAGTGTACCCGTGCAAGAAGCGACAAGTGAATGGGTAATGTATTTTGACGGTGCCTTCTCGCTGCAAGGCGCCGGTGCCGGCGTGGTACTCATCGCGCCCACCGGAGAGCACCTCAAATATGTTATCCAGATGCACTTTCCCAGGGAGCAAGCGACAAACAACACTGCAGAATATGAAGGCTTACTTGCCGGCCTCAGGATTGCGGCCGAACTTGGGATCAGAAAGCTGATTGTGCGGGGCGATTCTCAGTTGGTGGTCCGGCAAGTTAACAAGAGCTACCAGAGCCCTTTGATGGAAGCATATGTCGATGAAGTGAGGAAGCTTGAAGAGCACTTTGAAGGTCTGCAGATGGAGCACGTCCCAAGAGCTCAAAATGAGATTGCAGATGGCCTTTCAAAGTGCGCCGCGATGAAGTTACCTGTGGAACCAGGGACCTTTTTGCTCAAGCTGACTCAGCCATCAGTTACACCGTCAATTGGGCAGTCCAAGAAGAGAAAGTTGGTCTCCGGCGACTACTTGCCGGCGGATCTTCCTGAACCCGCCGCCAAAGTTTCCAAGATCAACAACAACGCTGAGGAACAGTTTGCTCCTGCAAGCCCTCGGGCTTGTGCAGTTGAAGCAAGTGTTCCCGACAAGCCTCGCCCCGGCGAGCTTGCCGGGGGACCGTCAGCTCCGGCAGGACCAGAGGTCTTTGCCGAAGAAGCTGAGGTTCCCGCAGCGGCCCTCGAGCCTTTAGTCCTTGCCGTCGAGCCTCGGGCTCCAGCATGGGCGCAGCAGATCGTCCGTTTTCTGCAAACTGGAGAACTTCCCGACGACCCTCAAGAGAAAGAGAAGATAACCAGGCAGTCAAGTATGTATCAGTTCGTGGATAACGAGCTATACAGAAGAAGACTCAATGGTGTCAGGTTGAAATGCATCTCCAGAGAAGATGGACAGAAGCTGTTGGCAGAAATACACGGAGGCATATGCGGTCACCACATTGGCGCAAGGGCACTTGCCGGGAAAGCTTTCCGGCAAGGGTTCTTTTGGCAAGAAGCCCTCCAAGATGCAACTGCACTAGTAACCAAGTGTGAAGCGTGCCAGTTCCATGCAAAGCAAATCCATCAGCCAGCTCAAGCTCTCCAAACAATCCCTTTGTCATGGCCCTTCTCGGTCTGGGGGCTCGATATCCTCGGCCCTTTCCCTCGTGCTGTCGGGGGCTTTGAGTACTTGTACGTTGCAATCGACAAGTTCACAAAGTGGCCAGAAGTGGAGCCAGTGAGAAAGGTGACAGCACAGTCAGCAGTCAGGTTCTTCAGGTCGATTGTTTGCCGTTTCGGGATCCCTAACAGGATCATCACCGACAACGGTACGCAATTCACTAGTCGCACCTTCATGCAATACGTCCAAGACCTTGGCGCCAAGGTCTGTTTCGCTTCTGTTGCTCACCCGAGGAGCAACGGCCAAGCGGAGAGGGCAAATGCTGAAGTGCTGCGCGGACTCAAGACAAGGACCTTCGACAGGCTGCGCAAGTGCGGAAGGAATTGGATAGAGGAGCTCCCGGCGGCTCTTTGGTCAATTAGAACGACACCAAGTCGAGCCACCGGACAGACACCTTTTGCTCTAGTCTATGGAGCAGAGGCAGTTCTCCCCACGGAACTCGTATACGGATCTCCTCGAGTACTCGCTTATGATGAGCTCGAGCAAGAGCAACTGCGGCAAGATGACGCATTGCTCCTTGAGGAGGGACGTCTCCAGGCTGCTGTACGAGCTGCTCGATACCAGCAAGCTTTGCGCCGCTACCATAGCCGCAAAGTCAAGGCCAGGAGTCTCGAGGAAGGCGACCTTGTTCTTCGGCGTGTTCAGTCCGCCAAGAATTCCAACAAGTTGACGCCGAAGTGGGAAGGCCCTTATCGGGTGAGACGAGTTACGAGGCCCGGCGCTGTCCGCCTCGAGACCGAAGAAGGCTTACCGGTGAGCAACTCCTGGAACATAGAGCATCTTCGCAAGTTTCACCCCTAAGGCGCGGTTGCCGTGATCCGCTCCGGCAACCACCTTTTGTACAAGCCTTGCCGCTGTTGCATGTAACCCTTTGTACAAAGCCGGGCGCAGACCCCGTGCATCAGTAAAGTTTTCGTGTTTTCGCATCGATTGCCTTTTGCATGCTTTCTCTTTGCTGTTTGCATGTTCTGTTTGGCATTTGATACAACACTCAGGCATACGGTAAGCACTATTACGCCGAAAGGCAATATGCTTTTTCCCTCTCCCTTTCCTTTTCTCTTAAGCAGAAGGAACGTTCCTCGCGCACAAGTTTTCCGGGGGGGAAGGAGATGGAGGAGGAACTAAGTGCTGTTCAAGTAAGAAGAGCCTTACCGAAAAGCAAGCAACATAAGCAAGCAGCATATGAAAGATAAGTTGTTAGAATTTGACCAGTTCAAATTTTAAATTTTGGTTGTCTTCCTTGAACGATCACACTTTGTATGGAAAACCCGTGCGCGGAGGAACCTACCCGTAGCTTGCCGCACCCTTATCTTGTTTTCGAGTCCACTCAACGATTTAAGTGAGCTGCGACAAGTGTCGCGCCCTTGCCTCGTTTCCGAGTACACTCAGCAAGCTAAGTGCGTTGCGACCAGCTGCGGCAAGGTTGCTTGCCGGCGAGGACCTTGGCCAGCAGGCTGCTCAGAGTCCAGCACTCAGCGCTCGCGACAAGGGCCCCTTGCCGGCAAGCTCCCCGGGAGCGTAGGGTGAAAAACATACAAAGTCAAAGATTGGAACAAGGAAGATAACATTGCACTGATTGATTGAAGTAAAGCAAATATCTTACAAGGATAACTTGTCGCAATGGACTAATGAGTTCATAACATAATATGCAGCAACAAAAAGATAAAGATAAATGGAGCCCTAGTCTACGCGGTCGCCTTCCTTCCTGCCAAGCTTTGCCACCTTGGCGATGATGTGGCCGACCTGCTCCTTCAGGGCCTCCGTGTCTGCATCAGCCGGCAGGGTGCGAAGAACGTTCGTGAGGTTGATCCCCGGGTTGCGGTACACGATCTTCGTCAAGACCCGCTCCAGAGTTCCCGCGCAGAGCCGGCGCGACTCCTCGGCCAGCTGCGCGGGGATGCGGTTCCGGAGGCCTGCAAGAGCCGGAGCGACGCCTCTGAAGAAGAGGCTGAGCTTGGCGCTGTGCGGGAGATCTGGATCCGGCGAGTAGATAAGATGTTCAACCTTCAACGCCAGCAACTCCTGGTCAATATTGGACGCAGAAGAAACCAGCTCTTCGGTCCACACCTCGATAGTCTGCCGGAAGAGCTCGGAGGCCTTGTTGACGCTCTCCACCAAGGTTCGCTCCTTGCGGAGCTCATCCTTCAACTTGGTCTCCTGGGCCCGGGCAGCATCAAGCGATTCCTTCAGGGTGGTGACCTTCAGCTCCAAGTCTTCAATGGAATCCTTGGCGGCCTTCAGCTCGTCACCCCTCTTGGATAAACTCACCTGGAGCTCTGAGTTTGTGTGAGCATCCTTCTCGCGCTCCAGGATGAGCGCGGCAACCTTCTCGGCGCTCACCTTCATCGCCTTCTCCAGTTGTTCGACCTTGGCGGCGAGCTCCTTCTTGGCGTCCTCCGCGGCAACCGCGGCGGCCTTCGCCTCCTTCAGCTCCCCGCCAAGGGCAGCCTCGCGAGCGGCAAGGTCTTCTTCATGAGAATCCAACTCAACCTTCCGCTGCGCGAGCTCTCCCTCTCGCCGGGACATCTCCACCCCGGCGAGACGCTGCTGTTCATCGGCTTCGGCCCTCTCAAGTACCCACTCTTGGTACTCGCCGGCGAGACGCTCACGCTCCTCCGCCACCTGGCGGAGAGCAGCCTGATTGGCGGCGCTGAGCTCCGCCGCACGCTTCTCCATCTCTGCCGCGGCCTTGGCGGCAAGAGCCTCCCGGGAAGCGAGCTTTGCTTGCCTGGCCCGGTAAAGGGCCAGGAGCTGATGAAGCAATCGCTCCTCCTCGGGCCCCTCACCTCCACCGGGCGCCTGGACGATCTTCAGGCCTGCGGAGGCGAGGACCTCTCCGTCGAACGCCTCGCCCTCCGCAGGAGCTCGCGACGAAGACCCCCACGGCATCTGGATGAAGACGCCATTGGGGGCCTCGAGATAGAACCTTTGCTCCTCGCCGGCGGAGGGACCGGTGGCCGGTGCAGCATCCGATGCTCCCGCCACCTCCGGGTCGGCGGTGCGGCCACCGTCCCCCTCCCCGGCCGTTGCGTCCGCAGCCGGAGCAGTCTCTTGCGCGGCCGGCTCGGCGGCCTCGCCCACCTCCTCGACGACTGGAGCGTCGCCGCCGCCGCCCTGCGCGTCCTCCTCCTCGAGGATAATCACCTCCGTCTCCATGGGCACAGGAGGAGGAAGATCTAGAAAGAAGAAGAAGACAAAGAAATTCAAGACTCAAGCAAATATCCAAAAAAGAGACAAGCCAAGAAGACAAGTTACAAAGGTTACCTTGGCGGGCGTCCTCAGCGGCGGGCTCCCTCGCCGGGGAGCTCGGCCTGGTCGGAGTAGTCGCCCTCGCCGGGGAACTTGGCCTTGGCGGGGTGGCCGCCCTTGCCGGGCTGCTCGTCCTGGGCGGGGTACTCTGCCTTGGCGGAGTACCCGCCCTTGACGGAGCACTCTCCCTTGCCGGAGAGTCCTGCCTTGGCGGGGATGGCGGTGCCTGCGGCTCCTCGGCGGTGGTCTCCGGGCGCTCTTCCCGCTGCGGCTCCTCCTCTGCACGGAACAAGGCAAGAGATGTCAAAACATGAAGATAAAATCAAAAGCCTCAGACGTACCCCGACAAGCGAAAAGAGAACCCCAGACTTACGCTGGGGGCTGCGCTGCGGGCTGCGCTGGGGGCTGCTCATCGGAGCAGTGCTCGAGTCCGGCAGGCTCGGCTCCGGCGCGCCCTCTGTTGCCGCCGCTGCCAAGTCCTCCGCGACCTCGGTCTCGGGCGCCTTGGCCTTCTTCGCTGCGCGATGGGCCAGGGTCCTGAAATCAGAACAGAAGACAGAGTTAGCATCAACAGAAGCTCAAGACAAAAATCAAGAAGATGAAGAATCTCGGATCCTTACTCCTGGTCCTCCTCGTCGTCCTCGCTCAGGGCGGAGAAGTCATACTCCACCGTGGGCGCGTCGACGCGAGGAGCGGGAGGCGAAGACTCCCTCGCGCGCTTGGTACTCACCGGGGCTGGGGGCTGCGAAGACCCAGCCCCTGTGGCTGCCGGCGCCCGGGGGGCGGGCGGAGCCGCTGCTCCGCTCCGAGAAGACCCCTGCCGGCTCGCTGCCGGCCTGCGGGGCGCCTCCGTCGTGGCCCGCGCACGGGCCGCCTCTGCTGCGGCTGGTGCGCCGGACGGCCTTGGCGCGGCTTGACTCCCCCGGGGAGCCGCCCGCCGAGGTGGCTGTTGCCGGGGCGCCTGTGCCCTTTCCCCCGTCGCCGCCTTGCGGAGGCGCTTTGCCGGGGACTCCTTCGGGCTTGCCGGGGGCGGGGAGCTCTCCGACGAGGAGAGGTCGTCGGCGTATAACTCCGTAGATCCGCCGGAGTCTTCGGCCTCCTCCTCCTCCTCCTCCTCTGCCCCGGCCGGCTCGCTGGGCCCAGCATCCAGCGCTGCGGCCCTCTTCCCTTTGGCGCCTCCGCCCCTCGCGGCGCCTCTGCTCCCTCCGGCGGTGCCCTCCCTTGCCGCAGCCTCCGTCGCGATCCCATGGATCCCGGAGTGCCTCAACGAGGGGACCCCGGCGAGCGCGTCGGGTGGGAGGTTCAGCAATCGGCGGATCTCCGCCTCTTCCGCCTGGGTGGACGCCTCCTCGGCCTCCGCCTCCTCCGGCGAGAACCCGAAGACTCCTGCCGCCGCGGCTGCGGCGGCCTCCTCAGCCCGAGAAGCGATGTAGGCGATTTCCTGTTCGGTGGTGTCCCGCGTATGCAGCTTGAGGTCCTCCTTGTTACTCGCCACCTCGACAAGGTTGTCGTAGAAGTTGAGGACGTCGATGGGCTTCGGGGCGATCCACGAGCGGTCCAAGCCATGCGAGTCGCACATCGGCATCATGGCAAGGATCCGGTCCCTCGCGGCGTTGTTGCAGAGCGGCACCACTTCCCGGGGAGTCCTGAACCACTCGGGGTGCGTCGGGTCGTACTTGAAGAGCTCTCGTACCATCCCGCGCAGCTCCAGAGTGGTGAAGTTGAAATTAAGCCCGGGGCGCAGCCTCATGATGTCTGCCGGGCCGCCGTACTCCCAGGCCGGCCTCTTCCGGTCCTGGAGAGGGGCGATGCGCCGGCGGAGGAAATCTGCGCCCACCTCGGCAACTGACAGCCGGGCCAGCCGAAGACGGAGAATCCGGACGAGGGCGATGTCGAGCTTGACGTCGTCGGAGTCTAGATCGCTCCAATCTCTGCCGCGCGCGATAGGCGTTGTGCGCGGCGCAGTGAAGGCTTGCGGCTGGTCCTCTACGATCCAGCACCACTCCGCTCGCCATTCCTCCCACTTGCCGCGGAGCTCCCCCGGCAAGTACGACCCCTTCTTCCCGAGACGGAAGACCCAAGAAATACATCCGGAGAGGGGGGCATCGGCCTCGGCTCTAGGGGTGAAAAAGTGTCTAAAGAGGGCTACGTTGGGGTGGACTCCTATGAAGTTTTCGCACATATGTGCGAAAACGGCCATGGTGAGAATGGCGTTGGGGGTGAAATCAAGCAGATGGAAGCCATACGTATTCATGATATCACAGAAGAAGTTCGAAAAAGGAGGACAAAGACCACAGTGGAAAAAAGCAGCAAAGAAGTGATACCCGCCGGGATAGTTGTCCTTGGCGACGGCCGGGTATGCTCGGGTGCGGGGATGCGCGTCGGTGCCCTTGGACCAGAACAAGTAATACTTGTTCCAGGGTTCTTGCACGCCGAGCTTCGGTGGGAAGACGACGTGCCGCTTCCGGTAAGCGATGAGCTTGGCTGCTTGCTCGGATTTCTCCTTCTTGGATTTCTCCGCTTTCGCCTTGTCGGCCTTTGGAGCCATGGCGGGCGCGGCGGAAGGAAGGGGACGAAGAGCTCGGCGGCGGCGGAGCTGTGGAGGCGGAGCGCAAGAAGGAATCTTTCGCAGGTAGAAGACGACGTAATGAGAGCACAGGGAGGGGAACCGCGCCCGCTACCTCTGCTTTTATGGGGGAGTGGGGGGCGTTTCGCCCTTTCCATTAAGAGATCGTGGGCACGTCCCATCCCACGGCGCCGCAATCGACGCGTGCCGTTACCGTGGGGTGCGGCGGATATGGAAGTGGATTCGGCGCGCCGCGGGCCGCGGGTGCCCGTGCACTGTTTTGGGCCTGGCCCAACAGCGCTCGGCACCGCGTGTGGCCCAGGCCCGGGGGCTCCTGTCGGTGTACTAAGGTAGGGGTGCCCTAGTACCCCAACTTGTGCACGGGCAGTTGCAGCTTCCCGCGGCAAGGTTCACTGCGTGCTCGCCGGAGACCTTCCTGCTTCTTATCAAACCATTCAAAAACAAAGTATACAAGACAGAAGATCGAGACCCCGGCAAGAGGAGCTTGCCGGGAAGGCCGTTCCAGGCTCAAGACTGTTTCACCAACACAAGACCCTGGCAAGAGGAGCTTGCCAGGAAGACTGGAAGATATCGCCTCGGCGCTATGCGCGTCCCGGCAAGGGGCCCGGGGAGCGGCAAGTTCCCGGGCTCGGCAAGATCAAGGCCCCGGCAAGGCGCTTGCCGGGAAGGCTACGCTGTGTGCCCGCGCTCCAGCTCATCGGCCCACGCGTCGCCCTGGGGCCTGACCAGGGACGCGTGGCGGATGGCTGTGCAGCCTGGGGTACACGGTGGCACACCACGGCGATAAATCCGTCGCCGTGGCGGACGGAGACGCTAAGGCGGGAGCTTTTGGGGTCGACGGCGACGGGCATTAAATGCCCTTGTCCCCCACTGTTAGAGTAGGTATAGACCACTGTTCTGTACTGTAGCTCCACTGTTCCCGCACTGTTACAACCACCACCTCTTTTACATTTTTACCCCTTTCTCCTACGTTGACACCTGTCGGTGACCCCTTGCACTATAAAAGGAGGCCCATGCACAACGTGGAGGGGGTTCGAAACCTAGATTACTCTCACGCACGGTGTAGCTGCTTCTTCAAGCTCCCGAGCGCTCAACTCAATACACAACCAAGCAGGAGTAGGGTTTTACGCATCCGTGCGGCCCGAACCTGGGTAAAACTGCCCGCGCGTCTGCTTCGATCTGCTCTTTGTGCTCCCTCCGCCCTCGTACCGCACAGACAAGGGGCTCCGGTCCCATAGGTGTTCGTGGCGGACAGTTTCCCCCGACACTCTTTGTGTAGACCTTGCATATTATGAGAAAAAAGGCATTAGAATTACTCCAAAAAGCATTATTATGCATATAAAACATAGTAAATAACAGTAGGTAAACATGATGCAAAATGGGCGTATCACCTGTCAAAAAATTAATACTCCTCATAATTAAAGTGATCCTAGTGTCAAACGCTCGATAATAGTTTTCATCATTAACATGATCTTTCCGTCCAAATAATGATACTCTTCATAATTAATTTGATCCTTCCATCCAAATAATGATACTCTCAAACGGACTTAATTAACAACACACGTAATTAATTGTGAGGCTAATTAGTTGCATTAATTACTTGATTCCAAAATTGATTTGGTGCTTGTCCTAAATCATTTTGTATTTTTCTTTCTTTTCTTTTTTGCGTGAGACAAGGTAGGTGGCTTTTTTGTGCATGTGGAGAGGTGAGAGCGGATGGGTTTTTTTTGTAACGGGGATCAATGTTTAATAATAATGATAAATTTGAAAAACTACCACCATTATTTATCTACATCCCTTATTATGTGTGTCACTAATTAAATAATTGCATTAATGGCTCGATTTCATAATTAATTTGGCGCAAAAAAATCCCTACTTAAACGGACTTAACTAATTGCATGCGTAATTAATTATCTGCCTAATTAATTGCATTAATGCCTTGATATCCAAATTGATTCGATGCTTGATTTCTAAATAGTTTTGGATTAATGACTGGTGATACTTTTCAAAATTAACATGATCCTCATGTTTAAGAATCGATAAAACTTTCCATAATTATTGTGATACTCACGTCCAAAGAATAATACTCTCTATAAGTAACATGATCATTTCGTTCAACTCTCGATGATGCTTTTTGTAATTAACGTGAACCTCCTGTCCAAAAACTAATATTCCCTTTGTTTCTAAATATAAGGCTTTTAGAGATTTCAATACGGTCTACATATAGATGTATATAGACATATCTTACAGCGCATATTTACTCATTTTGCTACGTATGTAGGTTGTAACACCCCGAGAATCTTGCTACAGTAACCCTCTACTAATGATGACACGTCACCGCAATCACTATTGTTGACCTCGCGATGACTCAATCATGTTCGAATTCAAAGGTAAAAAATAAGTCAAACGGTAAAGATTTTCAAATATTAAAACTAAAATGTTCTGGTGGTCCCAAACAATGCATAGGTAATTATGGTGGAGAAACTAAATTTTTATAAAAGGTTTAAATGCACTTAAGTGTTTAAAACAGTAGTCCAAACAATTAAATAAATGCCTTTTGAATATTACAAAATGCTAAACTATTTTGTTCGGGGGTAAAACTTTTAGTGGCAGTGGGTTTGGTGGTAATACTAATTCAGAAGTTGAAATTATATTTTACAAAGCTAAAATAAGTTAAGAACTAAAGAAAACAAAAATGGGAAAAATAAGAATAGATGAAAATAAAACAAAAGAAATAAAAATGGAGGAAACCTCCCTCCCTGCTGGGCCTCGGCCCAGCTAGCCTCTGGGCCGCCAGGCCGGCCTAGCCGCGGCATATAAGCCCC
>LR738716.1:327192082-327212082 GCA_902687465.1 Secale cereale
GAATCTTTGCCATTTTGAGTCCTAGGCAAGCCAAGTATGAAATCCATGCTTATGTCTTCCCATGGGTGATATGGAATAGGAAGAGGCATATAAAGGCCATAAGATTGAGCTTTGGACTTAGCTTTGCGGCATGTAGAACAGCGGTTGGTGAAGCGTGAGACGTCACGAAGCATCTTGGGCCAAAAATAGTTCTTAGAGAGTGTAGCAAACGTTTTGTCTCGTCCAAAGTGTCCCATGAGTCCTCCACCATGCGATTCCTGCAAAAGGAGCAAACGAAGCGAAGACTCGGGAATGCAAAGTTTGTTATCTCTCATAAGATATCCATCTTTGATGTAGTAATGCTCCCAAGAAGTGTGAGTCAAGCATTTCGCATAGGCATTTGCAAAGAAAGGATCATGCTCATATAAATCTTTAATATGCTCAAAGCCAATCACATTCAACTCAAGTTGTGTTACAAGCATGCATTTGCGGGAAAGCGCGTCCGCCACAACATTTTCTTTGCCCTTGATGTATTTGATGACATAGGGAAAAGACTCAATGAACTCACTCCATTTAGCATGACGCTTGTTCAATTTGGTTTGACCTTTGAGATACTTGAGTGTCTCATGGTCCGTATGAAGAATGAATTCATGAGGTCTAAGATAGTGTTCCCAAACACGTAGAACTCTCACCAAGGCATAAAGCTCTTTATCATAGATAGGATAGTTAAGTTGCGCTCCCGATAGCTTCTCGCTAAAGTACGCAATTGGGCGCTTTTCTTGCATTAGCACGCCACCTATGCCGGTACCACTAGCATCACAATGAATCTCAAACGGTTTGTCAAAGTTTGGTAGTGCTAGAAGTGGCGCGTGCGTGAGCAAGCTCTTAAGCTCATTGAACGCGGTGTCTTGCGAAGGACCCCAAATGAAGGGTGCGGTCTTCTTGCTCAAAGCGTGTAGAGGCATAGCAATGGTGCTAAAATCCTTCACAAAACGTCGATAGAAACCGGCGAGACCAAGGAAACTACGCACTTGCATAAGATTCTTTGGTTGAGGCCAAGTTTTGATTGCTTCAATTTTAGTTTCATCAACGTGAACACCTTGAGAAGATACGACAAATCCTAGAAAGACAACCTTGTCAACGCCAAAAGTGCATTTTTCCATATTAGCATACAATTGTTGTTTGCGAAGTGCTTGCAAAACTAGTTGAACATGGTCAACATGTTCTTCAAGCGACTTGCTAAACACAAGAATGTCATCAAAGTAAACCACGACAAAGACACCTATGTAGGGTCTAAGAACAAAGTGCATAAGACGCACAAAAGTGCCGGGTGCTTCCGATAAGCCCATTGGCATGACTAGCCACTCGTATAACCCAAACTTGGTTTTGAAAGCAGTTTTCCACTCATCACCCTCTTGAATGCGAATTTGGTAGTAACCACTTTTAAGATCAATTTTTGAAGAGATGGTTGCACCACAAAGTTCATCAAGCATGTCATCTAAGCGAGGAATAGGGTGACGATATCTAACGGTTATAGCATTTATCGGGCGGCAATCGGAACACATGCGAAAAGTTCCGTCTTTCTTAGGCACGAGAATAACGGGAACGGCACAAGGGCTTAGACTTTCACGTACATGACCCTTGTCGATGAGATTTTGCACTTGCCGTTGTATCTCCTTCGTTTCCTCGGGGTTGACGCGGTACGGAGCTTTGTTTGGAAGTGGAGCACCGGGTACGAGGTCGATGCGGTGTTCTATCCCTCGAAGTGGAGGTAGACCCGGTGGTAGCTCATCCGGAAAGACGTCCGAGAATTCCTGCAACAATTTAGACAACACTAAAGGTGGAGGTGGTGAAGTGTTAGTAGGCTTGGCTTCCCCTTTGCATAGAAGCACAAGGTGGAAGACGCTCGATGGGTTCTCACACACTTCTCTCATCTCACGTTTGGTAGCAAATAGCACTAGTTGCTTCTTGTCGCTCATCGTGGAGTCGCTCATATTGGGCTTGTGGCTCTCGCTCTCTTTTTGGTGGCTCGCTCTCTCACCATTCTCTCCACGATGGGTAGTAGGTAAAAGCTTGTCGGCGGCTACTTGACTTGGAGTCATTGGTCGTAGTACGAATTCCTTGCCCTTCATCTTGAAGTGATAGTGATTCGTCCGTCCATTGTGTGTGACTCCACGATCATATTGCCATGGTCGTCCAAGAATAAGGTGGCACACGGACATGGGTATCACATCACATTCAAGAGTGTCCTCGTAAGCGCCAATCTTGAAAGAGACTTGCACGGTGTGCTCGACTCGAAGAATTCCGGCGTCGTTGAGCCATTGGACCTTGTAGGGATGCGGATGCTTCGTCTTGACCAAATGAAGCTTGTCGCATAGCTCTTCACTTGCCAAGTTGTGGCAACTTCCGCCATCGATGATAACCTTGACGGAGCGCCCATTTATGCCGGCCTTCGTATGAAAAATGTGACAACGTTGGTCTTCATCTTGTTGATGTTGGAGTGTCAAGACTTTGGAGACAACAAGGTTGGGGCTTGAGTCGTTGTCGCAAAACACTGGATTGTCTTCTTCGTCATTGACTTGGCGATGCATTGCTACATGCTCAAGTGCTTCCATCTCATCATCGCTCATGGAGTCATATGATCCGTCGTCGTTGATGATCATGGTGCGAACGGTCTTGCACTCAAATGACTTGTGGCCTCGTCCTTGGCACTTGAAGCATTTGATGGAGCTCGTCTTGTTGTTATCTTCGGTTGGAGGTGTGGTTGAGGAAGCTCTTGGCTTGAAGTTGTTGGTAGAAGGTGGACGACTCGATGTAGTCGCATTCTTGTAGCTTTGCTTGTCTCCGAAGTTTGTAGGAGGCTTGGAAGAGGTAGGAGGAGTAGCCGAAGTCGTTGAAGCTTGGTTGTAGGAGCCGAAGTTCTTGGAGGTGAACTTTGAGTACTTGTAGTCTTCTTGAACTTGTCGCTCCGCTTTGGTTGCTTGATGTACTAGCTCGAGGAGATTGTTGTATGGTTGGAAGTCCGCAATCTTCTTGATGGGATAATTGAGTCCATTCAAGAATCGCGCCATAGTTTGCTCATCATCTTCCGTGATGTTCGCTCGTATCATGGCAATCTCCATCTCCTTGTAGTACTCTTCAACGGACTTGGTACCTTGCTTGAGGAGTTGTAGCTTCTTGAACAAATCACGGTTGTAGTGTGTAGGCACGAATCGTGCTCTCATCACTTCCTTCATTTGAGCCCAAGTGGTGATAGGAGGTTCGCCTTTGGCTTCTCTTCTCTCTATGATTTGCTCCCACCAAATGAGAACATAGTCTTGGAACTCAAGTGATGCCATAGCGATCTTCTTCTCTTCATCGAAGTTGTGAAGGCGAAAGATCTTGTCAACTTTCAATGCCCATGAGAGGTAGTCTTCGGGATCAATGCTTCCGGAAAACTTTGGCATGGTGAACTTGAGCTTGCCATAGCGATGCTCGTCGTTGTTCCCTTGTCTATTGGGAGGATGATCTCGATTTTGGCCGTTTGCCATATCTTGTTGCTCTTGTTGAGGAAGATGTTCTTGTTGGAGTTGATGTTCTTGTTGGTATTGTTGCTCATGTCGCGCTTGAGGAGTAGCTTCTTCTCGTATTCTTGCTTGATGGCGCCGTTCTTGCATCTCATCTCGAAGGAAATCCTCTTCTTGACGAGTGTGTCGATTGCGGGCGGCCACATTGCGGTGTGCATCTTGTAAAGCACGTTGCGCCTCCATAGCTTGAGCTTCTCGACGTTGTTGTGCTTGGTGGTTAGCCTCGGCATCTTGTTCTTCTTGATATTGACGAGCTCGCTCTTGTTGTTGTTGGCGTAGTCGTTGCCGTTCTTGTGCTTGCTCAAGTGTAGCGTGGTTTTGACGACGTCGATTTTCTTGTTCGTCGAATAGCTCTTGGGAACTCTTGTCATGTAGAGGTTGCCGATGTTCATGTCGAGCTTGACGTGCGGCTTGACGAAGAGTGTTTGACGTAGGTGTACTTGAGTCTTGCGTTGAGTCGGTATGTCGACTTGAGCGGCTTCGTCGATGAGATGATGTTGAGGAAGAACGTCGGTTGATGATCAATGTCCGTAGCTCATTGTATTGAGTAGACATGTTGGTGTTGATGAGGTCGATTTGCTCCTTGGTGCTTTGTTGGAATTGTCGCGCGTCCTCGGCAACTTGACCAATGTACTCTCGCATAGCTTCACTCTCTTGATGTAGAGCTCGTTGGACACCGAATAGATGTTGTTTGGTGACGTAGTTGTTCGCTTCTTGAGGATCATCGAAGATCGGGTTGGTAGATGAACTTGGCCTATCCATCATCACAAGCAAGTAAGTGAGTGGAGAAAGGAGAAGACAATATCAATGTACCTTAACCGAGATTGAAAATGGATCAATGATCACTCAACAATGTAACCCGGAAATAGCACTATTGGTATCACTTCGTGTCGATTCTCACACCTACACAAGTAAAGCTTTGAGAGGAGCTTGGTTAGGATGTGGCACAAATTCGATGCAATCGTCAAAATGACTCAAAGATGTTGAAAATGGTTCACAAATTTGCTCATGCAACAAGTAGATCACTAGCAAAGAGTAGCACACGGAACACACGCACGGATAGATAAATGTGGCTGTGCAACCAAGGATGAGCGAAAAATGTGGAAAACCACGGAAAATGCTCGTGTTGCACAACGCTAGAGAGACGCTAACCGATTGCTTAATAGGCGGATACGCACTTGTGCACGACCTATATGGGCAAAACGTAACGACTATCTATCACAAGTATGCTATGAGTGTATGATGTGCCGATGCTTGAGCACAAGATGATGTTGCTATGTATGATCTCTTTGGATGCAAGGCGTATGATGCTATTGTTTCTTTGCTTGGATTGGCTCCTTTTTGCTTAAAAGCTTTGGAGCTCTTTCTTTGGGCACATATGTATGCTTCTCGTATCAAGGTAGCTATTTGTGTATGCGGAGCACTCTTGTGGCACAAGGAGATATGCAATATACCAAGATGATGTGGTATGCAATATATATGAGTATCACTAATGTGCACAAGTGTCGTGGCCCGGCAATACTCAAATGGCTAGTCTCAATGGGAAAGCTACGCAAAGATGGTTCATAGGGTGACAATGCAATTGCAAGATAGAAGGATCGAAGTGTCGTCGATGTTACCGTCCTTGCCGAAGTTGAGCGGTGGTGTTGTCGAAGCCTTGCCGTCCCAAGGTAGCCTAAACATCCAAGGAAACGGTGAAACCACAACTCAAGTATCCACGGCAAATGGGGACAAATTTTCAAAACTCGAAATGGTGAAGCGATGGTGGTTTTTGCGGAAGATCGGTGGTGGTTTGCGGAAGGGTGGGTGGATCACCGAACGCAAAGGGGGGAATGATTGCTAGGAGGGAAGTGTAGTGGGGGGAAATGGCTGCGGGAGGCCGGATGTCCGGGCCAGGGGCCGGATGTCCGGACCGGACCGGATGTCCGGGGCACGAGCCGGATGTCCGGGGTGCCCGAGCCAGGAAAAATTCCTTGTAACCGGTGGTGTTTGGGGAAAAATTCGGCGGATTTTTCGGATGAAATTTGGGGAAAAGTGGAGGAAAAGCTAGATCCACACGTGGCACAGCAAATCCATGGAACAAATTCAACAAAATCTTGCCAAATCAACAGATCACAGAAAATTTTTGGGGCTCTTTTTGTGGGGCAATTTTCGAAATTAGGAAGAACACGACAAAAACAGGCTAGAAAACGACGTGTGGGGCTCCAAAATCGTGAGAAACCTTTGCTCTAGATACCATAATGATACAGGGTGGAACCCTAATCAGCGGATCTTTCACGTTTGGAGGTTGGCACACGATGAACACGGGGAAACACAAGGGAAAGATGGGGGAAACACAAGAGGAAAACACTCAATCAACACGAAAGCAATCACACAAATGCTAGATTCGCGATACAAGGTTGAGATCCATGATCCAAAGTCAACAACGGTGATACAGATAGTCTTCTCCCGGAGGAGGTCTTGGAATCCCGTGGGATCTTCCCGTTAGGGATCTTGAATCCAGAGGTGGATCTTCTCCGTAGAGGCGCACCGGTCTCGTGGGAGAAATCCACACAAGTGTCAAATGAGCTAAACCACAGCTGACCCTAAACGGAAAGAGGAGAGGAGTATATATAGTCTACGGGGCGAATGGGTACATGGGCCTCGGCCCAGGGGCTGCACGCAGGCAGATCAGGGGCCGGACGTCCGGGCTACGGCCCGGATGTCCGGGGCTTCACGGGTCGCCGGATGTCCGGGGCGGGGGCCCGGATGTCCGGGCGGGAGTGGACGCGCCTCGGGTGCTCTCTGGACAGAGGCGCCGGATTTCCGGGCGCGGGGCCGGATGTCCGGGCCGTGCCTGGCCGGATGTCCGGGCCCTGGCCGGATGTCCGGGCCCTGTAGCCTCGGCTGCTGTTGGCCTTCTGTAGGTGAATGCCCAGGGGCCGGATGTCCGGGCCAGGGGGCCGGATGTCCGGGGCCTGGAGCTCTCTTCTGCCCTTCTCGATGCATCAGCTCGTCCGTGGCCTTGGGGACTTGTCCATCTTCAAGCTCTTCTGCGAAGTGGTCTCCTTCACACCTGAGCACACAAAGCACACTCGCTTGAGGTAGCAACCATGTCTCGCAAGATTCATAAGGGAGTTGGGCTAGGAGTGACGTCACCTCGGTCTCAAAAGCTCTAGCACGAGCACGTGTCATCGGTCCTTGAGGCACTTGAGGGGGTGAAGGAGGGTCCATGGTGATGGCCCTAGGATACACCGTATCATCTCCCCTCCCTTGGGAAAGATCCGACCTCGGATCGAAATCTTCATCACCATGGAAAGGAGAGAGGTCCTTGATGTTGAAAGTATCGCTCACGGAGTACTTGTCCCGTGGGATGTCGATCTTGTAGGCGTTGTCGTTGTAGCGTGCTAGCACCTTGAAGGGTCCGTCGGCGCGAGGTAGAAGCTTGGACTTGCGCTCGAGTGGGAAGCGGTCCTTGCGAAGGTGAAGCCAAACAAGATCTCCCGGTTGGAACACCATCGGTGCCTTGTTGACGTTGAGCTTGGTGGCGCGACGGTGGACTTGTCGCTCGATCATCGCCCTTGTGTCTTCGTGCACCTTCTTGAGATAAGTTGCCCTTGCACTTGCGTCCATGTTCGTGCGCTCTTGGAGAGGAAGCGGTAGGATGTCCAAAGGTGACAACGGGTTAAAGCCGTAGACGATCTCGAAGGGGGACTTGCCGGTTGTGGAGTGTCTTGCGCGGTTGTAGGCGAACTCGGCGATTGGTAAGCAATGCTCCCATTCCCGGATGTTCCTCTTGATCAACACACGAAGAAGAGTGGATAGCGTGCGGTTCGTCACCTCCGTCTGGCCGTCCGTTTGTGGATGGTACGCCGAAGAAAATAGAAGCTTGATTCCGAGCTTGGCACATAGTGTTTTCCAAAAGTAACTCAGGAACTTGACGTCCCGGTCGGAGACGATCGTTTTGGGCACGCCGTGTAGACGAAGTATCTCCCTGCAAAAGAGAGTTGCCACATGTGAAGCATCGTCGATCTTGTTACAAGGAATGAAATGAGCCATTTTGGAGAACCTATCTACCACGACAAGCACTGAATCTTTGCCATTTTGAGTCCTAGGCAAGCCAAGTATGAAATCCATGCTTATGTCTTCCCATGGGTGATATGGAATAGGAAGAGGCATATGAAGACCATAAGATTGAGCTTTGGACTTAGCTTTGCGACATGTAGAACAACGGTTGGTGAAGCGTGAGACGTCACGAAGCATCTTGGGCCAAAAATAGTTCTTAGAGAGTGTAGCAAACGTCTTGTCTCGTCCAAAGTGTCCCATGAGTCCTCCGCCATGCGATTCCTGCAAAAGGAGCAAACGAAGCGAAGACTCGGGAATGCAAAGTTTGTTAGCTCTCATAAGATATCCATCTTTGATGTAGTAATGCTCCCAAGAAGTGTGAGTCAAGCATTTTGCATAGGCATTTGCAAAGAAAGGATCATGCTCATATAAATCTTTAATATGCTCAAAGCCAATCACATTCAACTCAAGTTGTGTTACAAGCATGCATTTGCGGGAAAGCGCGTCCGCCACAACATTTTCTTTGCCCTTGATGTATTTGATGACATAGGGAAAAGACTCAATGAACTCACTCCATTTAGCATGACGCTTGTTCAACTTGGTTTGACCTTTGAGATACTTGAGTGTCTCATGGTCCGTATGAAGAATGAATTCATGAGGTCTAAGATAGTGTTCCCAAACACGTAGAACTCTCACCAAGGCATAAAGCTCTTTATCATAGATAGGATAGTTAAGTTGCGCTCCCGATAGCTTCTCGCTAAACTACGCAATTGGGCGCTTTTCTTGCATTAGCACGCCACCAATGCCGGTACCACTAGCATCACAATGAATCTCAAACGGTTTGTCAAAGTTTGGTAGTGCTAGAAGTGGTGCGTGCGTGAGCAAGCTCTTAAGCTCATTGAACGCGGTGTCTTGCGAAGGACCCCAAATGAAGGGTGCGTTCTTCTTGCTCAAAGCGTGTAGAGGCATAGCAATGGTGCTAAAATCCTTCACAAAACGTCGATAGAAACCGGCTAGACCAAGGAAACTACGCACTTGCATAAGATTCTTTGGTTGAGGCCAAGTTTTAATGGCTTCAATTTTAGTTTCATCAACGTGAACACCTTGAGAAGATACGACAAATCCTAGAAAGACAACCTTGTCAACTCCAAAAGTGCATTTTTCCATATTAGCATACAATTGTTGTTTGCGAAGTGCTTGCAAAACTAGTTGAACATGGTCAACATGTTCTTCAAGCGACTTGCTAAACACAAGAATGTCATCAAAGTAAACCACAACAAAGACACCTATGTAGGGTCTAAGAACAAAGTGCATAAGACGCACAAAAGTGCCGGGTGCTTCCGATAAGCCCATTGGCATAACAAGCCACTCGTATAACCCGAACTTGGTTTTAAAAGCAGTTTTCCACTCATCACCCTCTTGAATGCGAATTTGGTAGTAACCACTTTTAAGATCAATTTTTGAAAAGATGGTGGCACCACAAAGTTCATCAAGCATGTCATCTAAGCGAGGAATAGGGTGACGATATCTAACGGTGATAGCATTTATCGGGCGGCAATCGGAACACATGCGAAAAGTTCCGTCTTTCTTAGGCACGAGAATAACGGGAACGGCACAAGGGCTTAGACTTTCACGTACATGACCCTTGTCGATGAGATTTTGCACTTGCCGTTGTATCTCCTTCGTTTCCTCGGGGTTGACGCGGTACGGAGGTTTGTTTGGAAGTGGAGCACCGGGTACGAGGTCGATGCGGTGTTCTATCCCTCGAAGTGGAGGTAGACCCGGTGGTAGCTCATCCGGAAAGACGTCCGAAAATTCCTGCAACAATTTAGACAACACCAAAGGTGGAGGTGGTGAATTGTTAGTAGGTTTGGCTTCCCCTTTGCATAGAAGCACAAGGTGGAAGACGCTCGATGGGTTCTCACACACTTCTCTCATCTCACGTTTGGTAGCAAATAGCACTAGTTGCTTCTTGTCGCTCATCGTGGAGTCGCTCATATTTGGCTTGTGGCTCTCGCTCTCTTTTTGGTGGCTCGCTCTCTCACCATTCTCTCCACGATGGGTAGTAGGTAAAAGCTTGTCGGCGGCTACTTGACTTGGGGTCATAGGTCGGAGCACGAATTCCTTGCCCTTCATCTTGAAGTGATAGTGATTCGTCCGTCCATTGTGTGTGACTCCACGATCATATTGCCATGGTCGTCCAAGAATAAGGTGGCACACGGACATGGGTATCACATCACACTCAAGAGTGTCCTCGTAAGCGCCAATCTTGAAAGAGACTTGCACGGTGTGCTCGACTCGAAGAATTCCGGCGTCGTTGAGCCATTGGACCTTGTAGGGGTGAGGATGCTTCGTCTTGACCAAATGAAGCTTGTCGCATAGCTCTTCACTTGCCAAGTTGTGGCAACTTCCGCCATCGATGATAACTTTGACGGCGCGTCCATTGATGCCGGCCTTCGTATGGAAGATGTGACAACGTTGGTCGTCATCTTGTTGATGTTGGAGTGTCAAGACTTTGGAGACGACAAGGTTGGGGCTTGAGTCGTTGTCGCAAAACACTTGATTGTCTTCTTCGTCATTGACTTGGCGATGCATAGCGACATGCTCAAGTGCTTCCATCTCATCATCGCTCATGGAGTCATAAGATCCATCGTCGTTGATGATCATGGTGCGAACGGTCTTGCACTCAAATGACTTGTGGCCTCGTCCTTGGCACTTGAAGCATTTGATGGAGCTCGTCTTGTTGTTATCTTCGGTTGGAGGTGTGGTTGAGGAAGCTCTTGGCTTGAAGTTGTTGGTAGAAGGTGGACGACTCGAAGTAGTCGCATTCTTGTAGCTTTGCTTGTCACCGAAGTTTGTAGGAGGCTTGGAAGAGGTAGGAGGAGTAGCCGAAGTCGTTGAAGCTTGGTTGTAGGAGCCGAAGTTCTTGGAGGTGAACTTTGAGTACTTGTAGTCTTCTTGAACTTGTCGCTCCGCTTTGGTTGCTTGATGTACTAGCTCGAGGAGATTGTTGTATGGTTGGAAGTCCGCAATCTTCTTGATGGGATAGTTGAGTCCATTCAAGAATCGCGCCATAGTTTGCTCATCATCTTCCGTGATGTTTGCTCGTATCATGGCAATCTCCATCTCCTTGTAGTACTCTTCAACGGACTTGGTACCTTGCTTGAGAAGTTGTAGCTTCTTGAACAAGTCACGGTTGTAGTGTGTAGGCACGAAGCGTGCTCTCATCACTTCCTTCATTTGAGCCCAAGTGGTGATAGGAGGTTCGCCTTTGGCTTCTCTTCTCTCTATGATTTGCTCCCACCAAATGAGAACATAGTCTTGGAACTCAAGTGATGCCATAGCGATCTTCTTCTCTTCATCGAAGTTGTGAAGGCGAAAGATCTTGTCAACTTTCAATGCCCATGAGAGGTAGTCTTCGGGATCAATGCTTCCGGAAAACTTTGGCATGGTGAACTTGAGCTTGCCATAGCGATGCTCATCATTGTTTCCTTGCCTATTGGGAGGATGATCTCGATTTTGGCGGTTTGCCATATCTTGTTGCTCTTGTTGAGGAAGATGTTCTTGTTGGAGTTGATGTTCTTGTTGGTATTGTTGCTCATGTCGCGCTTGAGGAGAAGCTTCTTCTTGCATTCTTGCTTGATGGCGCCGTTCTTGCATCTCATCTCGAAGGAAATCCTCTTCTTGACGAGTGTGTCGATTGCGGGCGGCCACATTGCGGTGTGCATCTTGTAAAGCACGTTGCGCCTCCATAGCTTGAGCGTCACGACGTTGTTGTGCTTGGCGGTTAGCCTCGGCATCTTGTTCTTCTTGATATTGGCGAGCTCGCTCTTGTTGTTGTTGGCGTAGTCGTTGCCGTTCTCGTGCTTGCTCAAGTGTAGCTTGGTTGTGACGACGTCGATTTTCTTGTTCGTCGAATAGCTCTTGGGAACTCTTGTCATGTAGAGGTTGCCGATGTTCATGTCGAGCTTGACGTGCGGCTTGACGAAGAGTGTTTGACGTAGGTGTACTTGAGTCTTGCGTTGAGTCGGTATGTCGACTTGAGCGGCTTCGTCGATGAGATGATGTTGAGGAAGAACGTCGGTTGATGATCAATGTCCGTAGCTCATTGTATTGAGTAGACATGTTGGTGTTGATGAGGTCGATTTGCTCCTTGGTGCTTTGTTGGAATTGTCGCGCGTCCTCGGCGACTTGACCAATGTACTCTCGCATAGCTTCACTCTCTTGATGTAGAGCTCGTTGGACACCGAATAGATGTAGTTTGGTGACGTAGTTGTTCGCTTCTTGAGGGTCGTCGAAGATCGGGTTGGTAGATGAACTTGGCCTATCCATCATCACAAGCAAGTATGTGAGTGGGAGAAAGAAGAAGACAATATCAATGTACCTTAACCGAGGTTGAAAATGGATCAATGATCACTCAACAATGTAACCCGGAAATAGCACTATTGGTATCACTTCGTGTCGATTCTCACACCTACACAAGTAAAGCTTTGAGAGGAGCTCGGTTAGGATGTGGCACAAATTCAATGCAATCGTCAAAATGACTCAAAGATGTTGAAAATGGTTCACAAATTTGCTCATGCAACAAGTAGATCACTAGCAAAGAGTAGCACACGGAACACACGCACGGATAGATAAATGTGGTTGTGCAACCAAGGATGAGCGAAAAAAATGTGGTAAACCACGGAAAATGCTCGTGTTGCACAACACTAGAGAGACGCTAACCGATTGCTTAATAGGCGGATACGTACTTGTGCACGACCTATATGGGCAAAACGTAACGACTATCTATCACAAGTATGCTATGAGTGTATGATGTGCCGATGCTTCAGCACAAGATGATGTTGCTATGTATGATCTCTTTGGATGCAAGGCGTATGATGCTATTGTTTCTTTGCTTGGATTGGCTCTTTTGCTTAAAAGCTTTGGAGCTCTTTCTTTGTGCACATATGTATGCTTCACGTATCAAGGTAGCTATTGTGTATGCGGAGCACTCTTGTGGCACACGGGGATATGCAAGATACCAAGATGATGTGATGTTACTCACAATGATGTGGTATGCAATATCTATGACTATCACTAATGTGCACAAGTGTCGTGGCCCGGCAATACTCAAATGGCTAGTCTCAATGGGAAAGCTACGCAAAGATGGTTCATAGGGTGACAATGCAATTGTAAGATAGAATGATCGAAGTGTCGTCGATGTTACCGTCCTTGCCGAAGTTGAGCGGTGGTGTCGTCGAAGTCTTGCCGTCCCAAGGTAGCCTAAACATCCAAGGAAACGGTGAAACCACAACTCAAGTATCCACGGCAAATGGAGACAAATTTTCCAAACTCGAAGCGGGTAAGCGATGGTGGATGCGGAAAAAGGTGGTGGTATGCGGAAGAAATGGTGGAGCACCGAACGAAAATGGCGGAGGGGTTGGGGAAATGGCTGCGGGAGGCCGGATGTCCGGGCCAAAGGCCGGATGTCCGGGCCGGGCCGGATGTCCGGGGCACGGGCCGGATGTCCGGGGTGCCCGAGCCAGCAAGAACACGATGCAACGGTTGTTTCGGGGCAAAAATTCGGCGGATTTTTCGGATGAAATTTGGGGAAAGGTGGAGGAAAAGCTAGATCCACCCGTGGCACAGCAAATCCATGGAACAAATTCAACAAAATCTTGCCAAATCAACAGATCACAGAAAATTTTTGGGGCTCTTTTTGTGGGGAATTTTTCGAAATTGGGAAGAACACGACAAAAACAGGCTAGAAAACGAAGTGTGTGGCTCCAAAATCGTGAGAAACCTTTGCTCTAGATACCATATGATACAGGGTGGAACCCTAATCAGCGGATCTTTCACGTTTGGAGGTTGGCACACGATGAACACGGGGAATCACAAGGGAAAGATGGGGGAAACACAAGAGGAAAACACTCAATCAACACGAAAGCAATCACACAAATGCTAGATTCGCGATACAAGGTTGAGATCCATGATCCAAGGTCAACAACGGTGATACAGATAGTCTTCTCCCGGAGGAGGTCTTGATATCCCGGGGGATCTTCTCCGATGAAGGAGGTCCTGAATCCGAAGTGGATCTTCTCCGTAGAGGCGCACCGTCTCGTGGGAGAAATCCACACAAGTGTCAAATGAGCTAAACCACAGCTGCCTCTAAACGGAAAGAGGAGAGGAGTATATATAGTCTACGGGGCGAAGGGGATACACGGGCCTCGGCCCAAGTGCTGCGCGCAGGCAGATCAGGAGCCGGACGTCCGGGCAGCGGGCCGGATGTCCGGGACTTCACGGGACGCCGGATGTCCGGGGCGGGGGCCCGGATGTCCGGGCGGGAGGAGCCGAGCCTCGGGTGCTCTCTGGACAGGAGCGCCGGATTTCCGGGTCCGAGGCCGGATGTCCGGGCCGTGCTTGGCCGGATGTCCGGGCCCTGGCCGGATGTCCGGGCCCTGTGGCTGGCCTTCTGTAGAGAGATGCCCAGGGGCCGGATGTCCGGGCCAGGGGGCCGGATGTCCGGGGCCTGGAGCTGCTTTCTGGTCTTCTTGTTGCATCAGCTCGTCCATGACCTTGGGGGCTTGTCCATCTTCAAGCTCTTCTCCGAAGCGGTCTCCTTCACACCTGAGCACACAAAGCACACTCGCTTGAGGTAGCAACCATGTCTCGCAAGATTCATAAGGAAGTAGGGCTAGGAGTTGATACGGTGTATCCTATGGACATCACCATGTCAAGAGTCTGCTTGGGAAGTGACACGTGCGACCTCTATTTCTCATACATAAAGGTGAATCATCTCCTTTACACGTGTTCACTTGACCCCTTCGAGGATGGTATACTACTTGACACTCCTCTCGTGTGCATGCATAGGTATTGTCGGAGCTTCACGGATGGCGAGGAGGAGTGCAAGCGCCAAGGATCACCTACACCATCTGCGAGGGAAGCTTGGAAGAGAAGAAGGAAGAAGACGGAGCTGCTGATACTACAGCGGCCGGACATCCGGGCCAAAGGCCGGACATCCGGCGCTTCAGCAACGGCCGGACATCCGGCACTCCTCCCGGAAATCCGGGCCCTCCTTCACAGAAGCTGGACCGAGCCAGCCCGGACATCCGGCCGTAACCCCGGACATCCGGCTCGCCCCGAAGCCCCGGACATCCGGCTGCCAGCCCGGACGTCCGGCCTTGCCTGCGTGCATGTATCCGGGCCGATGCCCATGTACCCGTTTCGCCCCTCACTTACCCCTTCATGACCCTAGACTATATATACTCCTCCACCTCCACCATTTTAGGGTCAGCAATGGTTTAGCTCATATGAGAGATAGAGCTTTGCTCATCCATCCCGGATCTACTCCACGAGAGAGACCGCGGCCCCTCTACGGAGAAGATCCACCTTGGATTCAAGACCCCTAGCGGGAAGATCCTTCACGGATTCAAGACCTCCTCTTGGAGATGAACTTTACCTTGTATCTTTCCCTTTGTTGTTCATGTACCGTGTGATCTTGTGTGTTTGATTGTCTAGTGGATGTGTGATTGGACTTGTTCTTGTGTGTTTCCTCTCGTGTTTTCCCCCGTTTCCCTTTGTGTTCTTCGTGTTCATCGTGGGATCCCCTCCATTTCGTGAAAGATCCGCTGATTAGGGTTCCACCCTGTATCACCATGCCTTCTCCTAGTGTGTTGCATCTTCGCTCCACTAGTTTGCACAACTTGATCACCATGCTTGCTTCATGTAATGCATCACCCATGATTCATACTTGCTCCTTTCATGCGGTTGATGACAACCATTGCCATGCTTTGCACATGATTGATATTGCTTGTTTTAGTCTTGCCAATGAGATTGCACCCATAGCATTCTCTCATTTATTTGGAGATTTTGACATCATTCTTGTGAAGCATGCTTGTCTTACCTCTTTGCACCATATGCCTAGTGCCATGAATATAGCCATTGTTGCATCATCTTATTCATGCACTTTTGCTCCTAATGGTTATGTGCAAGAGAAGAGAACCATCATGATGGATGATGTGTTTATCTACCATGCGCATACATTCCTTGTTTTGTTCTGTGCATGTGTAGGATACTTGGACTTCGTGTCGACTTCCACTTCACGTGAGTTGACCATTCGAGCTCTTGAGAGCGAACCACCTTTGTTCACGACGCTTCTACATCTCACTTGCTTGTGCTTCGGCATTGTGAAGGATGCACAAGGACACACTTTCAAGGTGATATACTTCTCATTCGAGACACCCAAAACCATGAGCATGGATATTGTGGATCACACTACTTGTGTTGCTTGCACCATGATACTTATTTGTCATCTTGGACCCCTTGATTGCACACATGTTAGAGATCTCGCTTCAACTTGTCATTGTCACATTGCCATGCTTCATGATATATATGCCTTGTGTGTTGCATCCGACTTGTGGATTACGTGCTCCTATCATATGCTTGGTTGCAACAATATCATCTCTTCACATATGCCATGCCACATTGCTTGTCACATGATTGACTTGTTTGCCTCACACATGATGAACAATTGCTATTTCTATTGTCTTGAGTGCCACTCGATTTTCACTACACCCTATGCACGTTATGCTTGGATTGTCTTGCATTTGACTCATGTGTTTAGACACTTCATTTTAGTGGGTGTTGTGAATGATTCCTATGCCTACCATAGACCTTTCATTGAGTGCTTTATGCATGCTTGCTACGACCATGAGGTAGATGCTTATTCTCCTGACACACATATGTGCATCTCTACCTCACATTTACATGCTTGTTTCCATGATGACCTTGATTGTGCTCAATTGATGTGCTTAAATGCCATGCCACAAACCTTTGTCACACCCTATGCTAGGCTTGATGACAACACTTGTTGGGTAAATCACCTCTTGAATGTTTGGTTTTGCACTAACGCTAACCACATTTGTTTTTCCAAGTGTTTGTTGTCTTTGCTCCTTTTGAAGGAATCACTAGACGGAGAGACATTGGAGAGTGCCCATGTTGAGCTTCAAGATGATGAGCACTTCGTGATGGTCCACATCTACACGACGACGCCATCTCTTTCCCATGGTGATTTGGTTTTCGATCCGAGGTCGGATCTTTTCCAAGGGGGAGGGGATGATACGGTGTATCCTATGGACATCACCATGTCAAGAGTCTGCTTGGGAAGTGACACGTGTGACCTCTATTTCTCATACATAAAGGTGAATCATCTCCTTTACACGTGTTCACTTGACCCCTTCGAGGATGGTATACTACTTGACACTCCTCTCGTGTGCATGCATAGGTATTGTCGGAGCTTCACGGATGGCGAGGAGGAGTGCAAGCGCCAAGGATCACCTACACCATCTGCGAGGGAAGCTTGGAAGAGAAGACGGAAGAAGACGGAGCTGCTGATACTACAGCGACCGGACATCCGGGCCAAAGGCCGGACATCCGGCGCTTCAGCAACGGCCGGACATCCGGCACCCCTCCCGGAAATCCGGGCCCTCCTTCACAGAAGCTGGACCGAGCCAGCCCGGACATCCGGCCGTAACCCCGGACATCCGGCTCGCCCCGAAGCCCCGGACATCCGGCTGCCAGCCCGGACATCCGGCCTTGCCTGCGTGCATGTATCCGGGCCGATGCCCATGTACCCGTTTCGCCCCTCACTTACCCCTTCATGACCCTAGACTATATATACTCCTCCACCTCCACCATTTTAGGGTTAGCAATGGTTTAGCTCATATGAGAGATAGAGCTTTGCTCATCCATCCCGGATCTACTCCACGAGAGAGACCGCGGCCCCTCTACGGAGAAGATCCACCTTGGATTCAAGACCCCTAGCGGGAAGATCCTTCACGGATTCAAGACCTCCTCTTGGAGATGAACTTTACCTTGTATCTTTCCCTTTGTTGTTCATGTACCATGTGATCTTGTGTGTTTGATTGTCTAGTGGATGTGTGATTGGACTTGTTCTTGTGTGTTTCCTCTCGTGTTTTCCCTCGTTTCCCTTTGTGTTCTTCGTGTTCATCGTGGGATCCCCTCCATTTCGTGAAAGATCCGCTGATTAGGGTTCCACCCTGTATCAGAGCGTCCATTGATGGCGGCCTTCGTATGGAAAATATGGCATCGTTGGTCGTCATCTTGTTGATGTTGTAGTGTCAAGACTTTGGAGACAACTAGGTTCGGGCTTGAGTCATTGTCGCAAAACACTTGACGATCTTCTTCTTCATTGGTACGCCGGTGGATGGCCAAGTGCTTGATGGCGTCCACTTCGTCGTCGCTCATCGAGTCATATGTGCCGTCGTCGTGGAAGATCATTGTTCTCTTGTTGGTGCACTCGAAGGACTTGTGTCCACGGCCACCACATGTGAAACATTTGATGGAACTTGTCTTTGGGTTCTCTTCATTTGGAGTTGTAGATGATGTAGCTCTTGGCTTGAAGTTGTTGGTAGAAGGTGGATGACTCGATGTAGTCTCATTCTTGTATCTTGGCTTGTCGCCTAAGTTTGTAGATGGCTTGGGAGAGGTAGGAGGGATATCCGAAGTCGTTGAAGCTTGGTTGTAGGAGCCGAAGTTCTTGGAGTTGAACTTGGAGTACTTGTAGTCCTCTTGAACTTGTCGCTCCGCTTTGGTTGCTTGGTGTACTAGCTCGAGGAGATTGTTGTATGGTTGGAAGTCCGCAATCTTCTTAATGGAGTAGTTGAGTCCATTCAAGAATCTCGCCATTGTTTGCTCTTCATTTTCCATGATGTTTGCTCTTATCATAGCAATCTCCATCTCCTTGTAGTACTCTTCAACGGACTTGGTTCCTTGCTTGAGGAGTTGGAGCTTCTTGAACAAGTCGCGGTTGTAGTGTGTAGGCACAAAACGTGCTCTCATCACTTCCTTCATTTGAGCCCAAGTGGTGATAGGAGGTTCGCCTTTGGCTTCTCTTCTCTCTATGATTTGCTCCCACCAAATGAGAACATAGTCTTGGAACTCAAGTGATGCCATAGCGATCTTCTTCTCTTCATCGAAGTTGTGAAGGCGAAAGATCTTGTCAACTTTCAATGCCCATGAGAGGTAGTCTTCGGGATCAATGCTTCCGGAAAACTTTGGCATGGTGAACTTGAGCTTGCCATAGCGATGCTCATCATTTTGTCCTTGCCTATTGGGAGGATGGTCTTGATTTTGTCGGTTTGCCGTATCGTGTTGCTCTTGAGGATGTAGACGTTCTTGTTGGAGTTGATGTTCTTGTTGGTATTGTTGCTCATGTCGCGCTTGAGGAGGAGCTTCTTCTTGCATTCTTGCTTGATGGCGCCGTTCTTGCATCTCATCTCGAAGAAAATCCTCTTCTTGACGAGTGTGTCGATTGCGGGCGGCCACATTGCGGTGTGCATCTTGTAAAGCACGTTGCGCCTCCATAGCTTGAGCGTCACGACGTTGTTGTGCTTGGCGGTGAGCCTCGGCATCTTGTTCTTCTTGATATTGACGAGCTCGCTCTTGTTGTTGTTGGCGTAGTCGTTGCCGTTCTTGTGCTTGCTCAAGTGTAGCTTGGTTGTGACGACGTCGGCCTTCTTGCTCGTCGAATGGTTCTTGAGAACTCTTGTCATGTAGAGGTTGCCGATGTTCATGTCGAGCTTGACGTGCGGCTTGGCGAAGAGTATTTGACGTAGGTGTACTTGAGTCTTGCGTTGAGTCGGTATGTCGACTTGAGCGGCTTCGTCGATGAGATGATGTTGAGGAAGAACGTCGGTTGATGATCAATGTCCGTAGCTCATTGTATTGAGTAGACATGTTGGTGTTGATGAGGTCGATTTGCTCCTTGGTGCTTTGTTGGAATTGTCGCGCGTCCTCGGCAACTTGACCAATGTACTCTCGCATAGCTTCACTCTCTTGATGTAGAGCTCGTTGGACACCGAATAGATGTAGTTTGGTGACGTAGTTGTTCGCTTCTTGAGGATCATCGAAGATCGGGTTGGTAGATGAACTTGGCCTATCCATCATCACAAGCAAGTAAGTGAGTGGAGAAAGGAGAAGACAATATCAATGTACCTTAACCGAGGTTGAAAATGGATCAATGATCACTCAACAATGTAACCCGGAAATAGCACTATTGGTATCACTTCGTGTCGATTCTCACACCTACACAAGTAAAGCTTTGAGAGGAGCTCGGTTAGGATGTGGCACAAATTCAATGCAATCGTAAAAATGACTCAAAGATGTTGAAAATGGTTCACAATTTGCTCATGCAACAAGTAGATCACTAGCAAAGAGTAGCACACGGAACACACGCACGGATAGATAAATGTGGTTGTGCAACCAAGGATGAGCGAAAAATGTGGTAAAGCACGGAAAATGCTCGTGTTGCACAACGCTAGAGAGACGCTAACCGATTGCTTAATAGGCGGATACGCACTTGTGCACGACCTATATGGGCAAAACGTAACGACTATCTATCACAAGTAT
>LR738716.1:327212182-327229208 GCA_902687465.1 Secale cereale
CACACCTTACAATTCAGGCAAGGACTTCTTCTTTGACCGATCCATTTTGAACTCCTTCAAATATATGACAAGGTGTGTGCTCTTTGAAAATCTAATCAGGCGTCTTGATCTATCTCTATAGATCTTGATGCCTAATATGTAAGCGGCTTTACCCAGGTCTTCCTTTGAAAAACTCCTTTCAAACAACCCTTTATGCTTTCCAGAAATTCTACATCATTTCGGATCAACAATATGTCATCCACATATACTTATCAGAAATGTTGTAGCGCTCCCACTCACTTTCTTGTAAATACAAGTTTCTTGTAAACTTTGTATAAACCCAAAAAAAACTTTGATCACTCCATCAAAGCGTATGTTCTGACTCCGAGATGCTTGCTCTAGTCCATAGAAGGATCGCTGGAGCTAGCATACCTTTTAGCATCCTTAGGATCGGCAAAACCTTCTGATTGCATCACATACAACCTTTCCTTACGAAAACCGGTAAGGAAACTTGTTTTGACATCCATCTGCCAGATTTCCTTATCGAAAAATGCAGCCAATGCTAACATGATTCCGATGGACTTAAGCATCGCTACGGGTGAGAAAATCTCATCGTAGTCAACTCCTTGAACTTGTGAAAAACTCTTTGCCACAAGTCGAGCTTCATAGACGGTGACATTACCGTCCACGTCCGTCTTCTTCTCAAAGATCCATTTATTTTCAATGGCTTGCCGATCATCGGGCAAGTCCACCAAAGTCCATACTTTGTTATGATACATGGATCCTATCTCGGATTTCATGGCATCTAACCATTTGTCGGAACACGGGCCCACCATCGCTTCTCCATTGCTCGTAGGTTTCATCGTTGTCTAACAACATGACATCTAAGACAGGATTACCGTACCACTCAGGAGTAGTACATATCCTTGTCGACCTACGATGTTCGACAGTAACTTGATCCGAAGTTTCATGATCACTATCATTAGCTTCCTCTTCAACAGATGTGGGTTCCACAGAAACATCTTTCTGTGTTGCACCACTCTCCGTTCGAAGTAGAGGTTCAACAACCTCATCAAGTTCTATCTTCCTCCCACTCAATTCTTTCGAGAGAAACTCCTTCTCAAGAAAGGACCCGTTCTTAGCGACAAACACTTTGCCCTCGGATCTGAGATAGAAGGTATACCCAACTGTAACCTTTGGGTATCCTATGAAGACGCATTTGTCCGCTTTGGGTTCGAGCTTTTCCCGGCTGAAGCCATAAGCCTCGCAGCCCCAAACATTGAGAAATGACAACTACGGTTTCTTGCCAAACCTTAGTTCATATGGCGTTGTCTCAACGGACTTAGATGGTGCCCTATATAAAGTGAATGCAGCTGTCTCTAATGCATAACCTCAAAATAATAGCGGTATATCGGTAAGATACATCATAGATCGCACCATATCTCATAAGGTTCGATTACGATGTCCGGATACACCATTACGCTGTGGTGTTCCAGGTGGCTTCAACTGTGAAACAATTCCACATGTCTTAAGTGATTGCCAAACTCATAACTCAGATATTCTCCCTTGATCAGATCGTAGGAATTTGATCTTCTTGTTATGATGATTCTTAACTTCACTCTGAAATTGCTTGAACTTTTCAAACGTTTCAGACTTGTGCTTCATTAAGTATATATCCCCATATCTACTCAAGTCGTCAGTGAAGATGAGAAAACAACGATATCCCCTGCTCGCCTCAATCCTCATTGGATCACACACATCAACATGTGCGATTTCCAACAAGTCACTTGCCCGTCTCATTGAACATGAAAACGGGTCTCAGTCATCCTGCCCATGAGGCATGGCTCGCATGTGTCAAGCGATTCAAAATCAAATGACTCCAAACATCCATCAGCATGGAGTTTCTTCATGCACTTTACACCAATATGACCTACGCGGCAGTGCCACAAGAAAGTGGTACTATCATTATTAACTCTACATCTTTTGGCGTCAATATTATGAACATGTGTATTACTACGACCGAGATTCAATGAACCATTCACATAGGGTGCATGACCATGAAAGGTATTATTCATCTAAGCAGAATAACCATTATTCTCTAACTTAAATGAACAATCGTATCACAATGAACATGATCCAATCATATTCATGCTCAACGTAGACACCCGATAACTTTTATCTAGATTCAACACTAATCCCGAAGGTAGAGGGAGCGTGCGATGGTGATCACATCAACCTTGGAAACACTTCCAACACACATCGTCACCTCGCCCAGCCAGTCTCCGTTTAGTCTGTAGCTTTTGCTTCAAGTCACCAATAATAGCAACTGAACCGGTATCCAATACCCAGGTGCTACTAGGAGTACTAGTAAGGTACACATCAATGACACGTATATCAGATATACTTTGTTGAAGTTGCCAGCCTTCTTATCTACCATGTATTTAGGGTAGTTCCGCTACCAGTGACCGTTCCCCTTATAATAGAAGCACTTAGTCTCGGGTTTGGGTTCAACCTTGGGTCTCTTCACTAGAGCGGCAACTTGTTTGCCATTCATGAAGTTTCCCTTCTAGCCCTTGCCCTTCTTGAAACCAGTGGTCTTGTTAAACCATCAACATTTGATGCTCCTTCTTGACTTCTACCTTTGCGGTCTTAGGCACCGCGAACAAACCCGGGATCATCTCTATCCCTTGCATGTCATAGTTCATGACGAAGTTCTAGTAGCTTGGTGATAGTGACTAGAGAACTCTGTCAATCACTATCTTATCTGGAAGATAAACTCCCACTCGATTCAAGCGATTGAAGCACCCAGATATTCTGAGTACATGCTCACTGTCTGAGCAATTCTCCTCCATCTTTGTAAGGCAAAGAACTTGTCAGAGGTCATACCTCTCAACCCGGGTATGAGCTTGAAATACCAATTTCAGCTCTTGGAACATCTCATATGTTCCATGGCGTTCAAAACGTCATAGGAATCCCGATTCTAAGTCGTAAAGCATGGCACACTAAACTATCAAGTAGTCATCAGAATGTGTCTGCCAGATGTTCACAACATCCATAGACGACGCTCGAGGGGTTGGTACACCGAGCGGTGCATTGAGGACGTAAGCCTTTTGTGCAGCAGTGAGGACATTCCTCAGATTACGGACCTAGTCCGCAAAATTGCTTACAATAACTTTCAACTTATTCTTTCTCTAGGAACGTATTAAACAGGGAGCTACAGTGCAAGCTATTGATCTACAACATAATTTGCAAAGGCAACTTAGACTATTGTTCATGATAAGTGAGTTTAACTAATCAAATTACTTATAACTCCCACTCAAATTGACATCCCTCTGGTCATCCGAGCGTGACATGATCCAAATCCACCAACCCAAGTCCGATCATCACGTGAGATGAGGTGGTGTCAATGGTGAACATCTTCATGTTGATCATATCTACTATATGACTCATGCTCGACCTTTCGGTCTTCCGTGTTCCGAGGCCATGTCTGTACATGCTAGGCTCGTCAAGTCTAACCCGAGTGTTCTGCATGTGCAAAACTGGCTTGCACCCGTTGTATGCGAACGTAGAGTCTATCACACCCGATCATCACGTGGTGCTTCGAAACGACGAACCTTCGCAACGGCGCACACTCGGGGGGAACACAATTTCATCTTGAAATTTAGTGAGGGATCATCTTATAATGCTACCGCCGTCCTAAGCAAAATAAGATGCATAAAAGGATTAACATCACATGCAAATCATAAGTGACATGATATGGCCATCAACTCGTGCTTTTGATCTCCATCTTCAAAGCATCGGCATGATCTCCATCGTCACCGGCATAACACCATGATCCCCATCATCATGATCTCCATCATCGTGTCGCCATCGGGGTTGTCGCGCCCACCATGCTTCTACTACTATTGCTACCGTTTAGCGATAAAGTAAAGCATTACATAGCGCTTAATGATTGACACGCAGGTCATACAAAAATTAAATGCAACCCTATGGCTCCTGCCGGTTGCCGTGTTCATCGACATGCAAGTCGATATTAACTATTACAACATGATCATCTCATACATCAAATATATCTCATCATGTCATTGGCCATATCATATCACAAACATACCCTGCAAAAACAAGTTAGACGTCCTCTAATTTGTTGTTGCATGTTTTACGTGGCTGCTGTGGGTATCTAGCAAGAACGCTTCTTACCTACGCAAAGCCACAACGGTGATATTTAAGTTGCTATTTAACCTTCTACAAGGACCGCCTTTGTCGAATCCGATTCAACTAAGGTGGGAGAGACAGACACCCGCTAGCCATCTTATGCAACAAAAGTCACATGTCTGTCGATGGAACCGGTCTCATGTACGAGGACATGTAAGGTTGGTCCGAGCCGCTTCATCCCACAATACCGCTGAATCAAGAAAAGACCAAGGAGGGAAGCAATCTAAACATCAACGCCCACAAACTCCTTTGTGTTCTACTCGTGATTGCATCTACGCAAAGACCTAGCTCATGATGCCACTGTTGGGGAACGTTGCATGGGAAACAAAATTTTCCTACGCTCACCAAGATCAATCTAGGAGATGTACATCTACGAGAGGAGAGTTGGATCCACATACCCTTGTAGATCGCTAAGCGGAAGCGTTGCTAGAACGCGGTTGATGGAGTCGTACTCGCGGCGATTCAAATCGCGGAAGATCCGATCTAGCGCCGAACGGACGGCGCCTCCGCGTTCAACACACGTACGGCTTGATGACGCCTTCACCTCCTCGATCCAGCGAGCGATGGTGAAGTAGCAACTTGAGTCCTCCAGCAGCACGACGGCGTGGTGGAGGTGGTGGTGGAGAAAACTCAGCAGGGCTTCGCCAAGCACTGCGGAGAAGAAGATATGCTACGAGGGAGAGGAGAGGCAGCGCCAAGGCACGTAGGGGTGTGGCTGCCCTCTCTCTCCCTCTCTATATATAGGGGGAGGGGAGAAGTGGAGGCGCCCCTAGGGTTTCCCCTAGGGGGTGGCGGCCACAAGGGAGAGGGGGGGGGGGCGGCTAGGGTTTGGGTGGCCCCCCCTAGGCGCCTTGCCCCCCAAGCCAGAGGGGGCCGGCTGCCCTAGGGGCGCCCCCACCCTCCTAGCTGCGTGGGAGGCCTGTGGGGGGGCGCACATCCCCTGTGTGGGCTGATGTGCCTCCCCCCTTTTGGCCCATGAGGCCCGCAACACTTGCCGGGACCCCCCGAAACTCCTTTCGGTCATCCGACGACTCCCCGGTGCTCCCCGGAACACTTCCGGACTCCGATTCCCATCATCCAATATATCAATCTTCATCCCCGGACCATTCCGGAGTTCCTCGTCACGTCCGGGATCTCATCCGGGACTCCGAACAACCTTCGGTTACCAACATAACGACTCGACTATACTTATATCGTCACCAAACGTTAAGTGTGTAGACCCTGCGGGTTCGAGAACTATGCAGACATGACCGAGACACCTCTACGGTCAATAACCAATAGCGGGACCTGGATGCCCATATTGGTTCCCACATATTCTACGAAGATCTTATCGATTGAACCTCGATGTCAAGGATTCAGACAATCCCGTATATAGTTCCCTTTGTCTGTCGGTATGTTACTTGCCCGAGATTCGATCGTCGGTATCTCTATACCTAGTTCAATCTCGTTACCGGCAAGTCTCTTTACTCGTTCCGTAATACAAGATCCCGTGATCAACTCATTGGTCACATTGCTTGCAAGCTCATTGTGATGTTGTATTACCGAGTGGGCCCTGAGATACCTCTCCGTCATACGGAGTGACAAATCCCAGTCTTGATCCATGCCAACTAAACAGACACCCTCGGAGATACCTGTAGAGCACCTTTATAGTCACCCAGTTACGTTGTGATGTTGGGTACACACAAGGTACTCTTCCGGTGTCAGTGAGTTGCATGATCTCATGGTCGTAGGAACATATACTTGACATGCAGAAAACAATAGCAATAAACTGACACGATCATATGCTACGTTTATCGTTTGGGTCTTGTCCATCACATCATTCTCCCAATGATGTGATCCCGTTATCAAATGACAACTCATGTCTATGGCTAGGAAACCGTAGCCATCTTTGATCAACGAGCTAGTCTAGTAGAGGCTCACTAGGGACACGGTGTTGTCTATGTATCCACACATGTATCTTAGTTTCCTATCAATACAATTCTAGCATGGATAATAAACGATTATCATGAACAAGGAAATATAATAATAACCAATTTATTATTGCCTCTAGGGCATATTTCCAACAGGCCGGACTTATACGCAAACCGCTTAAACCGTGTGATCCTGACTATCAAGAGACACCTTTATCATCTTCCGGTGAATCGACTGCCACACAGGTTCCTATGCTGAAGACCGTGCCTGGGTAAGTTTCTTTCAACATCCAGTTTTTATTTGTACTTGTTCCTTTATAATTCTGATTGCTTCTTCAATTTCTTTCAGCAAGCCCAAGCCTAGCAAAAAGGCAAAGGCCACCAAAGCGGCTGCCGAGACTGCTGCTGTTGATCCGGTGGCTGATCCGGATGAAGTCATCCCTCTAGAGAGCGAGCCTGCAATTCAGCTTGATGATCCTGCTCCCATGGACCATGACTACATTGCTGCTCCTGAAGATACAAATGTAGAAAACGTCCTTGAACCGGCGAGTCCTGTCCGGGTTAGCCCTCCTCGGACTAGCTCGGCTCCTGCTAGTCTGGCTCGTACTGCTGCCCCTTCGCAGCCCACCACTGCTTCTTCTCCGGATGTTCAGGTAACTGGGACAGGTTTTATCGCTCCTGCTGAGCCTATCATCTTGGCCAAGCACACTGCTAAAGCGGAGAAGCTTCAACAAGAGAAGAGCAAGTGGAGCACGGACTTGTCCAACTACGCCGAATTGAGTGCCCAGGAACTTTATTCCGGGTATTTGTACCGGCTTCATACCAGCCGCGACTATGAACTGGGCTTGGTGAATATGATGAAGGACAAATACGAGGTACCTTCCTTCACTTGTCTTTGCTTTGTCTTCTTTATATTTCTGTCTATGTCATAGTAGCCCCCAAGTTCCGGTTTAGCTTCGTTGTAGGTGAACCGGTACTTCCAAATTTATGAAAAAATGATCTTACATTAGCCCCCAAGTGCCAGGGGCATAACTTGTTTTATGTGCTTGGGACTTGTCTGAATCTCTCTGTTGATACTTCAACTGCCCATTAGCCCCCAAGTGTCAAGTAGATAACTTGGTTATGTGCTTGAGACTTGTCTGAGTTTCTTTTTTGACATTTCAACTGCCCATTAGCCCCCAAGTGTCAAGTGGATAACTTGCTTATGTGCTTGAGACTTGTCTAAATTGTTATCTACTCCACTTGATTTTCTTGTAGGCTGACTTGACCCGGAGGGCTGCAGAAATAACTGAGCTCCGGAATAGACTTGCTGTCACTGAAACTACTTCTTCCAAGGACAAAGATGATCTGGCGCTGAGCTTAACCAATGCTGAACAATTGAAAAAAGATTTTGAAGCGGAGCGATCAGTCTGGGAAGTGTAGAGGAACGCTCTTGAAAAAAGAGCAAAGGATGCTGAAGAGGCCCTTAACCCGGTGATGCAAGAGCTGACCGGTTTAAGGCAGCAAATAGAGCTTATGACCTCTACTATCTTTGGTAAGTACTTATATGCTTTCATCTCTGCAATCTTTATTTTGCTCCGGTTTAACTGTAACAACCATATGCAGGGCGACGCGTCACCCATCTTGGGGATGACCTCCGGAAGAAACTCAAGGCCTCTTATACTCTGGTTGAGCAGCTGTATTCCGGCGCTCAAAGGATTATAAGTGTGATGTCCCATTATAAAGCGGCCCCCACTACTATCCAAGGTACTTTGGAGAAGCTTTCTATACTGCCTGTACGCTTGGAAGAAGTGAAGAAATCTGCTGCATGGGCCGGTTCTCTTGTAGCGCTGACTAGAGCCAAGGCGTGGGTTCCGGACTTTGATTCAGAGGAAGCTATGAACGGGTACCCCAGCAACAAGGAGGATGGATTTGTCTTCTCTGGCAAAGACCTTCATGCTTTGACTAAAGAAATGCGTCCTCTTGCCAGCAAGCTTGCTGATGAAGCGGACCTGACCAGGTATCATCCGGCATATGACTTAAAGAATGAGCGGGTGGACCGGCCGGTTTATGACACCGAGAATCTAATCCCACCAGTGCGCGCCCATACTTTCGCCCTAGATGTTGATCCGTCCGATCTCATTACTGAAGAGATGTACTTCCGTGCATTATCCAAGATCGACTGGCGCGTTCCTGATTTTCAGCCGCTTCAAGAGGACGAAGAAGTTCCGGAACAAGTCAATCCTCAGCCTTCGCAGCAGGAAGAAGCATAAGTCGCTTCGTTTTATTTTTATCTGCTGTAATCTGTTGCCGAAAAACTTTAATCCGTCCAGGCCTTCAAGTGCCTTGTAATAGGATAGCTCGAAACATTTTTTAACTCGGATGTCACAACTTTGATTTGGCGGCTGCCAATTTGAATTCCTTGTCTGTTATAGTTAATCACCTGTACCTGCATAGACAACGCTAAGAAAATGTCCTGACGGTTTACCGCCGGACCGATTAAAGTGTTCTCACAGGCATATATATTGAACGAGTGTCTGCTTTATACCTTAGAAATACTTTCATACCTTTAATTAATTATGCTTGACATCCTTAATCCGGTGGACATTGTAAATTCCGAGGAAGCTCTTGGCTCTGTTGGTATTTGCCCAATGATTATTCCGGGTTATAATAACTACCGGTTTGAATCATGCTGGTGCTCTATGACCAGACTTTTTATACTTACGTGATCAACTTTGTAGCTGCCCAACTCCGGATCAAAAAACCATAGAAAACATTGAAAAAATTACAAAACACAAAACACAGTTTGCAAATAAGACCATGTAGTCGAGGCTTTTTACGAGCTGCCAGGCTCCATATGTGCCAATCAATGGGTGCGACCCAAAGGGCTATGATTTTTTTTCTTTTGCCATGAAAGGATGTACTCCAAGGGGCAAGAACTGTTTCTTTTGCCATCAAAGGATGTACTCCAAGGGACAAGAACTTTTTCTTTTGCCATCAAAGGATGTATCGACCAAGGGGCAAGAATTTTTGCATTTGCCATCAAAGGAAGTACTCCAAGGGACAAGAACATATTTTATTTTGCCATCAAAGGAAGTATCAACCAAGGGGCAAGAATTTTTGCATTTGCCATCAAAGGAAGTACCCCTAGGGACAAGAACAGTTTTTTCTTTTGCCATCAAAGGAAGTATCAACCAAGGGGCAAGAATTTTTGTATTTGCCATCAAAGGAAGTACCCCTAGGGACAAGAACATGTTTTGCTAATCGATGGATGTAATCCAAAGGGCGCTGATGTGAAGACAATTATGTAAACCAGACCAGAAGAGATTTAAGCAAGGATTCACATGTGATCCGTAGCCCCCTAGTGATCCTGGAGGTAGGGTTCCTATGAAGGAGTTTGCACTTGAAAGGCAAGTCCTGTTTGGTCCCTTACAACATTGTCCTGCATAACAAAATAGACTGTTCGAAGTATCTGTAATAACTTTCATAAGACATATACGTAGACGAGAAAAGGCTGATCCCCCGGTTTACCAGGGGTGCCGGTTTATTTATTAATCATAATATATATAGGATACATGAAGCGGAGCTCATGGCTCAAGTATAGTAAGGCCGCAGGAGGGCAATGTTCCACGGCCTTTTCGTCTCTTCTTCTGATGTCCGTGAGTCTTTGTGTTCTCGAACGTCCACCAGGTAGTATGAACCGTTGTGTAGGTTCTTGCTAACCACAAAAGGTCCTTCCCAAGGTGGGGATAGCTTGTGCATATCTGTCTGGTCCTGGATGGGCCGGAGTACTAAGTCCCCCTCCTGGAACATCCTGGTTTTAACCCGGCGGCTGTGGTATCTGCGCAGGTCCTGCTGATAAATTGCAGATCTTGCTGCTGCTATGTCACGCTCTTCATCCAGCCGGTCCAAACTGTCCTATCTTGCTTGCTCATTGGCTGCTTCAACATAAGCCGCCACCCGTGGTGAGTCATGGCGGATATCACTTGGGAGAACCGCTTCAACACCGTACACCATGAAGAAAGGTGTGTAACCTGTGGACCTGTTCGGTGTAGTATTGATGCTCCAGAGGACAGAGGGCAATTCCTCAACCCAGCACCCTGGCGTTCTTTGCAAGGGAGTCATAAGCCGGGGCTTGATACCTCGCAAAATCTCTTGATTGGCCCTTTCAGCTTGACCATTGGATTGAGGGTGAGCTACAGAAGACACATCTAGGCGAATATGCTCCCTTTGACAAAACTCTTCCATCTCTCCTTTAGATAGATTGGTGCCATTGTCAGTGATGATGCTGTGTGGAAAGCCAAACCAGAAAATTACCTTTTTGATGAATTTAACCGCTGTTGCCGCATCACACTTGCTCACAGGCTCTGCCTCAATCCACTTTGTAAACTTATCCACAGCGACCAACATGTGAGTTTTTTGATCTTGGGATCATTTAAAAGGCCCAACCATATCAAGCCCCCAAGTCGCAAACAGCCAAGTAATTGGAATCATCCGCAGCTCCTGTGCCAGAACAAGAGCACGCCATGAAAATTTCTGACAGGCATCGCATTTCCGGACTAGATCCTCCGCATCAACATGGGCTGTCAACCAGTAGAACCCATGACGGAAAGTTTTAGCTACCAAAGATTTTGAACCGGCGTGATGACCACAATCCCCTTCATGAATCTCCCGAAGAATGTCACAGCCTTCCTCGGATGATACACACCGCTGAAACGCTCCAGAGACGCTGCGATGATGGAGTTCTCCGTTTACAATTGTCATGGATTTGGACCGCCGGATTATCTGCCTTGCTTCAATCTCATCATCTGGCAACTCTCCTCGGCTCAGGTACGCCAGCTGCGCTTCCGGATCAGGAACAGCCAAATCTTCCTCCGATGGTACCTGAACTGATGGACTGTGTAGCTCGTCCAAAAAAGTATTCGGCGACACCGGTTTACGCTGAGAACCCAGCCGGCTTAGAGCATCGGCCGCTTCATTTTTTCGCCGGTCTATGTGATCCACCTGATATCCTTTGAAATATCCTGCGACTGCTTCAACTTCTCGTCTGTAAGCTGCCATGAGAGGGTCTTTAGAATCCCACTTGCCGGATACTTGCTGTGCCACTAAATCTGAATCACCAAAACACTTGACCCGACTCAAGTTCATCTCCTTAGCCATCCGCAGGCCATGAAGCAATGCCTCATATTCTGCTGCATTATTAGTACAAGGAAACATTAGACGGAGGACATAACAAAATTTGTCACCTCGCGGGGAAGTTAACACAACTCCAGCCCCCGAGCCTTCTAATTGCCTTGAACCGTCGAAGTGAATAGTCCAGTATGTATGATCTGGTTTTTCCTCTGGTGCTTGCAATTCTGTCCAATCATTGATGAAATCTACCAATGCTTGGGATTTGATAGCGGTACGTGGCACATACTTCAATCCGTGCGGGCTAAGCTCAATGGCCCACTTTGCTACTCTGCCAGTGGCTTCTCTGTTCTGGATTATATCTCCCAACGGAGCTGAACTAACTACAGTGATTGGGTGGCCTTGAAAGTAGTGCTTCAGCTTCCGGTTTGCCATAAACACGCCATACACCAGTTTCTGCCAGTGTGGGTACCTTTGTTTGGATTCAATGAGAACCTCACTGACATAATAAACCGGACGCTGAACCGGATATTCCTTGCCTGCTTCTTTGCGCTCGACCACGATTGCCATGCTAACTGCCCGGGCATTGGCGGCCACGTATAACAGCAGCGGCTCCTTATCAACGGGGGCAGCAAGGACCAGTGGTTCTGCTAATTGCCGCTTCAAGTCCTCGAACGCAGCGTTTGCAGCATCGCTCCATATAAACCGGTCTATTTTCTTCAGCATCGGATAAAGCGGGATTGCCTTCTCTCCCAAACGGCTGATGAATTGGCTTAATGATGTAATCCGGCCATCGATACGCTGGACATCATTGATACAAGCTGGCTTAGTCAAGGATGTGATCGCTTTGATCTTCTCTGGATTGGCCTCTATTCCTCTGTTTGACACCAAGAACCCAAGGAGCTTGCCAGCTGGAACACCAAAAACACACTTCTCTGGATTAAGCATCATTTTATAGACCCGGAGGTTATCAAAGGTTTCCTTTAGGTCCTCTATCAGCGTTTCTTCCTTCCTTGATTTTACAACAATGTCATCCACTTAAGCATGAACATTTTTCCCTATCTGCCCCTTAAGACAGTTCTGCCCGCAACGCTGGTAAGTTGCTTGGACACTCTTGAGCCCAAAAGGCATAGACACATAGCAAAAGGCTCCAAAGGGAGTTATGAAGGTTGTCTTCTCCTGGTCCTTAATTGCCATCTTGATCTGGTGATACCCTGAATATGCATCCAAAAAACTTAGCCGCTCACATCCCGCCGTAGCATCAATGATCTGATCAATACGGGGGAGAGCAAAAGGATCGGTTGGACAAGCTTTGTTTAAGTAATCCACACACATCCTCCACTTTCCATTTTTCTTTAACACCAGAACCAGATTGGCCAACCACTCCGGGTGGAATACTTCAACTATGAACCCTGCGGCCAAAAGCCTGGCCACTTCTTCACCAATAGCCTTGCGCCTTTCTTCATTGAAGCGGCGCAAATACTGCTTAACCGGTTTAAACTTCGGATCAATATTAAGACTGTGCTCAGCGAGTTCCCTCGGTATACCTGCCATGTCAGAAGGTTTCCATGCAAAGATATCCCGGTTCTCACGGAAGAACTCGATGAGCGCGCTTTCCTATTTGGGGTCAAGGTTAGCGCTGATAATGAACTGCTTGGATGAGTCGCCCGGCACAAAGTCAACTTGCTTGGTTTCCTCTGCCGATTTAAATTTTAACGCCGGATCATGCTCTGTAGTTGGTTTCTTTAACGGGGACATATCTGCCGGATCAACGTTGTCTTTGTAGAACTTCAACTCCTCCGTAGCACATACTGCCTCTGCATAAGCAGCGTCTCCTTCCTCACACTTCCAATGCGATCTTGCGACTTCCATGAACCGTGATGGTTCCTTTGTGACCCGGCATCTTGAGCTGTAGATAAACATAGCACGGTCTAGCCATAAATTTGGCATAAACCGGCCGTCCAAACAGGGCATGATATGGGCTCCGGATCTTTACAACTTCAAAGGTTATTGTTTCTGACCTGGAATCCTGCTCATCTCCAAAGGTAACCTCTAGGTCAATTTTCCCAACCGGGTAAGCCGATTTACCTGGCACCACTCCATGGAACACCGTGTTGGACTGTCTTAGCTTCTTGTCCGTTAACCCCATGCGACGGAACGTCTCGTAATATAAGATGTTGATGATGCTGCCGCCGTCCATGAGTACCTTAGTGAATTTGTAGCCACCCACCTGTGGTGCCACCACTAAGGCCAACTGGCCCGGATTATCAACCCGCGGCGGGTGATCCTCTCTGCTCCACACAATAGGTTGTTCCGACCAGCGCAGGAATCGTGGTGTTACCGGTTCAACCGTGTGTACCGCCCGCTTTAGGATTTTTTGATCTCGTTTGCACAAACTCGTAGTAAACACATGATACTGTCCACTACTCAGCTCCTTCGGATTACTCTGATATCCGGATTGCTGCTGCTGCTGACGCTGCTGATTGCCTTGGTTATTGGGATTACCCTGACCATGCTGGTAATTACCTTGGTTATTGTAACCTCCTTGACCATGCTGGTGGTTGCCTTGGTTATTGTAACCGCCCTGACCATGCTGCTGGTGGTTTCCTTGGTTGTAGCCATTGTTGCTGCCATGGTACCCTGATCCAGAACCATTACCCTAGTGACCCGGACCATGAAATCCGGACCCTGAACCGCCGCCCGGTGGTCTGTTGTTAAATTTGGCCCGGCTCATGGCCTCTACCATGACCCGACATTGCCCCCATGTGTGTTTAGCTGGGCGTTCCTCCGTGCTATGCTTCGGGCAAGGCTCGTTCAACTGTTGATCCAGATTAATGAATCCTCCGCCGCTCCGCGGAGGTGGCCTACCCTTGTTGCATTGAAAGTTTCCTTGAACATTGGTATTGGCCACAAACTCAGAGCTACCCTCTGCCTTTCGCTTACCATTGAAGCTTGTTCCGGCCGTATTAACCGGCGCCGGTTTACCAGGCTTGTTTGCTTTTCCGGACTTGTCTCCATCCGCCTCTGGGTATTTAGTGTTGTTAGAGTCCCCATACTTCACCAGAGCGCTCATGAGCGTTCCCATGTCATTACAATCCCGCTTGAGCCGTCCCAACTTCAACTTCAGAGACTCAAATCGGCAATTGTTCTCCAGTGTTACTATCGCCGTGCTAGGATTGATACTATTGGAAGAGTGTAGGATTTCTGACACTCGCCGGACCCAGGTGCTCGTAGGCTCCTGTTCTCCTTGAACACATGCCGCCAAGTCCACTATTGACATCGGTTGCTTGCACGTGTCTTTGAAATTTTTGATAAACTGGCGACGCAGCTCACCCCATGATCCGATGGAGTTCGGTGGTAAGCCCTTTAACCACGTCCGGGCCGTACCCTCGAGCATCATGGTAAAATACTTTGCGCATGCCGCTTCATCCACCTCTAGCATCTCCATGGCCATCTCATAGCTCTCAATCCAAGCCTCTGGAGCTAGATCTGCCGTATAGTTGGGCACCTTGCGTGGTCCTTTGAAGTCCTTAGGTAACCGTACGCTTCGTAAAGCAGGAACGAGACATGGCACTCCAAAAGAACTCGTCGTGACCCCCATATCTGCTGTGATTGGGTGAACTGGCGTGGTCTATCGGGTATCCTCGCGGGCAGTAGGTCTGGCCCGGTTCATTGCCTCCTGGGCGTGCGCCTCAGCCCCCGCCGGATTATCTTGCCTGTGACGGTGACGTCTCCGCTCACTGCTGGACACCTCCGGTTCATCCCAATGCCTAGTGTAACTCCTGCTGTGGCGGGGTGTTGAATGAAGTCTCTCCCTGCTGTAGGAGTACGCCTGCTGCTGTGTCAATGCCGTGTCCAGCAATTCCTTGACCCTGCGTGCTTCCATCGCTACGGGGGTTGTTCCCTCAATGGGGAAAGCGGCCAGCCGTGAAGCGGCGGCAACGATGTTATCCAGTGGGTTTGAGTAATGACCCGGAGGTGTAGGGACGTGCGGTGTGGGTATAATCCGACGATTCTGCTCCGCGGTTGGTTGCTGAACCGGTGCGCCTGTTACTGGGGCTCCCCTCCGGTTTACTTCGAGGTTATTGCTGGCCCCCGCTCCTGGTGTGCCAAAGAGATTCATCGCCTCATAGACCGGCGGTAGACGAGTCTGATACCTTCTGTTCCTCACTTCCCGCGCAGAGACCTGATCCATCCTGAGCCGGAAAGCTTAAGAATCCAGCTCTCCTTGCCTTGTTGCTATCGTAGCTTTCTGTGCATCCAGATCCCGTTTTGCTTGTTCGATCCGGCCCTTTAACTGAAGGATTTCTGCATCATGTTGCGCCTTGTCAGTAGGAGCCACCACTGCTACTGCACGGGCTGTCAACTCCTCCACCAAGGCGGATAGAGCGTCAGAGGGTGAGGGGGCTTGGCTGCTTCCCCCTGCACCAGCTACCTCTGCTGTGAACGCCCCGGTCACCGTGGGCTGCTGCGCAGATTGCGATCCGGCCATAAAAACAGCCACCCGGTTTGGCGGATGAAAGGGGTCCGGAATACTATCACCATCGGATACACCCCCGGATCGACCGTCCCGCAACAGATACAAAGATTCAGTCTCTCCGGATGAAGATTCATCGTCGGAATAGACAACTGTCTCGCCACCAGAATCCGATCCGTCCTCGGCTTGTACTCCATGTATTGCTCCAACGAAAACGCGCTTCATGGCAGGCTGAATCCGGGCCGATCTCGCACGCTGAGCCGGCTCGACGATGTCGGGGAAGATGTCCGGCCCAGGTGCCGGTTCACCAATCTTGCCGATGAAGACGTGGATGCCGCCGAAGGGGACCCAGTACCCGTATTCGATTGAATCGGCATCAGGGCCCCAGCCTGCGTCGTCGATGTAGATCCGGCCGCGGCGACTCTTGGTCATTCGGCCGACCGCGTAACCCTTGAGTCCTTCAAAGCTGCCCTTCAAGAACTCGAAACCATCGTGCGATAGCCCCACGGTGGGCGCCAACTGTCGTGGAATTAGCACGGCAGATGTCCGGTTTAGAGGACTTAGGTGTGGATCCATCGCGCGGGTTAGCTTGAAGAGGTTAAAGCACACAAAGGACACAAAGGGTTTATACTAGTTCGGCCCTTTCGATGAAGGTAAAAGCCTACGTCTAGTTTGGGTTGGTATTGCTTGGGCGTCGATGAACAGGGAGCGGGTTGCTTGCCTGTGTCTCGACGGTTTGTTGCTTGTCCCTGAACCGTCGCCGGGTCGTTCCTTTATATAGGAGGCAACGCCCGGTCCGGTTCACAGAGTCCCGAGGCCGGCTCATAATCGTGTTCGCCTGGGTCTCTACTCTTTCTTCCTTGTACCTCAAGTTTACATGATAGGACGGTTTATAAACCGTAAACTTTACACATGGGCCCTAAGCCTTAATGGGCCGTAACCTCTACTGAACTTATAATAACACGGCTATATTGACGTAATCTGGAACTCCCTAGCCGGTTTATACCTGCTAGTAATATCCCTGACACCCTCCCTCCTTCCACCCCAATTCCGTCATGCTCTCGCACCCCCTATTCGCTGAAGAACACGAGAAGAGACTGACTAACACGTAGACGCACCCCGGGGTTCGTTTATCGTGGAAATCACTCCGGGACCCCAAAACGGTGAGTAATAGTCCACGAAACGGGCCAGAATTGGCCATAACAGCGAGGGTCGATGACCGACACGTAGACGCACCCCGGGGTTCGTTAATCGTGGAAATCACTCCGGGACCCCAAAACGGTGAGTAATAGTCCACGAAACGGGCCAGAATCGGCCAAAACAGCGAGTGTTGATGACC
>LR738716.1:327232282-327252282 GCA_902687465.1 Secale cereale
TCCAATCTCAGTCCCTTTTTTTCTCATCGTTGATTACCACCGTTGCCATTACCAACACCTACAAAATATGTGTTTTGAGCTCCTGAATATCCCACAAGAAATAGAAGCAATAAAAATGATGAAACTGGACTTAAATTCAGAGAGATGGAGAGAGAGAGAGAGAGATCGACATGTTCTTCACCAAGCCCCCTTTCTCCTTTTTCCTCATATATCTGCACACATATGTTTGACTGGGTCCTCAAGTAGTAAAAACTGGGGAGGAAGATGACTCGGCCACAGATGGGCAACCTGGGGACATGTTGACGACGGCCGGCACCGCCTGGAACTCGGACCTTGCTGCTCCTTCCCTCATGCACATCGCCCTCATCCTCCCCTACTCCACGCCCACCACAAAGACCATGCCGCCCTGCTCTCCTATGGCGGCGCCCTGCGCCCGATCCAGACGCACGGCACCCGGCAGCAGCGGATCCAAAAAACAGCCACCCGAACTAATCTAAACATCAAATCAATTAGGATTACTGCCAAGAATTAGAGCAAAAATCGGGCTAAGAAGAACAAGAAAATGCAAAGAAGGAGGCACGTACGTGGCCGAGAGGGCTGAAGATGTGCGAGTTCGAGGCAAAGACGGCCATGGCATCCTTGTCCACGACATCTTCGCCCTCCCGTTCATCGGCGCCGGAGCTCTCCCTCCGCCTCAATCATGGCCTCCGCTGAAGCACGCTTGGGCTTGGGCCCCTTCCCCATTGGCTCCCTATGCTGCTGCTGGTGAGGTGCGGGGAAGGATGGGTTGCGGGGGCGAGGGCCCAGCGAGGGCTGCTCCCGCGGCGGCTAAGGGGGAAGGCGAGGGAGCAGGAGTGGAAGCGCGGAGGCGGCGGGTTGGAAAGAAAGAAGACGAGGCGGCGGGGATATTTTCACCTTCGTGCGATCTAGGTTTTCACCTTTCAGGATCGTATCCTTTCGGTCAAAACTTCTACTCACCGAAAAACACGGCAACACCACAGTATTAACCAGGCCCACAACCAACGAGCCCCATCTGGCATTGACCATCAAAGGAGCTGGCTGTGTGCAACATTGACCAACGGACCAGCAGCTGCCAGCGTTAAAAGCCGTACGAAAGTAAAAAGATCTAACGAACCAGCTCGTTCAGCGCTCGCAAGTGCTGTCGTTAGGCGGGTACCCTAGAGAGGTTTATATGTTCAATAGAGTCATGGTTTTGATATCCGTCCCCGTCGGCCCTTGTCCGGTTTACGATTCGGGTGTGTTATATTCTCTTTTATAACTATTTGTTGCATTTCGTGTTTATGAAAAATTATGCCCATCAAGTTGACATAGATATTTTTATCTAGGAGGTATGTGAACCAGAAATTCCAACTGACCCTCTTGTCGAGAGTCGACCCTCTTGTCGAGAGGTTAAATTTAGTTGAAAAAGAAAAGGAGTATTTGAAAAAAAAATGAAAAGAATTCAGGAGAAGATGGAATTGGAGTTGCATGTTGCCGATGTCGTCGATGGTAAAAGATCAAGATGGAGAAAATACACTTGAAGATTAGAAAGATTAGAAAATATGCCATTGATAGTGAGGCTTGGCATCATTATGCTGTTGGATCAATTGTTATCTTAGTTGTGATCTTGATCGCATTTGTTGTTGCATTTAAATGCTTTAGCTAGAGAGTGTGTGTAATGTTGTTTTATGAGAATAAGTGTGTATGAACTTGTATTAATTTACCCTTTTCGGTGTTGTGTAATGAAGATGAGCCGGCAATGGATGTCGATGACCAATGCTCTCCCCAGTTCGTTAAAGGCTTGCATACTTTTCTGATTGCGGCTGAGGCAAACAAGCGGGCGGATGGTTTTATGTGTTATCCATGTGCTGTATGTAAGAATGATCGGAATTACTCTAAGTCAAGAACCATTCACGTCCACCTGTTTGAGTCCGGTTTCATGCCCCACTATAATATTTGGACCAAGCACGAAGAAAGAGGGGTCCTAATGGAAGAGAATGAATAAGAAGAGGACGACGACAGCTATCCTGGCCATGGGTTGTCTGAATATGACGGTACAACAATGGGGGAAGAAGCTGAGCTGGCAATGCGGGAAGAAGCTGAAGAAGAGGCATCAGATGAGCCCGTTGATGATCTTGGTCGGGCCTTTGCCGATGCAAAGAGAAACTGCGCAACTGAAAAGGAGAGGTTGAAGTTGCAGCGCATGTTAGAGGATCACAAGAAATTGTTTTACCAAAATTGCGAAGCTGACGATAAAAAACTGGGCACCACACTGAAATTGCTGCAATGAAAGGCAAAGAACGGTGTATCTGACAAGGGATTTGAAAATTGGTTGATAATGTTAAAGAAGATGCTTCCAAAGGACAACGAATTGCCCGACAGTACGTATGAAGCAAAGAAGATTGTATGCACTCTAGGATTAGAGGTGCAGAAGATACATGCATGCCCTAATGACTGCATCATCTACCGCGGTGAGTACGAAGATTTGAATGCATGCCCGGTATGCGGTGCAATGCGCTATAAGATCAGCCACGATGCCCTGGTGATGTTGAGGGCGAGCGCCCCAGAAAGAAGATTCCTGCCAAGGTGATGTGGTATGCTTCTATAATACCATGGTTGAAACGTTTGTTCCAAAACAAAGAGCATGCCAAGTTGATGCGATGGCACAGAGAAGACCGTAAGAAAGATAGGAAGTTGGGAGTACCCACTGATGGGTCGCAGTGGAGAAAAATTGAGAGAAAGTACTATGAGGACTTTGCAGATGACGCAAGGAACGTGGTCGGCCTTTGGTCCCGCTTCATGTTGAACCGGCACTAAAGGGTGGGGACTAAAGGTCCCCCTTTAGCGTCGGTTGCAGAACCGGCACTAAAGGCCCTTACGAACCGGGGTTATAGACTGATTCTGCACTAGCGATTCTACCACCCAAGCCAATGAAGTACGAACAAGCAATGCTTGCATATATATCATTATCTTGATACTCCAAAGTAACCTCAAGAATTAAAGCACCTGAGCTGTCACAAATTTCTTCAAACTCATCACAACCAAGCTCGGAATGACCTAAGGAAAACACCAAGCGATTAGAACAGACAGAAATAAAAAAGCAATAAAAGAGGAAATTAGAAAACAAACAAGTAACCGAGAAAAAAATTGACCATATGATAATCATTAACTCCATGGAAGTAATCATGTGAATGTAAGGACAACAAAGTATCTAATTGTCATCAAAGAGTCGCCGCGACATGAAATACAATTGTGACAATTGAGATCAACACCACGTGTGTAAATACAATTGCCAACAAGTTCCTTCTCAAATTCACTCAGATACTCAAGTGCTAAAAATCAAATTTCACAGGTTCAAACGAATGACAACAAATGTAACGTGAAACATGGTAAAATTTTCTTTAACAATAAACCTTACCAACGGAGGGTAAAGCGGACAACATATCTCCATCCCGATAAAAATCAACACCAATCAACGTTCCATAGTGCTCAAGCCTAGCACTCGTTATATTTCGATGACGGAGACCTAATCAGTCGCCCGGCACTCACAAGAAGTGTTAAGTATCGTGATTGTTTTGAAGATATAGGATAGACTAGGAAATATTCTGGTTTGTCTTGTATTCCAAGTAGATCATGTACTCCTATATATATGCTCACGAGGCTCAAGCAATAAATATTGAATCCAACATATTCCGCATTGATCCCTCTCTATCCCTTATAACATGGCATCAGCCTAATCGATCCAACCCTAGTCGTCGCTACTCGTCACTCGTCACTTCCGCCCTGCGCGCCGCCTCTCGGATGGTCAGCCTCCATGACCGCCACCTGAGCCGCGCCGCCCGTACCTAGGGTTCGTCCGCCGGTCGTGTTGACCGGCTGCCCTAAATAGTCTCTTTCCCGATCCTTTGATTCAGGTTTTCTCTCTCCGTCGGTCGCATTGATTAGCAGTTTCTTTTTGGTTTTCCGATCTATGCTTGATCGGTTTACATAGCTCGCCACCATCATCGGCCCACTGCACCTCTACGTCGATACTGGCGCGACCGGACGGCTGCTTCACCGACCTGGCGGCCTCGCGCGACAAACGGCCCCTCACGGTCATCGTTCGTGCGCCGGACCGCCCGTCGATCTACGCCGGCCGTCACCGCCCTGCTCCGACCGGGACAACTACATCACCTTGACCCGACGGCCTCGTGCCATGCGGCGGCCAATCATAACCACCGTTCGCGCGCCAGCGCGCCCATCGATCCACGCCACCCGCCTCTGTCGCGTTTACACGGCGGCCCTACGGTCTGCCTTGCCGTCCTTGTCTCCGACTGCGTCGGACCGACTGCGTCAGGCTCGTTGGCTGCCTTAGCTCGGGCGCCGCTGCTACATTGGTCGCTCGGACCTCGCTGTCCGGGCGCCGGCATTACTTTGGCAGCCAGGGTGCCGATGCTACCGCGCTTGTCTGCACGACGTCCCATGCCGTTCGTCATCGTCGGCTCCATCTCGGACACCGCCGCCACCCTGCCTCCAACGAGCGGCATCCCCGACTTCGCGAACGATCGGCTTGATCACCCGCTCGCCCCGCAACCGACCTGGCCCGTCGGTTGCTAGCGCCCCCGCGGGTCTCGTAAAGATCGTCCCCAAGTTTAGTGCGCCCCTCGACCGATCGAGCAATGTGTTGCCGATGCGTCGCCCAATCATGCTGCAACGCCTTCGCCCCGTGGTTCTTCTCCCAGCTGCACCGACCCGCGTCACCGCTGCATCGCCCCTTCGGGCCGTAGTGTCACGGCCCGCGGTCCACCGCCACCGAGGCCATCCGCTCCAGGTCGTCTCCATGGCTGCACCGACCCTCGCGTCGCCGCTGCGTTACCCCGTCGGGCCGTAGCGAGCGTGGCACGCGGTCTCCGCTGCCGCCCAAGGTCGTCCCCACGGCTGCACCGACTCGCGCACCACCGTTGTGTCGCCCCTTCGGGCCATAGCTGTTGGGGAACGTAGTATTTTAAAATTTTCCTACGATCACGCAAGATCTATCTACCAGATGCATAGCAACGAGAGGGGAGAGTGTGTCTACGTACCCTCGTAGACCGGGAGCGGAAGCGTCAAGTGACGCGGTTGATGTTGTCGAACTTCTTCGCGATCCAACCGATCAAGCACCGAACGTACGGCACCTCCGCGTTCAGCACACGTTCAGCTTGATGACGTCCGACGAGCTCTTGATCCAGTTGAGCTTCACGGGAGAGTTTCGTCAGCACGATGGCGTGGTGACGGATATGATGTGTTCACCGGCGCAGGGCTTCGCCTAAGCTCCGCGACGGTACGACCGAGGTGTGATTCTGTGGAGGGGGGCACCGCACACGGCTAAACAATTCAACTTGTGTGTCTTTGGGTGCCCCCCTGCCCCCGTATATAAAGGAGCAGGGGAGGGAGGCCGGCCGGCCTCTCCTGGTGCGGCTAGGAAGGGAGTCCTACTAGGAATAGGATTGCAATCCTATTCCTAGTAGGATTCACCGAAAGGAAGAAGGGGGAAAGGAATAGGAGAGGTGGCGCCCCCCCCCCCCCAATCCTAGTCCAACTAGGATTCCTAGGTGGGGGCGCCGGCCAGCCCTATGGGCTGCCCCTCTCTTTCCCTTTAGGCCCACCATGGACCATCCCCTCTCGTAGGGGGTTCCGGTAACCCCCTCCGGCATTCCCGATAAATCCGAAACTTTTCCGGTATACTTCCGGTGTTCGAATATAGCCGTCCAATATATCAATCTTTATGTCTCGGACATTCCGAGACTCCTCGTCATGTCCGTGATCTCATCCGGGACTCCGAACTACCTTCGGTACATCAATACTCAAAAACTCATAATACCGATCGTCATCAAACGTTAAGCGTGCGGACCCTACGGGTTCGAGAACTATGTAGACATGACCGAGACTCATCTCCGGTCAATAACCAATAGCGGAACCTGGATGTTCATATTGGCTCCCACATATTCTACGAAGATCTTTTATCGGTCAGAACCGCATAACAACATACGTTGTTCCTTTTGTCAAACGATATGTTACTTGCCCGAGATTCGATCGTCGGTATCTTTATACCTAGTTCAATCTCGTTACCGGCAAGTCTTTTTACTCGTTCCGTAACACATCATCTTGTGACTAACTCATTAGTCTTTTGCTTGCAAGGCTTATTATGATGTGTGTTACCGAGAGGGCCCAGAGATACCTCTCCGACACTCGGAGTGACAAATCCTAATCTTGATCTATGCCAACACCACGAATACTTTCGGAGACACCTGTAGAGCATCTTTATGATCACCCAGTTACGTTGTGACGTTTGATAGCACACAAGGTGTTCCTACGGTATTCGGGAGTTGCATAATCTCATAGTCATAGGAACATGTATAAGTCATGAAGAAAGCAATAGCAGTTAAACTAAACGATCATAGTGCTATGCTAACGGATGGGTCTTGTCCATCATATCATTCTCCTAATGATGTGATCCCGTTGATCAAATGACAACTCATGTCTATGGCTAGGAAACATAACCATCTTTGATCAATGAGCTAGTCTAGTAGAGGCATACTAGGGACATACTGTTTTGTCTATGTATTCACACATGTATTAAGTTTCCGGTTAATACAATTTTAGCATGAATAATAAACATTTATCATGATATAAGGAAATAAATAATAACTTTATTATTGCCTCTAGGGCATATTTCCTTCAGTCTCCCACTTGCACTAGAGTCAATAATCTAGCTCACATCGCCATGTGATTTAATACCGATAGTTCACATCGTTATGTGACCAACACCCAAAGGGTTTACTAGAGTCAATAATCTAGTTCACATCGTTATGTGATTAATACCCAAGAGTAATAAGGTGTGATCATGTTTTGCTTGTGAGAGAAGTTTAGTCAACGGGTCTGTCATATACAGATCCCTATGTATTTCGCAAATTTCTATGTCTACAATGCTCTGCATGGAGCTACTCTAGCTAATTGCTCCCACTTTCAATACGCATCCAGATTGATACTTAGAGTCATCTGGATTTAGTGTCAAAGCTTGCATCGGCGTAACCCTTTACGTCGAACTCTTTATCACCTCCATAATCAAGAAATATTTCCTTAGTCATCCAATTACTAAGGATAATTTTGACCGCTGTACAGTGATCTACTTCTGGATCACTATTGTACCTCCCTGTCAAACTCTTGGCAAGGTACACAACGTGTTTTGTACACAGCATGGCATACTTTATAGAACCTATGGCTGAGGCATAGGGAATGACTTTCATTCTCTCTATATTTTTCTGCCGTGGTCTGGCTTTGAGTCTTACTCAACTTCACACCTTACAAATCAGGCAAGAACTTCTTCTTTGACTGATCCATTTTGAACTACTTCAAAATCTTATCAAGGTATGTACTCATCGAAAGTCTTATCAAGCGTCTTGATCTATCTATATAGATTCTTGATGCTCAATATGTAAGCAGCTTCACCGAGGTCTTTCATTGAAAAACTTTTATTCAAGTATCCTTTTATGCTATCCAGAAATTCTATATCATTTCCAATCAACAATATGTCATCTACATATAATATTAGAAATGCTACAGAGCTCCCACTCACTTTCTTGTAAATACAGGCTTCTCCAAAAGTCTGTATAAAACCATATGCTTTGATCACCTCATCAAAGCGTATATTCCAACTCCGAGATGCTTGCACCAGTCCATAGATGGATCGCTGGAGCTTGCATACTTTGTTAGCACCTTTTGGATCAACAAAACCTTCTGGTTGCATCATATACAACTCTTCTTTGAGATATCCATTTAGGAATGCAGTTTTGACATCCATTTGCCAGATTTCATAATCATAAAATGCGGCAATTGCTAACATGATTCGGACAGACTTAAGCATCGCTACAGGTGAGAAAGTGTCATCGTAGTCAACTCCTTGAACTTGTCGAAAACCTTTCGCAACAAGTCGAGCTTTGTAAACAGTAATATTACCGTCTGCGTCGGTCTTCCTCTTGAAGATCCATTTATTTTCGATGGCCTGCCGATCATCGGGCAAGTCAACCAAAGTCCATACTTTGTTCTCATACATGGATCCCATCTCAGATTTCATGGCTTCAAGCCATTTTGCGGAATCTGGGCTCATCATCACTTCCTCATAGTTCGTAGGTTCATCATGGTCTAGCAACATGATTTCCAGAACTGGGTTGCCGTACCACTCTGGTGCGGAACGTACTCTGGTTGATCTACGACGTTCAGTAGAAACTTGATCCAAAGTTTCTTGATCATTATCATTAACTTCCTCACTAATTGGTGTAGGAATCACTGGAACAATTTCCTGTGATGTACTATTTTCCAATATGGGAGAAGGTACAATTACCTCATCAAGTTCTACTTTCCTCCCACTCACTTCTTTCGAGAGAAACTCTTTTTCTAGAAAGGATCCGTTCTTAGCAACGAATATTTTGCCTTCGGATCTGTGATAGAAGGTGTACCCAACAGTCTCTTTTGGGTATCCTATGAAGACACATTTTTCCGACTTGGGATCGAGCTTATCAGGTTGAAGTGTTTTCACATAAGCATCGCAGCCCCAAATTTTAAGAAACGACAACTTTGGTTTCTTGCCAAACCATAGTTCATAAGGTGTCGTATCAACGGATTTAGATGGTGCCCTATTTAACGTGAATGCAGCTGTCTCTAAAGCATAACCCCAAAACGATAGTGGTAAATCGGTAAGAGACATCATAGATCGCACCATATCTAATAAAGTACGGTTACGACGTTCGGACACACCATTACGCTGTGGTGTTCTAGGTGGCGTGAGTTGTGAAACTATTCCACATTGTTTCAAATGAAGACCAAACTCGTAACTCAAATATTCTCCTCCACGGTCAGATCGTAGGAACTTTATTTTCTTGTTACGATGATTCTCTACTTCACTCTGAAATTCTTTGAACTTTTCAAATGTTTCAGACTTGTGCTTCATTAAGTAGATATACCCATATCTGCTCAAATCATCAGTGAAGGTCAGAAAATAACGATACCCGCCGCGAGCATCAACACTCATTGGTCCACATACATCAGTATGTATGATTTCCAACAAATCTGTTGCTCGCTCCATAGTTCCGGAGAACGGAGTTTTAGTCATCTTGCCCATGAGGCATGGTTCGCAAGCACCAAGTGATTCATAATCAAGTGATTACAAAAGTCCATCATTATGGAGTTTCTTCATGCGTTTTACACCAATATGACTTAAACGGCAGTGCCACAAATAAGTTGCACTATCATTATTAACCTTGCATCTTTTGGCTTCAATATTATGAATATGTGTATCACACGATCGAGATCCAATAAACTATTTTCATTGGGTGTATGACCATAGAAGGTTTTATTCATGTAAACAGAACAACAATTATTCTCTAACTTACATGAATAACCGTATTGCAATAAACATGATCAAATCACATTCATGCTCAACACAAACACCAAATAACAGTTATTTAGGTTCAACACTAATCCCGAAAGTATAGGGAGTGTGTGATGATGATCATATCAATCTTGGAACTGCTTCCAATATACATCGTCACTTCATCCTTTAACTAGTTTCTGTTCATTATGCAACTCTCATTTCGAGTTACTACTCTTTAGCAACTGAACCAATATCAAATACCGAGGGGTTGCTATGAACACTAGTAAAATACACATTAATAATCTGTATATCAAATATACCTTTGTTCACTTTGCCATCCTTCTTATCCGCCAAGTATCTAGGGCAGTTCCACTTCCAGTGACCATTTCCTTTGCAGTAGAAGCACTTAGTTTCAGGCTTGAGTTTAGCTTTGGGTTTCTTCGTGGAAGTAGCAACTGACTTGCTATTCTTTTTGAAGTTCCCTTTCTTTCCCTTGCCCTTTTTCTTGAAACTAGTAGTCTTGCTAACCATCAACACTTGATGCTCCTTTTTGATTTCTACCTCCTCAGCTTTGAGCATAGCGAAGAGCTCGGGAATTGTTTTCGTCATCCCTTGCATATAATAGTTCATCATGAAGTTCTACTAACTTGGTGATAGTGACTAGAGAACTTTGTCAATTACTATCTTATCTGGAAGATTAACTCCCACTTGATTAAAGTAATTGTAGTACCCAGACAATCTGAGCACATGCTCACTGGTTGAGCTATTCTCCTCCATCTTGTAGGTAAAGTACTGTCAGAGGTCTTATACCTCTCGACACGGGCATGAGTATGAAATACTAATTTCAACTCTTGGAACATCTTATATGCTCCGTGGCGTTCAAAACGTTTTTGAAGTCCCGGTTCTAAGCCGTAAATTATGGTGCACTTAAACTATCAAGTAGTCATCATATCGAGCTTTTGTCAAAAACGTTCATAACGTCTACATCTGCTCCTGCAATAGGTCTGTCACCTAGCGGTGCATCAAGGACATAATTCTTCTGTGCAGCAATGAGGATAATCCTCAGATCATGGAACAATTCCGCATCATTGCTACTAACATCTTTCAACTTGGTTTTCTCTAGGAACATATGAAAAATAAATGAGGAGCAACATCGCGAGCTATTGATCTACAACATAGATATGCTAATACTTCCAGGACTAAGTTCATGATAAATTAAAGTTCAATTAATCATATTACTTAAGAACTCCCACTTAGATAGACATCCCTCTGGTCATCTAAATGATCACGTGATCCAAATCAACTAAACCATGTCCGATCATCACGTGAGATGGAGTAGTTTTCAATGGTGAACATCTTATGTTGATCATATCTACTATATGATTCACGCTCGACCTTTCGGTCTCCAGTGTTCCGAGGCCATATCTGTATATGCTAGGCTCGTCAAGTTTAACCCGAGTATTCTGCGTGTGCAAAACTGGCTTACACCCGTTGTATTTGAACGTAGAGCTTATCACACCCGATCATCACGTGGTGTCTCGGCACGACGAACTTTCGCAACGGTGCATACTCAGGGAGAACACTTATACCTTGAAATTTAGTAAGGGATCATCTTATAATGCTACCGTCGTTCTAAGCAAAATAAGAAGCATAATAAGATAAACATCACATGCAATCAAAATATGTGACATGATATGGCCATCATCATCTTGTGCTTTTGATCTCCATCTTCAAAGCACCGTTATGATCACCTTCGTCACCGGTGCGACACCTTGATCTCCATCGTAGCATCGTTGTCGTCTCGCCAACTATTGCTTCTACGACTATCGCTACCGTTTAGTGATAAAGTAAAGCAATTACATGGCGATTGCATTTCATACAATAAAGCGACAACCATATGGCTCCTGCCAGTTGCCGATAACTTTACAAAACATGATCATCTCATACAAAACCGTATAACTCATCATGTCTTGACCATATCACATCACAACATGCCCTGCAAAAACAAGTTAGATGTCCTCTACTTTGTTTGTTGCAAGTTTTACGTGGCTGCTACGGGCTTTAGCAAGAACCGTTCTTACCTACGCATACAAAACCACAACGATGTTTCGTCAAGTATGTGCTGTTTTAACCTTCACAAGGACCGGGCGTAGCCACACTTGATTCAGCTAAAGTGAGAGAGACAGACACCCGCCAGTCACCTTTTAGCAACGAGTGCTCGTAACGGTGAAACCAGTCTCGCGTAAGCGTACGCGTAATGTCGGTCCGGGCCGCTTCATCTCACAATACCGCCGAAGCAAAGTATGACATGCTGGTAAGCAGTATGACTAGTATCGTCCACAATCTCATTGTGTTCTACTCGTGCATATCATCTACGCATAGACCTGGCTCTGATACCACTGTTGGGTAACGTAGTATTTTCAAAAATTTCCTACGATCACGCAAGATCTATCTACTAGATGCATAGCAACGAGAGGGAGAGTGTGTCTACGTACCCTCGTAGACCGAAAGCGGAAGCGTTTATCAACGCGGTTGATGTAGTCGTGCACCTTCACGATCCGTCCCGATCTAGTACCGAACGTACGGCACCTCCGCGTTCAGCACACGTTCAGCTCGATGACGTCCTCGCCTTTTTGATCCAGCAAGACGGGCGAAGTAGTAGATGAGTTCCGGCAGCACGACGGCGTGGTGACGGTTGTTGATGAAGAACAATCTCTGCAGGGCTTCGCCAAGCACTACAGAAACTAGACAGAGGATAAACTAGAGGGTCGGGGTAGCCGGCACACGGCTTGGTGTATCTTGATGTGTCTTGGGTGCTAGCCCTACCCCTCTATTTATATGTTGAGCCTTGGGGTCGAAACTTGGAGTAAAAGCCTTCACAAAGTCGGTTTCACCCGAAAGGCAAGAGTCCTTCTCGGACTCCAGGGCCAGACGCCAGGGTTCCCGGCGTCTGGACCCAGACGCCAGGGACCCTGGCGTCTGGCCCCTGGACTACGCAAAACTTCCTTTTGCGCTTTCCAAAAACCTTGTGTGCTTTCCCTTTTGGCCCAAATAACGTGTTCTCGTACCCAAACACTTCGGGAAACATCCGGAACCTCTTCCGGTGAATTCCGGAACCCTTCCGGAGGTCAAACACTATTATCTCATATATTAATCTTTATCTCCGGACCATTCCGGAGTTCCTCGTCATGTCCGTGATCACATCCTGGACTTCCGAATAACATTCGGTCACCAACATACATAACTCATTAAATACTATATCGTCAACGAACGTTTAAGCGTGCGGACCCTACGGGTTCGAGAACTATGCAGACATGACCGAGACATCTCTCCGGTCAATAACCAATAGCGGAACCTGGATTCCCATATTGGCTCCTACATATTCTACGAAGATCTTTATCGGTCGAACCGCATAACAACATACGTTGTTCCTTTTGTCATCGGTATGTTACTTGCCCGAGATTCGATCGTCGGTATCACTATACCTAGTTCAATCTCGTTACCGGCAAGTCTCTTTACTCGTTCCGTAACACATCATCTCGTGACTAACTCATTAGTCTTTTGCTTGCAAGGCTTATTATGATGTGTGTTACCGAGAGGGCCCAGAGATACCTCTCCGACACTCGGAGTGACAAATCCTAATCTTGATCTATGCCAACACCACGAATACTTTCGGAGACACCTGTAGAGCATCTTTATGATCACCCAGTTACGTTGTGACGTTTGATAGCACACAAGGTGTTCCTACGGTATTCGGGAGTTGCATAATCTCATAGTCATAGGAACATGTATAAGTCATGTAGAAAGCAATAGCAGTTAAACTAAACGATCATAGTGCTATGCTAACGGATGGGTCTTGTCCATCACATCATTCTCCTAATGATGTGATCCCGTTGATCAAATGACAACTCATGTCTATGGCTAGGAAACATAACCATCTTTGATCAATGAGCTAGTCTAGTAGAGGCATACTAGGGACATACTGTTTTGTCTATGTATCCACACATGTACTAAGTTTCCGGTTAATACAATTCTAGCATGAATCAAAGACATTTATCATGATATAAGGAAATACAAATAACATATTTATTATTGCCTCTAGGGCATATTTCCTTCAGTCTCCCACTTGAACTAGAGTCAATAATCTAGATTACAAAGTGATGATCCTCACACCCATGGAGTCTTGGTGCTGATCATGTTTTGCCCGTGGAAGAGGCTTAGTCAACGGGTCTGCAACATTCAGATCCGTATGTATTTTGCAAATCTCTATGTCTCCCTCCTTGACTAGATCGCGGATGGAATTGAAGCGTCTTTTGATGTGCTTTGTTCTCTTGTGAAACCTGGATTCCTTCGCCAAGGCTATGGCTCCAGTGTTGTCACAAAAGGTTTTCATTGGACCCGATGCACTAGGTACTACACCTAGATCGGATATGAACTCCTTCATCCAGACTCCTTCATTTGCTGCTTCCGAAGCAGCTATGTATTCCGCTTCACACGTAGATCCCGCCACGACGCTCTGCTTGGAACTGCACCAGCTGACAGCTCCACCGTTCAATAAAAATACATATCCGGTTTGTGACTTTGAGTCATCCGGATCAGTGTCAAAGCTAGAATCGACGTAACCGTTTACGACGAGCTCTTTGTCACCTCCATATACGAGAAACATATCCTTTGTTCTTTTCAGATACTTTAGGATGTTTTTGACCGCTGTCCAGTGATCCACTCCTGGATTACTTTGGTACCTCCCTGCTAGACTTATAGCAAGGCACACATCAGGTCTGGTACACAGCATTGCATACATGATAGATCCTATGGCTGAGGCATAGGGAATGACTTTCATTTTCTCTCTATCTTCTGCAGTGGTCGGGCATTGAGTCTTACTCAACTTCATACCTTGTAAAACAGGCAAGAATCCTTTCTTTGACTGATCCATTTTGAACCTTTTCAAAATCTTATCAAGGTATGTGCTTTGTGAAAGTCCAATTAAGCATCTTGATCTATCTCTATAGATCTTGATGCCTAATATGTAAGCAGCTTCTCCGAGGTCTTTCATTGAAAAACTTTTATTCAAGTATCCTTTTATGCTATCCAGAAATTCTATATCATTTCCAATTAACAATATGTCATCTACATATAATATTAGAAATGCTACAGAGCTCCCACTCACTTTCTTGTAAATACAGGCTTCTCCAAAAGTCTGTATAAAACCATATGCTTTGATCACCTCATCAAAGCGTATATTCCAACTCCGAGATGCTTGCACCAGTCCATAGATGGATCGCTGGAGTTTGCATACTTTGTTAGCACCTTTTGGATCGACAAAACCTTCTGGTTGCATCATATACAACTCTTCTTTGAGATATCCATTTAGGAATGCAGTTTTGACATCCATTTGCCAGATTTCATAATCATAAAATGCGGCAATTGCTAACATGATTCGGACAGACTTAAGCATCGCTACAGGTGAGAAAGTCTCATCGTAGTCAACTCCTTGAACTTGTCGAAAACCTTTCGCAACAAGTCGGGCTTTGTAAACAGTAATATTACCGTCTGCGTCGGTCTTCCTCTTGAAGATCCATTTATTTTCGATGGCCTGCCGATCATCGGGCAAGTCAACCAAAGTCCATACTTTGTTCTCATACATGGATCCCATCTCAGATTTCATGGCTTCAAGCCATTTTGCGGAATCTGGGCTCATCATCGCTTCCTCATAGTTCGTAGGTTCATCATGGTCTAGTAACATGATTTCCAAAACTGGGTTGCCGTACCACTCTGGTGCGGAACGTACTCTGGTTGATCTACGACGTTCAGTAGAAACTTGATCCGAAGTTTCATGATCATTATCACCAACTTCCTCACTAATTGGTGTAGGAATCACTGGAACAATTTCCTGTGATGTACTACTTTCCAATATGGGAGAAGGTACAATTACCTCATCAAGTTCTACTTTCCTCCCACTCACTTCTTTCGAGAGAAACTCTTTTTCTAGAAAGGATCCGTTCTTAGCAACGAATATTTTGCCTTCGGATCTGTGATAGAAGGTGTACCCAACAGTCTCTTTTGGGTATCCTATGAAGACACATTTTTCCGACTTGGGATCGAGCTTATCAGGTTGAAGTGTTTTCACATAAGCATCGCAGCCCCAAATTTTAAGAAACGACAACTTTGGTTTCTTGCCAAACCATAGTTCATAAGGCGTCGTATCAACGGATTTAGATGGTGCCCTATTTAACGTGAATGCAGCTGTCTCTAAAGCATAACCCCAAAACGATAGTGGTAAATCGGTAAGAGACATCATAGATCGCACCATATCCAATAAAGTACGGTTACGACGTTCGGACACACCATTACGTTGTGGTGTTCCAGGTGGCGTGAGTTGTGAAACTATTCCACATTGTTTCAAATGAAGACCAAACTCGTAACTCAAATATTCTCCTCCACGATCAGATCGTAGGAACTTTATTTTCTTGTTACGATGATTCTCTACTTCACTCTGAAATTCTTTGAACTTTTCAAATGTTTCAGATGTGTGTTTCATTAAGTAGATATACCCATATCTGCTCAAATCATCAGTGAAGGTCAGAAAATAACGATACCCGCCGCGAGCATCAAAGCTCATTGGTCCACATACATCAGTATGTATGATTTCCAACAAATCTGTTGCTCGCTCCATAGTTCCGGAGAACGGAGTTTTAGTCATCTTGCCCATGAGGCATGGTTCGCAAGCACCAAGTGATTCATAATCAAGTGATTCCAAAAGTCCATCTTTATGGAGTTTCTTCATGCGTTTTACACCAATATGACCTAAACGGCAGTGCCACAAATAAGTTGCACTATCATTATTAACCTTGCATCTTTTGGTTTCAATATTATGGATATGTGTATCACTACGATCGAGATCCAATAAGAATAGACCACTCTTCAAGGGTGCATGACCATAAAAGATATTATTCATTAAAATGGAACAACCATTATTCTCTGATTTAAATGAATAACCGTCTCGCAATAAACAAGATCCAGATATAATGTTCATACTCAACGCTGGCACCAAATAACAATTATTTAGGTCTAAAACTAATCCCGAAGGTAGATGTAGAGGTAGCGTGCCGACGGCGATCACATCGACTTTGGAACCGTTTCCCACGCGCATCGTCACCTCGTCCATAGCTAATCTTCGTTTAATCCGTAGTCCCTGTTTCGAGTTACAAATATTAGCAACCGAACCGGTATCAAATACCCAGGTACTACTACGAGAATTAGTAAGGTACACATCAATAACATGTATATCACATATACCTTTGTTCATCTTGCCATCCTTCTTATCCGCCAAATACTTGGGGCAGTTCCGCTTCCAGTGTCCAGTCCCCTTGCAGTAGAAGCACTCAGTTTTAGGCTTGGCTCCAGATTTGGGTTTCTTCGTTGAAGTAGCAACTGACTTGCTATTCTTTTTGAAGTTCCCTTTCTTTCCCTTGCCCTTTTTCTTGAAACTAGTGGTCTTGTTAACCATCAACACTTGATGCTCCTTTTTGATTTCTACCTCCGCAGCTTTGAGCATAGCGAAGAGCTCGAGAATTGTCTTTTGCATCCCTTGCATGTTATAGTTCATCACGAAGCCTTTATAGCTTGGTGGCAGTGATTGAAGAACTCTATCAATAACACTATCCTCGTCAACTTTGCAACCAAGTTGAGTCATATGATTGTAGTACCCAGACATTCTGAGCAAGTGTTCACTGATAGAACTATTCTCCTCCATTTTGCAGCTGTAGAACTTATTGGAAATCTCATATTTCTCAATTCGGGCATTTGCTTGAAATATTAACTTCAACTCCTGGAACATCTCATATGCTCCATGACGTTCAAAACGTCGTTGAAGTCCCGGTTCTAAGCCGTAAAGCATGGCACACTGAACTATCGTGTAGTCATCAGACCGTGATTGCCAGACGTTCAAAGCGTCTGCATCAGCGGAAGGGGGCTTGTCACCTAGCGGTGCTTCAAGGACATAATTCTTCTGTGCATCAATGAGGATAATCCTCAGGTTACGGACCCAGTCCGTGTAATTGCTACCATCATCTTTCAACTTAGCTTTCTCTAGGAATGCATTAAAATTCAAAGGAACGGTAGCACGGTCCATTGATCTACAACGACATAGATATGCAAAACTATCAGGACTAAGTTCATGATAAATTAAAGTTCAATTTAATCATATTAATTTAAAGAACTCCCACTTAGATAGACATCCCTCTAGTCATCTAAATGATCACGTGATCCAAATCAACTAAACCATGTCCGATCATCACGTGAGATGGAGTAGTTTTCAATGGTGAACATCTTATGTTGATCATATCTACTATATGATTCACGCTCGACCTTTCGGTCTCCAGTGTTCCGAGGCCATATCTGTATATGCTAGGCTCGTCAAGTTTAACCCGAGTATTCTGCGTGTGCAAAACTGGCTTACACCCGTTGTATTTGAACGTAGAGCTTATCACACCCGATCATCACGTGGTGTCTCGGCACGACGAACTTTCGCAACGGTGCATACTCAGGGAGAACACTTATACCTTGAAATTTAGTAAGGGATCATCTTATAATGCTGCCGTCGTTCTAAGCAAAATAAGAAGCATAATAAGATAAACATCACATGCAATCAAAATATGTGACATGATATGGCCATCATCATCTTGTGCTTTTGATCTCCATCTTCAAAGCACCGTCATGATCACCTTCGTCACCGGCTTGACACCTTGATCTTCATCGCAGCATCGTTGTCGTCTCGCCAACTATTGCTTCCACGACTATCGCTACCGCTTAGTGATAAAGTAAAGCAATTACATGGCGATTGCATTTCATACAATAAAGCGACAACCATATGGCTCCTGCCAGTTGCCGATAACTTTTCAAAACATGATCATCTCATACAAAACCGTATAACTCATCATGTCTTGACCATATCACATCACAACATGCCCTGCAAAAACAAGTTAGACGTCCTCCACTTGGTTTGTTGCAAGTTTTACGTGGCTGCTACGGGCTTAGCAAGAACCGTTCTTACCTACGCATACAAAACCACAACGATGTTTCGTCAAGTATGTGATGTTTTAACCTTCACAAGGACCGGGCGTAGCCACACTTGATTCAGCTAAAGTGAGAGAGACAGACACCCGCCAGTCACCTTTAAGCAACGAGTGCTCGTAACGGTGAAACCAGTCTCGCGTAAGCGTACGCGTAATGTCGGTCCGGGCCGCTTCATCTCACAATACCGCCGAAGCAAAGTATGACATGCTGGTAAGCAGTATGACTAGTATCGTCCACAATCTCATTGTGTTCTACTCGTGCATATCATCTACGCATAGACCTGGCTCATGATGCCACTGTTGGGAAACATACTATTTTAAAATTTTCCTACGATCACGCAAGATCTATCTACCAGATGCATAGCAACGAGAGGGGAGAGTATGTCTACGTACCCTCGTAGACCGGGAGCGGAAGCGTCAAGTGACGCGGTTGATGTTGTCGAACTTGTTCACGATCCAACCGATCAAGCACCGAACGTACGGCACCTCCGCGTTCAGCACACGTTCAGCTTGATGACGTCCCACGAGCTCTTGATCCAGTTGAGCTTCACGGGAGAGTTTCGTCAGCACGACGGCGTGGTGACGGATATGATGTGTTCACCGGCGCAGGGCTTCGCCTAAGCTCCGCGACGGTACGACCGAGGTGTGATTCTGTGGAGGGGGGCACCGCACACGGCTAAAACAATTTAACTTGTGTGTCTTTGGGTGCCCCCCTGCCCCCGTATATAAAGGAGCAAGGGAGGAGGGGCCGGCCAACTCTCCTGGTTCGGTTAGGGAAGGGATTCCTACTAGGAATAGGATTGCAGGGATTCCTACTAGGAATAGGATTGCAATCCTATTCCTAGTAGGATTCACCGAAAGGAAGAAGGGGGAAAGGAATAGGAGAGGTGGCGCGCCCCCAATCCTAGTCCAACTAGGATTCCTAGGTGGGGGCGCCGGCCAGCCCTATGGGCTGCCTCTCTCTCACCCTTTAGGCCCACTATGGACCATCCCCTCTCGTAGGGGGTTCCGGTAACCCCCTCCGGCATTCCCGATAAATCCGAAACTTTTCCGGTATACTTCCGGTGTCCGAATATAGCCGTCCAATATATCAATCTTTATGTCTCGGACATTCCGAGACTCCTCGTCATGTCCGTGATCTCATCCGGGACTCCGAACTACCTTCGGTACATCAATACTCAAAAACTCATAATACCGATCGTCATCAAACGTTAAGCGTGCGGACCCTACGGGTTCGAGAACTATGTAGACATGACCGAGACTCATCTCTGGTCAATAACCAATAGCGGAACCTGGATGTTCATATTGGCTCCTACATATTCTACGAAGATCTTTTATCGGTCAGAACGGCATAACAACATACGTTGTTCCTTTTGTCAAACGGTATGTTACTTGCCCGAGATTCGATCGTCGGTATCTCTATACCTAGTTCAATCTCGTTACTGGCAAGTCTCTTTACTCGTTCCGTAACACATCATCTCGTGACTAACTCATTAGTCTTTTGCTTGCAAGGCTTATTGTGATGTGTGTTACCGAGA
>LR738716.1:327252382-327272382 GCA_902687465.1 Secale cereale
TCGGAATAATTTCGGAGGCCGAAAACGGCTTGCAGAATTGAGTTTCGGATGATTTAGTGGTTGGCGTGCACTCTTCTAGCATCTACCACCCTACCGTGAGGTCACCCACGGACAGATACTGCGACAATGACGTGCAGAACAATGTTACATGACTCTATTTCTGCACCAGCAAGCCCTACATGCTAGTCTGGATGGAAGGAGAAGCCTCTTCGGTGCACCGAACACCCAAAAACTTATCGTTTTGCATGGTTTATCACCCATACCACTACCACCCACATTTTTGTCCATGCACATGTGTTGTTCTTGGACAAAACTGTGCATACCAGCTCTTCTACATTACATTCATACTGTTCGAAAATAATAGGCCATTTCGAGAGGCGCAAAATGGCTCGTGGGCGCGAGCAAGTTACCCTGGAAGCCGGATTCACGATATCCCTCGTTGCTGAAATCCATTTGAGGTGTATCCGTAGAACGACCGTACCCTGGCCATACGAACTCCGTTTGGGCTCCATGACCTGCCAAAACGACCGCAGCGAAAATTCGTATCCTTCTGTCACAAACTTCGTCTGTTTCGGAATAATTTTGGAGGCCGAAAACGGCTTGCAGAATTGAGTTTCGGATGATTTACTGGTTGGCGTGCACTCTTCTAGCGTCTACCACCCTACCGTGAGCTCACCCACGGACAGATACTGCGACAATGACGTGCAGAACAATGTTACATGACTCTATTTCTGCACCAGCAAGCCCTACATGCTAGTCTGGATGGAAGGAGAAGCCTCTTCGGTGCACCGAACACCCAAAAACTTGCCATTTTGCATGGTTTATCACCCATACCGCTACCACCCACATTTTTGTCCATGCACATGTGTTGTTCTTGGACAAAACTGTGCATACCAGCTCTTCTACATTACATTCGTACTGTTCGAAAATAATAGGCCATTTTGAGAGGCGCAAAATGGCTCGTGGGCGCGAGCAAGTTACCCTGGAAGCCGGATTCACGAAATCCCTCGTTGCTGAAATCCATTTGAGGTGTATCCGTAGAACGACCGTACCCTGGCCATACGAACTCCGTTTGGGCTCCCTGACCTGCCAAAACGACCGCAGCGAAAATTCGTATCCTTCTGTCACAAACTTCGTCTGTTTCGGAATAATTTCGGAGGCCGAAAACGGCTTGCAGAATTGAGTTTCGGATGATTTAGTGGTTGGCGTGCACTCTTCTAGCGTCTACCACCCTACCGTGAGGTCACCCACGGACAGATACTGCGACAATGACGTGCAGAACAATGTTACATGACTCTATTTCTGCACCAGCAAGCCCTACATGCTAGTCTGGATGGAAGGAGAAGCCTCTTCGGTGCACCGAACACCCAAAAACTTGATGTTTTGCATGGTTTATCACCCATACCGCTACCACCCACATTTTTGTCCATGCACATGTGTTGTTCTTGGACAAAACTGTGCATACCAGCTCTTCTACATTACATTCGTACTGTTCGAAAATAATAGGCCATTTCGAGAGGCGCAAAATTGCTCGTGGGCGCGAGCAAGTTACCCTGGAAGCCGGATTCACGATATCCCTCGTTGTTGAAATCCATTTGAGGTGTATCCGTAGAACGACCGTACCCTGGCCATAGGAACTCCGTTTGGGCTCCATGACCTGCCAAAACGACCGCAGCGAAAATTCGTATCCTTCTGTCACACACTTCGTCTGTTTCGGAATAATTTCGGAGGCCGAAAACGGCTTGCAGAATTGAGTTTCGGATGATTTAGTGGTTGGCGTGCACTCTTCCAGCGTCTACCACCCTACCGTGAGCTCACCCACGGACAGATACTGCGACAATGATGTGCAGAACAATGTTACATGACTCTATTTCTGCACCAGCAAGCCCTACATGCTAGTCTGGATGGAAGGAGAAGCCTCTTCGGTGCACCGAACACCCAAAAACTTGCCGTTTTGCATGGTTTATCACCCATACCGCTACCACCCACATTTTTGTCCATGCACATGTGTTGTTCTTGGACAAAACTGTGCATACCAGCTCTTCTACATTACATTCGTACTGTTCGAAAATAATAGGCCATTTCGAGAGGCGCAAAATGGCTCGTGGGCGCGAGCAAGTTACCCTGGAAGCCGGATTCACTATATCCCTCGTTGCTGAAATCCATTTAAGGTGTATCCGTAGAACGACCGTACCCTGGCCATACGAACTCCGTTTGGGCTCCATGACCTGCCAAAACGACCGCATCGAAAATTCGTATCCTTCTGTCACAAACTTCGTCTGTTTCGGTATAATTTCGGAGGCCGAAAACGGCTTGCAGAATTGAGTTTCGGATGATTTAGTGGTTGGCGTGCACTCTTCTAGCGTCTACCACCCTACCGTGAGCTCACCCACGGACAGATACTGCGACAATGACGTGCAGAACAATGTTACATGACTCTATTTCTGCACCAGCAAGCCCTACATGCTAGTCTGGATGGAAGGAGAAGCCTCTTCGGTGCACCGAACACCCAAAAACTTGATGTTTTGCATGGTTTTTCACCCATACCGCTACCACCCACATTTTTGTCCATGCACATGTGTTGTTCTTGGACAAAACTGTGCATACCAGCTCTTCTACATTACATTCGTATTGTTCGAAAATAATAGGCCATTTCGAGAGGCGCAAAATGGCTCGTGGGCGCGAGCAAGTTACCCTAGAAGCCGGATTCACGATATCCCTCGTTGCTGAAATCCATTTGAGGTGTATCCGTAGAACGACCGTACCCAGGCCATACGAACTCCGTTTGGGCTCCATGACCTGCCAAAACGACCGCAGCGAAAATTCGTATCCTTCTGTCACAAACTTCGTCTGTTTCGGAATAATTTCGGAGGCCGAAAACGGCTTGCAGAATTGAGTTTCGGATGATTTAGTGGTTGGCGTGCACTCTTCTAGCGTCTACCACCCTACCGTGAGCACACCCACGGACAGATACTGCGACAATGACGTGCAGAACAATGTTACATGACTCTATTTCTGCACCAGCAAGCCCTACATGCTAGTCTGGATGGAAGGAGAAGCCTCTTCGGTGCACCGAACACCCAAAAACTTGCCGTTTTGCATGGTTTATCACCCATACCGCTACCACCCACATTTTTGTCCATGCACATGTGTTGTTCTCGGACAAAACTGTGCATACCAGCTCTTCTACATTACATTCGTATTGTTCGAAAATAATAGGCCATTTCGAGAGGCGCAAAATGGCTCGTGGGCGCGAGCAAGTTACCCTGGAAGCCGGATTCACGATATCCCTCGTTGTTGAAATCCATTTGAGGTGTATCCGTAGAACGACCGTACCCTGGCCATACGAACTCCGTTTGGGCTCCATGACCTGCCAAAACGACCGCAGCGAAAATTCGTATCCTTCTGTCACACACTTCGTCTGTTTCGGAATAATTTCGGAGGCCAAAAACGGCTTGCAGAATTGAGTTTCGGATGATTTAGTGGTTGGCGTGCACTCTTCCAGCGTCTACCACCCTACCGTGAGCTCACCCACGGACAGATACTGCGACAATGATGTGCAGAACAATGTTACATGACTCTATTTCTGCACCAGCAAGCCCTACATGCTAGTCTGGATGGAAGGAGAAGCCTCTTCGGTGCACCGAACACCCGAAAACTTGCCGTTTTGCATGGTTTATCACCCATACCGCTACCACCCACATTTTTGTCCATGCACATGTGTTGTTCTTGGACAAAACTGTGCATACCAGCTCTTCTACATTACATTCGTACTGTTCGAAAATAATAGGCCATTTCGAGAGGCGCAAAATGGCTCGTGGGCGCGAGCAAGTTACCCTGGAAGCCGGATTCACGATATCCCTCGTTGCTGAAATCCATTTGAGGTGTATCCGTAGAACGACCGTACCCTGGCCATACGAACTCCGTTTGGGCTCCATGACCTGCCAAAACGACCGCATCGAAAATTCGTATCCTTCTGTCACAAACTTCTTCTGTTTCGATATAATTTCGGAGGCCGAAAACGGCTTGCAGAATTGAGTTTCGGATGATTTAGTGGTTGGCGTGCACTCTTCTAGCGTCTACCACCCTACCGTGAGCTCACCCACGGACAGATACTGCGACAATGACGTGCAGAACAATGTTACATGACTCTATTTCTGCACCAGCAAGCCCTACATGCTAGTCTGGATGGAAGGAGAAGCCTCTTCGGTGCACCGAACACCCAAAAACTTGATGTTTTGCATGGTTTATCACCCATACCGCTACCACCCACATTTTTGTCCATGCACATGTGTTGTTCTTGGACAAAATTGTGCATACCAGCTCTTCTACATTACATTCGTACTGTTCGAAAATACTAGGCCATTTCGAGAGGCGCAAAATGGCTCGTGGGCGCGAGCAAGTTAACCTGGAAGCCGGATTCACGATATCCCTCGTTGCTGAAATCCATTTGAGGTGTATCCGTAGAACGACCGTACCCTGGCCATACGAACTCCGTTTGGGCTCCATGACCTGCCAAAACGACCGCATCGAAAATTCGTATCCTTCTGTCACAAACTTCCTCTGTTTCGGTATAATTTCGGAGGCCGAAAACGGCTTGCAGAATTGAGTTTCGGATGATTTAGTGGTTGGCGTGCACTCTTCTAGCGTCTACCACCCTACCGTGAGCACACCCACGGACAGATACTCCGACAATGACGTGCAGAACAATGTTACATGACTCTATTTCTGCACCAGCAAGCCCTACATGCTAGTCTTGATGGAAGGAGAAGCCTCTTCGGTGCACCGAACACCCAAAAACTTGCCGTTTTGCATGGTTTATCACCCATACCGCTACCACCCACATTTTTGTCCATGCACATATGTTGTTCTTGGACAAAACTGTGCATACCAGCTCTTCTACATTACATTCGTACTGTTCGAAAATAATAGGCAATTTCGAGAGGCGCAAAATGGCTCGTGGGCGCGAGCAAGTTACCCTGGAAGCCGGATTCACGATATCCCTCGTTGCTGAAATCCATTTGAGGTGTATCCGTAGAACGACCGTACCCTGGCCATACGAACTCCGTTTGTGCTCCATGACCTGCCAAAACGACCGCAGCGAAAATTCGTATCCTTCTGTCACAAACTTCGTCTGTTTTGGAATAATTTCGGAGGCCGAAAACGGCTTGCAGAATTGAGTTTCGGATGATTTAGTGGTTGGCGTGCACTCTTCTAGCGTCTACCACCCTACCCTGAGCACACCCACGGACAGATACTGCGACAATGACGTGCAGAACAATGTTACATGACTCTATTTCTGCACCAGAAAGCCCTACATGCTAGTCTGGATGGAAGGAGAAGCCTCTTCGGTGCACCGAACACCCAAAAACTTGCCGTTTTGCATGGTTTATCACCCATACCGCTACCACCCACATTTTTGTCCATGCACATGTGTTGTTCTTGGACAAAACTGTGCATACCAGCTCTTCTACATTACATTCGTATTGTTCGAAAATAATAGGCCATTTCGAGAGGCGCAAAATGGCTCGTGGGCGCGAGCAAGTTACCCTGGAAGCCGGATTCACGATATCCCTCGTTGCTGAAATCCATTTGAGGTGCATCCGTAGAACGACCGTACCCTGGCCATACGAACTCTGTTTGGGCTCCATGACCTGCCAAAACGACCGCAGCGAAAATTCGTATCCTTCTGTCACAAACTTCGTCTGTTTCGGAATAATTTCGGAGGCCGAAAACGGCTTGCAGAATTGAGTTTCGGATGATTTAGTGGTTGGCGTGCACTCTTCTAGCGTCTACCACCCTACCCTGAGCACACCCATGGACAGATACTGCGACAATGACGTACAGAACAATGTTACATGACTCTATTTCTGCACCAGCAAGCCCTACATGCTAGTCTGGATGGAAGGAGAAGCCTCTTCGGTGCACCGAACACCCAAAAACTTGCCGTTTTGCATGGTTTATCACCCATACCGCTACCACCCACATTTTTGTCCATGCACATGTGTTGTTCTTGGACAAAACTATGCATACCAGCTCTTCTACATTACATTCGTACTGTTCAAAAATAATAGGCCATTTCGAGAGGCGCAAAATGGCTCGTGGGCGCGAGCAAGTTACCCTGGAAGCCGGATTCACGATATCCCTCGTTGCTGAAATCCATTTGAGGTGTATCCGTAGAACGACCGTACCCTGGCCATACGAACTCCGTTTGGGCGCCATGACCTGCCAAAACGACCGCAGCGAAAATTCGTATCCTTCTGTCAGAAACTTCGTCTGTTTTGGAATAATTTCGGAGGCCGAAAACGGCTTGCAGAGTTGAGTTTCGGATGATTTAGTGGTTGGCGTGCACTCTTCTAGCGTCTACCACCCTACCGTGAGCTCACCCACGGACAGATACTGCGACAATGACGTGCAGAACAATGTTACATGACTCTATTTCTGCACCAGCAAGCCCTACATGCTAGTCTGGATGGAAGGAGAAGCCTCTTCGGTGCATCGAACACCCAAAAACTTGCCGTTTTGCATGGTTTATCACCCATACCGCTACCACCCACATTTTTGTCCATGCACATGTGTTGTTCTTGGACAAAACTGTGCATACCAGCTCTTCTACATTACATTCGTATTGTTCGAAAATAATAGGCCATTTCGAGAGGCGCAAAATGGCTCGTGGGCGCGAGCAAGTTACCCTAGAAGCCGGATTCACGATATCCCTCGTTGCTGAAATCCATTTGAGGTGTATCCGTAGAACGACCGTACCCTGGCCATAAGAACTCCGTTTGGGCTCCATGACCTGCCAAAACGACCGCAGCGAAAATTCGTATCCTTCTGTCACAAACTTCGTCTGTTTCGGAATAATTTCGGAGGCCTAAAACGGCTTGCGGAATTGAGTATGGGATGATTTAGTGGTTGGCGTGCACTCTTCTATCGTCTAGCACCCTACCGTGAGCTCACCCACGGACAGATACTGCGACAATGATGTGCAGAACAATGTTACATGACTCTATTTCTGCACCAGCAAGCCCTACATGCTAGTCTGGATGGAAGGAGAAGCCTCTTCGGTGCATCGAACACCCAAAAACTTGCCGTTTTGCATGGTTTATCACCCATACCGCTACCACCCACATTTTTGTCCATGCACATGTGTTGTTCATGGACAAAACTGTGCATACCAGCTCTTCTACATTACATTCGTATTGTTCGAAAATAATAGGCCATTTCGAGAGGCGCAAAATGGCTCGTGGGCGCGAGCAAGTTACCCTGGAAGCCGGATTCACGATATCCCTCGTTGCTGAAATCCATTTGAGGTGTATCCGTAGAACGATCGTACCCTGGCCATACGAACTCCGTTTGGGCTCCATGACCTGCCAAAACGACCGCAGCGAAAATTCGTATCCTTCTGTCACAAACTTTGTCTGTTTCGGAATAATTTCGGGGGCCGAAAACGGCTTGCGGAATTGAGTATGGGATGATTTAGTGGTTGGCGTGCACTCTTCTAGCGTCTACCACCCTACCGTGAGCTCACCCACGGACAGATACTGCGACAATGATGTGTAGAACAATGTTACATGACTCTATTTCTGCACCAGCAAGCCCTACATGCTAGTCTGGATCGAAGGAGAAGCCTCTTCGGTGCACCGAACACCCAAAAACTTGCCGTTTTGCATGGTTTATCACCCATACCGCTACCACCCACATTTTTGTCCATGCACATGTGTTGTTCATGGACAAAACCGTGCATACCAGCTCTTCTACATTACATTCGTACTGTTCGAAAATAATAGGCCATTTCGAGAGGCGCAAAATGGCTCGTGGGCGCGAGCAAGTTACACTGGAAGCCGGGTTCACGATATCCCTCGTTGCTGAAATCCATTTGAGGTGTATCCGTAGAACGACCGTACCCTGGCCATACGAACTCCGTTTGGGCTCCATGACCTGACAAAACGACCGCAGCGAAAATTCGTATCCTTCTGTCACAAACTTTGTCTGTTTCGGAATAATTTCGGGGGCCGAAAATGGCTTGCAGAATTGAGTATGGGATGATTTAGTGGTTGGCGTGCACTCTTCTAGCGTCTACCACCCTACCGTGACCTCACCCACGGACAGATACTGCGACAATGACGTGCAGAACAATGTTACATGACACTATTTCTGCACCAGTAAGCCCTACATGCTAGTATGGATGGAAGGAGAAGCCTCTTCGGTGCACCGAACACCCAAAAACTTGCCGTTTTGCATGGTTTATCACCCATACCGCTACCACCCACATTTTTGTCCATGCACATGTGTTGTTCTTGGACAAAACTATGCATACCAGCTCTTCTACATTACATTCGTACTGTTCGAAAATAATAGGCCATTTCGAGAGGCGCAAAATGGCTCGTGGGCGTGAGCAAGTTACCCTGGAAGCCGGATTCACGATATCCCTCGTTGCTGAAATCCATTTGAGGTGTATCCGTAGAACGACCGTACCCTGGCCATACGAACTGCGTTTGGGCTCCCTGACCTGCCAAAACGACCCCAGCGAAAATTCGTATCCTTATGTCACAAACTTCGTCTGTTTCGGAATAATTTCGGAGGCCGAAAACGGCTTGCAGAATTGAGTTTCGGATGATTTAGTGGTTGGCGTGCACTCTTCTAGCGTCTACCACCCTACCGTGAGGTCACCCACGGACAGATACTGCGACAATGACGTGCAGAACAATGTTACATGACTCTATTTCTGCACCAGCAAGCCCTACATGCTAGTCTGGATGGAAGGAGAAGCCTCTTCGGTGCACCGAACACCCAAAAACATGCCGTTTTGCATGGTTTATCACCCATACCGCTACCACCCAAATTTTTGTCCATGCACATGTGTTGTTCTTGGACAAAACTGTGCATACCAGCTCTTCTACATTACATTCGTACTGTTCGAAAATAATAGGCCATTTCGAGTGGCGCAAAATGGCTCGTGGGCGCGAGCAAGTTACCCTGGAAGCCGGATTCACGATATCCCTCGTTGTTGAAATCCATTTGAGGTGTATCCGTAGAACGACCGTACCCTGGCCATACGAACTCCGTTTGGGCTCCATGACCTGCCAAAACGACCGCAGCAAAAATTCGTATCCTTCTGTCACACACTTCGTCTGTTTCGGAATAATTTCGGAGGCCGAAAATGGCTTGCAGAATTGAGTTTTGGATGATTTAGTGGTTGGCGCACTCTTCTAGCGTCTACCACCCTACCGTGAGCTCACCCACGGACAGATACTGCGACAATGACGTGCAGAACAATGTTACATGACTCTATTTCTGCACCAGCAAGCCCTACATGCTAGTCTGGATGGAAGGAGAAGCCTCTTCGGTGCACCGAACACCCAAAAACTTGCCGTTTTTTATGGTTTATCACCCATACCGCTACCACCCACATTTTTGTCCATGCACGTGTGTTGTTCTTGGACAAAACTGTGCATACCAGCTCTTCTACATTACATTCGTACTGTTCGAAAATAATAGGCCATTTCGAGAGGCGCAAAATGGCTCGTGGGCGCGAGCAAGTTACCCTGGAAGCCGGATTCACGATATCCCTCGTTGCTGAAATCCATTTGAGGTGTATCCGTAGAACGACCGTACCCTGGCCATACGAACTCCGTTTGGGCTCCATGACCTGCCAAAATGATCGCAGGGAAAATTCGTATCCTTCTGTCACAAACTTCGTCTGTTTCGGAATAATTTCGGAGGCCGAAAACGGCTTGCAGAATTGAGTTTCGGATGATTTAGTGGTTGGCGTGCACTCTTCTAGCGTCTACCACCCTACCGTGAGCTCACCCACGGACAGATACTGCGACAATGACGTGCAGAACAATGTTACATGACTCTATTTCTGCACCAGCAAGCCCTACATGCTAGTCTGGATGGAAGGAGAAGCCTCTTCAGTGCACCGAACACCCAAAAACTTGATGTTTTGCATGGTTTATCACCCATACCGCTACCACCCACATTTTTGTCCTTGCACATGTGTTGTTCTTAGACAAAACTGTGCATACCAGCTCTTCTACATTACATTCGTACTGTTCGAAAATAATAGGCCATTTCGAGTGGTGCAAAATGGCTCGTGGGCGCGAGCAAGTTACCCTGGAAGCCGGATTCACGATATCCCTCGTTGTTGAAATCCATTTGAGGTGTATCCGTAGAACGACCGTACCCTGGCCATACGAACTCCGTTTGGGCTCCATGACCTGCCAAAACGACCGCAGCGAAAATTCGTATCCTTCTGTCACAAACTTCGTCTGTTTCGGAATAATTTCGGAGGCCGAAAACGGCTTGCAGAATTGAGTTTCGGATGATTTAGTGGTTGGCGTGCACTCTTCTAGCGTCTACCACCCTACCGTGAGGTCACCCACGGACAGATACTGCGACAATGACGTGCAGAACAATGTTACATGACTCTATTTCTGCACCAGCAAGCCCTACATGCTAGTCTGGATGGAAGGAGAAGCCTCTTCGGTGCACCGAACACCCAAAAACATGCCGTTTTGCATGGTTTATCACCCGTACCGCTACCACCCAAATTTTTGTCCATGCACATGTGTTGTTCTTGGACAAAACTGTGCATACCAGCTCGTCTACATTACATTCGTACTGTTCGAAAATAATAGGCCATTTCGAGTGGCGCAAAATGGCTCGTGGGCGCGAGCAAGTTACCCTGGAAGCCGGATTCACGATATCCCTCGTTGTTGAAATCCATTTGAGGTGTATCAGTATAACGACCGTACCCTGGCCATACGAACTCCGTTTGGGCTCCATGACCTGCCAAAACGACCGCAGCGAAAATTCGTATCCTTCTGTCACAAACTTCATCTGTTTCGGAATAATTTCGGAGGCCAAAAACGGCTTGCAGAATTGAGTTTCGGATGATTTAGTGGTTGGCGTGCACTCTTCTAGCGTCTACCACCCTACCGTGAGGTCACCCACGGACAGATACTGCGACAATGACGTGCAGAACAATGTTACATGACTCTATTTCGGCACCAGCAAGCCCTACATGCTAGTCTGGATGGAAGGAGAAGCCTCTTCGGTGCACCGAACACCCAAAAACATGCCGTTTTGCATGGTTTATCACCCATACCGCTACCACCCACATTTTTGTCCATGCACATGTGTTGTTCTTGGACAAAACTGTGCATACCAGTTCTTCTACATTACATTCGTACTGTTCGAAAATAATAGGCCATTTCGAGTGGTGCAAAATGGCTCGTGGGCGCGAGCAAGTTACCCTGGAAGCCGGATTCACGATATCCCTCGTTGTTGAAATCCATTTGAGGTGTATCCGTAGAACGACCGTACCCTGGCCATACGAACTCCGTTTGGGCTCCATGACCTGCCAAAACGACCGCAGCGAAAATTCGTATCCTTCTGTCACAAACTTCGTCTGTTTCGGAATAATTTCGGAGGCCGAAAACGGCTTGCAGAATTGAGTTTCGGATGATTTAGTGGTTGGCGTGCACTCTTCTAGCGTCTACCACCCTACCGTGAGGTCACCCACGGACAGATACTGCGACAATGACGTGCAGAACAATGTTACATGAGTCTATTTCTGCACCAGCAAGCCCTACATGCTAGTCTGGATGGAAGGAGAAGCCTCTTCGGTGCACCGAACACCCAAAAACATGCCGTTTTGCATGGTTTATCACCCATACCGCTACCACCCACATTTTTGTCCATGCACATGTGTTGTTCTTGGACAAAACTGTGCATACCAGCTCTTCTACATTACATTCGTACTGTTCGAAAATAATAGGCCATTTCGAGTGGCGCAAAATGGCTCGTGGGCGCGAGCACGTTACCCTGGAAGCCGGATTCACGATATCCCTCGTTGTTGAAATCCATTTGAGGTGTATCCGTAGAACGACCGTACCCTGGCCATACGAACTCCGTTTGGGCTCCATGACCTGCCAAAACGACCGCAGCGAAAATTCGTATTCTTCTGTCACAAACTTCGTCTGTTTCGGAATAATTTCGGAGGCCGAAAACGGCTTGCAGAATTGAGTTTCGGATGATTTAGTGGTTGGCGTGCACTCTTCTAGCGTCTACCACCCTACCGTGAGCTCACCCACGGACAGATACTACGATAATGACGTGCAGAACAATGTTACATGACTCTATTTCTGCACCAGCAAGCCCTACATGCTAGTCTGGATGGAAGGAGAAGCCTCTTCGGTGCACCGAACACCCAAAAACTTGTCGTTTTGCATGGTTTATCACCCATACCGCTACCACCCACATTTTTGTCCATGCACATGTGTTGTTCTTGGACAAAACTGTGCATACCAGCTCTTCTACATTACATTCGTACTGTTCGAAAATAATAGGCCATTTCGAGAGGCGCAAAATGGCTCATGGGCGCGAGCAAGTTACCCTGGAAGCCGGATTCACGATATCCCTCGTTGCTGAAATCCATTTGAGGTGTATCCGTAGAACGACCGTACCCTGGCCATACGAACTCCGTTTGGGCTCCATGACCTGCCAAAACGACCACAGCAAAAATTCGTATCCTTCTGTCACAAACTTCGTCTGTTTCGGAATAATTTCGGAGGCCGAAAACGGCTTGCAGAATTGAGTTTCGGATGATTTAGTGGTTGGCGTGCACTCTTCTAGCGTCTACCACCCTACCGTGAGCTCACCCACGGACAGATACTGCGACAATGATATGCAGAACAATGTTACATGACTCTATTTCTGCACCAGCAAGCCCTACATGCTAGTCTGGATGGAAGGAGAAGCCTCTTCGGTGCACCGAACACCCAAAAACTTGCCGTTATGCATGGTTTATCACCCATACCGCTACCACCCACAATTTTGTCCATGCACATGTGTTGTTCTTGGACAAAACTGTGCATACCAGCTCTTCTACATTACATTCGTACTGTTCGAAAATAATAGGCCATTTCGAGAGGCCCAAAATGGCTCGTGGGCGTGAGCAAGTTACCCTGGAAGCCGGATTCACGATATCCCTCGTTGCTGAAATCCATTTGAGGTGTATCCGTAGAACGACCGTACCCTGGCCATACGAACTTCGTTTGGGCTCCATGACCTGCCAAAACGACCGCAGCGAAAATTCGTATCCTTATGTCACATACTTCGTCTGTTTCGGAATAATTTCGGAGGCCGAAAACGGCTTGCAGAATTGAGTTTCGGATGATTTAGTGGTTGGCGTGCACTCTTCTAGCGTCTACCACCCTACCGTGAGGTCACCCACGGACAGATACTGCGACAATGACGTGCAGAACAATGTTACATGAGTCTATTTCTGCACCAGCAAGCCCTACATGCTAGTCTGGATGGAAGGAGAAGCCTCTTCGGTGCACCGAACACCCAAAAACATGCCGTTTTGCATGGTTTATCACCCATACCGCTACCACCCACATTTTTGTCCATGCACATGTGTTGTTCTTGGACAAAACTGTGCATACCAGCTCTACTACATTACATTCGTACTGTTCGAAATTAATAGGCCATTTCGAGTGGCGCAAAATGGCTCGTGGGCGCGAGCAAGTTACCCTGGAAGCCGGATTCACGATATCCCTCGTTGTTGAAATCCATTTGAGGTGTATCCGTAGAACGACCGTACCCTGACCATACGAACTCCGTTTGGGCTCCATGACCTGCCAAAACGACCGCAGCGAAAATTCGTATTCTTCTGTCACAAACTTCGTCTGTTTCGGAATAATTTCGGAGGCCGAAAACGGCTTGCAGAATTGAGTTTCGGATGATTTAGTGGTTGGCGTGCACTCTTCTAGCGTCTACCACCCTACCGTGAGCTCACCCACGGACAGATACTACGATAATGACGTGCAGAACAATGTTACATGACTCTATTTCTGCACCAGCAAGCCCTACATGCTAGTCTGGATGGAAGGAGAAGCCTCTTCGGTGCACCGAACACCCAAAAACTTGTCGTTTTGCATGGTTTATCACCCATACCGCTACCACCCACATTTTTGTCCATGCACATGTGTTGTTCTTGGACAAAACTGTGCATACCAGCTCTTCTACATTACATTCGTACTGTTCGAAAATAATAGGCCATTTCGAGAGGCGCAAAATGGCTCATGGGCGCGAGCAAGTTACCCTGGAAGCCGGATTCACGATATCCCTCGTTGCTGAAATCCATTTGAGGTTTATCCGTAGAACGACCGTACCCTGGCCATACGAACTCCATTTGGGCTCCATGACCTGCCAAAACGACCGCAACGAAAATTCGTATCCTTCTGTCACAAACTTCGTCTGTTTCGGAATAATTTCGGAGGCCGAAAACGGCTTGCAGAATTGAGTTTCGGATGATTTAGTGGTTGGCGTGCACTCTTCTAGCGTCTACCACCCTACCGTGAGCTCACCCACGGACAGATACTGCGACAATGATGTGCAGAACAATGTTACATGACTCTATTTCTGCACCAGCAAGCCCTACATGCTAGTCTGGATGGAAGGAGAAGCCTCTTCGGTGCACCGAACACCCAAAAACTTGCCGTTATGCATGGTTTATCACCCATACCGCTACCACCCACAATTTTGTCCATGCACATGTGTTGTTCTTGGACAAAACTGTGCATACCAGCTCTTCTACATTACATTCGTACTGTTCGAAAATAATAGGCCATTTCGAGAGGCGCAAAATGGCTCGTGGGCGTGAGCAAGTTACCCTGGAAGCCGGATTCATGATATCCCTCGTTGCTGAAATCCATTTGAGGTGTATCCGTAGAACGACCGTACCCTGGCCATACGAACTTCGTTTGGGCTCCATGACCTGCCAAAACGACCGCAGCGAAAATTCGTATCCTTATGTCACATACTTCGTCTGTTTCGGAATAATTTCGGAGGCCGAAAACGGCTTGCAGAATTGAGTTTCGGATGATTTAGTGGTTGGCGTGCACTCTTCTAGCGTCTACCACCCTACCGTGAGGTCACCCACGGACAGATACTGCGACAATGACGTGCAGAACAATGTTACATGACTCTATTTCTGCACCAGCAAGCCCTACATGCTAGTCTGGATGGAAGGAGAAGCCTCTTCGGTGCACCGAACACCCAAAAACATGCCGTTTTGCATGGTTTATCACCCATACCGCTACCACCCACATTTTTGTCCATGCACATGTGTTGTTCTTGGACAAAACTGTGCATACCAGCTCTTCTACATTACATTCGTACTGTTCGAAAATAATAGGCCATTTTGAGTGGCGCAAAATGGCTCGTGGGCGCGAGCAAGTTACCCTGGAAGCCGGATTCACGATATCCCTCGTTGTTGAAATCCATTTGAGTTGTATCCGTAGAACGACCGTACCCTGGCCATACGAACTCCGTTTGGGCTCCATGACCTGCCAAAACGACCGCAGCGAAAATTCGTATCCTTCTGTCACAAACTTTGTCTGTTTCGGAATAATTTCGGAGGCCGAAAACGGCTTGCAGAATTGAGTTTCGGATGATTTAGTGGTTGGCGTGCACTCTTCTAGCGTCTACCACCCTACCGTGAGCTCACCCACGGACAGATACTATGACAATGACGTGCAGAACAATGTTACATGACTCTATTTCTGCACCAGCAAGCCCTACATGCTAGTCTGGATGGAAGGAGAAGCCTCTTCGGTGCACCGAACACCCAAAAACTTGTCGTTTTGCATGGTTTATCACCCATACCGCTACCACCCACATTTTTGTCCATGCACATGTGTTGTTCTTGGACAAAACTGTGCATACCAGCTCTTCTACATTACATTCATACTGTTCAAAAATAATAGGCCATTTCGAGAGGCGCAAAATGGCTCATGGGCGCGAGCAAGTTACCCTGGAAGCCGGATTCACGATATCCCTCGTTGCTGAAATCCATTTGAGGTGTATCCGTAGAACGACCGTACCCTGGCCATACGAACTCCGTTTGGGCTCCATGACCTGCCAAAACGACCGCAGCGAAAATTCGTATCCTTCTGTCACAAACTTCGCATGGCCATGGTGTGATTCCCGGGCGCGCGCGGATTTGGAGCCCTCCATTGCCGGTAGCGGTGGTGGGGCTGGGGTGCGGGTATCCTGGCGGCGCTGCGCGTGGGGGGGGGGCGAGGGGGAGCGAGGGATCTCCCGGTGGCGGTCGGTGCAGGGCAGGCGGCAGCGCATACGCATAACTGGGGAAGGTCGTGGAGATTGTGGGGGTAGAGGGAAGGTTGGGATGGATAACTTCGCTACCAACCGACGAGAACGAACGAGGCCGCTGATTTCCTTTTTTTATAGGTCAAGGGCGGCTGACCACTAACAAAAACGACCTGTTAGCTAGCTAGCGTGCATGAATGTGAATGTTCCTGTTTTTAGTTAAAGGTGTAGTTTAGATCCTTCACCGAGTGGTAAATCTCCCAGTCAGTAACATCGACGTGTTAGAAAATCTACAGCCGAAGTTACCAAATCGAGCCCTCTAAACGTTCGCGGACACGTCCGATCAGTGAATTGTGGAGATGTAGAGAGAAAAAATGAATAAATAAAGAAAGAGAAAACGTGGTCCACTCATCAAACTTATTCTCTACGCGTAATCATAATTGGCGTTTGGCTATGTAGCGAAGAATGTTATTTTTTTTCTCCCGTTGGCTGGTGACATGGTGGGTTCATTCTTATTAAATTGGAAAGGCTGGAACAAGAACTCCGTGTTGCATGTGAAGTCTCGGCACGGATTTAAAATAATTAAAAGAAGAAATAATCCGCTATTATGAGCAGTTGGGAACTCAGATTTGAAATTAAAAGAGGAAATAAATTTGGCAGAAAGAAAGGAATTAGAAGAAGAACTAAATATCGTGTTCTATCTAATGGGAGAGATGCCCATTAATAAATGGGCACACGCTAATGTTGTATTCCACTTCTTGATAATTTTGTTTTCAACTCCCCGTGGTATATATAAATCAGTTCTCAATCTCCATGTTTATAATTTTATATGAATTATGAATTATTTAGAGCCGTATGGAAGTCAGGTTTTTTGCCTGAAGTGTGAATGTAAAGTTAACAATTGCTTGATTTCCAACCAATGGGAATGAACTTCATGAATATTATCGTTTGCTCTCTTTTATACTTGATGATTACAACAATAATTTTACTCTCGTCGGTTTGTTTTTTTGTACTATGATTCAATGACCATGGTCGAAGAACATGACGACATAGTTTACTACCTGAAAAATGCCCAAGCTCATTGGCAACAGTGAAGTGTGTGTAGCTTCTGTTCAGTCAAGAGCCTCATACCTTAACATAATTTGCATTAAGAATTATTATTGTGTGCGATAAATAAGGAAATGCACCACATGATATGTAAAGACATGATTTATGTTGAACCACGTGAAGTGAATGTGACGGTTGTTGCAACGCATGAGGAATTAGAAGTCGGTGCAGGGAGGACTTGAGTTTGTTTCTCCTGCTGCAACGCGCAGGCATTTGTGCTAGTAACAGTAATATCTCACATAAATTTGTAGACTCAACAAAGATCACATACATAACAACAAACTCACAAAGGTCCACACAAGCATCATATGAAGTCACTAGTAGTTACTTAGCACGGGTGTCTCCTCACTAAACCCCAATGTAGCCAATGCATGTCACATACAATCACAAGATAAAAGCAAAACCAAAATTAAGACGAAAGAGAAAAGGATTATTAAGTTATGAAACCCATTCAACACGATAACCTGGCTTGAACCGTTGCCTACTTCATGATTGCTCTTTTCTATGAGCACATACTTGGAGTAATCATTCTCTGCGTGCTCGCTACATTGAACTCTTAAAAGGACCATCCTTCGTACTCAATCACTTGTTCACCTAGATGCCGCCGCGCGCTATTGCTGCGGGAATCCTCTTAAAAATGAAGTGCTAAAAAGGTTAAAACAATGTAAGAGTATTTTGCATGACTAATTCATAAAAAAATATGCATGCATGAGTTGATGAGGTGGCATGCTTTGCATGAATAAATTAATGTATTAAGTAACTTATGACTATACGCATGACTTGATGATGTGGCATTGTTGCATGAAGAGGAAAAACAACAAAGTTTAAATATAACAAAGTTGAAAACAAATTGTTCACAAAGTTGAAAACAAATCACAGGCAGATTCTCTCATTGGCATTGATGGCCCAGAGGAGGAGGTTGTGACTCGGTTGATGGACCTTTTCTTTTTGTGAAAATAGAAATAGTTAATCTAGCCATCGAGTTATGACGTCAAGTTTGCATATCTGGTAGTACTAATTTTGTTCCTTTGTGATAGACAGGGACAATGATATGCTTTCGTATTACTTTTCCGTTCATCTCTACTCCTAATGGAGCAGTTGGTAGTCTTTGTTCCAGGGTTTTTTTCGTCCCACCTCGTCTGGTTTTTTTTCAACCGGTTTTTTTCGTCACACCATCCCACCCCCACCCCACCTCACTCACCGCACGCAGTCAGATTCCGTTTCCCCCCATACGTCCCCGATTCATGCATGACAATCAATTCTTGCCAAACGCAATAATGCATGGCAATCAATTCTTTCCAAACGCAATCAATTAACTTAAGGTAACCAGACACAATCAATTCATTCATGATGGTCATCAATCTCGTTTCCTCTTTCGGTCAAACGGTGATAAACGTTGAATTTTTTCACCCTTCCAATATAAACTTCCTTAATATTTATAAACTTTCCTAAGCAGGCACGTCACAAACGGGCAGGTATTGATTTTCGTCCGATTTATTTTCGTTTGGTTTGTTTTCGTCTCACCTTCCATCATCATATCCTCACGTTGAGTTTTTTTCACCCTTCCTTAATATTTGTATAAACTTTCCTAAGCAGACACGTCACAAACGGACAGGTATTGATATCACGTTACAAACAAAAAAACCCATTTTCATGGAAATCAATTTAAAATCCTAACTTTCCTAATGCATCGATTCTTACCATTCCTAATATGTCTCTACTCCTAAAATCTCGGTACATATCGTTATTCGTTTCGTTCGTTTATTCCCCACCCTTCCATCAATCGAGCCCCACCCGCCCCACGTTTTCTCACTGTCCCCATCGATTTTTCTCGGTCCATACCGATACCCCACCCCCGGAAGGCAGTGTGACCGAAAAACCGGTGGGACCACCATTGAAACCCTAGCCACTGCACGTCTACGCTTTTGCCCCTCGCCTTTGTCTGATCTAGATGGAACACGGTCGAGGGAGAAGATGAGGGAGAGGAGGATGCACGCCTCCTCCAAACCTGTGCACCGCTGCACCGATGGACGTCTTGTCGGCCCCAACCTCGACGATCCTTCTCTCCATGCGCCACCGCTTCCTTTGCGTTGTAGCCGCCCCACGATCTCCACCACCGCAAGGGCATACGAGGCCTTCCCACATGTGGCAGATCGATCTGAGACCCATGGCTGAGGTCGCCGATGCGCCCCACCGCGTAGTGCATGGGGTCTCCACCTCGCCTTCCCATATTCGTCTCTCAGTCGGTGGCAGCAACGACTGAGAGCGGCGCTGCTCCTCACCTATGCTCCAGCCGCCGCCCTCTATCCCTCCTCCACCAGAGGAGGAAAACAAGCGGCACCATACAAAAGGAGGTGGGTTCAACTGGCAGAGTCGTGGGCGAGATTTCGTGCGAGCAGACGGAGCAGCCGTTGAGGTCGTGGTGAACCATGGCCAGAGCTGGAACAAAGAGCTAGGGAGGAGGAGGTGAAGAGGATCGTGGAGTACATGGAGCTGCCAGTGGAGGCCACAGTGCACATCGGCAACCTTCCCTATGACGTCAATCGTGAGCACAGGTCTCCCTCTTAGCTTGCTACCTCTTTGCTACTGCAGTCTGTTAGCTGCTCCTCTTTATGCACACACACATTTTGGAACTGAGAGACAATTACGTGAAGCGATCTGGTCTGAATTCTACTGCTCCGAATTTCGTACCTTCATCAATAGGGAAATCAAAAAGTGGCAAAGGTTATCTATATCCGTTTTAAGTTATTTACACTATATTCAAAAAGTGT
>LR738716.1:327276716-327292482 GCA_902687465.1 Secale cereale
TATGATGTCTCTTGCCGATTTGCCACTATCGTTTTGGGGATATGCGTTAGAGACAGCTGCATTCACTTTAAATAGGGCTCCATCTAAGTCCGTTGAGACAACACCGTATGAACTGTGGTTTGGTAAGAAACCTAAGTTGTCTTTTCTCAAGGTTTGGGGTTGCGATGCTTATGTCAAAAGGCTTCAGCCAGAAAAGCTCGAACCCAAAGCGGACAAATGTGTCTTCATAGGATACCCAAAAGAAACAGTTGGGTACACCTTCTATCTCAGATCCGAGGGCAAAGTGTTTGTCGCTAAGAACGGGTCCTTTCTCGAGAAAGAGTTTCTCTCGAAAGAATTGAGTGGGAGGAAGGTAGAACTTGATGAGGTTATTGAACCTCTGCTTCAACCAGAGAGTAGCGCAGCACAGAAAGATGTTTTTGTGGAGCCTGCAGAGGTTGAAGAGGAAGCCAATGATGATGATCAAGGAGCTTCTGATCAAGTTACTACCGAACCTCATAGGACGACAAGGGTACGCACTGCACCTGAGTGGTATGGTAACCCTGTCTTGGAGGTCATGTTGTTAGACAACGGTGAACCTACGAGCTATGGAGAAGCGATGGTGGGCCCGGATTCAGACAAATGGTTAGAGGCCATGAAATCCGAGATGGGATCCATGTATGAAAACAAAGTATGGACTTTGGAAGTATTACCTGAAGGACGGAAGGCCATTCAGAATAAATGGATTTTTAAGAGGAAGACGGACGCTGACGGTAATGTCACCGTGTATAAAGCTCGACTTGTGGCAAAGGGTTTTTCACAAGTTCAAGGGATTGACTACGATGAGACTTTCTCACCCGTAGCGATGCTTAAATCCGTCCGAATCATGTTAGCAATAGCTGCATATTTCGATTATGAAATTTGGCAGATGGATGTCAAAACAGCGTTCCTTAACGGTTTTCTTAAGGAAGAGTTGTATATGATGCAACCGGAAGGTTTTGTCGATCCAGAGAATGCTGACAAAGTATGCAGGCTCCAGCGTTCCATTTATGGGCTGGTGCCAGCATCTCGGAGTTGGAATCTTCGCTTTGATGAGGTGATCAAAGCGTTTGGGTTTGTACAAGTTTACAATGAAGCTTGTATTTACAAGAAAGTGAGTGGGAGCTCTATAGCGTTTCTAATATTATATGTGGATGACATATTGCTGATTGGAAACAATATAGAATTTTTGGATAGCGTGAAAGGGTATTTGAACAAGAGTTTTTCGATGAAGGATCTCGGTGAAGCTGCTTTCATATTGGGCATCAAGATCTATAGAGATAGATCAAGACGCTTGATAGGACTTTCACAAAGTACATACCTTGATAAAGTTTTGAAGAAGTTCAAAATGGATCAATCCAAGAAGGGGTTCTTGCCGGTATTGCAAGGTACAAAGTTGAGTAAGACTCAATGCCCAGTGACTACGGAAGATAGAGAAAAGATGAGTGTCGTCCCCTATGCTTCAGCCATAGGCTCTATCATGTATGCAATGCTGTGCACAAGACCAGATGTCAGCCTTGCCATAAGTATGGCCGGAAGGTTTCAAAGTAATCCTGGTATGGATCACTGGACAGCGGTCAAGAATATCCTAAAGTACCTGAAAAGGACTAAGGAAATGTTTCTCGTTTATGGAGGTGATCAAGAGCTCGTCGTAAAGGGTTACGTCGATGCAAGCTTTGACACTGATCCGGATGACTCTAAGTCACAAACCGGATACGTATATATTCTCAACGGGGGAGCGGTAAGCTGGTGCAGTTCCAAGCAGAGCGTGGTAGCTGATTCTACATGTGAAGCGGAGTACATAGCTGCCTCGGAGGCGGCTAAAGAAGGTGTCTGGATGAAGGAGTTCATGACAGATCTTGGAGTTGTGCCTAGTGCACTGAACCCAATGACTCTGTTCTGTGACAACACTGGTGCCATTGCTCTAGCCAAGGAACCAAGGTTTCACAAGAGGACCAGACACATAAAGCGACGCTTCAATTCCATCCGCGATTCGGTCAAGGAGGAGGATATAAGTATTTGCAAAGTACACACGGATTTGAATGTTGCAGATCCATTGACTAAGCCTCTTCCACGGGCTAAGCATGATCAACACCAAGACTCTATGGGTGTTAGATTCATTACCTTGTAATGCTAGATTATTGACTCTAGTGCAAGTGGGAGACTGTTGGAAATATGCCCTAGAGGCAATAATAAAAGAGTTATTATTATATTTCCTTGTTCATGATAATCGTTTATTATCCATGCTATAACTGTATTGATTGGAAACTCAAATACACGTGTGGATGAATAGACAGACTTTGTGTCCCTAGTGAGCCTCTACAGGACTAGCTCGTTGATCAAAGATGACCGCGGTTTCCAGGTCATAGACATGAGTTGTCATTTGATAACGGGATCACATCATTAGGAGAATGATGTGATGGACGAGACCCAAACGTTAACATAGCTTTTGATCGTGTCAGTTATCGCTATAGTTTTCTGCATGTCAAGTATAAGTTCCTATGACCATGAGATCATGTAACTCACTGACACCGTAGGAGTGCTTTGTGTGTGCCAAACGTCACAACGTAACTGGGTGACTATAAAGGTATTCTACAGGTATCTCCGAGGGTGTCTGTTGAGTTGACATGGATCGAGACTGGGATTTGTCACTCCGTGTGACGGAGAGGTATCTCCGGGCCCACTCGGTAATACGTCATCTCAATGAGCTCAAAGTGACTAAGTGGTTGGTCACGGGATTATGTATTACGGTAACGAGTAAAGAGACTTGCCGGTAACGAGATTGAACTAGGTATAGAGATACCGACGATCGAATCTCGGGCAAGTAACATACCGACGAGACAAAGGGAACTGTATACGGGATTGCCTGAATCCTTGACATCGTGGTTCATCCGATGAGATCATCGAGAAACATGTGGGAACCAATATGGGTATCCAGATCCCGCTATTGGTTATTGACCTGGGAGTGTCTCGGTCATGTCTACATGGTTTCCGAACCCGCAGGGTCTACACACTTAAGGTTCGGTGACGCTAGGGTTGTTAGTGAGAACAGTGCATGGTTACCGAAGGTTGTTCGGAGTCCCGAATGAGATCCCGGACGTGACGAGGGTCTCCGGAATGGTCCGGGGACGAAGATTGATATATAGGATGAAAGGTTTCGGAGTCCGGAAGTGTTCCGGGGAGCATCGGGAAATCGGCGGATTACCGAAAAGGGTTTCGGGGGTCCCGGAAGTGGTTCTGGGCCTAATGGGCCACAAAGGGGGGACACCACAGCCCTCATAGGGCTGTGCGCCCCCCCTGGGCCCTCTCCTATGGCGCATGGGGGGCTGGCCCCTCCTAGGGCAGCCGCACCCCCTGGCTTGGGGGGCAAGGCACCTAGGGGGGGGGGAAACCCTAGGGCCTGCGCAGCCCTTGGCCGCCGCCCCCCCACTGCCCTGGCCGCCGGCCCCCCTAGGGGAAACCCTAGGGCGCCCCCTCCCATCTATTCCCCCTATATATAGAGGGGCAGAGGGAGGGCAGCCAACACACGTTTGTGCCTCGGTGCTGCCCTCCCTCTCCCACAACATATTCGTCTTCCCGCGGTGCTTAGGCGAAGCCCTGCTGGAATCCTCCTCCACCATCACCACCACGCCGTCGTGCTGCCGGTCTCTCCATCAACCTCTCCTCCACCCCTTGCTGGATCAAGAAGGAGGAGACGTCCCCGAGCCGTACGTGTGAAGAACGCGGAGGCACCGTTGCTTCGGTGCTAGGATCTTCGGCGATCTGAATCGCGGCGAGTACGACTCCATCAACCGCGTTCTTAATGCTTCCGCTTAGCGATCTACAAGGGTACGTGGATCCAACTCTCCTCTCGTAGTAGCATCTCCTAGATTGATCTTGGTGAACGTAGGAAATTTTTTGTTTCCCATGCAACGTTCCCCAACAGTATTTGGGGTAGTTTCATTTCTAGTGACCACTTCCTTTGCAGCAGAATCACTCAGTTTCAGGCTTGGGTCTAGCTTTGGGATTCTTCTCAGGAGTGGCAACATGCTTGCCGTTCTTTTTTAAGTTTCCTTTCTTTCCCTTGCCCCTTTTCTGGAAACTAGTGGTCTTGTTAACCATCAACACTTGATGCTCATTTTTGATTTCTAGCTCCGCAACTTTGAGCATTGCAAAGAGCTCAGGAATTGTCTTCTCCATCCCTTGCATGTTATAGTTCCTCATGAAGCCTTTGTAGCTTGGTGACAGTGATTGGAGAACTCTGTCAATGACACTATCATATGGAAGATTAACTCCCACTTTATTCAAGTGATTGTAGTACCCAGACACTCTGAGCATATGCTCACTAGCTGAGCTAGATTCTCCTCCATCTTATAGGAAAAGTACTTTCCAGAGGACTCATACCTCTCGACATGGGCATGAGTCTGAAATACCAATTCCAGCTCTTGGAACATCTCGTATGTTTTATTGCATTTAAAACGTCTTTGGTGCCCCGATTCTAAGCCCTAAATCACAGCGCACTAAACTATCAAGTAGTCATCATATCCAGCTTGCCAAATGTTCATAACGTCTGCACCTACTCCTGCAATAGGTCTGTCACCTAGCGGTGCATCAAGGACATAATACTTTTGTGCAGAAATGAGGATAATCCTCGGATTGTGGATGTAATGCCCCAAATGTAACACTTACCTATAATGGCAATAAAGCTTCCTCTTTGATCCTTGTCATTATCCTTGTGGGTCCTTCTCTTTTATTTTATTTGCATTGCATACCTTATATTATTTTTGCATTCTTGCAATGCTCATCATCATATCATCATGGCATCATAGTTTAATTTCTTTTGTGCATTGTGAGACCTTGTGATGCGTTGTTGTGTGTGGGTTCAAGCTATCCTAGCTAAAACCCTACCCCTCTCCCTCTTCTTCTTCTTCTTCTTTTCTTCTTATTCTTCTCCTTCTTTCTCTCTGGCCTCTTCTTTGCTCCATTTTGCAAGCCACCTAACAAGTGCCATAGTGGTCCTTCCTTCTCCTTTAAATCTTGAACCATGTGAGCAACCTCTCCACCAAGTATCATCTCATTTGAATATGATTTGGTTGGGCTCTAAAATATCAAGAGTTTGGCCTATATTCAAACTCCTTTTATTTTTCCGCCCCTAAAAATGTCCAAGTCATTTTATTTATATAGAGCATAATTCACTGAGCTTAGGGGTGTTTTTCTCTTCCCCTAATTCTTCTTCTTTATTTTTGTGCATTCTTTCCTTTTTCTGTCCGAAGAAATAAAAAAAGAAAAGAAGAGACAACAGCAGCCTGCAGAACAACCTGGGCCTCTCCTTTTCTCTCTCCCCCGAGGCCCATCTCCACCCGCAGCGTAGCGCAGCCCAGCACCGCAGCCCAGCCAAAGCCGCGCAGTCATGCCATAGCCACTCCGAGTGCGAGGCCCCACCAGTCAGCGACACATCCCCCTCGCCTCCGTCTTTCTCCGTCAGAAAAGCAGAGCACGACGCGCTCACCGTCGCGCCGTCAGCTCACGGACGTCGGGGCCGTGCGCCGAGCCCCTCTTTTAAACCCAGATCATGTCCACCACTCCTCTCTAGGTCTCACCTTTCCCCTCTCGCCGTCTGGAGAGCTGGGATCCCCCAGATCCGCCGCCACCATCGACACCCGAGCGCATCTGAGAGCAACCTCTCGTCGCCGGTGACCTCCGTGTCGTCCTCGGCCTCGCCAAAGTTGTCCAGCTTCTTCCATGACGTCCTCTTCTTCCACTACGACAACTAAGCGGACCCGAGCGCCTCTTTGTCGAGCTCTTCTTCCACTTCTTCCTCTACGATGGCGGAGGTGTTCGAGACACGCCGTCGTTGACTCCATCCACGCCAGGGCTAGCCGAATACACCGCCGTGCTTGTGGTGAGCTCCTCTCTCTCCCCAAGCCCTTGTCCACTTTCTGCGCTTGCTCTAGCCTGTAGTTCCACGAGCGCGCGATCGTGCCGCCATCGGACCACGTCGCCGGCGAGTGCTCCGACCTCTCTAGCCCTTGTTGTGGTGCCCGTTCGCTCCGCCTAGATGCGTAGGACCTCTCTGTGCTATCGCCATGCCGCCTAGTGCCTTGCATCGCGTCGCCGTCATTCCGTCGCCGCCGTGCTGTATATGCTCGCCGCCGGTGATGCAGTGCCCTTTAGGTGCTGCTAGTAGTTTGTTTGGATGCGGGACTCTGCAAGGAGCCCCTCGCACCCCTCCGTCGTGCCTAATGGTCGCCGGAGCGGCTCCGACGGGCATGCTCCGACTAGGGCCAATGCTCCCCTGTTCTTCTGTTGCATATTCTTCAGATATGCTGTTTCCTTTCTGTCAAGATCGATGCAGTGGCGTAGTGGTGTGTCTCCGTCAGTTTCGTCAGTAAGGCGCGGGTTTGATCCCTTGCGGGCGCTGTGGTTATTTCGCCCCTTTTTAGTTTTCGCCTGAGGCTGACAGGTAGGCCCCACCTGCCAGCCTCATAGCTCCAGCGCCAGCCCCCGCGTGCACCCGCTCGCCAGCTCAGCTCGCCTGGCCCCCCTTGTTAGTGTCTGAGGCTGGCTCGGCCTGGGTCAATTTAGACCTGGCGCTTGATGTGTTTTATTTTCTTTTTCTGTTTTTCTTTTTCTTTTCTGTTTTCTGTTTTAATTAATATCTGCATATTTATGCTTCATATGAATTTGTGCCCTATATGAAAAGTGCTTAGAATTTTGTGTAGATTATGAAAATGTCACTTGCTGCCATGTTTAAAAACATTTAAATGTTGTTTGAATTTAAATTTGTTTTAAATATGCTCAAACTTGCAAAATTCATAACTAATTCTGTACAACTCCAAATTTAACAAACTTTATATGCATTTGGGGTAGAAAAATGTGTAGAATATTTTGGTGCTGTTGTTTAGCATGTTTGATAACTCCATCACATAAGTATTTCAAATATGTCCCAAATGCAAATAAATGAATATGGTATTTTCTGGATATTGTTGCATCTACTTTCCAGCCCATTTAATTTTCCTAGCATGTTGTTGTTATGTTAGTTGCACCCTTGCCATGTTGACCAACCTCTTTAAAACATGTTGGTTGCTTGTTTGATAAACTACATAAACTTGCCAACTTGTTCTTTTGCTTGTTTCATTATGTGTGGTTGTGATGATATTGCACTATTGTGACCCCTAGGCCATGCATCATGTTTTCCTTGTTCACATGCTTCATGTTCATGCATCATGTGATTGAGCACTGCATGTTGATTGATTTTGTTCCGTTGTTGCATTGTTGTGTTTGGTTAGAGCCTGGTGAAGATACTGAGTACATGGTTTCTACCGAGGTTGAGTGTGAGGAGCAAGATCACGTTCCCTCTGAGGATTCAATAGGCAAGATGACCTGACCCAGATATCATTACTATCTTTGCCTATTGCTAGATGTCTCGCTCTTTAGCTTTTTGCCTCGATGCCCATGTTTGTTTGTCAGCCTCCTATTGTAACCATGAATCTCTCTAACCACCCAACCTAGCAAACCTTTGATTGGCTACGTAAGCTTTGCTCAGCCCCTCTTATAGCATTGTTAGTTGCAGGAGAAGAGTCGAAGATTTCTTGCTTCATGTTGAAGTTATTGTTGGGATATCACACTATATAATCTGTTAAAACTAAATCATCTATATACTTGGCAACGGGTGGAAGGCTAAGCCTTTGCTTGGTGTTTTGTTCCACTCATGCCTCCCTAGGAACCGTTTAAACCGGTGTTATGTTCCTTGAATTTTGCGTCCCTAACACGGTTGGGGTTTATGGCCCCCCCTCGATAAACCGCTTAGCGCTAAAGCTTTTCCAGCAAGTCCCAACCTTGGTTTTACATTTGCTAATAACTAAAACTTGCATAGGGAGTTATAAACCCTTTCCTTAGTCAACAACCCAGGCCAGGGCTCCACATGAGTGTTGGTCCAAACAGGGGGTCCTGCAGGGCCACCTTGGGGAAACCCGAGGGCTAGTAAAAACCTGTAGCATCACCCATCCGGCCGTGGCCTGAGACGAGATACGCGCAGCTACTATCAGGGTGTCGGCACGCCGGGAGGACTTGCTGGATTAGTTTTACCTTAGTCGGAATATCTTGAGCACGGGATTCTAAGAATACTCGGGTCTTCCCACCTTGGAGTTGCGACTCCGCATATCGTGAGCTTGTGATGGGCTAAGTTGGGACACCCCTGCAGGGTTTTGATCTTTCGAAAGCCGTGCCCGCGGTTATGTGGCAGATGGGAATTTGTTAATATCCGGTTGTAGAAAACTTGACACTATGTTCATAATACACTACCAGCATGAGTAACCGTGACGGTCGCTTTCCGAAGGGGTGCGGGAAGTGAACACGGTGGGGTTATGTTTGACGTGCTTAGATAGGATCACTTCGTGATCACTTTGACGATCGTTGGCACTTCTCTTCTCGCTCTAAACACGTAAGCTAGTGCTAGTGCACCTGCAACCTTGTTCTTCAGCCTTGTTCCACACCCAAGGCTTAGATAGTTTTGCTACCCGGGAACGGGATTGCTGAGTCCTTTGTGGCTCATAGATTCTACACAACACCAGATGCAGGTACCGTGGTGAACTACACAGCTGGTGGTTCAGAGTTGTACTTGGAGTCCGACAAAGAACGTGGGCGATACTACGTGTCTTATCCATAGGATCAGTAGGGCTCTTACTAGGATGTTATGATCGGGACCTTGTGTTATTTATTTATGGTATATTTCATTTGGATCTTCGTCCGTAGTCGGACTCTGATGTTATTTGGATGATGACTGCTTATGTAATGTATCGTGTGACGTGGCGAGTGTAAGCCAACTACTATTTTGCAATTTCATCCCTCTTTTACATGAGTTGTGCAAAGATACCATACTTGAGATCATTCTGCCTTTAAGTTGTCCCTCGACACGTAGGAGGTATAATCTCATACTGGGCATTACAAGTTGGTAATCAGAGCCTTCTCCGGCCTAGGAGCCCCCACTGATTGACCGAATCATTGACGGTTGAGTCTAGGCACACACTTGAAAATGTTTTGAGTCCTATATATATATCGTAGAGTAGGATTTCTTTTACTCCTCATCCCTTTATCACTCTGGTGAGGACTCCTGACGATTACTTATCTCTTCTACACTAAAAAATTCACCAATTTTTTTAGGATCACGCGAGTATTGTTTGGATTGTTCCGATGTCTTTGTGACGAGAACATTGTTCTCGATGCCTCCTATCATTAGGGGTTGTGGCAGTGTCCCGGGGAGTTGAGCTCCGTGGTGTTGTCGTCGCAAATCTATCACAGCAGTTCTGGAATACTTAAGACGACCGACATAGAAAACTCTTCTATGCGGTTGGTGGCAAGATAACCCCGACATCACCCAGTACTGGGGAGGTAGTTTGGGAGTATTGCCATAGCTTGTATAGCAGATGCATTTCGAAGGTCCGAGGTAAACAATTTCCGAAATAACTGGTTATGTGTTGAAGGATGGATACAACTGGATGTAGGATTAGAGTTGAGTGCGCGGTGCTTCCCCTGTATCCCCAACACCTGATTGCATAACTGGAAACTTTCGGAAATTAATAGGTGGGTTCATCTAGTAGTTCGTAGGCATTCTTCCAACGAATGCATGATATGGAGTTCGGGGTTCTACATTGAGTGAAGTGGTTTTATGGGCATTTGTTCCGATCGGGAGTTGCATCTTAAAGGGTCCTTGGCTATGCTGAACCGGGGATTGCAAAACCCTTTTGTAACACATTCCATAAGCTTTCAGCACGAATATGTCGAACAAAGATTCTATCTTGTATTTGTTCTATCTGCTCCTTGTTGTTTTTATTTTACCTTTTTTTCTCCCAAGTGGCTTCTCAAGAAGATTGTTGTACCATTGAACCGTGGATTACATTCGTTCATTTTGTTCGGATGTTCTTGTGAGGACTTATGTTGCAATTCTAGCCGTTGATTCAACTTATATCTTTCAATCAATGGCTAATAGTTGTCATCTCATTCAGGATGGCTCCTAAGAAGGTTCCCAATGCTAACCCAGAGGGTGAAGAAGTTCCTGATCGTCCTCCTTCCCCTCCTCCTCCGTCTGAGGCCTGGAGAGCAATTATGCAAGTGACAAACGAGAACACCCAGATGCTTATGCAAATGATGTAGAACATTCAAGCAAATCAAGCAAATCAAGGTGGTCATGGGAACCAAGGCCAAGGCAATCTGTTCAATCAACCTCACTTTGCTACACTCAACCAGTTCCTGGCAAACCAACCGAAGTCTTTCAGTTACTGTGTGGATCCGCTAGATGCTGAAGACTGGATAACAGACATCAAGAAGCACTTTGAATGCAGTAACGTGAGACCTGAGGATTATGTCAAGTTTTCCGCCTTCCAACTGAAGGACCAAGCCGCCGATTGGTGGCAACAGTACAAAGATTCCAGAGGTGGACGTGAAATCTCGTGGACTGACTTCTGCAAGGATTTCCGCTCTCACCACATCCCAACTAGTGTCACCGAAGGCATGCGTGAGCAATTCCGCAACCTGAAGCAAGGCACCATGCCCATCTATCAATACAATGTCAAGTTCCAGAACCTTGTCCGCTATGCCAGGCAAGACATCCTAGATTCCAAGAGCAAGATTTATTAGTTCCGTGGTGGTCTAAAGGATGAACTCCAACTAGCTCTCACCTTGTTTGAGCCGGATGAATTTGGTCAATTCTATAACATAGCCCTTAAGCAAGAGGCAGCCTAGCTCAAGGTTGAAGCTTCCAAAAAGAGGATCAGAGATGTTGTCAACTCCTCTTCTTCCCAAGTGGTTGCAAAGCAGCAGAAGTTTTGGCTTCCACCTCCTCCAGTGCTCCGCCCTCCCAACAACAACAACAAAAACAACAAGCACTCTGGTGGTCGTGGCTTCTCCCACCCACCCAACCCAAGCAACCAGTCCAAGAATCACTTTCAAGCTTCAAAGTCAAGTGGTCCTTATCACCGTCCTCTCTCATAAGTGGTTTGCATGCACTCAGAAGGGTCACTATGCTAACAAGTGTCCCAACCCGAGGCGCCTTCCGCCTCCTCCCCCTGTCAGCACTGCTATTATCAAGCACAATCCAAAGCAAGCAAGAGTGAATCTGGTGAATGCAGCTCAAGTAGAGAATTCTTCAGATGTGATACTTGGTAACCTTCCAGTCAATCTTAAACCTGCTAAAGTTTTGTTTGATTCAGGTGCATCATGCTCTTTCATGTTCCATCCTTTCGCAACAAAGCATAATGTTGTCACCAAAAACTTGCCAAGGGAGTTATCAGTTATATCTCCGGGAAAATGAATGCATTCTAGTGTGTATGCTCCGGATATATCTATTTATATGGGTGATTACCGCTTCTTGGTTTCTCCAGTTATTCTTGGTAACTCCGACATTGACCTTATTCTTGGGATGGATTGGATCTCCAAGCATGATGCAAACATTGATTGTGCAAATAAGGAAGTCAAGCTTACTCATCCTGACGAAGACGTGATTATCTTCGCCTCTCAAGATAACACAATGAGGCTATTCTCTCTCAATGACAAGGGCGAGATTAATGCCATCTCTCAGATTCCGATGGTCAATGAGTATGAAGATGTTTTTTTTGAAGAGCTTCTAGGCATGCCTCCGCATCGTCAAGTTGAATTCGTTATTGAACTCGAGCCCGGTACCGAGCCAGCAAATCGCCGTCTGTACAAGCTCTCCCCTGATGAGTTGAAGGAGCTGAAGAAACAACTCGATGAGCAAGAGCGTATGGGTCTAATCAGGCCTAACACTTCTCCTTGGGGCTGTGGTGTTCTATTTGTCAAGAAGAAGGATGGCACGGAGCGCCTTTGCGTTGATTACCGACCATTGGACAAGAAGACAATAAAGGACAAGTATCCGCTCCCCAATATCAATGAATTGTTCGAGCAGCTCAAAGGAGCAAAGGTGTTCTCAAAGCTCGATCTCCGGATGGGTTATCACCAGATCCGTATCCGTGAAGAAGATATTCCCAAGACCGCATTCAGAACGAGTTTTGGCTCTTATGAATACACGGTCATGTCTTTTGGCCTCGCAAATGCTCCACCCACTTTCTCGAGGATGATGCACTTCATATTCAACCCCCACACCAATGAATTTGTTCTCGTCTATCTGGATGACATCTTGGTATTCTCCAAGAATGAAGAAGACCATGCCAAGCACCTCCGTTTGGTTCTGGACAGATTCCGTGAACACAAGTTCTATGCGAAGTTCTCCAAGTGTGAATTCTGGCTGGATAAAGTCTTATATCTTGGCCATATCATCTCTGCTGAGGGTATTTCTGTCAACCCCGAGAAAGTTGAAGCTATTGTCAACTGGGAACCCCCGCAGAACGTCAAGCAACTCCGAAGCTTCCTGGGTCTTGCTAGCTATTGCAGAAGGTTCGTTGAGAACTTCTCCAAGATTGCCAAGCCTCTCTCAAACTTGCTGCAGAAGAATGTCAAGTACAACTGGACTCCTGATTGTGATGTGGCATTGAAAACACTCAAAGAGAAGATCATTTCTGCTCCGGTCCTTACTCCTCCGGATGAGTCCAAGCCCTATGAAGTCTTCTGTGATGCTTCTTTACAAGGACTTGGTGTTGTTCTCATGCAAGACAAGAAGATTGTGGCATACACTTCTCGTCAGTTGAAACCAAATGAGAAGAACTACCCCACACATGATCTTGAGCTAGCAGCAGTGGTTCATGCCTTGATCACGTGGAGCCACCTTCTGTTGGGCAGAAAAGTGGACATCTTCACCGATCACAAGAGCTTGAAGTACATCTTCACACAGCCGAACCTGAACCTTCACCAGACTCGTTGGGTTGAGATGATCCAAGAGTATGATCCAAGCATTGAGTACACACCTGCCAAGGCCAATGTCATTGCAGATGCCTTGAGCAGAAAGGCATATTGCAACAGTCTCCTTCTCAAGCCGTTTCAGCCTGAGCTTTGTGAATCATTCAGGAAGCTCAACCTCCAAGTTGTTCTGCAAGGCTTTCTTGCAAATCTTCAAGTTGCTCCTACCTTGGAAGATCAGATTCGTGAGGCCCAACTAAGTGATGCTATTGTGCAGAAAGTGAAACGTGGTATTGCTAAGGGTACTCCCAAATACAAGTGCTATCGTGTTGATGAGAAAGAAACCTTGTTCTTTGAGGACAGAATTGTGGTTCCCAAGGGTGATCTCAGGAAGCTCATAATGAACGAAGCACATGACTCCCTCCTCTCGATTCATCCCGGAAGTTCCAAGATGTACCAAGACCTCAAGCAATCTTACTGGTGGACTCACATGAAAAGGGAGATCGCCCAATTCGTGAATGAATGTGATGTCTACAGAAGAGTGAAGGCAGAGCATCAACGTCCAGCCGGTCTCCTCCAACCTCTACCTATTCCCGAGTGGAAATTCGACCACATTGAAATAGATTTCGTCACTGGGTTTCCTAAGTCCAAGAAGGGGAATGATGCTATCTTTGTAGTCATTGGCAAGCTAACCAAAGTAGCTCACTTCCTTCCCGTTAAAGAATCCATCAATGCAGCTCAGTTGGCAGAGTTGTACACTTCCAGAATTGTTTCGTTGCATGGCATTCCTCAAGTAATCTCCTCAGACCGTGGAAGTTTGTTCACATCCAAGTTCTGGGACTCCTTTCAGTCAGCCATGGGCACAAAGATCCGTTTCAGCACTGCGTTTCACCCTCAGACTAGTGGTCAAGTCAAAAGAGTGAACCAGATCCTCGAAGACATGCTCAGAGCTTGTGTCATCTCTTTTGGCATGAAGTGGGAAGATTGTCTTCCATTTCCCGAGTTTTCTTACAACAACAGTTTCCAAGCAAGTGCCGGCAAAGCTCCTTTTGAAATCCTCTATGGCAGAAAGTGCCGTACCCCTCTCAACTGGTCAGAGACTAGTGAACGTCAACTTCTTGGCAATGATTTGATCTCAGAAGCCGAAGAAATGTGCAAAGTCATACGTGAGAATCTCAAAGCCGCTCAATCGCGTCAAAATAGTTACTATGACGGCAAAAATCGTGATTTGGCTTTCGACAATGGGGATCATGTCTATCTCCGTGTTTCTCCTATGAAAGGAATCAAAGATTCGGTATCAAAGGAAAGCTTGCTCCTAGATATGTGGTCCCTTTCAAGATTCTTGGCAAAAGAGGCGATCTAGCCTATCAACTTGAGCTCCCGTCCAACTTTGCAAATGTTCATGATGTGTTTCATGTGTCTCAACCCCGCAAGTGCTTCAAGACACCTGAACACACCATTCCGTTCGAAGAGATTGATCTTCAACAAGACTTATCTTATCATGAGCACCTTGTTGCTATTCTTGAGTAAACTGAGCGCAAAACCCGCAACAAGTCAATCAAGTTCTTGAAAGTTAAGTGGTCACACCATACCGACCGAGAAGCTACGTGGGAACAAGAAGATCACCTTCGTTCCGAGTATCCTTCCTTCTTCCAGTCCTAGATCTCGGGATGAGATCTTTTTATAGTGTAGGAGAGTTTGCAATGTCCCAAATGTAACACTTTCCTATAATGGCAATAAAGCTTCCTCTTTGATCCTTGTCATTATCCTTGGGGGTCCTTCTCTTTTATTTTATTTGCATTGCATACCTTTTATTATTTTTGCATTCTTGCAATGCTCATCATCATATCATCATGGCATCATAGTTTAATTTCTTTTGTGCATTGTGAGACCTTGTGATGTGTTGTTGTGTGTGGGTTCAAGCTATCCTAGCTAAAACCCTACCCCTCTCCCTCTTTTTCTTCTTCTTCTTTTCTTCTTATTCTTCTCCTTCTTTCTCTCTGGCCTCTTCTTTGATCCATTTTGCAAGCCACCTAACAAGTGCCATAGTGGTCCTTCCTTCTCCTTTAAATCTTGCACAATGTGAGAAACTGTAATGCCCAGGATGGAGTTATACCTCCTACGTGTCGAGGCACGACTTAAAGGCATAAATCCATCCTAGAATGATCTCAAGTTCGGTAATCTTTGCACAACTCATGTAAAAGAGGGGATAGTAAACAGAAAATAGTTGGCTTACACTCGCCACGTCACAGAATTACAGTACAAGTCTCAATCATCATACATTAAGAACATCACAACCCTCTAAGGGCAAAATCCAAATGTCAAAGTACCAAACTTAGATAAATAAACCACAGGCGGATCGAATCCTAGTAAGAGTCTCCACTACTGATCATCCGGGTAGCGCACATAGTACCGACTATGCTCCTCGTCGTACTCCCAATCCAGCTCGGTGCCATCACCTGGATAGCTCACAACTGGACCTGCATCTGGTGTGTGAAGTAACTGTGAGCCACAGAGGACTCAGCAATCCCGTCTCCGGGTAACAAGACTATCTAAGCCTTTGGGTGAGGATAAGGCTGAAGAAAAGAATAAGTGTCTGCAGCAGCAACTAGCAACTAACTTACGTGAGTGAGAGCGAGAAGAGAAAGCCTCGGCGAGAAGTGATCACGAGGTGATCCTAGCTACAAGCTCAGCAAACATAACCCCTCCGTGTTCAACTTCCGAATCCCTATTCGGAAATTGACAGTCACGGAACACACGCTGGTAGTGCATTAGAAACATTGTGTCAGGTTATCTACAACCGGAATTAACAAGCTCCCATCTGCCACATAACTGCAGGCACGGCTTTCGAAAGTTCAAACCCTGCAGGGGTGTTCCAACTGGACCCATTACAAGCCCACGATCCGCGGAGTCGCAACTCCAAAGTGGGAAGACCCGAGTATCCTCGGAATCCTGTGCTCAA
>LR738716.1:327312682-327328418 GCA_902687465.1 Secale cereale
TTGAGTCTTGTGGGAAAAGTGCACAAACCTCTGCAGAGTGTACAAACTGATCATGAATAGCCGTGTCCCCGGTTATGGATATCTGGTACTTGAATTATTGGTTGATCTCATCACTTTATAATTTAATTTGTTGGGTAAATGATGAACTTTTAATTTGGGATTGAGTTGGAGGTACCTTCTCAATGATTTTCAACCAACATGATAGTTAAAATAAAATGTATTCCTTTCTTGTAGGGAAAATTGGCTTTACGCAAAAACTTGAACCTTAGAGCCTCCACGAGCCAAATATGCATATAGTATAGCCTTTATTTTGTTACTTGCATCCTTGTGTTATCTTGTTAGCATATTCCATGTGCTGACCCGTTTTCGGGCTGCAACATATTACGTTGCAGACTTTTCAGATGAGGAATAAGACGTGCTAGGTCGTTTGTCATGCACTCAGCTATGCCGTTGGAGTTGATGGACTCACTTATCTTCCAAGCCTTCCGCTGTTATTTTGTTAGATGGCCTTAAGCCATAGATTTTTGTAATAAGTTCTCATTGGAGACATTCGATGTAATAAGTGTGTGATTGCCACTCTGTTATAAATCCTTCAAGTACTGTGTGTGTCAGCATTACCGATCCAGGGATGACACAGAACACAGAGAAGTCAGTCCATTCGGATCGTGGTCGCTACAAAGATGGTATCAGAGCACACGCTGAATGTAGGACACGAGCACTAAGACAGACCCTAGATCACTTTTCTCTACTCATTTCTGACTTCTCTCCATTTTCTACTTCTTTAGGATGGTGGACCCAAGGAACAAGTTCACTCAACCGGATGAAGACACACCATTTGTACGACACTTGAAGGAAGTCACTAGGTACCTGAACATAGGAATACCAAGCTTCACCGGGACCTACACCGCCACTTTACCGGAGGAGGAACAATGGAGCATTCAAGTTCAAATTCCCGGAAGAACCTTCGCACCATCCACTGAGCCAATAGAGTTTTCTTTTGAAGCGCCGACCTGGAGCCTAGGCAAGAGCATGGCCGCCCACATCACAATGGGAAGGATCGGAGAAGTCACAAGCAGGAGCTGAAGGACACCATCTACCAGATTTGTGGACGCCGAGATGAGAGTTGGGATATAATCATCACCCGGAAGGATAGGTCCATTGCAGTGTTCATCCAGGAGTTGAACCAGCACATTCGATGACAGGAGCACCAGATGTGCGCTGGGATGATAGAATTGAAGAAGGCACTAAACAGGAATTTGGAGCTAGAAGAAGAACTTAAGTCTACTCGTGACGGATACGAGGAGGAGATGTTGATACTAGTGCAGAAGAATGATGATTTGACAAGGAAGCTAGGAGTATTCATGGGAGATCCAGCACCAGGAGGTGAAGAAGAGGAAGAAAAACCCAAGGAAATTCCTCCCGAAGATTACATTATCATCGACGACACGGATTCAGAACCCGATGATAGTAAAGACGAAGACTATGAAGATGAAGCTGGAGCAGACATCATGGAATCTTCCGCCGATCAATATTTTTAGATGACCACCCTGTGACTAGCAGTTACCCCCACATAGTAGTATTTAGAGCACTTTTGTAACATTAGTTAGATTTGTAAGATCTTGCTTGAAATTGATTGGTGTGATATGATTGTGTTTGTCTCATGTGCATATGGGTAGTGATTTTCCCTTAGACCTCAATTCTTTTCTAATCTCTTCCCTCTACACCCATCAGATGCCTCCAAGACATGAGCCCGGATTTGAGTTTCCCCCTGAGCTCACCCAGTTGATCCAGCAGCAGAACACCCTGATGCAACTACTTGTCCAGAACACTCAGAACAACCAGAACAACAACAACAACCCTCCACCACCACCACCCGTGGACAACCTGACACGTTTCCTAAGGTTGCAACCACTAGTGTTTGCTAGCAACATTGAACCAACAGTGGCTGATGACTGGCTATGCAAGATTGGAAGGGATTTGACCACCGCCAATTGCTCGGATGCTGAGAAGGTGCGATTTGCCGCACACCAGTTATCTGGACCAGCCGCAGCATGGTGGGTGAATTACACAGCCACTTTCCCCATAGGCAATGTCACTTGGGAGCAGTTTCAGCAAGCTTTCCGTACTGCCCATGTTTCAACTGGAGCAATGAGCATGAAGAAGCGGGAGTTTCGCAACTTGCACCAAGGAAACCGTACTGTAGCTCAGTACGTGGATGAGTTTAGTACCCTATCTCGTTATGCCCCAGATGATGTGGCCACAGATGCCGCTAAGCAGGAGAGGTTTATGGAAGGGCTGAATGATGAGATGAGCGTACAGTTGATGGTGGCAACTTTCTACAACTACCAGGAGTTGGTAGATAAAGCTCTTATGATTGAAGGGAAGCAGCAGCAGATTGAAAGCCGCAAGAGGAAGTATGGACAAGGAAGGAATAATTCTGGAGCCCAGCAGAAGCCCCGATTCTCTCCGAATTCGGGAGGATATACCCATAACCATGGAATTCCCCACAACCACAATGGCCCTAAGAATGGAAATGGGAACGGAGCAAGTAGTAACCAGAGCCGCTCTACCCCGTCCACACCCGCCAAGAAGGATTTCAGCCATATCACATGTTTCTAGTGCGGGAAGAATGGACATTATGCCACAGACTGCCCTGAAGCTAAGAATGGGAACGGTAATGGAAGCGCCGGGAAGAAACCCAACCCGTTCAATAAAGGACAAGTGAACCACGTGACCGTGGAGGAGGTAGAAGAGCAACCAGATGTTGTTGTCGGCAAGTTTTTGGTTAAGACATTTACCGCAATAGTTCTTTTTTATACCGGTGCATCGCATTCATACATTTCAAGGGGATTTGTAAATAGACATAGGATGTCCACCTGAGTTCTTAAGACCCCCATGTTAGTAAGTTCACCAGGATCAGAGTATATGGCACACCAAGGATGTTTTCAGACGCCATTGATCATAGGATGCCATACTTTCCCCTCCGACCTAATAGTTTTGGAGTCACAAGGATTGGATGTGGTATTAGGTATGGATTGGCTATCCAAGTATGGAGGTAATATCAATTGTGGTGGTAAGTCTATTTTGCTCACCACCCCGGAGGGAAAAAGGATTAAGTATGTATCTAGGCATTCGCCTATAAGGACCCAAGTACATTCTCTCACGGGAGTTGTTCAGGAGGAAGTGCCAGTAGTAAAGGATTATCCGGATGTGTTCCCAGAGGTGTTACCTGGCATGCCACCGGATAGAGATATTGAGTTTTCGATAGAGTTGTTGCCTGGCACCGGACCAATATCTAAGAGACCGTATCGGATGCCAGCGAATGATCTGGAGGAGATCAAGAAGCAGATTAAGGAGTTATTGGAGAAAGGTTTTATTCGCCGAAGTTCATCACCTTGGGGAGCCCCGATGCTTTTGGTTGAGAAGAAGGATGGATCATTAAGAATGGTCTTTGATTATCGTGCGCTGAATGAAGTGACTATTAAGAATAAGTACCCGTTGCCGATGATCAATGATTTGTTCGACCAACTCCAGGGAGCGAAAGTATTCTCCAAGATCGATCTACGATCTGGATACCACCAGTTGAAGATCCGAGAGAAGGATATACCTAAGACAGCCTTCACCTCCCGATACAGGCTATATGAGTATACGGTTATGTCATTTGGATTGACTAATGCCCATGCCTACTTCATGAGTATGATGAACAAGGTGTTCATGGAGTTCTTGGATAAGTTCATCGTGGTATTCATAGATGATATTCTCGTATACTCTAAGGATGAAGAGGAACATGCAGAGCATTTGCGTTTGGTACTGGAGAAGCTCAGAGAACATCAGTTGTATGCCAAGTTTAGCAAATGCGAGTTTTGGTTGAAGGAAGTCGGATTCCTAGGGCATGTTATATCGGGAGAGGTATAGCAATGGACCCCCGTCAAAGTGCAGGCAGTCACTGAATGGTTGGCACCCACTTTAGTTGGAGAGATCCACAGTTTTCTTGGACTCGCGGGATACTACCGGAGGTTCATAGAAATTTCTCCAAGATTGCAAAGCCAATGACGACATTGTTGAAGAAAGGAGACGAAGTTCGATTGGACTGAAGAGTGTGAAGAAATTTTCCAAGAGTTGAAGAAACGGTTGACGACAGCCCCAGTGCTGATATTGCCAGATATACGCAAGGATTTCCAAGTGTACTACGACGCTTCACGCTTAGGACTTGGAGGAGTACTTATGGAGGATGGAAGAGTTGTTCCTATGCATCTCGACAACTGCGACCGCGCGAGTTGAATAACGCGACGCACGATCTGGAGTTAGCAGCTGTAGTGCACGCACTAAAAACCTGGAGACACTTCCTTATTGGAAATCGTTGTGATGTGTACATGGATCACAAGAGTTTGAAGTACATTTTCACATAGAAGGAGCTGAACCTCAGACAGAGGAGGTGGTTGGAGCTTATAAAGGATTATGACATGAAGTTGCGCTATCACCCAGGAAAGGCCAATGTTGTGGCAGACGCGTTGAGTCGGAAGAGCTATGCGAATACCCTAATAAAAGGGGATTGCCACAGGAGCTAGCAGAACATCGCAGGGAGCTTCGTTTGGAGATAGTTCCTAGAGGTTTCGTTGCAACGTTGGAGGTTCACTCAACAATGCTGGGAAAGATACGTGAAGCCCAGAAGGATGATAAGGAGATTGCCGAGATAAGGAAAAGGATGGGTGAAGGAAAAGCCAAGGGATTTCGTGAGGATGAGCACGACACCTTGTGGTTTGAGGATCGAATCTATGTGCCCAACGACCCGGAGATCAGGAAGTCGATACTGCAGGAAGCACATGATTCGCCATACTCGATACACCCCGGAAACACCAAGATGTATTTGGATTTGAAGGAACGTTTTTGGTGGACGGGAATGAAGAAGGATATTGCCGAGTATGTAGCCGTATGTGATGTATGCCAAAGAGTAAAGGCAGAACATTAGAAGCCAGCAGGATTGTTGCAGCCTATGCCGATACCCGAATGGAAGTGGGAGAAGCATGGCATGGATTTTATCATTGGATTGCCCAGGACCAAAGCAAGATATGACTCAATCTGGGTAGTGGTAGATCGATTGACGAAGGTAGCCCATTTTATCCCAGTGAAAACCACATACACCAGTGCGAAGTTGGCCAAGATATACATGACCAGGATAGTATGTCTGCACGGAGTTTCGAGGACCATTGTATCAGTTAGAGGAACACAGTTCACCTCAAAGTTTTGGCATCAGCTACACCAAACTTTGGGAACGAGGCTGGAATTCAGCACAGCTTTTCATCCGTAGACCGATGGACAGACCAAGAGAGTCAACCAGATCCTGGAGGACATGTTGAGAGCCTGTGCGTTAGATTATGGATCTAGTTGGGATGATAATTTGCCCTACGCGGAGTTCTCGTACAACAACAGTTAACAGGCCAGTTTGAAGATGGCATCGTTCGAGGCATTGTATGGAAGGAGATGCCGAACATTGTTAATGTGGGATGAAGTTGGAGACCGACAGTTGTTTGGACCAGACTTGATCAAAGAGTCTGAGGAGAAGGTGAAGTTGATTCGGGATAGATTGAAGGCAGCTCAGTCCAGACAAAAGAGTTATCCAGACTCAAAGTGCAAGGAGATAGCCTATGAGATCGGAGATAGAGTGTACTTGAGAGTATCGCCTCTACGAGGAGTTAAACGTTTCGGAGTTAAAGGAAATCTAGCCCCGAGATTTATGGGACCTTACCGTGTTTTGGAACGCATGGGAGAGGTTGCCTATAAGTTGGAATTGCCCGAAGGATTGTCAGGAGTGCACAACATGTTTCACGTTTCACAGCTTAAGAAGTGCCACGCGAAGATGGCTGATATTCCGCTTAGAGACACAGTACCCCTAGAAGCAATTCAGTTTGACAGTGATTTGACCTACGAGGAGAAGCCTGTTAAGATCCTCGAATTTTCGAGCAGAGTCATCCGCAGTAAGGTTATCAAGTTTTGCAAAGTTTAGTGGAGTCACCACACCGAGGAAGAAGCCACCTGGGAACGAGAAGATGATCTATGAAAGGACCACCCACACCTGTTCTCTAGCCAAGTTGAATCTCGAGGGCAAGATTCATTCTAAGGGGGGGGGTAGGTTTGTAACATCCCAAATTTTCAATTTGGAATGTTATACATAGATCATACTGCATTGCATGCTCTTTTCATTTTTGTTGTGGCATTCCTCGAAATTCTAAGCAACTCAAGGACCTACGGAGAGAGTTGGGAATTTTACCGTTTTCGTATTTGAGTTCGCTCGAATACCGGTACGAGGACAGTGTGGTTTTAATTATTTTTCTCTCCTAAAAATATTTCGAAATGCAATATATGAGAGGAGATAACGTGACTTCTCCAAAATAACAGAAATATTGGAGGAAAAATGTTAAAATCACTTTTGGTATTTTTTTCTGGATTTAATTGCGATTTTATTTGCATAGGAAAAATGTGCTTTTCAAAATTGCATTTAGGTCCCGGAAAAATGTTCACTTTGTCCTAAATATTATTAGAGGACGGTGAAAATTTATTTCGGGATTTTTGGAGTCCGTTTAGTATTTCTTTCGTTAGTTTTGCTACGTCAGGACTCTTTTAGAAAAAAAATGAACTGACTCCGGGCCGTATTTGGCCATGACTCTGGCCCTTATAAGTACCCCGCCCCCGGCCCGCTAGCCGAACCCCAGCTGCCAGCCCCGCCCGAACCCTAAGCCGCGCCGCCGCCTGCCTCACGCCGCCGCCGCCGCCGCGCCGCACGCCGCCGCCGCTGCACCCCGCCGCCGCATCCCGCCGCCCCGCCGCCACCCCACAGCCGTCGCGCCGCCGCGCCGGAGCCGCCGGACTTCCGCCGCCGCCGAGGTAGCAACCACCACCGCCGTCGGTTTTTCTCCAAAAGCCGATCGGTTTGTTTTTAGGAAAACCCTAGATCTGTTTTTTTAGGTTTTAGATCGGTTTTCTTTGGTTTAGTTATTTAGCGGACGTTCCTCCGTACGTTCGTTCTCGTTCGTTAGCCGCAGACAGCGAACGCTCGTTCGTTAGTCTGTTCGTCAGTTTTATTTTTTGGGGTTTTTATCCGTGATTATTCCGATCGCGATTTCTGCCCTGATCTTGTTTTTCGTTTTTCTTTTCGCTCGAGAGTCGGAATCAGGTGATTCAAAATCGCAGATCTTTGTCTCGACGCCCTCTTTCCGTTTAATCAACTTGAACAAAGTTTTGGCTACATTAAAATTGGACTTTAGACCAATTAGTAACCAGAGCACGTTTCTTTCGCAGTTTGAGTTTCGTTGCTTATTTCGATTTGATTCTTTTTGCAAACCGGAGTTCTTAAGTTGAACTTTCTGGTTGGATCTTATCTTTTGGAGTTTTGTTTGTGCATCATTGCTTGTTTTCTTATGTATGCTATTGTTTGCTTGCGATAGAATACCCGGACTGTGAAGCGTGCTACTACGAGTCTCTAGGTTTTGCGAATCGTCATCAAGGCAAGTAACACTTTGATCATGCTTTTATTACCCAGTTTTTATGCATTAGATCAAACCCTCACACATTACATAAATTGTGGGACTGGGAAGTAGATTGAGGTAGAACCTATTACCTGCATTATTTTCAAACCCTTGGGAGTTACTTCTACGTTTGCTTAGGTTGCTATGCTATGCTCGTAGATGTGGTTTGGGTTTGAGTGAAATCCATGAAAGATGTGAGTTGTTAATTAAGGATTCAACTTAAGGTGGATACTTGAATACACATCTGGGTGGATTGGTTGCAGGGCACCTAGAGAATCCAGTGTTGTCCTAGGAAATCCCGGGGTTCCATGTGATTTTTCCTATGGAATGCCACCCAGGCTCAAAGGGATCATAAAATTATTCATGCTAGAAACTTCCGTGTGCAGCCACACGCCAATATGGGCTCTGGCATAGTTGCGTAAGTTGTGGGAAACCTTTCCGTGATGGGCTAGCAGATGTAGAGGGATTGTAGGTGTACCGGCCTATCTATCCGGTTAAGGGGACCTCTTCGGAAAGACCGTGTCTCGGTCATCCGTTTCTCAAACACCATGAAGTGCAAGAAACCAAACGAAGGCGATTGAGTATTGTGGGAAAAGTGCACAAACCTCTGCAGAGTGTACAAACTGATCATGAATAGACGTGTCCCCGGTTATGGATATCTGGTACTTGAATTATTGGTTGATCTCATCACTTTATAATTTAATTTGTTGGGTAAATGATGAACTTTTAATTTGGGATTGAGTTGGAGGTACCTTCTCAATGATTTTCAACCAACATGGTAGTTAAAATAAAATGTATTCCTATGTTGTAGGGAAAATTGGCTTTACGCAAAAACTTGAACCTTAGAGCCTCCACGACCCAAATATGCATATAGTATAGCCTTTATTTTGTTACTTGCATCCTTGTGTTATCTTGTTAGCATATTCCATGTGCTGACCCGTTTTCGGGCTGCAACATATTACGTTGCAGACTTTTCAGACGAGGAATAAGACGTGCTAGGTCGTTTGTCATGCACTCAGCTATGCCGTTGGAGTTGATGGACTCACTTATCTTCCAAGCCTTCCGCTGTTATTTTGTTAGATGGCCTTAAGCCATAGATTTTTGTAATAAGTTCTCATTGGAGACATTCGATGTAATAAGTGTGTGATTGCCACTCTGTTATAAATCCTTCAAGTACTGTGTGTGTCAGCATTACCGATCCAGGGATGACACAGAACACAGAGACTTCGGTCCATTCGGATCGTGGTCGCTAAAATGTGATTTCTGGGACTTAGTAATTTTCAGACAAGGGAAAAAAACACAACAGAGCGCAATATAGTAAAACGTCGCGCGGCGGGGAATAGGGTGGTGCTCACCATGGGCTCGGCCCGGTCAAAAGGAGATGTTGGGCCGCCCGGAGCTGGGCCTAGCCTGGCTGCGCCTTGGCCTGTTCGGCCCACGCTTAAGGAGGCCGGCCCGGAGGTGGCATGGGCGTCGTCCTCCCCCTACTCGCTCGAGCAGGAGAGGCGACCGAGGCAGGGCGGCGGCGCCCAGCGTTGACTCGCCGACGAGGAGGGCGAGGGTCGGTCGGAGCTATGGGATCGGGCGGATCCGGGGCCGGGATCCCCAAATCCGGCGGTGGCTCGGCAACTGGAGGCGGCGCGGAGGCGGCTCGCCGGCGCCGGGCGACGCCGGAGCCGGCATCGGGCGGTGCGGTGGAGCGGCGGCCGGCGGCGGGGGCCGCACCGGCGGATCAGCGGCGGGGTGCAGAGCAGCCCCGGAGGCTCGGGTGGAGGAGGAGCAGCCGCGGGCCGGGGGTGGGGGTACCCGGATCGGGCCTCGCGGGCCCAGCCGGCGGGGAAGTGGGCGCGACGAGGGGCCTACCCGGTGATGACACGTGGCGGCGGCGGTGGTCGGACACGTCCGGTCGGGTTGGACGTGTCCGGCGGCGGCAGGGAGGAGGTTGCTAGGGTTTGCCCAAAAAATGGACGTGGGGGACTAATTTATAGGCATAGGGAGCTAGGAGACTCCAAATGGGGAGCGGTTTTTGGCCACACGATCATGATTCGACGACCGAGATGATGGGAGTGGTTGTGCTGGGTTAGTAGGCTGTTGTGGAGGGGGGTCTTGGGCCTTAAAGAAGAGGTTCTTTTAGCCCACTAGGTTTACCGTTGGAGTACCAAACGAACTCCAAACGCGACGAAACTTGACAGGCAGCCTACACGTACCAAAACAACAACGCACGACAAGTCTCACCTCATTACAGAAATGTTACACGACCACACATGAAAGAAGGACTCGAGGATGCCACGGCACGTGTGTGAGTGTCGGAATTCGAAACGGACAACGGGAAGAGACGAGTGGGACTGGGTGCAAGTGACAACACGAATGCAATGCAATGGACATAACAACATTACATGGGTGAAATGCACACACGTACACGACAAAATGAAGAAACCCGAAATGAAGAAGAGCCCAGAATGGAATTGATGAAGTCAAAGTTTCATATATTGCCACAAATGGAAAGTGTTACATCTGGGGCATTACAAACTCTCCTCTACTACGAAAAGATCTCGTCCCGAGATCTAGGACAGGAAGAAGGAAGGGTACTCGGAACGAAGGTGATCTTCTCGTTCCCACGTAGCTTCTCGGTCGGTATGGTGTGACCACTTAACTTTGAAGAACTTGATGGACTTGTTGCGGGTCTTGCGCTCAGTTTCTTCAAGAATAGCAACGGGGTGCTCACGGTAAGACAAGTCTTGTTGAAGATCAATCTCCTCGAACAGACTGGTGCGTTCAGGTGTCTTGAAGCACTTGCGGAATTGAGACACATGAAACACATCATGAACATTTGCAAAGTTAGCGGGGAGCTCAAGTTGATAGGCTAGATCGCCTCTTTTGCGAAGAATCTTGAAAGGGCCCACGTATCTAGGAGCAAGTTTTCCTTTGATACCGAATCTATGGGCTCCTTTCATAGGAGAAACACAGAGATAGACATGATCCCGATGTCGAAGGCCAAATCACGATGCTTGCCGGCATAGTAACTCCTTTGACGTGATTGAGCGGCCTTGAGATTCTCACGTATGACTTTGCACATCTCTTTGGCTTCTGAGATCAAGTCATTGCCAAAAAGTTGACGTTCACCAGTCTCGGACCAGTTGAGCGGGGTACGGTACTTTCTGCCATAGAGGATTTCAAAAGGAGCTTTGCTGGCACTTTCTTGGAAGCTGTTGTTGTAAGAGAACTCGGCAAACGGGAGACTATCTTCCCACTTCATGCCAAAAGAGATGACACAAGCTCTGAGCATGTCTTCGAGGATCTGGTTCACTCTTTCGACTTGACCACTAGTCTGAGGGTGAAACACAGTGCTGAAACGGATCTTAGTGCCCATGGCTGACTGAAAGGAGTCCCAAAACTTTGATGTGAACAAACTTCTAGGGTCTGAGGAGATAACTTGGGGAATGCCATGTAATGACACAATTCTGGAAGTGTACAACTCTGCCAACTGAGCTGCATTGATGGATTCTTTGACTGGAAGGAAGTGAGCAACTTTGGTTAGCTTGTCAATCACAACAAAGATAGCATCATTCCCTTTCTTGGACTTAGGAAACCCAGTGACAAAATCCATTTCAATGTGGTCGAATTTCCACTCGGGAATAGGAAGAGGTTGGAGGAGATCGGCTGGACGTTGATGCTCTGCCTTCACTCTTCTGCAGACATCACATTCATTCACGAATTGGGAAATCTCCCTTTTCATGCGAGTCCACCAGTAAGATTGCTTGAGGTCTTGGTACATTATGGAACTTCCGGGATGAATCGAGAGGAGGGAGTCATGTGCTTCGTTCATTATGAGCTTCCTGAGATCACCCTTGGGAACCACAAGTCTGTCCTCAAAGAACAAGGTGTCTTTCTCATCAATGCGATAGCACTTGTATTTGGCAGTACCCTTAGCAATACCATGTTTCACTTTCTGCACCATAGCATCACTGAGCCGGGCCTCACGGATCTGATCTTCCAAGGTAGGAGCCACTTGAAGATTTGCAAGAAATCCTTACGGAACAACTTGGAGGTTGAGCTTCCTGAATGATTCACAAAGCTCAGGCTGAAACGGCTTGAGAAGGAGACTGTTGCAATATGCCTTTCTGCTCAAGACATCTGCAATGACATTGGCCTTGCCAGGTGTGTATACGATGCTTGGATTATACTCTTGGATCATCTCAACCCAACGAGTCTGGCGAAGGTTCAGGTTCGGCTGTGTGAAGATGTACTTCAAGCTCTTGTGATCGGTGAAGATGTCCACTTTTCTGCGCAACAGAAGGTGTCTCCACGTGATCAAGGCTTGTACCACTGCTGCTAGCTCGAGATCATGTGTGGGGTAGTTCTTCTCATTTGGTTTGAATTGACGAGAAGTGTGTGCCACAATTTTCTTGTCTTGCATTAGAACACCACCAAGTCCTTGAAGAGAAGCATCACAGAATACTTTGTAGGGCTTGGACTCATCTGGAGGAGTAAGAACTGGAGCAGAGATGAGCTTTTCTTTGAGTGTTTTGAATGCCACATCACAATCAGGAGACCAGCTGTACTTGACATTCTTCTGTAGCCAGTTTGAGAGAGGCTTGGCAATCTTGGAGAAGTTCTCAATGAACCTTCTGCAATAGCTAGCAAGACCAAGGAAGCTTCGGAGTTGCTTGACGTTCTGTGGGGGTTCCCAGTTGACGATAGCTTCAACTTTCTCGGGGTTGACAGAAATCCCCTCAGCGGAGATGATATGGCCAAGATATAAGACCTTATCTAGCCAGAATTCGCATTTAGAGAACTTCGCACAGAACTTATGTTCACGGAGTCTGTCCAGAACCAAACGGAGGTGCTTGGCATGGTCTTCTTCATTCTTGGAGAATACCAAGATGTCATCCAGATAGACGAGAACAAATTCGTTGGTGTAGGGGTTGAATATGACGTGCATCATCCTCAAGAAGGTGGGTGGAGCATTTGCGAGGCCAAAAGACATGACCGTGTATTCATAGGAGCCGTAGCTTGTTCTGAATGCGGTCTTGTGAATATCTTCTTCTTGGATACGGATCTGGTGATAACCCATCCGGAGATCGAGCTTTGAGAACACCTTTGGTCCTTTGAGCTGCTCGAACAATTCATTGATATTGGGGAGCGGATACTTGTTCTTTATTGTCTTCTTGTTCAATGGACGGTAATCAACGCAAAGGCGCTCCATGCCATCCTTCTTCTTGACAAATAGAACACCATAGCCCCAAGGAGAAGTGCTAGGCCTGATTATACCCATACGCTCTTGCTCATCGAGTTGTTTCTTCAGCTCCTTCAACTCATCAGGGGAAAGCTTGTACGGACGCCGACATGCTAGCTCGGTACCGGGCTCGAGTTCAATGACAAATTCAACTTGACGATGCGGAGGCATGCCTGGAAACTCTTCAGGGAAAACATCTTCATACTCATTGACCACCAGAATTTGAGAGATGGCATTAATCTCTCCCTTGTCATTGAGAGAGAATAGCCTGATTGTGTTATCTCGAGAGGCGAAGATAATCACGTCTTCGTCAGGATGAGTAAGCTTGACTTCATTATTTGCACAATCAATATTGGCATCATGCTTGGAGAGCCAATCCATCCCAAGAATAAGATCAATGTCGGAGTTGCCGAGAATAACCGGAGAAACCAGAAAATTGTAATCGCCCATGTGAATAGATATATCCGGAGCATACAAGCTAGAAGACATTAACTTCCCCGGAGAAGTAACTTGCAACGTTTGAGGTAATGGTAATGTGCCCACATTGTGCTTGAATGCAAATGGATATGACATGAAAGAACATGAAGCACCTGAATCAAACAAAACTTTAGCAGGTTTAAGATTGACTGGAAGGTTACCAAGTATCACATCTGAAGAGTTCTCTGCTTGAGCTGCATTCATCAGATTCACTCTTGCTTGCTTTGGATTGTGCTTGACAATAGCAGTGCTGACAGGTGGAGGAGGCGGAAGGCGCCTTGGGTTGGGACACTTGTTAGCATAATGACCCTTCTGAGTGCACTTGTTACAAACCACTTCTGAGAGAGGACGGTGATAAGGAGCACTTGACTTCGAAGCTTGAAAGTAATTCTTGGACTGATTGCTTGGGTTGGGTGGGTGGGAGAAACCACGGCCACCAGAATGCTTGTTGTTGTTGTTGGGAGGGCGGAGCACTGGAGGAGGTGGAAGCCAAAACTTATGCTGCTTTGCGACCACTTGGGAAGAAGAGGAGGAGCTGACAGCATCTCTGATTCGCTTTTTGGAAGCTTCAACCTTGTGCTGGGATGCCTCTTGCTTAACTGCCATGTTATAGAATTGATCAAATTCATCCGGCTCAAACAAGGTGAGAGCTAGCTGGAGTTCATCCTTCAGACCACCACGGAACTGATAAATCTTGCTCTTGGCATCTGGGATGTCTTGCTTGGCATAGCGGGCAAGGTTCTGGAACTTGACATTGTATTGATAAACGGACATGGTGCCTTGCTTCATGTTGCGGAATTGCTCACGCATACCCTCGATGACACTAGTTGGAATGTGGTGGGAGCGTAAATCCTTGCAGAAGTCAGTCCACGAGATTTCACGTCCTTCTCTGGAATCTTTGTACTGCTGCCACCAATCAGCGGCTTGGTCCTTGAGTTGGAAGGCGGCAAACTTGACATAATCCTCAGGTCTCACGTTACTGCACTCGAAATGCTTCTTGATATCTGTTATCCAGACTTCAGCATCTAGCGGATCCACACAGTAACTGAATGACTTTGGTTGGTTTGCCAGGAATTGGTTGAGAGTAGCAAAGTGAGGTTGGTTGAACAAATTGCCTTGGCCTTGGTTCCCATGACCACCTTGATTTGCTTGATTTGCTTGAATGTGCTGCATCATTTGCATAAGCATCTAGGTGTTCTGGTTCGTCGCTTGCATAATTGCTCTCCAGGCCTTAGACGGAGGAGGAGGGGAAGGAGGACGATCAGGAACCTCTTCACCCTCTGGGTTAGCATTGGGAACCTTTTTAGGAGCCATCCTGAATGATATGATAACTATTAGCCATTGATTGAAAAATATATAAGCCGAATCAACGGCTAGAAATTGCAACATAAGTCTTCACAAGAACATTCGAACAAAATGGACGAATGTAATCCATAGTTTAATGGTACAACAATCTTCTCGAGAAGCCACTTGGGAGAACAAAAGGTAATAAAAACAACAAAGAGCAGATAGAACAAATACAAGATAGAAGCTTCTTTCGACATATTCATGTTGAAAGCTTATGGAATGTGTTACAAAGGGTTTTGCAATCCCCATATTAGCATAGCCAAGGACCCTTTAAGATGCAACTCCCGATCGGAACAACGCCCATAAAACTACTTCACTCAATGTAGAACCCCGAACTCCATATCATGCATTCGTTGGAAGAATGCTTACGAGCTACTAGATGAACCCACCTATTAATTTCTCAAAGCTTCCAGTTATGCAATCAGGTGTTGGGGATACAGGGGAAGCATCACGCACTCAACACTAATCCTACATCTAGCTGTATCCATCCTTCAACACATAACCAGTTATTTTCGGAAACCGTTTACCTCGGACCTTCAAAACGCATCTGCTATACAAGCTATGACAATACTCCCGAACTACCTCCCCAGTACTGGGTGATGTCGGGGTTATCTTGCTACTAACCGCATAGAAGAGTTTTCGATGTCGGCCGTCTTAAGTATTCCAGAACTGCTGCGATATATTTGTGACGACAACACATCGGAGCTCAACTCCCCAGGACACTGCCACAACCCCTAAATGACAAGAGGCATTTAGAACAATGTTCTCGTCACAAAGACATCGAAACAATCCAAACAATACTCGCGTGATCCTAAAAAAATAGTGAATTTTTGAGAGTAGAAGAGATAAGTAATCGTCAGGAGTCCTCACCAGAGTGAAAAGGGATGAGGAGTAAAAAGAAATCCTACTCTCCGATATATATATATATATATATATATATATATATATATATATATATATATATATATATATATATATATATATATATATATATATATATATATATATATATATATATATATATATATATATATATATATATATATATATATACACATATATATATATATAGGACTCAAAACATTTTCATGTGTGTGCCTAGACTCAACCGTCAACGATTCGATCAATCAATGGGGGCTTCTAGGTCGGAGAA
>LR738716.1:327342093-327352782 GCA_902687465.1 Secale cereale
TCTACGTATTCAAACAAAACAAATACTAACATAAATACCGCACTGCAAAAAAGTTGACCCAAATATTTTTCAAATAAATATGAAAAAAAACTAGACAGAAAACTAAAGAGGACAGAAAAAGAATCAACTCAAAATCATCTTTTGCTTAAAAGTTATTCAAGTTTCAGTCTAGGGACTTGTCTGTAATGAAACAGAAAGTTTCCAAGGGCTAGAATAGAAAAACAGAAAAACGAATCGGTACGTAGTACGCCAGCCGAATAGGAAGACGTACTTTGTCCGAAGGCGCCTTCCAGAAAAACGCTTTGGAAGGAAAAGAGAGGCTAACGAGGGGGTCCCACTCGTCAGGTTTAAAAACAGAACAGAGTCGTGCCGGCGCCAGAAGGCTGCGGTGGTCGCCGGCGCCGATCCACGGCGAGGTAGGGGGAGGGAGTGGTACCTACAGGGTCCTGGTGTTCTTTCGCGTCGGTGGGTGGTGGAGTTGAGCGTCGGCGAGCCCCACGTCGACGGCGAACCTATCTCCGGCGGACGGCGGATCGGGTGGTCGTGGGCCTCGTCGGAGAGAGTTTCTGGGGTCAAATTGGAGTGGGGGTTAGTCTCATGTAGGTGTCAGGAGGCTACGAACGAGTCCAGGGCGGTGGAGGAGCTCTCACCAGAGAGGACGCTGCTGGAACCCGAGGCGGACGGAGGTGGCCGGAGTTGAGGAAGAAGGGCCCCTCGAGGCTCTTCCAGTGGCTGGGCGTGGTCTAGTAAGGTGGTGGAGAGGTGCGGGGTCGAGAGCGAGCTCGGAGGCGCTATATATAGCCGGCCCGAGGCGGTTGCCGTGAACGGGATAAGTCCGGTGATCGATTACGGCGGCGCTGTGGCTGGACGGTTGGTTTGGGAGCTTGAGCATCGACTAGGAGGTGCACAGATCCCATTTCGATGCCTAACTCAGGAGGGTAGGGGCGGTAATGGCCTGTGCCCAACGGAACGGCCGTGCGGCCCGTCGGCGGCAGAGAGCGTGCCCTGTGCGTGCCAGGCCACGGTGACGGTGCTGCAGGCGTGCGCTGGCGGTGGAGAAGGCCACGCGGAGCCCCCAGGCGACTTGGGCGGTGCAGAACGGCGTTGTGCCGCAGGGTGCCTCCTGTCGGTCACCACGGGTGGCTCTGCCGCCGCGGAAGACGCCGGCGTGGGCGGGCCAGGGCGCCACCGACGCTAAGAACCAGCCAAGCGCGCGTGTGGCGCTCTGGATAAGAGCAAGATGCAGTGCATCATCGAGCCAAAGAGGCACTGGTGAGATTGACGATCGTTCTCTGACGAACTGACGAAGCTGCACTGTCGCCTGTAATTCTTCAGTTAACTTTTCTGAAACTGACAGAAACAGTGCACGCCAGGTGTTTGACGAAATGATTTTGGCATGTGGAAAATCTTTCTGGAGCTGATATTTGGTGGAGTGGTCTCTTGATGCATCTAGAGGCTGCCTAAATTTTCACAGAATTTTTGGAAGAAGAAAAAATATGAATTTCACCAAAATTTGCAAATCTGGTCCAAACTTGCAGCAAGTGAAATTTGAAAATTTTGAACTGTGGACCAGTGAAACAAGATGGATATAGGTTGTGGGTACTAAGGACTATCCAGGGGAGTTGGTTTGGGGTCAAACATCAAAGTGAAAATGGTGGTTCCTTTGTAAATCACCATGGCTCATCTCATAGGACATAAATTGATTTTGGTGCAAAATAATTTGAAGAAAATTCCAATAAGGTTGGAACTTGCTGGAATTGATGAGAGACTTGTTTCAAGGTGAAGGGGAGGTCTTGGAGAGAAATATTTTCATGGGGTGTCAAGGCAAGAAAGGTTTGAAAGGGGAAGACAAGTCCAAGATTAATCATATGATGTATATTCATGGAGGGAAAAGAATCATACAAACCTTAATGAGAAAAACAACTTGTGTTGAGCTTAACACAAGAAGAAAATCTTCAAGACCAAAACCAAGCTTGAGAAGAACACACAAACTTTGGTCAGAAAAGATTTTAGAAGGGTTTTCAAGAGAAGATCAAATATCCCCCTTCCAAAAGACCAAAAGTTTGGAAGAAAACAAATCCAAAAATTTGGAGTGTTACAACAACAGGTTTATGTTTGTTCCTAGCATTGGGTTTAGCTATTCTAGCAGACTCTTCTTGGAGGTAAATAACATGTCCATCTAAATCTTCTACCAAGAGATCTTTAACCATAGCAACACTAGGTTCAACTTTAATTTGCTCACAACGTGTAGGTGTTCTAGTATTACTCTTACGAACTACAGTTGAAGCTTGAGCATGATCCTTTATCCTAACAGGGAAAGGTGGTTTCTCAATGTAAGCAGTAGGAATAACAGGATCAACATTATAAGTGATAGTCTTTTCTTCAACTTTAATAGGTCCAACTACTTTTACTTCAATAGGGGGGGTGGTATTTAAAACACTTCTCCTTGGGGAGATCAACATGAGTAGCAAAGGATTCACAGAAAGAAGCTACTATCTCAGAGTCAAGTCCATATTTAGTGCTAAACTCACGGAAAACATCGGTATCCATAAAAGCTTTAATACAATCAAACTTAGGGGTCATACCTGACTCCTTACCTTCGTCGAGATCCCAATCTTCAGAGTTGCGTTTAATTCTTTCCAATAAATCCCATTTGAAGTCAATAGTCTTCATCATATAAGAGCCAGAACAAGAAGTATCGAGCATGGAGCGATTATTATGAGAAAGCCGAGCATAATTTTTTTGAATGATCATTTCTCTTGAGAGCTCATGATTGGGGCATGAATATAACATTGACTTAAGCCTCCTCCAAGCTTGAGTGATGCTTTCTCCTTCGCGAGGCCAGAAATTATAAATATAATTACGATCACGATGAACCTGGTGCATAAGGTAGAACTTCTCATGAAATTCCAACTTCAGACGATTATAGTTCCATGATCCCATATCATCGCATAGTCTAAACCATGTCAATGCATCTCCCTTCAAAGATAAAGGGAATACCTTCTTCTTGATAACATCCTCGGGCATACCTGAAAGCGTAAACAATCCACAAACTTCATCCACATAGATTAGATGTAAATCGGGATGAAGTGTTCCGTCTCTTGTATAGGGATTTTCAAGCAGTTTCTCTATCATACCCGAAGGAATCCCAAAGCAAATATTTTCAATAGGTGCAGTAGGTTGAGGAGCAACTCTTTGCTCTTATGCTCGGGGTGAAGATACCCCGAACAAGCCCCTCAAAGGATTTTGAGCCATAGTAACAAGTGACAATAAATTTCAGCACACTATATAAATTTTTCCTTACCAAATTCCACTTACCAAAGGCACTTCACTCCCCGGCAACGGCGCCAGAAAAGATTATTGATGACCCACAAGTGTAGGGGATCTATCGTAGTCCTTTCGATAAGTAAGAGTGTCGAACCCAGCGAGGAGCAGAAGGAAATGATAGGCAATTTTCGGTAAGGTATTTTCTACAAGCACTGAAATTATAGGTAACAGATAGTTTTGTGATAAGATGGTTGGTAGCAAGTGACAAACGGTAAAAGTAAATAAGGTGCAGCAAGGTGGCCCAATCCTTTTTGTAGCAAAGAACAAGCCTTGACAAAATCTTATATAAAGGAAAGCGCTCCCGAGGACACATGGGAATTATCGTCAAGCTAGTTTTCATCACGATCATCTGATTCGCGTTCGATATTTTGATAATTTGGTATGTGCGTGGACCGGTGCTTGGGTGCTGCCCTTACTTGCACAAGCCTCCCACTTATGATTAACCTCTAATGCAAGCATCCGCAACTACAAAAGAAGTATTAAGTAAAACCTAACCATAGCCTAAAACATATGGATCCAAATCAGCCCCTTATGAAGCAACGCATAAACTAGGGTTTAAGCTTCTGTCACTCTAGAAACCCATCATCTACTTAGTACTTCCCAATGCCTTCCTCTAGGCCCAAATAATGGTGAAGTGTCATGTAGTCGACGTTCACATGACACCACTAGAGGAGAGACAACATACATCTCATCAAAATATCGAACAAAGACCAAACTCACATGACTACTAATAGCAAGACTTCTCCCATGTCCTCAGGAACAAAAGTAACTACTCACAAGACATAATATTGTTCATGATAAGAGGGGTATTAATATGCATAATGGATCTGAACATATGATCTTCCACCAAATAAACCAACTAGCATCAACTACAAGGAGTAATCAACACTACTAGCAACCCACAGGTACCAATCCGAGGTTTGGGTACAAAGATTGGATACAAGAGATGAACTAGGGTTTGAGAGGAGATGGTGCTGGTGAAGATGTTGATGAAGATAGCCCTCCCCAAGATGGGAGGATTGTTGGTGATGATGGGCGGTGACGATTTGCCCCTCCCGGAGGGAAGTATCCCCGACAGAACAGCTCTGCCGGAGTCCTAGATTGGTTTCCACCTCGGTTCCGCCTCGAGACGGTGGCGTCTGGTCCCGAAAGCCTCCTTATGATTTTTTCCAGGTCAAAACACCTCATATAGGAGAAGATGGGCATCAGGGGCTTGCCCGCTGGCCCACGAGGCAGGGGGCGCGCCCTGGGAAGGGGGCGCGCCCCCACCCTCGAGGACAGCCGGTGGCCCCTCTCATGGGTTTCTTTCGCCATATATTTTTTATATTTTCCGAAACGATGTTCTGTTGAGTTTCAGGGCTTTTGGAGTTGTGCAGAATAGATTTCCAGAGTTTGCTCCTTTTCCATCACAGAATTCCAGCTGCCGGCATTCTCCCTCTTCTTGTAAACCTTGTAAAATAAGAGAGAAAAGGCATAAGTATTGTGACAAAACATGTATGAACAACCCATAATGCAATAAATATCAACATATAAGCATGATGCAAAATGGACGTATCATTCGTCCGTACGTTCGTTTTAACGAACGTTGTTCGCCCATTAGTCACAGATAGCGAACGTTCATTCGTTAGCCCGTTCGTCAGTTTTTCTTTTTCAGGGTTTTCCGCGATTATTTTTTATCACGATTTCTGCCCTGATCTTCTTTTTAGTTTTTCTTTTCGCTCGTAAGTCGGAATCAGATGATTCAACCGCCTAGATCTTCATCTCGAAGCCCTCTTTCCGTTTAACCAACTTGAACAAGGTTTTGGTACTGTAAAATTTGACTTTAGTTTAATCTAGTAAAAGGATCTAGTTTCTTTCGTAGTTTGAGTTTCGTTGCTCCATTTGATTTGATTCTTTTTGCAAACTGGAGTTCTTCAGTTGAAATTTCTGGTTAGATCTTCTTATTTGGAATTTTACCTGTGCATCTTTCCTTGGTTGCTTATGTATGCTATTGTTTGCTATATGCTATTGTTTGCTTGCGATAGAATTCCTGGAGTGCGAAGCGTGCTACTACGAGTCCCTAGGTTTTGTGAATGATCAGCAAGGCAAGTAACACTTTGATCATACCCTTTATTACCCAATTTTTATGCATTAGATCAAACCCTCACACATTGCATGAGTAGGATCTCTTAACTTGTGGGTCTGGGAAGTAGATTGAGGTAGAACCTATTACCTGCATTATTTTCAAACCCTTGGGAGTTACTTCTACGTTATGCTTAGGTTGCCATGCTATGCTCGTAGACGTGGATTGGGTTTGAGAGTATCCATGACAAATGTGAGATGTTAATTAATGGTTCAAACTTAAGGTGGCTACTTTAATACACATCTGGGTGGATTGGTTGCAGGGCACCTGGAGAATCCAGTGTTATCCTAGGAAATCCCGGGGGTACCGTGTGATTTTTCCTATGGAATGCCACCCAGGCTCAAAGGGATCATAAAACTAATCATGCTAGAAACTTCCGTGTGCAGCCACAATGCCATTATGGGCTCTAGAATAGTTGAGTATGTTGTGTGAGCTCTTTCGTGGTGGACTAGCAGATGTAGGGGAAAGTAGGTGTACCGGTCCACCTGGGGTAAAGAGTAAATGCTTCTAAAAGACTGTGTCTCGGTCATCCGTTTCTCAAACACCATGCAGTGCGAGAAATCCAACAGAGGAGGTCGAGCCTTGTGGGGAAAAGTGTGCAAACCTCTACAGAGTGTACAAACTAATCATGATTAGCCTTGTCCCCGGTTATGGACATCTTGAGTATCTGGTACTTGAATTATTGGTTGATCTCATCACTCTAAAACTATTTTGCTGGGTTGTTAATGACTACTTTAATTGGGACTGAGTTGGAGGTACCTTCTCAATGATGTTTCAACTACCATGATAGTTAAAAATAAAAGTTATTCCTTTGTTGTAGGGAAAAATTGGTTTTATGCAAAAACTTTAACCTTAGAGCCTCCACCATCCATATATGCATGTAGTGTTATCCTTTATTCTGTTACTTGCTGATACGTCCAAAACGTATCTATAATTTCTGCTTGCTCCATGCCACTTTTGGGTGATATTGCTATGATATTCATACACTTCCATACACTTTTGATCATATTTGGACTAACTTACTAATCCAGTGCACCCCAGTGCCAGTTTCTGTTTTCGGCTGTTTTTGTATTTCAGGTTTTCACGTTTCGAGAACTGCCCAGAAAAATCCAGAAAAAATATATAAAAATCAGCGTTCCAGGAGCTACCGTGCGGCCAAAGTACAGCCGGGGGGGGCCCACAGGGGCTCCAAGCGGCCTGTGGGCGCCCCCCCCCTGGGCCGCGCCGGGGGGGCGCCTGGGCACCCCTGACCCCCTCTGGTGACCCCCTTTGGCATATATTTAAGGTCCGTCGAGGAAACCCTGATTCCAGACCCCTTTTCTCCAGACGCGATTCCGATCTCCGCCGCCATCGCCATCAAGCTTCGGGGGACCAGAATTCCTGCGCCGGCACCCTGCCGGGACGGGGAAGTGCCCCCGGATTCATCTCCATCGACGTTGCTTCCTCCCTCCATGGTGCGGGAGTAGTTCCTCCTCGGGGCTGAGGTTCTTACCAGTAGCTATGTGGTCAATTCTCTCTCCCATGATGTGATCTTCATTGTGATCATAGGCTATGTTAATCTAGGGTGATCCCATGATATTTCCCCTTCCTCTATGTATTGGATCGATGTACTCACTTGTCTTTATCTAGTATAATCTCCGAGACCAAGGTGAAAGCGGTCTATTGGACATGGATTAGAACAATATTTTCATGAGTGATTTCCTCTCTTGTGTGTTGATTGAAGATTGAGAGTCTCTTGGTGCTTGTCTTTGACTATCCTTTAGATATGTTGTGGTGATTGTGGGACTCTCTTTGGAAGGCCGCGGTGACATTGGGAAATCCTTAGATTGAGAACTACGAACTTTGAGGTGTGCTTTTGTAGCCCTACATAATTCTCGTCCTCTCTTGACCACGAAGGAATGACCTCCAAGTGCGTCCCCTTTGCATGTTTTATGGGAAATATCATGTGATTCGATTATGTTAATGTTGTTGGGAGTTGTCACTAGTGAAAGTATGAACCCTAGGCCTCGTTTCCACCATTGCAATACCGTTTGTGCTCACGTTTACTACTTGTTTGCTTGCTGCACTTTTTATTACATATTTATAGTACCTTGTTTTGCCATCCATATCACTTGCCATTTAACATCTCTTCGCCGAACTAGTGCACCTATACATCTAACAAGTGTATTAGGTGTGTTGGGGACACAAGAGACTTCTTGTATCTTAGTTGCAGGGTTGCTTGAGAGAGACCATCTTCAACCTCTACTTCCCTGAGTTCGATAAACCTTAGGTCATCCACTTGAGGGAAATTGCTACTGTCCTACAAACCTCTGCGCTTGGAGGCCCAACATAGTCTACAAGAGTAGAAGCGTGTGTAGACATCAAGCTATTTCTGGCGCCGTTGCCGGGGAGGTGAGCGCTTGAAGGTATATCTTTAGATCTTGCAATTAAATCTTTTTGTTTCTTGTCTTTATTTCACTAGTTATGTTTATGGAAAACCTTCTTATTGGATCGTTGCTTGCGGGAGGACGCCCCACACCTGTGGTGGTTGCTCCTCCTCCTACTGAAATTGTGCCCTATAAAATACCGGCTGGTATTATCGATCATGTTTTGGCTAATCGTTATGCAGGAGACAGACATCCCGATGAACACTTGCTATATCTGTCACAACTATGTTCATTATTTAAGCTTGCAGGTGTATCGAGGGAGTTTGTCATGAGGAAATTATTTGCCTTGTCACTGAAAGGAAAAGCATTGGAATGGTATAGGCTACTAAATGACTCTCACCTGCTGGAGTGGGAAGAGATCCAGTCTCTCTTTTACTCCAAATTTTATCCTCTTCATGAAGTCCATAAGAATAGGAATTATGTTTATAATTTTTATCCTCATGACGGAGAGAGCATAGCTCAAGCTTGGGGGAGACTGAAAACGTTAATGCTAAAATGTCCTAACCATCGGCTCCCCAAAGATATTATTATTACTAACTTCTATGCGAGGCTTTCTCGACAGGATAAAGACTTGCTCGACGCCTCCTCTATGGGTTCTTTCACAAACAAAAAGATTGATGCTAAATGGGAACTCCTTGAAAGAATTCAACGCAACACTGAAGATTGGGAGATCGACAAAGGTAAAGAGTCAGGTATAATTTATGAGTATGATTGCATTAAGTCCTTTGTTGAAACTACAAGTTTTAATAAGTTTAGTGCTAAGTTTGGGCTTGATTCTCAACTCCTTGTTGATTTCCTCAAATCTTTTGCTTCACATCTTAATATGCCTAAGGAGGATTGGATCAAGTATCATAAACCTTTTAAAGAGACTTGCAAAGAAAATGAAATTGTTCATGATGATTGCAACATGCATGATCCAATTCCTAAAAATGAAGTTTTATATAAGCATGTTAATTTTTGTGGAGTGGATAGACCTTGTGAAAGGCCTATGATTGAAGAAGAGAAGTATTGTAAGCAACATAAGCATGAAAGAACAATCACTTGGGTCAAAGATTTAAATGAAATTGCTAGAGAATTGTGTGACCTTTATCCTTTTACTTGTGAACTTTGTCGTACAGAGGGTCACTTTAATTTTCAATGCATGAACTTTCAAAACATAACTGTTAACCGGTTGTGTGATGACATGATCACCTCTGATCTTTATGATGAGCTTATGTTATTTTTGATGTGTGAAGAGTTATCAGAAAAGACTTCTTGGCTGGATAATAATGCCATAGGAATAAAAAACACTTTGCAAAATTGCCATCTCTATTGTGTTGTTAATTGCCATGAAAATGATTACATAGGTAAGATTATAAAGGAGGGAACTTTACCAAAGTATAAAAACGTCTCTTATATTTCTGCTAATAAAAAGGAGAGTTTCTCCCAAGTTTCCCCTATTGTTTTTATTGATAAACCAGGATATGTGGAGAAGCTTCATCTCCAACCACTCCCTCCTAAGGTTAAGAAGAAGAAAAAGAAGAGGGGGAGGAAGAGGAGCAAGAAAGAAGAAGAAGGGGTATCAACCTGGCCTGAGCATATTCATCCCATCAACTTTTATCCTAATGGTTGTAAGTTTAAAGAAGAAGGTGAAGTTTATTGCCTTAATTATCATCTTGATGATACGTCCGTAGGTACTATTGAAGATGATTTTGATTATGATATGCATGTAACTTATTGTGATTGGGAAAATGATGATAATGCTACTTATGATCTTGAAAATCTTTTTGTTACCAACTCTGAAAGTGAAGATATGGGAAGCTCTAAGCTTGGGGATGATAGGATTGCAAATCCTATCCCCACTAGCGATGTGATAATTTATTCTCTTGCTAGTAAGAATAAAGACAACATGTTTACAAATATAGTTGCTAGCAATGATAATGCTCTTCTCTACCATGATGATGTTATAACTCCAATCTATAGTGATTATAAAGGTACCTATGACATAAGGAGAAATTATCCTTATGAAACTTGTCATAATCATGAAGGGAATTACTCCCTTGTTGAACACCACCCTCCTGATATACAACTCATCTATAGTGTTCAAGTTGTTTATGATAGTCCTACTCCCACTATTACCAATGAGAAAAATTATGCTTATGTGGGGAATGAGAGTACCTTTTTGCATGTGGATCATGGTAACAATGCTTTATGTGATGCTTATATTGTTGAGTTCATCCATGATGGCACTGAAATTTATAATGAGAGAGGGAGGCTTGGTTCTAAATATCTTAATAATAAGAAGTTCCCTCTCTTTATGTTGAAGGTTTTGAAGCTACACTTGTTTTGTCTTCCTATGCTTATTGCTTTGTGCTTCAATGAATTATTCTATTGCAATATTCCTATGCATAGGAAGCATGTTAGGCTTAAATGTATTTAGTATTTGCTTCTTGATGCTCTCTTTTGTTCTTCAATTCTTATTCCTACAAAAGAATCATTAAAGTCTTATGCCTAGCTTAAAGGCATAAAAGAAAGCGCTTTTGGGAGGCAGCCCACATGAATAAATTTTTATATTTTGCTTTTGTTGTGTCTTGATGTTGTTTACTACAGTAGCATCATCGTTGTATCTTTGCTTTTCATATTTGTGCCAAGTATAGCTTCTGATTGCTAGAAATTTCAAAAGTTGTGAGGTGCTGTCCAGGAAACAGATTATGTCCTTGGATAGAAAAATTCGTATAAAATCACCAGATCATCTTTTTGGTCTGAAATTTTTCGACAGCGTTCTCTATATAATTGTCTTTCGTGCGTCTGTTCTGAGTTTTTTGATTTGAGTTG
>LR738716.1:327352882-327372882 GCA_902687465.1 Secale cereale
TCTATTCATTCATTTTGCTGTGCAGGACTTGAGTGAGTAGGTGAAGAGAAAGGAAAAAAGACAAGTTAATCTTTTCCTTTTTCGTTGGATGTTAGTCAAATGGTTGAAGGCAGGGGTTAACTTGCTCGACATATCGAAGCCACTGGATGGACTAAGAGGTTTGTAGAGATCCCAATCTAATGGTTTATTTTAGTTTTGACATTTGCATAATGTGTACCAGTTCCTGCTTAAAATTGTCACTGAATAGTGCAGGATAAGTAATTGGCAGTGCTAGTTTTATAGTGGATATGCTTATACATAGTTAATTTGCCTTACTTTAATATGTCTTGTCACCAGGAAGGAAGGAAGACAGTGTTAATTCTTATGCACTGCTATAGTTTCAAGTTAATTACGGGTTCATTAGAAGTTTTTTGGCTGTATTTAATAGCAAAAGCTTAATTGTGATATATACAGATTAAACTGCTGCACGTGCGGGATGATTGACCACTCTGATTATGGGCAATTATGTAGAGCGTGGTCTAGTCTCGTAATGTCTAAACATCATTTGTGTGCCTGCAGGGTACCGGTTGGTTCAACAGCCCGAGGAAGAATAATATCCTATCCAACTAGAGTTAACAAGTTTGGCGAGCAATCAAGAGATATACTGAGGAGTTTTAGTTTCTGTGTGGCTGAGTGAATGGATCATGATATCGACAAGGCCCAGGCGAATCACATGTGCTTGTGCTCTGATAGGCATTTCCATGTTTATTTTCCAATTTTTGTAGGTTTTGGCCGAATGGAGTTTGTAAATTTTGGATCGAATGACGATGTTGGTCTTAGGGTGTGATCCATCCATACTGTTTTAATATTTGGATTTAAATTGTATTGTGCGTCATTGAGTTGGTAGTTTTGGTCAATGTCAAGAGTTAGCAAACATATTTGATTGGTTGGATGTTGGTTGACTGGATGTCGAATCGATATTATTACTGTTGCTAATGAGATTTTAGACATCATTTTACTGGCAACTGATGATGCCAAAAAATGGTGCTGGTTTTTTACGATGATGAAATCGGCTGGCTAATGAGTGATGTATGTATGTGAGCAGACAAGATTATCTGGCTGACAAGCATCAGCCAACAACCCGTCTTGTTTTGGTTCCTGCTTGACGTGGTAGCTGACAACTATAGCTTGAGTATCTACTGCTGGTACTTTGACAAGGAAGCTCAACATGATTGATCTTTGTTATCTTATTAATGATGTGATCTAGCCAGCCATTTTTGTCGCTGTCACTGAGGCCTGTTATCGTCGATGTTGCTATGCACATCAGCTTGGACTTGTATCTACTGCTCACACTCCCTTCACAAGGAAGATGAAGATGATCTGATGATGTGTTCTAGCCATCTATTTCTACTTGGAGCACATCATTGAATTTGTGTACCCACTATCTGTTTGTTACTCTACAAGTGATGTTTCCTCTCTTGTCTAGTACAATATGTATGTATATATATATATATATATATATATATATATATATATATATATATATATAGTGCGTAGCGTTGAATCTGTGTACGTACTATTCGTCTCTTACTGAAAAACAAATCTATATTAGGAAATAATTCCTCCAACATATGGAAACTAACTACCTGGCGTTATTTGAGGGAAGGGAGGGGTCACACTGCTTGTTATTTGGAAGCTGTTTCGATGATGACAAACGTCGAAGACCATGTCCAACTAGTCCGTAGCAAGTCCCAGGTTGCTATACATTTCATTGCAGCAAGAAGAGGAGTGTAGATCCACAAAGTAGATAGTAGATACTAGTAACAAATTGCTTCCAAGACAGATACAGAGAGATAGAAACAGCCCCTAAAAAAAAGGAGAAAAGATAATGATGAATGCATAGATACGTAGAAGAGAGAGATGCTAAAATTTCTCTCCGGGCCATTAACAATAGTAGTCCTATCACGTACTCTTCCTCCTCTATCCCTCCTCCAGGCCATTATAAAAAAATAGTCCTATCACACAATAAGAGATCCTTTGTACTCCTCTGTTTATTGTCTTCCTCTCGTTGGTGGCGCATAATACACAATCCTCTTCTGGGAAAAGAGACGAGGGATTAATTCTCCCTATAAACGAGGCGTCGTCTCCTCCTCTATTTACTGCCTTCCTCTCGTTGGTGCCGCATGCCATCGATCCATCGTTCACTCATTGCGTCTCACGCGGATCGACCTCGCATCCAATGGCTCCCCGTGATTTTCTCCCGCTCGTTGCGCGCCCTCCTCTCCCTATAAATCTCGATGCAATCCCTCCTTCCCGCGTTCCCACTTCCTCTCCATCCGCTCCTCAAATCACAGTTCGCTTTATCAACAATGCATCGATACTTGGAGGTTGTTCCTATGATGAACTGCCTGCAGCAACACCGCTAGTTTGTATCATGTCGTGGTCAGCGGGCTTGTGGGTTTGATCCGCCCTCTTTCGGTAAGAGTGATCCCCTTCTCTCCATCTCACCTTCTTTCTTTCTTTCAAGAAAACAATCTTGGGTTCTACCTATCATATGGGACAACAGCGAGCTAGCTAGCTAGTGTGATATGGATGTGGGCATGTTCCTGTTGAGGTTAGGTGTTTGTTTTGGAATTAAGATCTAGAAAAGCCAAGTAATTTAATGTTCTGTCACACTGCTAATAGAAGTTTTTGTATGTATGTTTTACAAGGAGCTGTTGCTACTACTATGCTAAGTCTGAGTCTAAACCGAATACGAGTTGAGTTTCAGTATGAGTCTAAGATACAGATGCAAGTTCAGTTCCAGTTTGAATCTAAATTGATGCAAGTTAAGTTTCTGTTTGAGCCTAAGATCTAGATGCAAGTTCAGTTCCAGTTTGAGTCCAAATTGATGCAAGTTAAGTTGCAAACCAAACTCGTGTATTCTGAAACCTTTTCCTGAAACATCAAATCTAACGTTGTTGGTTTTGTCTGTCCTCTCTCCGCCCGGACGCCAGGCGATGTTTGGATGGAGGTATGTCTTTTCTCTGAAGATTCAGCAAGCAAAGGTTAGTGGAGAGATACTATACTTCCTTGCTTGCATTGATAAAGAAGTTTTCCTGTTGCCACCTGTTTTTATGTTAGAAGTTGTAAGGGCAGTTGAATTGAATAAATTATCTAGTAATATGTAAAATCGAGGCAATAGGGCATGGAATCCACATACCTTGTCTCATAAAGAAAACATACACCACTTGCAGGACCCTTAAACTTGATATCCAATGCTACTATTTGATCTAGTTTTTTCATCCCAAATGCACGTGCATCTAACCAAAATGCACACACCTCCTAGTAGAATATGCGGCGTATATGGAACTCGTCACGCCTACATACATGCATAGGAAATATAGACTCGTAGCACATGATACTGTCAATATGGAACTAACAATACTATAGTAATAAAAGAAAAAGAAAAATGTGTATGAAGTTGTGGTAAAAGTACATGGTCACTCACCATAATAAGAGATACATATCCTTAATAATCTGTAGTAAGAAATTAAAGTTTGTGTTACATGATGCTTTGGTCCCAAGGGCACATACATGCATCTAACCTTATTTCATGTTATCAAACTAGCACATTTATTATAATAAAATAAAATGTAGGTAATGAAGCCAGCCTAATTCCCTTCCAACTGTTTGATTTTAACCAACCGATGGATATATTAATGTGTGTTTCATTAATGTTTTTTAGTAGAAGAGTTGTCTTGTCCTTAGTTAGCCTAATTAAGGATGCAGATCTGATGTCATGTTGTTGCCATGTCACCGAGCGCTACAAAATAGTCGAGTTATGCTTGTGAAATTTCTAGCGAAATTTCGCCTGACTAGGGGGAATTTTATCCTTGTTTGTAAGGAAACAAAAGGTTAAGATTAGCACAGCATGATACTAGAGGTTATATGAGCGCAGCAAGTCACAACCGTCAACTAAAAGTCCTAGATCAAAGAAAAGGGAGTCATCTTTTATGTGGAAATGAAGAAAAGCAAACATTAGTGCTGTGCTCATGTCCCTGTGTTAATTAAGCCCACCTTGGAATTATCAAAGAAATAGAGAGAGAAATAGAGAGACGAAAGTAATCTTGGAGATCAAGTGCGTGCCTAACTAACTTGCTTCACCAGCCTGCTCACTTCTTGTGGGCAGGGACACCCGGCGAGAAGAACAGAAGTCGCTATGGCGCCGTGCATGCATGTGTCGTCCAGTACTGTCCTCCACCACTTTGCACCGGTCACTTGAGGAGCCCTGTAGCCAACAAGCAGTAGGAGAGGTTGGTCTACAACATTGCCATGCATGAGCTTTGTAAAAAAAGGTGTCAGATGCATGCGAAACAGAAGTCATGGCCGCACGCGGACCAATTGCATGTAGTGCCGGTGTGGTGTGATGGTGCCGAAATTTAGAGTGAGAATTATCACTTCACGTCCCCACATGCCGCGAAATCGACGCGATATGCTGGCGAAATTTCTGGCAAAACTCCGCACGACTTGTCAAAATTTTGTCCTTATTTGTAAGGAAACAAAAGGTTTAGGATGTAGGTTGCAAAATGTCGGGGTCTTGGCTGCAAGATTGTATTGTTTGTAGGGTTAGGAAAAGAAAAATTGTCTGAGCTGTACATGACTATGTCATGTTTAGGGGGTTATTGTTGGAACTAAACCCGACGTGTGTCGTACATGGATCCGTCCTAGTATGATTTGTATAGCATTTGAATTGTAAACCGACGATACCCGTAAGCCATCATAAAGGTCTTACTTGGCTCAAACACTAATTAGAACACCAAAACACAATTACTACAGAAGGAATGATGTGTAGAACTTGAAAAAACAAAAATAGAATTGGGTTGCCTCCCAACAAGCGCTATTGTTTAACGCCCTTGGCTAGGCATAAAACGCAAACAGATCGAGGTATTATCATAATAGTGGTATGTCATATCACAGCTAAACCCACAAAGCCCCGGACAAGAGGGGCAGGCCAAACCAGCGAGATGTCCAACATCTTCAAAACCAACACTGAGGACGTCACGAAGGAGCAAGATAGTGCCTTCAAGAAGGAAAAGCAGCCGCAACACCACCGCCCTCCGGTCTCTAGTGAAATAAACCAAGGGTTTCCCCTGAGCTAGAAGAGCAGCGTAGATGAAGGCCGTGACAACGCTACAAGAATGAAAAATGACGTCCATGAGAGTCTCCGCTGCTAGCACCAAGGAGCCCAAGATGGAGGAGAATTCGTCTGTCAGTGAGCACTTACTGAAGATGTCTGGGTACTATACCCGCATAGCTGATCTGGGACTTGTGTTCCCGGAGGAGGCTATCATTGACAGAATTCTCCAGTCACTCCCACCTAGCTACGAGAGCTTCGTGCAGCAATATAACATGCAAGGGATGAACAAAACCATCGCCGAGCTGTTTGCGATGCTGAAAGTCGCTGAGTCAGACATCCAGAAGGAGCATCAAGTGTTGATGGTCAATAAAACTACCAGTTTCAAGAAGAATGGCAAGGGCAAGAAGGGTAACTCTAAGAAGGGTGGCAAGGCAGTTGCTCATCCAGTGAAGAAACCCAAGGCTGGGCCCAAGCCAGAGACTGAGTGTTTCTATTGCAAGGGGAACGGCCACTGGAAGCGGAACTGCCCCAAGTATCTGGCAGACAAGAAGGGGGCCAACAACAACAACAAAGGTATATGTGATATACATGTTATTGATGTGTACCTTACCAACTCTCGTTGTAGTGCCTGGGTATTTGATACCGGTTCGGTTGCTCACATTTGCAACTCTAAACAGGAACTGCGGAATAAACGGAGGCTGGCGAAGGACGAAGTGACGATGCGCGTGGGAAATGGTTCCAAGGTTGATGTGATCGCCGTCGGCACGCTCGCTCTTCGATTACCATCGGGATTAGTTATGAACCTGAATAATTGTTATTTAGTGCCTGCGTTAAGCATGAACATTATATCTGGATCTTGTTTATTGCGAGACGGTTACTCATTTAAGTCAGAGAATAATGGTTGTTCTATTTATATGAGTAATATCTTTTATGGTCATGCACCCGAAGTTAGGGGTTTATTCTTATTGAATCTCGATAGTGATGATACACATGTTCATAACTGTCGGGGGAAACTGTCCACCACGAACACCTATGGGACCGGAGCCCCTTGTCTGTGCGGTACGAGGGCGGAGGGAGCACGAAGAGCAGATCGAGGCAGACGCGCGGGCAGTTTTTACCCAGGTTCGGGCCGCACGGATGCGTAAAACCCTACTCCTGCTTGGTTGTGTATTGAGTTTGGGCGCTCGGAGCTTGAAGAAGCAGCTACACGAGCGTGAGAATGATCTAGGTTTCCAACTGAACCGAACCCCCTCCACGTTGTGCATGGGCCTCCTTTTATAGTGCAAGGGGTCACCGACAGGTGTCAACGTAGGAGAAAGGGGTAAAAATGTAAAATAGGTGGTAGTTGTAACAGTGCGGGAACAGTGGAGCTACAGTACAGAACAGTGGTCTATACCTACTTTAACAGTGGGGGACAAGGGCATTTAATGCCCGTCGCCGTCGACCCCAAAAGCTCCCGCCGTTGCGTCTCCGTCTGCCACGGCGATGGATCCTCTGCCGTGGAGTGCCACCGTGTCCCCCAGGCTGCACAGCCATCCGCCACGCGTCCCTGGAGTGGCCCCAGGGCGACGCGTGGGCCGATGAGCTGGAGCGCGGGCACACAGCGCACCTCCCCCGGCAAGCACCTTGCCGGGGATCTCGACCTTGCCGGGCCCGGAAGCTTGCCGCTCCCCGAGCCCTTGCCGGGTCTTCTAAGATGAAATCTTCTATTCGTCCTGACAAGCTCCTCTTGCCAGGGTCTCGTGCTAGTTAAGCAATCTCGAGCCTGGGACGGCCTTCCCGGCAAGCTCCTCTTGCCGGGGTCTTGGTCTTCTGTCTTGTATACTTTGTTTTTGAATGGCTAGATAAGGGTCAGGAAGGTCTCCGGCAAGCGCGTGGTGAACCCTGCCGCGGGGAGCTGCCGCTGCCCGTGCACAAGTTGGGGTACTAGGGTACCCCTACCTTAGTACACCGACAAAGAAAATACAAAAATCAACCTAGATTCCGAATTGATCGAGACTCTCAAAGCAAGTGAGAACAAGCTCCGATTTCGTCGTTTTCATAGGCGTTGGAAAGCTATTGGGGAATTGAGGTGATAGGACTTCTAGTTTTTACGATTTGGAGGATTTTACATACGTGCACACACAGGATCACGTGCACGGAAAATTTTGAGACCAAAAAGGGTCGTCTTGGCCCTCAAAAATGGCCTGCAGGATTGGAAAAAATGAAAGTTATCGCAATTACAGCTCAAATTTTGATGAGCCGGCATATCACTTTGGTGTTCAGGTCCTTGGCGCCCCACCCATGTATGGATACAATAGGGTGTTAGGCCAACTCTCGCGAAGAAACGGTGATCAAAGAAAATACAAAAATCAACCTAGAGTCCGAATTGATCGAGACTCTCAAAGCAAGTGAGAACAAGCACCGATTTCGTCGTTTTCATAGGCGTTGGAAAGCTATTGGGGAATTGAGGTGATAGGATTTCTAGTTTTTACGATCTGGAGGATTTTAGATACGTGCACACACAGGATCACGTGCGTGGAAAATTCTGAGCCCAAAAAGGGTCGTCTTGGCCCTCAAAAATGGCCTGCAGGATTGGAAAAAATGAAAGTTATCGCAATTACAGCTCAAATTTTGATGAGCCGGCATATCACTTTGGTGTTCAGGTCCTGGGCGCCCCACCCATGTATGGATACAATAGGGTGTTAGGCCAACTCTCGCGAAGAAACGGTGATCAAAGAAAATACAAAAATCAACCTAGAGTCCGAATTGATCGAGACTCTCAAAGCAAGTGAGAACAAGCTCCGATTTCGTCATTTTCATAGGCGTTGGAAAGCTATTGGGGAATTGAGGTGATAGGACTTCTAGTTTTTACGATCTGGAGGATTTTACATACGTGCACACACAGGATCACGTGCGCGAAAAATTTTGAGACCAAAAAGGGTCGTCTTGGCCCTCAAAAATGGCCTGCAGGATTGGAAAAAATGAAAGTTACCGCAATTACAGCTCAAATTTTGATGAGCCGTGTCGGTGTACTAAGGTAGGGGTACCCTAGTACCCCAACTTGTGCACGGGCAGCGGCAGCTCCCCGCGGCAGGGTTCACCACGCGCTTGCCGGAGACCTTCCTGACCCTTATCTAGCCATTCAAAAACAAAGTATACAAGACAGAAGACCAAGACCCCGGCAAGAGGAGCTTGCCGGGAAGGCCGTCCCAGGCTCGAGATTGCTTAACTAGCACGAGACCCTGGCAAGAGGAGCTTGTCAGGACGAATAGAAGATTTCATCTTAGAAGACCCGGCAAGGGCTCGGGGAGCGGCAAGCTTCCGGGCCCGGCAAGGTCGAGATCCCCGGCAAGGTGCTTGCCGGGGGAGGTGCGCTGTGTGCCCGCGCTCCAGCTCATCGGCCCACGCGTCGCCCTGGGGCCACTCCAGGGACGCGTGGCGGATGGCTGTGCAGCCTGGGGGACACGGTGGCACTCCACGGCAGAGGATCCATCGCCGTGGCAGACGGAGACGCAACGGCGGGAGCTTTTGGGGTCGACGGCGACGGGCATTAAATGCCCTTGTCCCCCACTGTTAAAGTAGGTATAGACCACTGTTCTGTACTGTAGCTCCACTGTTCCCGCACTGTTACAACTACCACCTATTTTACATTTTTACCCCTTTCTCCTACGTTGACACCTGTCGGTGACCCCTTGCACTATAAAAGGAGGCCCATGCACAACGTGGAGGGGGTTCGGTTCAGTTGGAAACCTAGATCATTCTCACGCTCGTGTAGCTGCTTCTTCAAGCTCCGAGCGCCCAAACTCAATACACAACCAAGCAGGAGTAGGGTTTTACGCATCCGTGCGGCCCGAACCTGGGTAAAAACTGCCCGCGCGTCTGCCTCGATCTGCTCTTCGTGCTCCCTCCGCCCTCGTACCGCACAGACAAGGGGCTCCGGTCCCATAGGTGTTCGTGGTGGACAGTTTCCCCCGACAGTTATGAACATGTGTATCATCACTATCGAGATTCAATAAGAATAAACCCCTAACTTCGGGTGCATGACCATAAAAGATATTACTCATATAAATAGAACAACCATTATTCTCTGACTTAAATGAGTAACCGTCTCGCAATAAACAAGATCCAGATATAATGTTCATGCTTAACGCAGGCACTAAATAACAATTATTCAGGTTCATAACTAATCCCGATGGTAATCGAAGAGCGAGCGTGCCGACGGCGATCACATCAACCTTGGAACCATTTCCCACGCGCATCGTCACTTCGTCCTTCGCCAGCCTCCGTTTATTCCGCAGTTCCTGTTTAGAGTTGCAAATGTGAGCAACCGAACCGGTATCAAATACCCAGGCACTACAACGAGAGTTGGTAAGGTACACATCAATAACATGTATATCACATATACCTTTGTTGTTGTTGTTGGCCCCCTTCTTGTCTGCCAGATACTTGGGGCAGTTCCGCTTCCAGTGGCCGTTCCCCTTGCAATAGAAACACTCAGTCTCTGGCTTGGGCCCAGCCTTGGGTTTCTTCACTGGATGAGCAACTGCCTTGCCACCCTTCTTAGAGTTACCCTTCTTGCCCTTGCCATTCTTCTTGAAACTGGTAGTTTTATTGACCATCAACACTTGATGCTCCTTCTGGATGTCTGACTCAGCGACTTTCAGCATCGCAAACAGCTCGGCGATGGTTTTGTTCATCCCTTGCATGTTATATTGCTGCACGAAGCTCTCGTAGCTAGGTGGGAGTGACTGGAGAATTCTGTCAATGATAGCCTCCTCCGGGAACACAAGTCCCAGATCAGCTATGCGGGTATAGTACCCAGACATCTTCAGTAAGTGCTCACTGACAGACGAATTCTCCTCCATCTTGGGCTCCTTGGTGCTAGCAGCGGAGACTCTCATGGACGTCATTTTTCATTCTTGTAGCGTTGTCACGGCCTTCATCTACGCTGCTCTTCTAGCTCAGGGGAAACCCTTGGTTTATTTCACTAGAGACCGGAGGGCGGTGGTGTTGCGGCTGCTTTTCCTTCTTGAAGGCACTATCTTGCTCCTTCGTGACGTCCTCAGTGTTGGTTTTGAAGATGTTGGACATCTCGCTGGTTTGGCCTGCCCCTCTTGTCCGGGGCTTTGTGGGTTTAGCTGTGATATGACATACCACTATTATGATAATACCTCGATCTGTTTGCGTTTTATGCCTAGCCAAGGGCGTTAAACAATAGCGCTTGTTGGGAGGCAACCCAATTCTATTTTTGTTTTTTCAAGTTCTACACATCATTCCTTCTGTAGTAATTGTGTTTTGGTGTTCTAATTAGTGTTTGAGCCAAGTAAGACCTTTATGATGGCTTACGGGTATCGTCGGTTTACAATTCAAATGCTATACAAATCATACTAGGACGGATCCATGTACGACACACGTCGGGTTTAGTTCCAACAATAACCCCCTAAACATGACATAGTCATGTACAGCTCAGACAATTTTTCTTTTCCTAACCCTACAAACAATACAATCTTGCAGCCAAGACCCCGACATTTTGCAACCTACATCCTAAACCTTTTGTTTCCTTACAAATAAGGACAAAATTTTGACAAGTCGTGCGGAGTTTTGCCAGAAATTTCGCCAGCATATCGCGTCGATTTCGCGGCATGTGGGGACGTGAAGTGATAATTCTCACTCTAAATTTCGGCACCATCACACCACACCGGCACTACATGCAATTGGTCCGCGTGCGGCCATGACTTCTGTTTCGCATGCATCTGACACCTTTTTTTACAAAGCTCATGCATGGCAATGTTGTAGACCAACCTCTCCTACTGCTTGTTGGCTACAGGGCTCCTCAAGTGACCGGTGCAAAGTGGTGGAGGACAGTACTGGACGACACATGCATGCACGGCGCCATAGCGACTTCTGTTCTTCTCGCCGGGTGTCCCTGCCCACAAGAAGTGAGCAGGCTGGTGAAGCAAGTTAGTTAGGCACGCACTTGATCTCCAAGATTACTTTCGTCTCTCTATTTCTCTCTCTATTTCTTTGATAATTCCAAGGTGGGCTTAATTAACACAGGGACATGAGCACAGCACTAATGTTTGCTTTTCTTCATTTCCACATAAAAGATGACTCCCTTTTCTTTGATCTAGGACTTTTAGTTGACGGTTGTGACTTGCTGCGCTCATATAACCTCTAGTATCATGCTGTGCTAATCTTAACCTTTTGTTTCCTTACAAACAAGGATAAAATTCCCCCTAGTCAGGCGAAATTTCGCTAGAAATTTCACAAGCATAACTCGACTATTTTGTAGCGCTCGGTGACATGGCAACAACATGACATCAGATCTGCATCCTTAATTAGGCTAACTAAGGACAAGACAACTCTTCTACTAAAAAACATTAATGAAACACACATTAATATATCCATCGGTTGGTTAAAATCAAACAGTTGGAAGGGAATTAGGCTGGCTTCATTACCTACATTTTATTTTATTATAATAAATGTGCTAGTTTGATAACATGAAATAAGGTTAGATGCATGTATGTGCCCTTGGGACCAAAGCATCATGTAACACAAACTTTAATTTCTTACTACAGATTATTAAGGATATGTATCTCTTATTATGGTGAGTGACCATGTACTTTTACCACAACTTCATACACATTTTTCTTTTTCTTTTATTACTATAGTATTGTTAGTTCCATATTGACAGTATCATGTGCTACGAGTCTATATTTCCTATGCATGTATGTAGGCGTGACGAGTTCCATATACGCCGCATATTCTACTAGGAGGTGTGTGCATTTTGGTTAGATGCACGTGCATTTGGGATGAAAAAACTAGATCAAATAGTAGCATTGGATATCAAGTTTAAGGGTCCTGCAAGTGGTGTATGTTTTCTTTATGAGACAAGGTATGTGGATTCCATGCCCTATTGCCTCGATTTTACATATTACTAGATAATTTATTCAATTCAACTGCCCTTACAACTTCTAACATAAAAACAGGTGGCAACAGGAAAACTTCTTTATCAATGCAAGCAAGGAAGTATAGTATCTCTCCACTAACCTTTGCTTGCTGAATCTTCAGAGAAAAGACATACCTCCATCCAAACATCGCCTGGCGTCCGGGCGGAGAGAGGACAGACAAAACCAACAACGTTAGATTTGATGTTTCAGGAAAAGGTTTCAGAATACACGAGTTTGGTTTGCAACTTAACTTGCATCAATTTGGACTCAAACTGGAACTGAACTTGCATCTAGATCTTAGGCTCAAACAGAAACTTAACTTGCATCAATTTAGATTCAAACTGGAACTGAACTTGCATCTGTATCTTAGACTCATACTGAAACTCAACTCGTATTCGGTTTAGACTCAGACTTAGCATAGTAGTAGCAACAGCTCCTTGTAAAACATACATACAAAAACTTCTATTAGCAGTGTGACAGAACATTAAATTACTTGGCTTTTCTAGATCTTAATTCCAAAACAAACACCTAACCTCAACAGGAACATGCCCACATCCATATCACACTAGCTAGCTAGCTCGCTGTTGTCCCATATGATAGGTAGAACCCAAGATTGTTTTCTTGAAAGAAAGAAAGAAGGTGAGATGGAGAGAAGGGGATCACTCTTACCGAAAGAGGGCGGATCAAACCCACAAGCCCGCTGACCACGACATGATACAAACTAGCGGTGTTGCTGCAGGCAGTTCATCATAGGAACAACCTCCAAGTATCGATGCATTGTTGATAAAGCGAACTGTGATTTGAGGAGCGGATGGAGAGGAAGTGGGAACGCGGGAAGGAGGGATTGCATCGAGATTTATAGGGAGAGGAGGGCGCGCAACGAGCGGGAGAAAATCACGGGGAGCCATTGGATGCGAGGTCGATCCGCGTGAGACGCAATGAGTGAACGATGGATCGATGGCATGCGGCACCAACGAGAGGAAGGCAGTAAATAGAGGAGGAGACGACGCCTCGTTTATAGGGAGAATTAATCCCTCGTCTCTTTTCCCAGAAGAGGATTGTGTATTATGCGCCACCAACGAGAGGAAGACAATAAACAGAGGAGTACAAAGGATCTCTTATTGTGTGATAGGACTATTTTTTTATAATGGCCTGGAGGAGGGATAGAGGAGGAAGAGTACGTGATAGGACTACTATTGTTAATGGCCCGGAGAGAAATTTTAGCATCTCTCTCTTCTACGTATCTATGCATTCATCATTATCTTTTCTCCTTTTTTTTAGGGGCTGTTTCTATCTCTCTGTATCTGTCTTGGAAGCAATTTGTTACTAGTATCTACTATCTACTTTGTGGATCTACACTCCTCTTCTTGCTGCAATGAAATGTATAGCAACCTGGGACTTGCTACGGACTAGTTGGACATGGTCTTCGACGTTTGTCATCATCGAAACAGCTTCCAAATAACAAGCAGTGTGACCCCTCCCTTCCCTCAAATAACGCCAGGTAGTTAGTTTCCATATGTTGGAGGAATTATTTCCTAATATAGATTTGTTTTTCAGTAAGAGACGAATAGTACGTACACAGATTCAACGCTACGCACTATATATATATATATATATATATATATATATATATATATATATATATATACATACATATTGTACTAGACAAGAGAGGAAACATCACTTGTAGAGTAACAAACAGATAGTGGGTACACAAATTCAATGATGTGCTCCAAGTAGAAATAGATGGCTAGAACACATCATCAGATCATCTTCATCTTCCTTGTGAAGGGAGTGTGAGCAGTAGATACAAGTCCAAGCTGATGTGCATAGCAACATCGACGATAACAGGCCTCAGTGACAGCGACAAAAATGGCTGGCTAGATCACATCATTAATAAGATAACAAAGATCAATCATGTTGAGCTTCCTTGTCAAAGTACCAGCAGTAGATACTCAAGCTATAGTTGTCAGCTACCACGTCAAGCAGGAACCAAAACAAGACGGGTTGTTGGCTGATGCTTGTCAGCCAGATAATCTTGTCTGCTCACATACATACATCACTCATTAGCCAGCCGATTTCATCATCGTAAAAAACCAGCACCATTTTTTGGCATCATCAGTTGCCAGTAAAATGATGTCTAAAATCTCATTAGCAACAGTAATAATATCGATTCGACATCCAGTCAACCAACATCCAACCAATCAAATATGTTTGCTAACTCTTGACATTGACCAAAACTACCAACTCAATGACGCACAATACAATTTAAATCCAAATATTAAAACAGTATGGATGGATCACACCCTAAGACCAACATCGTCATTCGATCCAAAATTTACAAACTCCATTCGGCCAAAACCTACAAAAATTGGAAAATAAACATGGAAATGCCTATCAGAGCACAAGCACATGTGATTCGCCTGGGCCTTGTCGATATCATGATCCATTCACTCAGCCACACAGAAACTAAAACTCCTCAGTATATCTCTTGATTGCTCGCCAAACTTGTTAACTCTAGTTGGATAGGATATTATTCTTCCTCGGGCTGTTGAACCAACCGGTACCCTGCAGGCACACAAATGATGTTTAGACATTACGAGACTAGACCACGCTCTACATAATTGCCCATAATCAGAGTGGTCAATCATCCCGCACGTGCAGCAGTTTAATCTGTATATATCACAATTAAGCTTTTGCTATTAAATACAGCCAAAAAACTTCTAATGAACCCGTAATTAACTTGAAACTATAGCAGTGCATAAGAATTAACACTGTCTTCCTTCCTTCCTGGTGACAAGACATATTAAAGTAAGGCAAATTAACTATGTATAAGCATATCCACTATAAAACTAGCACTGCCAATTACTTATCCTGCACTATTCAGTGACAATTTTAAGCAGGAACTGGTACACATTATGCAAATGTCAAAACTAAAATAAACCATTAGATTGGGATCTCTACAAACCTCTTAGTCCATCCAGTGGCTTCGATATGTCGAGCAAGTTAACCCCTGCCTTCAACCATTTGACTAACATCCAACGAAAAAGGAAAAGATTAACTTGTCTTTTTTCCTTTCTCTTCACCTACTCACTCAAGTCCTGCACAGCAAAATGAATGAATAGATTTAGTACCCACAGCAACTTCGCCAACTCATCCAGCAGGTTTCAACAATACACAGGGAAAACAGATTATGTAATATGGTTTCTATATCAGGAAATTCATACAAGAACTAAACCCCTGTATAGCACATGGGGCTTAGCAGCATGGTTATTACTCCCTCCGTCCCACAATATAAGATCGTTTTTCTCCATCCCACAATATAACATCATTAGCTCGAAAAACAATCTTATATTGTGGGACAGAGGGAGTAGAAATCAGCATCAGTCAATTTATAGGGAAAACAGACCGTAATATGGTTTCCATATCAGGAACTGAAAATGTCGATAACACATCATCCAACTGGGTTCAACAATCAACTTATGAGCATCCTCTATTTACTACGACATGTTACATACCATCACAAAGGTGCTTTCAGAACCCAAAGTTTCACTTCAACAAGCTTTGAGGATATGCATGCATGACAATTTAACCTAAAGTTTCCTTTATAATATTAAGCGGAGGGCAAACCTTTATCATCAATAAACATGAGTTGCATGCCAATCAACATGTAGTAGTTACTATGCCATGCCAATCCAGGAAATAAATAAGGTATAACAAGACCAAGTTAATAAGCCTTGTTCTTATCAAAATTACTCCATACGAATAAACAAAAGCATGCCAATTAATTAATTTCAGAACAGTAACCAGTTTCCACTTTTAAACTGAAACCATGATGATACAATGAGGAAATCAGCTAAATGTAACAGTACCAGTTACTATTTATTTAATCCCCAAATTATGGCATCAAAGTGGATGATAACCATGGCATCCAGTTGTTAATCAAAGCCTAACCATCCACAAACCCAAGCCATGATCAACAAAGACCATATCACTAAGCCTAAACATGCCAACAGTACCAACTTGGCACCATAGGCTAGACTAAGAACTAGATAATCCGCTCGGAGGCCAGAGCACAACACAGTATATTTGTGGCTTGAAGACTAGGTCCCAAAGCATGCGGAGGATGAAGGAAAGACCCGAGACTCACCTAAGCAGTGGTAGTCGAGGAGGCATCATGGAGTTGAACCTGACGCCAATGTTACGAGGCGACAACCCCACCGTCTTGTCGGCGCTGGAAGCAAGGCGAGTCATAACCACCAAGGACAACCACCAGGTCTCGCCTACGAGAGCTGCAGGTCAAACATGGTTAACCACGAGACATAGCATGATTAGTTAAGCCTAGCTACTGAACCATGATAACACCATTAGCTTAGAGTAGAATAAATAACCATGACCAGAGTATAGCTTAAATTCCATTAAGACAACCGCAGGAGATTCATATCCTTGAAAAAACGATAATAACAGATTCAAAGTCGATAGCATTCATGCATGTAAGGATATCACACATGGAGTAATCATGTCAGAAACTTCATGCTACTAATCACAAGGTGAGGAATCAATTGGAAATTAATACAAATATTGTTAAAGCAAGATTATATCAGCCCATCCAAATATTTCCTATGTCACGATAAAAAGAGACTGACATCTTAACTTCCAAAGCAAGCTCATCAGTCAAAACGATCACTACCACTGCGCACAGCAGGACTCATCGGAACAGCTCAAGTATGCCACAATTCTTAGCAACAACACAAAGCACAACAGCGACACTCAGTAAAAGATCAAGTAGAGAATATCTATCTCTTCTTATCCTATGAAACAAGACCAAGAATTACCTACACTGGAAATATGAACTCTAAAGGCCTATTCTGCTATCATGGCCAAGAAATCATATTCGTTGAACTACAACTCAAACAGTAGCATGACCATAACCAAGTAAACTAGCCTTGTTCTTATCAAAATTACTCTACAACAATCAACAAAAGCACGCCGACTGATTAATTTCAGAACACCAACTAGTTTCCACTAGCTCGAACTAACATACATAAACTTCATATATTCAGAAGTTTGGCATACCAAAAATTAACACAACCTTCAACATACTACATGCTTACCAGCATACATACTACATTAAACATCCATATATGACCACAACAGAAAGTCCAGAATTCCCAAAAGGCTGCATTCTACCAGCGCAAGAACTGAATGAAATGCATTTCACAAACTTAGTTGCGGACAGCCGGTGGTGCCATGGGATTGTCACAAGTTGACGTTGATCCAATACGGAGAGGATTGTCAAACTGAAAATCAAGAATATATAACACAACACTTGTCACATATGGAGAGGAGTTTAGGGAAAATGGGGGAGTTAGGAATATAACAAAAAAGGTTCAAATATAACAAGATCAGGATAGCATTTGTTCTTCTCTGATTTAGAGGAGAGATGGAATTCCTTAGCAGATATAAGAAAATTAACTCATGTTCATACAAGAACTATACCCCTTATAGCACATGGGGCTTAGCAGCATGGTTATTACTTATTAGAAATCAGCAACAATCACTATACATAGGGAAAACAGAATACGTAATATGATTTCTATACCAGGAACTGAACACATCACCCAGCGGGTTTCAACAATCAGCTTATGGGGCATCCTCTATTACCACCACATGTTTTCAGAACTTTCCAACTTAGGAAACTAAAATCAGATACTAAAACTTGAATTTGATTACATGGAAATCAAAAACAGTTGCTACACATAGGGAAAACAAAACATGCAGTGTGGTTCCTGTATGAGTAAGTGACAGTTGTAAATCAAACATGTGACAGATCATAACGGACGCGCTTCTAGCATCCACAGTTTCACTTCAATAAGTCTTGATATATAACAATTTTACACATGTTTAAACAGGGCAGACAAGCCTATCTTGATTTGGTATATAAAGAGTCACAGACAGGTCTGGCCTTCTATTAGCAATGCATTCATGATACGCTCATCCTAAAATTATTGATAGTATCACATGGTCATAAGACAAATAGAACAGGGAACAGTAGACAGAGGATGAAGAACAAGTAAATGGAGAACCCACCGAAAGGAATTGTGGCTGATGTCGTGCACAAACCCACTGTGGTTATGGTGTAGTCAACCACTGCCGTCATGCGGTAGAGGAGGACGCCTGAAGAATCACAGCCACGCCGGAGACGTTGCCGCGTCGGGGTTACGGTAAGTCACAAGTAATTAGCCACACAACCATATTTTCCTTTACAACCATAGCATAGTCCTCCTGTTACTAAGTTAATAAGAAATTATAATTAACCAAGTGCAGGAGCAACATGTAGTGCAACTAAGTAATGTTCTATAAGGGGGTCATTTGACGGAATGACCAGTCTTTCCAGTTTTCATTTCATTCAATAGCATACATTTGATACAAACTCCATATATGACAGAAAACTAACACTCACACTGTATTCTTTCATAGCTAAACTTAAAGATATGCATAAATCAAATAAAAGTCACAGATGTTATTATTCTTTACATAAAGGCGAGCTCTGTAGAATCAAGAATCACTTTAGAACATAGCAGAATTCCCAACACTAGCTATTTAAAAGACTGACCACATTCAGAGTCTGACTTGTTCATCTTAAACAATATAAGAGTTCATTCAGGTAACCATATCATCTAGGACGAGGTACCGGCACATTCTTCTAATCTAAAGTGATTTCATCATGAAACGTGAAAGAATAGAAAGAACAAAAAGGAAGGCTCCCGGGAAGGGGGCTGGACACAAACTTGCGACTTTAGTTGAAAACATAACTTGAATTAGTATCTTAGCCAGTTCATATTGGGTCTACACTATTATCCACCAAAGACAAGAAATTAGAAGCCTCGGGGAACCTCCAAAACTGAAACAAACAGCGAGAGAGGGGTGAGAGAAGTCGTGAGTCACCTTGGCAACAGATCAGATGGTGGTGATACTGAGCACCTTGGTGGACCTTGAAATGGCAGAAGCTTCTCTCCCCATGTCTCCCTTCCTTCACACAACCAGATCAGATGGGAGCAAACTGCCTGCACACAAGTGCACGCATCAGATGCGGACTTGATGAAGAGAACAACAACAACAACAACAAGAAGAAGAAGACAAACTGAGGAGGGATTCATACCGACCCTTGTTGACATACCTTTCTGCTCGATGGAGAGAAGCCGATGTGCAGAACCCCACGGAGGGAGCAAGGGTCGTCATTTTACCACCGCCATAGAACAGAACTTGATGTTGCAGTAGCCATCGTGTTTGGTGATGCGGGGGCTCCGTGGTCGTACAACATTTGCAGCAGCTGCCTTGGATGTGTCAAGTGGCGCCGTGAAAAAAATAATCCACAACCAGTTACGAATATCACTGCAAGCAATCAAGTCAGCCAGTAAATCATATCGTCAGCATTCTGCATGCTTACATCTGGACAGGAACAGTGAAAAAAAAAACCAAACAGAGAGAGGAGACGGGGAGGGGACCTTCCATGGCGTCATCGCTAGTCCTCGAACCGTCAGCAAATTTCCATGTATTGCTAAACATTCAGTATAATAAAAACAGTCAAGCTAATTTCCATGTATTGCTAAACATTCAGGTATTGAAATAACATTAACCTGAACCATATAAGAACAAACAGCGAATACCATGTATTTAATATTGTAGAAATAAGAGAAAAAAATGACCCATGGCAAATTTGATCTAGACTCCAAGGTACACACTGACCTTTAAAATGTTCAGTCAGTTCACACTGCATTGTGACATTAGCTAGTCATGCAAAGAACAAAAATACTTGATAGCCATGTCAAATCCGAGTCAATTCTGTCCTAGAATCTGATAACATTAACCTGAATCAATGGACTGTTTCGAGTATCAACCATCAAGCATAACAAAGGACAAGACAGGATAAAGCTTTGGTACATGTAGTTTAAAATTTACTGACACCC
>LR738716.1:327372982-327388417 GCA_902687465.1 Secale cereale
CCAAGTCCGGCAACGTTCTGGCCAGTGCATTGTCTCTGGTTCGATCCCTTTCTGAAGCAGATCATTCTCAGCCCTGGCCCACTTAGGCCGGGCTACGAGGTAGCCGCCCGACCCCGTGCGATGGTGATGCATCTTCTTTGCAGCATTTATCCGGTTTGTCTCCGACATCTTCTGACTCTTTTCCGACTTCTTATGGGCCACAAATGCGGGCCAGTCATCTTTGATCTTCTCATATATGCCCACGAATTCTGGAGTCGTTTTCTCTCTGACAAACGTATTCAGTTTTTTCTTCCATGCCCTGAATTGGTCTGCCATCTTCGAAAGTGCATAAGACTTGATTAAGTCCTCTTTAACTGGCTTGGCCGGATCAACCTCTCGCGGTAGGACGAAGTTTGACTTCAGCTCAGTCCAAAGATCTTCTTTCTGCATATCTGTGACATAAGTCACCTGAGCGTCGTTTGCAGCCGGCTTTAACCATTGATGGATGCTGATCGGGATCTTGTCCCTAACCAGAACCCCGCACTGATTAACAAATGCGTTCTTTGTGCGGATGGGTGCAATCGGCTCGCCGGAGCGCGAGATTTCTGAGATCTCAAACTTTTCATCCGGCCTCAACTTTTTCTTCGCTCCTCGTCTCTTTACCGAAGATTTGCTCGATCCGGAGGGCTAGAAAAGGAACAAAGACGAGAGTTAATGAATGAATCAATTAACTAGTCAGCACATGCTTAACTAACATATATACCTCCTGGCCGGACTCGGTTCGGTCACCGGAGCCAGCATCACGGTCTCCTTCTTGCACCGGCATTGGGTCACCGGAGCCGTCCTCACGGTCTACTTCTTCCATGTGCATTGGGTCAACGAATTCATCAATATCATAGCCTAGATCTTCCAGCCGCAGCTCTTGTTCGACCTGCTCATCGGTGTCGTTGAGATACGACCTGACGGCATTTTGTCCGTCTGCGATTATGTCCATCAACATCGCTTCTTGTGCTAGGTCTCGGGTGTTGTCGTCCATTGTTTCTACAAATATTTACAACATGCCAATTATTATTCAAACATGACAGATGGATATATTAATGGCAAACGTAGAACTAGCTTCAACCCTCGACTGCTCGGCGATCCACAAACCCTAGACCCCCTCATGCCACATTTTGTCTAGCTAGTGTCAAAGGATTCAACAAAACCAATACTTCATCATTAGGCGAAAGTAACAGTAGCATGATGGTACGAAGCTCTCCAAAGTTGTTTTGGAACGAAGTCCCAGATAAGATAATCCGTAACAAAAGACGGATTATCCTATCAGGAACTCCGTTCCAGAACATCTTTGCATAACTTCGTACCAACATGCCCCGGTTACTTCTGGCAAATGATGAAGTCATGGAATTCTTCAATACTTTGACACTAGCTAGGCAACCTCTCGACCCCCCCGACTTCTCGGCGATCCACAACCCTAGACCCCCTCATGTCACATTTTGTCTAGTGTCAAAGGATTCAACAAACCAATACTTCATCATTAGGCGAAAGTAACAGTAGCATGATGGTACGAAGCTCTCCAAAGTTGTTTTGGAACGAAGTCCCAGATAAGATAATCCGTAACAAAAGACGGATTATCCTATCAGGAACTCCGTTCCAGAACATCTTTGCATAACTTCGTACCAACATGCCCCGGTTACTTCTGGCAAATGATGAAGTCATGGAATTCTTCAATACTTTGACACTAGCTAGGCAACCTTTCTCGACCCCTCGACCCCCGACTGCTCGGCGATCCACAACCCTAGACCCCCTCATGTCACATTTTGTCGAGTGTCAAAGGATTCAACAAAACCAATACTTCATCATTAGGCGAAAGTAACAGTAGCATGATGGTACGAAGCTCTCCAAAGTTATTTTGGAACGGAGTCCCAGATAGGATAATTCGTAACAAAAGACGGATTATTCTATCAGGAACTCCGTTCCAAAATATCTTTGCATAACTTTGTACCAAAATGCCCCGGTTACTTCTGGCAAATGATGAAGTCATGGAATTCTTCAATACTTTGACACTAGCTAGGCAACCTCTCTCGACCCCTCGACCCCCGACTTCTCGGCGATCCACAACCCTAGTCCCCCTCATGTCACATTTTGTCGAGTGTCAAAGGATTCAACAAAACCAATACTTCATCATTAGGCGAAAGTAACAGTAGCATGATGGTACGAAGCTCTCCAAAGTTATTTTGGAATGGAGTCCCCGATAGGATAATTCGTAACAAAAGACGGATTATTCTATCAGGAACTCCGTTCCAAAATATCTTTGCATAACTTTGTACCAAAATGCCCCGGTTACTTCTGGCAAATGATGAAGTCATGGAATTCTTCAATACTTTGACCCCCGACTGCTCGGCGATCCACAACCCTAGACCCCCGACTGCTAGGCAACCTCTCGACCCCTCGCCCTTCGGCCTCTCGGTCTCTCGACGACCCTCGACCCCTCGACCTTCGGCCTCTCGGTCCCTCGACGACCCTCGGCACCGGCCCCCCCTCCTAATGTCGAAGTTATCGGGGAGGGTGTATATCGACATAGACATATCCGATAAAAAAAGAGGAAGAAGAAGAAAAAAGGAACCGCTAGAGGAGAAGATCGAAGAAAAAAAAGAAAAAAAAAGGAGAAGAAGAAAGGAATAGAGGAGAAGAATTTTCTCCTCTATTCCTTTCTTCTTCTCCTCTTTTTTTCTTTTTTTTCTTCTTCTTATTTATTTCTCCTCTTCTTCCTCTCCTCTTCTTCTTTCTTTCCTCTTTCTTATTTTCTTCTTTCCTATCCTTCTTTCTTTCCTCTCGGTCTCTCGACGACCCTCGACCCCTCGACCTTCGGCCTCTCGGTCCCTCGACGACCCTCGACACCGCCCCCCCCCCCTAATGTCGAAGTTATCGGGGAGGGTGTATATCGACATAGACATATCCGATAAAAAAAGAGGAAGAAGAAGAAAAAAGGAACCGCTAGAGGAGAAGATCGAAGAAAAAAAAAGAAAAAAAAAGGAGAAGAAGAAAGGAATAGAGGAGAAGAATTTTCTCCTCTATTCCTTTCTTCTTCTCCTCTTTTTTTCTTTTTTTTCTTCTTCTTATTTATTTCTCCTCTTCTTCCTCTCCTCTTCTTCTTTCTTTCCTCTTTCTTATTTTCTTCTTTCCTATCCTTCTTTTTCTAAATTTGTAACTTTTGCATATATAAAACTTTCTATATATATTTAGCATATATAAACAAATAACTATATAGCCACATACACATATATATACATCACATATACACACATCACATATATACAGCAACTTCCTAAGAAAAAATATATTTATATACACATAAATATATATTTAACATATATATTTAGCAAATTCCTAAGAAAAAAAAAGATATACACATACATATAAATACAGCAACTATATACAGCAACTATATATACTGCAATTTCCTAAGAAAATTCCTAAGAAAAAAAAATATACACATACATACATATATATACACAGCAACTATATATATATATATATACAGCAATATATATTAAACATATAAAAAAAGGGAGCCGGCCCTCACATCGGCAGGGCTGGGCGGCGCGACGGCGGCGGGGCGGGGCGGCGACGAGGCGGCGTCGGGGCGCGGCGGCGCGACGGCGGCGGGGCGGGGCGCGCGGCGGCGCGGGGCGACGGGCCGGCCGGGGGGCGTGGCGACGGCGCGGGGCGGGGCGACGGCGCGGGGCGACGGCGCGGGGCGCGGCGACGGCGCGGGGCGGAGCGACGAGGCGGCGTCGAGGGCGACGGCGACGGGGGCGACGGGGGCGACGGCGACGGCGACGGGGACGGAGCAGATCGAGGGCGGCGTCGGGGCTGGGAAGAAGGAGAAACTGAACGAAATTTTCGCAAGTGTAGCTTATATAGGAGGAATATTAGTCCCGGTTCTTGGCACAAACCGGGACTAATAGCCCCCTTTAGTCCCGGTTGCTGCCACCAACCGGGACTAAAGGTCCCTTTTCAGCAGCCCAAAGGGCGGGAAGGAGGCGCCTTTAGTCCCGGTTGGTGGCAGCAACCGGGACTAATGCCACCCTTTAGTCCCGGTTGGTGGCAGCAACCGGGACTAAAGGCCTTGCCGCGGTGCGGTGGGAAGTTTAGTCCCACCTCGCTAGTTGAGGGAGAGCAGCACCAGTTTATAAGCCCCGCTGCCTCTCTCCTCTCGAACTCCTCTAAACTGCAGGCCTAAGGGCCTAAACTGACACTGCTTTGCCTGTGGACTTGCTGGGCTTTCTACGGGCCTGAATCCTGGCCCATGGTTGGGTTTCTAGTCGTATTCAGGCCGTGTGGGCCCAGCAGGTGGCATATTTTTTCTTTTTTTCTTTTTTGCTTTATTTATTTCTAAGTTGTTTTTTGCTGTATTTAGAGTTGCTTTATTTATTTTATTTTCTTTGTTTATTTCTAAGTTGTTTTTTGCTGTATTTAGAGTTGCTTTATTTATTTTACTTCCTTTATTTATTTTCTTTGTTGCTTTATTTATTTTATTTTGTTTATACTTAATTACAACAAAATACTTATTGTTGCTATTTATTTCTAAGTTGTTTTTTGCTGTATTTAGAGTTGCTTTATTTATTTTATTTTCTTTGTTTATTTCTAAGTTGTTTTTTGCTGTATTTAGAGTTGCTTTATTTATTTTACTTTCTTTATTTATTTTCTTTGTTGCTTTATTTATTTTATTTTGTTTATACTTAAAACAAAATACTTATTGTTGCTATTTATTTTTCAAGTTTGTTTTGTTTTGTTTTGTTTTGTTAGTGCAAGTAGTATTGAAATTTGAATAGTACAAACGGACAATGGTATCATACTCGTTTGTTACAAAGTTGGCATGGTATCATCATAATAGTTGCGGAAATAACTCTTCACTTTTTCTTCGCTTGTGTCATTTGCTTATTGCGCCGTAACCATGGATAATCTTCATCGTTTATCAGGATGCTTGGGACAGCCTTGACTTTGAAGGGAGGAATTTCATGAAACTTTTCATAATCTTCAGACATGTCTGTCTTGCCCTCCATTCCCAGGATGTCCCTTTTTCCTGAAAGAACTATGTGGCGCTTTGGCTCATCGTATGATGTATTCGCTTCCTTATCTTTTCTTTTTCTCGGTCTGGTAGACATGTCCTTCACATAGATAACCTGTGCCACATCATTGGCTAGGACGAACGGTTCGTCATTGTATCCAAGATTTTTCAGATCCACTGTTGTCATTCCGTACTGTGGGTCTACCTGTACCCCGCCTCCTGACAGATTGACCCATTTACACTTAAACAAAGGGACCTTAAAATCATGTCCGTAGTCAAGTTCCCATATGTCCACTATGTAACCATAATATGTGTCCTTTCCCCTCTCGGTTGTTGCATCAAAGCGGACACCGCTGTTTTGGTTGGTGCTCTTTTGATCTTGGACAATCGTGTAAAATGTATTTCCATTTATCTCATATCCTTTGTAAATCAATACAGTCGAAGATGGTCCCCTGGACAACAAGTACAACTCATCACAAACAGTGTTGTCACCTCTGAGACGTGTTTCCAACCAACTGCTGAAAGTCCTGATGTGTTCACGTGTAATCCAGTCGTCGCACTGCTCCGGGTGTTTGGAGCGCAGACTGTTCTTGTGTTCATCGACATACGGGGTCACCAATGTAGAGTTCTGTAGAACTGTGTAGTGTGCTTGAGACCAAGAATAACCGTCCCTGCATATTATTGAGTCCCTTCCAAACGTGCCTTTTCCAGTCAGTCTGCCCTCGTACCGCGATTTAGGGAGACCTATCTTATTAAGGCCAGGAATGAAGTCAACACAAAACCCGATGACATCCTCTGTTTGATGGCCCATGGAGATGCTTCCTTCTGGTCTGGCGCGGTTACGGACATATTTCTTTAGGACTCCCATGAACCTCTCAAAGGGGAACATATTGTGTAGAAATACGGGCCCCAGAATGACAATCTCGTCGACTAGATGAACTAGGACGTGTGTCATGATATTGAAGAAGGATGGTGGGAACACAAGCTCGAAACTGACAAGACATTGCGCCACATCACTCCTTAGCCTTGGTACGATTTCTGGATCGATCACCTTCTGAGAGATTGCATTGAGGAATGCACATAGTTTCACAATGGCTAATCGGACGTTTTCCGGTAGAAGCCCCCTCAATGCAACCGGAAGCAGTTGCGTCATAATCACATGGCAGTCATGGGACTTTAGGTTCTGGAACTTTTTCTCTGCCATATTTATTATTCCCTTTATATTCGACGAGAAGCCAGTCGGGACCTTCATACTGAGAAGGCATTCAAAGAAGATTTCTTTCTCTTCTTTCGTAAGAGCATAGCTGGCAGGACCTTCATACTGCTTCGGAGGGATGCCGTCTTTTTCGTGCAAACGTTGCAGGTCCTCCCGTGCCTCAGCTGTATCTTTTGTCTTTCCATACACGCCCAAGAAGCCTAGCAGGTTCACGCAAAGGTTCTTCGTCACGTGCATCACGTCGATTGAAGAGCGGACCTCTAGGTCTTTCCAGTAGGGTAGGTCCCAAAATATAGGTTTCTTCTTCCACATGGGTGCGTGTCCCTCATCGTCATTCGGAACAGCTAGTGCGCCGGGGCCCTTTCCGAAGATTACGTGTAAATCATTGACCATAGCAAGTACGTGATCACCGGTACGCATGGCGGGCTTCTTCCGGTGATCTGCCTCGCCTTTGAAATGCTTGCCTTTCTTTCGACATTGATGGTTGGTCGGAAGAAATCGACGATGGCCCAGGTACACATTCTTCCTGCACTTGTCCAGGTATATACTTTCAGTGTCATCTAAACAGTGCGTGCATGCGTGGTATCCTTTGTTTGTCTGTCCTGAAAGGTTACTGAGAGCGGGCCAATCGTTGATGGTCACGAACAGCAACGCCTTTAGGTCAAATTCCTCCTGTTTGTGCTCATCCCACGCACGTACACCGTTTCCATTCCACAGCTGTAAAAGTTCTTCAACTAATGGCCTTAGGTACACATCAATGTCGTTGCCGGGTTGCTTAGGGCCTTGGATGAGAACTGGCATCATAATGAACTTCCGCTTCATGCACATCCAAGGGCATGCATGTATCTTCTGCACCTCCAATCCTAGAGGGCATACGACCTTCTTTGCTGCGTATGTACTGTCGGGCAATTCGTTATCCTTCGGAAGCTTCTTCTTCAATATTTTCAGTAGCTTCTCAAATCCTTTGTCAGCCACAGCATTCTCTGCCTTCCACTGCAGCAATTCCAGTACGGTACCGAGCTTTGTGTTGCCATCTTCGCAATTGGGGTACAACCCTTTTTTGTGATCCTCTAACATGCGATCGAACTTCAGCTTCTCCTTTTGACTTTCGCATTGTGTCCTTGCATCGACAATGACCCGGCGAAGATCATCATTTGGTTCCTCTTGATCTTCAGCAGCTTCACCCGTTGCAGCATCATTGGGCACATCGTCTGGTTCCTCTTGATCTTCACCATCTCCCCCCATTGCAGCATCACCGTATTCAGGGGGCACATAGTTGTCATCGTACTCTTCTTCTTCGCCGTCTTCCATCATAACCCCTATTTCACCGTGCCTCGTCCAAACATTATAGTGTGGCATGAAACCCTTGTAAAGCAGGTGGGAGTGAAGGATTTTTCGGTTAGAGTAAGACATCGTATTCACACATTGAGTGCATGGACAACACATAAAACCATTCTGCTTGTTTGCCTCTGCCACATTTAGAAACTCACGCACGCCCTTAATGTACTCGGAGGTGTGTCTGTCACCGTACATCCATTGGCAGTTCATCTGCGTGCATTTATATATAATTAAGTGTGTCAAAAACCATTACAGAACATCATAAATAGATAATTAAGTGACCAAATGGATAAAAGTTCATCATCACATTAAAACCAAAGTACATACATATATAGTTCTCATCTAACAACATATATAGCTCTCCATACACATCGAAACTATGTAAAACATTTCAACGCGAAAACAAATGCTATCATAATCGCAACCAAGGTAACAATTGATCCAATGGCATAATGATACCAAGCCTCGGTATTAATGGCATATTTTCTAATCTTTTTAATCTTCAACCGCATTGCATCCATCTTGATCTTGTGATCATCGACGACATCCGCAACATGCAACTCCAATATCATCTTCTCGTTCACAATTTTTTTTTATTTTTTCCTTCAAGAATTTGTTTTCTTCTTCAACTAAATTTAACCTCTCGACAATAGGTTCCATCTTGATCTTGTGATCATCGATAACTTCCGCAACATGCAACTCCAATTCCATCTTCTCCTCCTCCATTTTTTCCAATTTTTTCTTTAACGAAATGTTTTCCTCTTCAACTAAATTTAACCTCTCCACAAGAGGGTCGGTTGGAATTTCCGGTTCAACTACCTCCTAGACATAATAAAACATCTATGCATGTCAGGTTGGTCGGCATAACTATCATAAGCACTAAAACAAATAGTTATAAATTAAAGATAATATACCACATCCGAATCGTAGACCGGACGAGGGCCCACGTGGGCGGATATCAAAACCATCGCACTATATAATAACAAGCAATAATAAACGTAAGAAAATTAGACAAATATCTATCTAAAGCAATAATAAAAGTAAGAAAGGCATGGACATAACAAGAGGCTCACCACGGTGGTGCCGGTGACGAGATCGGCGGGGGCGATCGACGGCGGCGAAGACGGGGACGGGACGTGACGGACCGCTAAACCTAGACAAATCTCGGAGAAAATAGAGCTTCGAGAGGAGAAAAGCTTAACTAGTGTGGCTCGGGCATTCCACCGAACATGTTGTGTGCATAGGAGGTGAGCTAGAGCACCACTAACCCCTGTCCCCCTCGGCCAGAAAAAAAACAGAGCAGTGAGCTCTGCTCTTGAGTGAGGGGGTTTATATAGGCAACTCACTGGTCCCGGTTGGTGCTACAAACCGGGGCTAAAGGGGTGCCTTTGGTCCCGGTTCATAAAACAAACCGGGACTAATAGTGGTGGGCCAGGAGCAAGAGCCATTGGTCCCGGTTTTTAGCTCCAACCGGGACCAATAGGTCCAGACGAACCGGGACCAATGGCCCACGTGGCCCGGCCGGCCCCCTGGGCTAACGAACCGGGTCCAGTACCCCCATTGGTCCCGGTTCTAGATTGAACCGGGGCTAATGGGCTGGACCAATGCCCTGTTTTCTACTAGTGGAGATGTGGGTTATGGGATAACAGCAAGATTTATGCCTGGACGGCTCCGGACCTTCAAGTGTTTTCTCAAGTAGACCGAAGTGGCTAGTTTGGTTATACTTTGATAGATGCCTGGGCCCATGGTTGGCGAATGAGGCGACCCAAACCTAGCTAATCAGTTAGGTGTACCCTACCCCAGTGGCGGAGCTTTAGCCGAATATATGGGGATCCATGGACTGAATGAGGGGCAAACATAACTATATCAGATGTTTTTAATGAAAAATAGGCCTAATGAAAAGGTATATATACAAGATTTTCTTGTGAGTTGGGGGGGGGGCGTTAATATGGTGGAAAGAACAAATAATAATTTGCTGTTAGAAAATGTGGATTACAATAGTCCTTTCGACAAAAAAAAATGGAAAATTACATTTACTGGTAAGAATAAAAAATTAAAAGGCATCATACGCATCTACAATAGTTCTCACTTGCGCTTAACAACACCAACGTAGGATCTGATCTGTACGCCACATTTCGCGCTTCGTGGGCCGGTTTTCCTAAGGGGCCGCTGCTCCACCGGCTGAAACGCAGTGTGTTGTTTGATTAGGCTATTGGGCCGAGGGGACCGGCCTACTAGGCAACAATTGGTTGAGCGCTCGCGTGGTTCCCATGGGCGGGCGACATTTCGAGCAGCAATGAAGCGCTCGCTCCTTCATCTCGGTTCCATCTTTTTGCCAAGCGCCCCTGCCAGGGCATGTCCTCTCCGTATCCCATGACCCCATCGACCAAGCGCCTCTCGTTTCTTTGTCAAGCGCCGCCATCTCCGCTCTTCTCACCTAGGGCCGCCGTCGCACTCAATTTGTACCCTGCCACCAAGATCCCTCCCTGTTGCGGCACTGCCCCCTTCTGTACTTGCCGGAATCCCTACACTAGCTGCAAGTCTGAAGAAGTTCAGATAGAGGCGGAGGAGGAAGACAGTGGTTTTGTGCCGCACTGAAAGTTGCAGCGTTTTCTGTTATTCCCATCTGCTATATCTCTGGTTACAGCAGGTGACAACTAGCTAGCTACCTCCCGATCCGCCAGCCGCGATCCGATTCTGCCGCGCCATCCCACCGCCTCTTCGCACAGCCTTTTGCGGATCGGGAGAACAAGTAAAACGAGGGATCATTTGTAGAGTGCAGCACGCCCATCCTAGCTACCTGCACACGCCACATGCGGCCGTGCGTTATTAACAGAAAGCAAAATCTAAACAACGTGACAACAGAGATTACAAGAAGCTAACATTTCACCCCCTTAATCTCTTTGTCCATTCCCAATCCTTGCTACTCCCAGACGCTGCCGCAGCTCGATGAACTGCACCCTGCCCAACGCCTTCGTCAGAAGATCAGCTAGTTGGTCTTTGGTGCCCACATGATCAATTTTCACTTTTCCGGCTTCCATACAGTCACGGATATAGTGGAACTTGATGTCAATGTGCTTGCTGCAGTCATGGTGAACAGGGTTCTTGCTTAGCTCAATCGCTGATTTGTTGTCCACCATCAATTTGAAGCACTCCGGCATTTCTCCCTTCATGTCTGCTAGCAGACTATTGAGCCATACACCCTGACATGTAGCTGAGCATGCTGCTACAAATTCTGCTTCACAAGAAGAGAGAGCAACAATTCTCTATTTCTGGGAGCTCCATGTGATCAGATTCTTAGCGAGGAAGAAGACCTGACCTGATGTGCTCTTTCGATCTCCAACATCTCCCCCATGATCAGAATCATTGAACCCAAGCAAGTGTGCATCGCCGTTTCCTGCTCTGTAGGTGCAGCCATAGCTCATTGTGCCCTTTATGTAACGCATAATTTGCTTGACGGCTGCCCAATGATGAGTACTTGGCTTTTCCATGAAACGGCTGACAATCCCAACGGCATGAGCTATGTCAGGACGGGTGTTTACCAGGTAACGGAGACTGCCGATAACTCTGCGATACAGTGTTGCATCCACAGGCTTGCCCCCATCTTCCTTGACCAGCTTCAGTCCGCACTCCATTGGGGTGGTGCAGCTGTTGCAATCACTCATGCCAGCCACTTCCAGAATCTTTCCGGCGTAGCTCTGCTGTTTGAGCGTGATCACCCCATCTCCTTGTTCCACTTCTATGCCCAGATAGTAACTGAGACGGCCAAGATCGCTCATCTGAAATAACTGGCACATCTGTCGCTTGAATTCTTTAATCTCTGTCAGACTTGTTCCTGTGATGACAAGATCATCTACATAGACACCCACCAGTAAGAAGCTTTGCTTGTCGCCGCGGCGATACACTGCATGCTCAAGAGGGCTTCGGGTAAAACCCAATGACGCCATGGAATCATCAAACTTTGCATACCATGCCCGTGGGGCCTGTCGTAGGCCATACAGTGCCTTCCGCAGCCTCAACACACTCTGCTCCTTGCCAGCGATGACATATCACAGCGGTTGTGCCACATAAACCTCTTCACTGAGCTCGCCGTTCAGAAATGCCGACCTCACGTCCATATGATGAACTTCCCAACCGGAGTGTGCGGCGAGTGCGAGCAGCAGTCTGACAGTCTCCATCCGCACCACGGGAGCGAAAACTTCCTCAAAGTCCACCCCCTGACGCTGTACATACCCCTTGGCGACAAGGCGGGCTTTATGCTTGACGATGTTGCCCGCCGGATCACGCTTGACCCGGTACACCAACTTGAGGCCGATCGCCTGGTGACCAGCAGGTAGTGAGGCAAGCTCCCAGGTTTTGTTGTCGATGATAGACTGCATCTCGCTGTCCATGGCGCCCTTCCATGCCTTGTCCGTGAGGGCCTCATCCACATCTCGCGGCTCCTCGGCACTGAACAGGCAACGCACGAGTAAGCAGCTGTCGAACTGGTCGTAGACGGCCTCATCCTCCGTGTCCGCCAGTACCCCGGACATGCGCCGGTAGCGGCGTGGCTGCCCACTCTCCACGTCGCATCCGTCGTCGTGCGTGAGCGGCGTGGCCCACTTCGAGTCTCGAGTCACCCCAGGTGTGTTCAACACCGGCGAGGTTGGGTCCGCTGCTGGAGTGGAGGGCCCGGCGTCACGCGCGCCGAGACTGTGTGGCGTTGGCGTCACGGGCGCCGTGGCCGTCACGGAGCGTGGCGTGCCGACGTATGCCTCTCCCGTGTCGACCTCCGTAGTGCCTTGCTCGGTGATGTACTCAACGGTGAATGTGCGCGGAGTGGTGACCACGTCCGGTGCGCTGTGTGCCTCCCAGTTCCATGGCCTGGTTTCCTCAAAGATCACATCACACGTCACCTGCACCTTGTTAGTACTGGGATGATACACCCTGTACCCTTTTGTACCTTCTTCGTAGCCAACAAACACCATGGGCGTTGAGCGATCGGAGAGCTTTGTGACGCCAGGTCCGGTTCTCTTGACATGCACCGTGCAGCCAAATGTGCGCATGTGCTGCACAGTGGGCGGTCGTCCGTGCCATGCCTCATATGGCGTCATTCCGATGAGACTTCTTGTCGGCGTCCTGTTGAGGATGTACACAGCCGTCCTCACCGCCTCCGCCCAGAAGAGTGCCGGCATGGCCATGCTTTTTAGCATACACCTCGCCATCTCTACGACGGTTTGGTTGCGGCGTTCAACAACCCCGTTTTGCTGGGGCGTGTACAGGGCTGTAGTGTAGTGCTTGACGCCGTGGTCGATGCAGAACTCCGCGAAGTCGCCGGAGTTGAACTCGCCGCCCCGGTCCAATCGGAACGCACGCAGTTTACACTGGCCCTCCGCCTCTGTCATGGCCTTGATCCATTTGAAGCGATAGAATGCCTCATCTTTTGTCTTCAGGAGCTCCACCCACATATAGCGGCTGTGATCATCAACGACCTGGATAAAATACTTGTTACCTCTCGGCGTCGCCGGTGATATCAGACCGCACAGGTCGGTGTGGACGAGTTCCAGGCCTTTCTCCGCTCGGTACTCCGTGGCCCGCGGGAATGGCGATCTGTGCTGCTTCCCGAGCACGCACCCATCGCAGTATTCTACCACACGGTCGATCTCCGGCATGCCCTTGACCATGCCCTTGGTGGACATGGCACGCAGCGCCCGGAAGTGAAGGTGACCCAGGCGCGCATGCCAGCGCCAGGTCACGTCGTCGCTCTTCGAGAGTAAGCAAGTGGGCATGTCGATCGTGAGCACGCCGGTGTACAGGCGCGTCGCCGTGCGCTTGACGCGGGCTAGGACACGCCGCGCTGGATCCTGGATCGTCATGATGTCGTCCTTGATGTCAACCGTGCACCCGCCCTCATCGAGCTGACCCACGGAGAGTATGTTACTCCGCAGGCTTGGGATGTATAACACCCCAGTGAGCGCCCGCTGGTCTCCACTCTGGCCACGGAACACGACGGAGCCACATCCGCGTATCGCCACGGTCGATCCGTTCCCGAACTTGACAGTGCCATGAACGGTCTCGTCCAGCGTCGCGAAGACGTGCCGCTCGCCGGTCATGTGGCTGCTCGCCCCTGTGTCGAAGTACCACATGCCCTCCGGCGACGGCACTGGGACGAGCTTCTCCTCGTTGAGGTAGACGGCCTGCGGCGTGACGACGTGGGTCGTGCTGATGCCAGTGACCATGGCCATGAATACGCCCTGGTCGTGTTCATCACCGGCACGCACTAGATTAGCCTGTTCTTGCTTGCCTGCTTGCTCCTGTTCCCGCAGCCAAGTTCTGCATTCTTTCTTCCAGTGGCCCGGGATGCCACAGTGGTGACACTTTCCCTTCTTTTTCTTGCCGCCAGATCCGCCAAAGCCACCTGCCCCGCCGTTCCCCGGTGCGCTCTTGCCAGCGCCCTGAGTCTTGGCCTTGCCGGGCGACTTGTTCTTGCCGTTGCTGCCGCCACCGCCAGAGGATGAACCACCGCCGACGCCCACCTTCTCGCGAGCCAACCACTCCTCATGAGTGAGCAGGAGTCGTCCGGCATTTTGGGTGCCGTCGTCAAGGTCATAGTGATCCTCACAGGCAGAGAAACGGCTGACGAGCTCTTCAATAGACATGGATTTCAGATCGAGGAGGGACTCAATAGCCATGGCCATTGGGCGGTATTTACGCGGCACCACTCGAAGGAACTTTTGAACGGCCTTGTGCTCGGTGACGGGGTCGCCGAACAGCTCGAGATCGGCGACGAGCGCGGAGAGGCGCAGCCCAAAATCCTCGATGGGCTCCCCGTCCTTGAAGCGGAGATCCTCGAACTCCCGCCGGCACACCTGCGCCTTGGCCTCGCGGGCGCGCTTGCTGTCCATCCTCATCGTCTTGATGGTCTCCCACGCCATCTTCGCCGTGTCCTTCGCGGCCAGCATGCGCAGCATCTCCGGCAGGACGCCGGTGAGAAGTATCTGCAGCGCGCGCCGGTCGTCATTCTCATCAGCGGCGTCGTCGATCACCGCGGACCAGACGCGGGCGACTTGCAGCTTGACCTGCATCACCAGCGCCCACTCCTGGTAGTTGGTGCGCGTCAGCATCATCGACGCCCCCGACTCCTCTCGCACGACGCGCTCCACCACGCGGTGCTCGCCGGTGCCGCCGCCGGTGAGGCGCGCGATTGGCGCCTTGGTCGACGGTGTCTTGTGTGCGTCCGCCTTCTGCTTCTCCTTCTCCGTGTCCGAGTCCGACATGACCGCAGTGGATCAAACACCACTCGATCAACCAGGCGCAAGATCAAACACCTGCTGCTCAGATGCCAACTGTAGTTGCCGGAATCCCTACACTAGCTGCAAGTCTGAAGAAGTTCAGATAGAGGCGGAGGAGGAAGACAGTGGTTTTGTGCCGCACTGAAAGTTGCAGCGTTTTCTGTTATTCCCATCTGCTATATCTCTGGTTACAGCAGGTGACAACTAGCTAGCTACCTCCCGATCCACCAGCCGCGATCCGATTCTGCCGCGCCATCCCACTGCCTCTTCGCACAGCCTTTTGCGGATCGGGAGAACAAGTAAAACGAGGGATCGTGTGCAGAGTGCAGCACACCCATCCTAGCTACCTGCACGCGCCACATGCGGCCGTGCTTTATTAACAGAAAGCAAAATCTAAACAACGTGACAACAAAGATTACAAGAAGCTAACACCTTCCACATCGCCAACCAACGTTGCCGCCCCCGTGAGGCCAAGATCAACGCTTCCACGATGCGCCGCCGGATCAACGTTGTCGATCCCGTCCCACTTCGATGCAGCCGGATCAACGATGCCGGCAGCC
>LR738716.1:327402919-327413082 GCA_902687465.1 Secale cereale
CGTGCCCGCGGTTATGTGGCAGATGGGAGCTTGTTAATTCCGGTTGTAGATAACTTGACACAATGTTTCAATACACTACCAGCGTGTGTACCGTGACTGTCAATTTCCGAATAGGGATTCGGGAGTTGAACACGGTGGGGTTATGTTTGACCGGCTTTAGTTAGGATCACTTCGTGATCATCTTTCGACCGATGCTCTTCTCTTCTCGCTCTCTATTACGTAAGTTAGTGCTAGTTGCTGCTGCAGACTCTTGTTTTGTTTCCTTCACCTCTCGTTCTTTCTTCAGCCTTGTCCTCACCCAAGGCTTAAATAGTCTTGTTACCCGGGAACGGGATTGCTGAGTCCTCTGTGGCTCACAGTTACTTCACCACACCAGATGCAGGTTCAGCCGAGTTTGATGCAGGAGCTGGCTCAGAGCTTCACCAGGAGCTCGATGAAGAGTTTGGCTGTTTGCTTGTGACGTTTCGATGTTCAGTAGTGGTTTCTACTAGGATTCGATCTTGGCCTGTGGCTTTATGTTGTTTTGGTATCTTTCTTTGGATCTTCACCCGTAGTCGGGTTGTGATGTTTTTGAATGATGTTATGCTTATGTAATGTATTGTGTGAAGTGGCGAGTGTAAGCCAACTATCTCCTTTTGCATTTTAATCCCTCTTTTACATGAGTCGTGCAAAGATACCAAACTTGAGATCATTCTAGGATGGACTTATGCCTTTAAGTCGTGCCTCGACACGTAGGAGGTATAACTCCATCCTGGGCATTACATTATATGTGCAGAAGTTTCCTTGGCGGTGAATTTCAGGAAGAGATATTTTCTCCAAAATAAAATATTGTGGAACAGGGAAAATGCTATTGGGCAAAGTGCAAGCTTATGCAGTTTGTGACTTGGTTGGGAGATTTTCAAAGTAAATGTGTTTTGCAACATCTAAAACATTTTTCTATTTCTCGCTCATTATGGGAGATGCAGAACCACCGAGCCCATGACGGCCGAATTAAGGCTTGAGGAGTGCCTCCCCTAAAGCTAGGCGGCTAGAGCAAAAAATTCCTCCAGACTTCATCGACGAGCCTTTGGATGTGCCTTCCCTCTGCCTGCCACTCTGGCGACCGGTGATGGGTGGGGAATCTCGATGACTCCGCTCCACTTAGTTCGATTGGAAGTGTGGTATCTAAGGACGAAACATGGTTTGATAGAGAAACTTTAAGTGGGTATTAAATAAACTAGAGTGAATGGTATCAGTTTCTTTTTTTCTACATTGAATTGTTTTGATATCTCTTTCTTCGTTCCCTTCTGTAAACCAAGCAGTGACTAGTATCTGTCACTCACTTTCCAAAGCATAATTAACTTGTTTTCAAACAACCCTAACCAGTTATACCTGAAATTCTTTTTTCGATAAAGGGCGTTTTATTATGTAAAAAATATAGCATCAAGCGGATACAAAGCATTATGAGTGACACCCGACCTCCGCATAACTAAGATGCACACAGCCACAATTCTAAAACGTTTGACAGAAAGAAAAGAAACAAAATCGACAAAACGGCAACAGTAGAGTCCTATAGACCGACACTATATATGCCTATGTCGAAAGTGATGGTGGGTCAATCCGGAGGTTATGCTGCCACCCATGTTGGAAAAAACCCTCCATAGCCACCTGCTCCAATCGCGTACACACCGCCTTGAACATCGGTTGGTACTCCGCTCGCTGTAGTGTAGACCACGTACGAAGCGAGTGCGTACACCGGAAAATAACCTGTAGAGGAGAAGCATTTTTGTCATTAAAAATCAAATCATTTCTACATAGCCATAGCGACCACATTAAGGCATACCCTCCCACCCTTATTAGCGTTTTGAGCCTATTTGGAATACCGTCTAACCAATAACAAAAAATATTGGCAACACTTGTGGGCGGATAAAAATTTGACGCTATTTGGATGACTGACCACGTAGAACGTGCAAACTTGCATTGAAAAAAGAGGTGTTTGATTGTCTCTTCATGAGTACAAAAACAACACTTCTTACTCCCTTGCCAGTTGCACCGTGCGAGGTTGTCTTTATTAGCACAACCCCCTACGAAGATACCACATGAAAATTTTGACCTTTAGTGGAATTTTCGACTTCCATAGTTTCTTATTATTATTCACCGGTACCTCAAAATGTGTGAGTGCACGGTACATGGAGTCTACTGTGAAAGACCCCAGTGTAGTAAGTTCCAGCGAAACACATCCCGACCTTGTGTCAGGTTAATCGAATCCAACTTGGACAATAGATTATGCCATGACGTAAGGCGAGGCCCAATCAAATCCCGCATGAACGAAATATTCGGCGGGGATGAACTGAGCACCTGCGCAATAGTATTCTTCTTCTCGCGAGCAATGATGTACAAGGCTGGATATTGTTCTCGAAGACTGGCATTGCCTAGCCAGATGTCTTCCCAGAAATGAACCTCTGACTCGTCCTTTATCGCGAAAGACGCAAAGAGAAAGAGATGTTTCTTTGCCACCATTAGGCCAGCCCAAAAGTGAGAGTCTTCAGGTTTCCAATATGCCCGAGACACCGCCTTTTGGCCTAAATACTTGTTGCGTAGCATGGTTTGCCAAACACCATCCTCAGTAAGTAACCTGAAATACTACCCGTACATAGTATGCCATTCCCAATGCGCGTCGCCTTTATTTTGATATTGAACTCCGCTAGGAAGAAAAGGTTAGACCATAGCCTTGTCAAACAACCTCATTTCTTGCTTTTTCGGTTGACTCGTGGACTTTGCTCAATCCTAGCATGGGTTTGGTAGATTACTACATGAAGCCGGGCCTCTATGAGTGCTCTATATAACCGGATCAAAGCTATTCTAAAAACTAGATCCATTGGAGTGGGAACTACTCAAGATGTAGAAGAGCACTCAAGCAGGTTTGGTCCTCTTTCTCTTGTGTGTTCTTAGAACCCACTACCCTTCCTCAAGACCATGTGATCATCGGATTCATCTCACAATAGTCAACCAGTGAATCAAAGTCCTTGTATTCACACCACCAGATGAAATTGAAGACATAATCAAGGAGTTACTCTAGAATGGTACTCTACAACCTGGTTCATGCCTCACAAGCGGCTGCGTGTAGGGAAGTTGTGGCAGCAGCGACAGCTGTGGTTGGGTGGAAAGCTAACTGTCATCATCGTCCACTAGGTAACAAAACCATGTTTTATATGCGGCCATTTGCTTGAAACTAATAATCCGTCATCTGGAGGATGCTTCTTGGGGCTGAGCGCGCCAACAAACAGCTGCTGGAAGTTAGTGATGACGATGTAGATTATGTGATCATACGAGAAAATTGATGGATGGCGACGCTGTCAACAATGTGGAATATGTTATGTGAAACTTGATGGATGGCAACGCTGTCAAAAAGGAGGCAGGTAGATGGCCATTGGACGGATCAAATGCAGTTTTTTCAGACAGTAGAAATCACATTATGGACTGAAAGGATTTATTGGTTGAGTATATGTCAACTAACAAGAGCACAACTTCTGGATTAGAAACTTCGTCTACAACTGATAAAATTGAGAAGTGCATCCGATTCCAGTACCATACGATTCCACTACATACGCCAAGTCCAAAGTAATTGATCAAAACGACGCCATGCAGCATGACCTACTGCCAGGCTGCGGGCGTCCGAAAGCCCGGTGAGAGCGTGAGCCTCCCTCCCCACCCACCTTGCGCCGTGGGCCGCTCCGACCGCGGCGGCCACCTCCCACCGCCCAGCATGGGCTCCCCGCCCTCCTCGCTCGCTGGTGCTGGCTCCGGACCGCAGGGCACCGCTGCGCCCCCTGCAAATCCGCTTTGGACCAGGCCCCGGCGCTTGCTTTCGCGCCCCGGCCGCGTCTTCTGCTGAGGGGTGAATGCTCCTCCGTAGGCGCATCTGTAGATCCGGCGGATCCTAACTCGCCCGCTCCTCGACGCCTTCAATCCATCATCGTCGCCCCGTCCCCCGCGGTCAACCTTTCCTCTTCGGGCTCGGACGGTGGCTGGACCGAGGTCAGTTCCCGGAAAAATCGCAAGCCAGCTCTAGATCCGGCGGTCTCTGGGGCGGATCGCGCAGCTCATCGCCTGGACCGGCGCCCCGGTTTCAATGCGGTAGATGGCCGCGAGGCCTTCTTAAACCGCTTCCGCGGCCGCTGCTTCCGCTGCCTTAGCAAGCACCACCACCGGAAAGACTTCCGTGACCCACTGCGCTGTGTCATTTGCAAGCTCTTCGGGCACTACGGCCGTGAGTGTCCCCAGAACCCCCGCAATGGCCGCGGCGGTCCTGCTCCCCGCCGGCTAGGCCCCTCCACGCCCCGCACTCCTGTCCACAAACGCCTGCATTTCCCCATCCCCCTCCTCCACCACCAACCCCCAACCCCTACTGTGGCCATGGCCGAGCTCAGCCTAGTAGATCCGGCACGCCGACCCCGCTCTAGCCACAAAGTGGGCGTGGCCTCCCCTGCTTTTGAGCAGAGCATTTTCTTTCTACGCCGCCACGCCATCACTCTGCGCATCATCAACGGAACCTGCGCCACCTCACCAATGGCAGTGGGTCGTGCTCTGGAGACACAGCTCTGTGTCCCCCGCATCAGCTGCGGGTCACTGCGCACAACCGGGAGGATTTCTTCGTCATCTTCACGCAGCCGGCCCACCACGACAACGCGGTTCGCCGCGGCACGCTGCGTGTCGATGGCGCCGCCTTCGCCATCGCGCCCTGGATGGAGTGCGACCACGCGGGACACGACACCTTCAACCTCCACGTTCGCTGCGTCATCGAGCATCTTCCCCAACAATACTGGACGCTCAAGGGCGTCGAAGAGATCTTCGGTGACAAGGTTCGCATCGATCAGCTGGACAGCCACACCCTGAAGCGAGACAACACCAAGACCTTTGCCTGCTAGGTGTGCATCTGGGACATGGCATTCATCCCGACACACCACACCTACTGGAAGCTGCCATAGGGCGCTGGACGGGTGGAAGAGATGGAGGGCTTTTCGCCGCCGGACCGCCGTGTGGCACTGTCGCCCGGCGCTGAGCGATACGACGTGGACCTGGTGGAGGACTGATCGCCCAGGTCGCCACGGTCCTCGCACTCGGCCCAGAGCGGCCTGCCGTCCTCCGACTCCGACCATGATGACGAGCTGCCGCGCACCTACCCTGGCACCTGGGCGATGCACATCGAGGACGGCCAGCCGGAAGAACACCACCGTAGGGTGCGGCGGGCGCCGGTGGCGGACACGGGCTGCGGGGGCCTCCCGAGGGGCGGCCCGCGACGCGACCACGATGACCAGGGTGGAGGTGGGCGTCGCTCCGGGAAAGACACGCTCTTGGGTCGGGGGCGCGCCGGCAACTCCAAGACGGGCGACGACGGAACAACGAGCAAAGTGTGCCACCGCAGTCGCTCCCCCCAGCATCGCCGGACGGCCCCCTCCAAGGGTGTTGACCGGACGGGCGGCCGCTCGGCGGCGCCGGCCTACCCCGAAAAGAAGAAGAAGAGAGATAAGCCGCAGCTAGCAAGCCAGGTCCACGTGCCCACACCTGCCACGCGCACCCCTGCACCGACCTCGGCTGCGCGAGATATCGTCTCAGAGTTTTTCGACATGACTGAACATGCCCTGGCCCCTCCGCCGGCCAAGGGCGTCACCGATGAAGCTCATCTGGAGGCGGTGATTGTGGCCTCGATGGCTACACCGCTCGATTTCTAGGACACCGGCGCTGACAAGGGCAAGCAATCAGTGGACATCCCTGACGTCTTTGGTCCTACTCTGTCGGGGCCGTGCCACGCTCCAGAGCACTTCAGCTGCCAGACGCCGATGCAAGCAGCAACGATCGTCGTCCAACTTGGTGCGGTGACGGAGCAAGTCCAGCTCCTGGAGATCCAAGCTACACCTGACGTGGCACCAAGACGCCTCTTCTGCGACAAGCCTACTCCGGTGCTCGGGCCTCCACCTGCCAAGCGCAAGTCAGCACCACCCAAGACGCGCGCCACCTCCGTCCCCTCGCCCCGCCAAAGTGCGCGCCAGGCGGCTCAGAACTGCCAGGTGCCAGTGGCGCAACGCGGCACGCTCCGCCTGGTCCAAGGCCTAAGTCTTCTTGGACCCAAGGAGCGCATGACGAAGAAGGTCGCCGAAGCTCTGATCCGCAGGTTCGACGAGCCGCTTACCGACGATGACATAGCCATCATCGCCAGGCTCACCAGGATGGGCCAGGACGCCCTCCGCATCGCGGCGGGGCTCAATGGCCCAGAAGGAGTCGCCGGGGAGGCCTTGGTGTGATCATGTTAGCTCGTCTTCAATGTAGCTTTCGTCCCCGGCGGCGGCCAGCGCTCGGCTGGTTTGAGTTAGGATTAGTGTTTCCTAGTAGTTGTGTTAGCATGAGATTAGTTGCACGTCGTCGAATGTTGGGGCCTATTGGTGCTCGGCGACGTCCCATGGTTTGAGGGTTGGTGTATCAGTGGTTTTATCTTAATAGATTACTTAGTCGCCGGAGAACTCTGATGTTTCCCAATGATTGACAACAACACAAACCCCCAATCATGAGCTGGAACGTGCGCGGGCTAAACTCGTCGGCCAAGCGCGAGGTGGCAGCGGCTCACCGCACGACAATCCTCTGCCTCCAAGAGACCAAACTGGACGTCTGGAATCCAAACCTAGTTCTCGACATCGGCGGAGCAGCCATGTTAGGCTGCGTCGTGCTGCCCGCAATCGGCATGCGTGGCGGCGCGGCGATTCTCTGGAACAAAGACGCAGTCGCCATAAATACTCATGCAGTAAGTGAATTTGCGATCACGGTTAAAGTTGCAGTAGCTTGCAACAAAGCGACTTTCTGGCTTACTACGGTCTACGGGCCAGCGGATGACGCACACAAGGACGCGTTCCTCGCAGAGTTGGCTAGAACAGCCCCCACCCGACGAGCCATGGCTCATCAATGGCGATTTCAACCTCATCTATAAGGCTAGAGACAAGAACAACCATAACCTAAATAGGAGACCTATGGGTCGTTTTAGGACGACCATTGACAGCGCCGGGCTGCGACAGATCAAGTGTAGCAACAGTAGGTTTACATGGAGCAACGAGCAGGAGAACCCCACACTAGTGAGCATCGACAAGTTCTTCTACAACATCCACTGGGAGACCTTATTTCCGCGCACCCTGCTCATAGCGGCCTCCTCAGCATGCTCTGACCATTGTTCGCTCCTCCTTGCTGATGCGGCTGTCCCCCGGCGGCGGGGAAAGTTCAAATTTGAGTCATTTTGGCCTCGCTTCCTGCACTTCCTCGACACGGTGACCGCGGCCTGGGCACGGCCAATGCCGGTGACCTGCCCTTTCGAGCGGCTGCACACCAAGATGGAGCGCACGGCCAGAGACCTACGCATATGGAGCAAGTCACTCTTTGGAGACGCCAAACTCCAGTTCCACATCGCCTGTGAGGTTATCCTCCGCCTCGACGTGGCGCAGGAACGACGTCAGCTCACGACGGCGGAGGCCGAGCTCTGGAAAGGACTGAAGCTCAGGCTGCTTGGCCTGGCTGCGATCGAGCGCTACAGAAAGAGGTAGGCTTCAAGGCTGACCTGGCTACGCTTGGGAGATGCAACGACAAAGTTTTTCATGGCCAAGATCAACTCCAGAAGACGCAAAAACTTCATACACTGTAATGCCCAGGATGGGACTATACCTCCTACGTGTCGAGGCACGACGTAAAGGTATAAGCCCATTCTGGAATGATCTCAAGTTCGGTATCTTTGCACATCTCATGTAAAAATAGGGATGAAAAGCAAAAGAGATAGTTGGCTTACACTCGCCACGTCACACAATACATTACATAGCAAAACATCATCCAAATAACATCACAACCCGACTACGGGTGAAGATCCAAATGAAAGATACCAAATACATAAAGCCACATGTTCGAATCGCCCCTAGTAGAAACCACTACTGATCATCGGGATAGTGCACATAGTAACAACTACGTTCTTCATCGTACTCCCAGTACAGCTCTATGCCGTCACCTGAGTAGTTCACCATGGTACCTGCATCTGGTGTGGTGTAGAATCTGTGAGCCACGGAGGACTCAGCAATCCCGTTCCCGGGTAACAGAACTATCTAAGCCTTGGGTGTGGAACAAGGCTGAAGAAAGAAAAAAAATGGTTGCAGCTGCACTAGCACTAGCTTACGTGTTAAGCGCGAGGAGAGAAGTGCCACGAGCGATAAAGTGATCACGAAGTGATCCTATCTAAGCACGTCAATCATAACCCCACCGTGTTCACTTCCCGAACCCCTTTCGGAAAATGACCGTCACGGTACTCACGCTGGTAGTGTGTTCTGAACATGGTGTCAAGTTTTCTACAACCGGATATTAACAAATTCCCATCTGCCACATAACCGCGGGCACGACTTTCGAAAGTTCAAACCCTGCAGGGGTGTTCCAACTTGGCCCATTACAAGCCCACGATCCGCGGAGTCGCAACTCCAAGGTGGGAAGACCCGAGTATTCTCGGAATCCCGTGCTCAAGATACTCCGACTAAGGTAAGACTAATCCAGCAAATCCTCCCGACGTGCCGACACCCTGACAATAGCCGCGCGTATCTAGTCTCAGGCCACGACCGGATGGGCAGTACGTACAGATACTGAAGACCCCAGCGAACTGGGTGGCACCGCAAGTGGCTCTAGTTTGGACCAACACTCAAATCGAGCACTGGCCCAGGGGGTTGATTAAATTAATACTTGGGTTAATTACTCCCTCGGCAAGTTTTTAGTTGTTAGGCAAATGGAGTACCAATGTTGGGACTTGCTGGAAAAGCCTTAGCGCTAAGCGGTTTATCGAGGGGGTCCCATAACCGCAACCGTGTGAGGAACGCATAATCAAGGAACATAACACCGGTTTATACGGTTCCTAGGGCGGCATGAGTGGAACAAATCACCAAGCAAGAGGCTTAGCCTTCCACCCATTACGAATATGTATATGATTTAATTAAAGAGTTTATATAGTGTGATATCCCAACAAGCTTCAACATGAAGCAAGAATCTTCAAATCTTCTCCTGCAACTAGCAATGCTATAAGAGGGGCTGAGCGAAGCCTACGTAGCCAATCAAAGGTTTGCATAGGTTGGGTGGTTAAACAGATTCATGGTTAAAATAGGAGGCTGACAAACAAACATGGGCATCGAGGCAATAAGCTAAAGAGCAAGACTTCTAGCAATAGGCAAAGATAGTAATGATACCTGGGTCAGGTCATCTTGCCTGTCGAGTCGTCGATGGGATCGTAAGACGGCTCCTCGTTCTCAACCTCGGTAGTAACCTCGTTCTCGTACTCGGTCTCGGCTTCCGGTTCTACTCAACACAAGAACACACGAGGCACGAAATCAAACAAGGTGCAATGCGCAAACTACAGGATGCATGTATGATGCACTTAGGATGCACTGCAGATGCACTTAGGATGCACAACATGACAACATAGGAAGCACAGAGAAACAACACAAGAACAAGACAATTTACTCAAGCAAGTAGGATGCAAGACAAGTCTATTTAGGATGCAAAACATGGCAAGGTAGGAAGCACAGAGAAACAACACAAGAAACAGCAGGTTTAAATGAGTCCGGAAACTACTTAAGACAAATCCGGTAAACCCTCATATGCATAGTTTGAAATTAGTTCAGATATGACCAAACCTTAAGTTAAAGTTGATAAACAGCAAGTTAACATGCACCAAGATAATCTACACGAAATTCTAGTCAAGTTTCATATAAAGTTTGATTAAAACGGAGCTACGGTCTAGAAGATATGATCAAAACAAGATAAGCATGGCAACGGTGCAAAATGCACCCAAACATCTAGCAAACATACTCAAACATGTAAACAAGATGATATTATGAATCTACATTCAAAACCACATAAGTTTCATATAGGGCACGCTCAAAACGGAGCAACGGACTAAAAGTTACACCCGAAACAAGAAACAATGCAAAGCTGAAAATAACAGCCACATAGCAACTTTGGAGCAATAAATATATACTCTACAGCACTCAAACATGGTGACAAGAAGCATGGACATCAAGTAGACATATCCTACAGCAAACAACTCCATTGGAGCAACTCCATAGGAGGCATGGATCAATAGCAACAAGCTACACCATTTTGATCATGACATTAAAAACCTG
>LR738716.1:327415107-327433182 GCA_902687465.1 Secale cereale
AGATATGTTCCAAAACTGCATCATTAAATTTGGGGGACTTACCAGTTTTGGGGCAAAAAATTGCCTTATGATCAGGTGCGGAGCAATTGATGCAAATCAGTCTGGCATGGCAGTCAGATTTATTATGTCCCCATTGGAGGCAACGAGAGCAAAGAGAGGCCCAATTGGTGGAAAGATTGATAATATCCTGCAAGGTGTACTGGGCTTGGGCCAAATCGGCCTTGTGCTTGGCCTGGAGCGAAGGTGGCCAAAAAACATACTCGGGGGCATATTTGAAAGCCGACCGGAGGAAACAGCGCGGTAAAGGCGGGTAGGGAATATCCAGCGGGCAATTAAGTGCACCCAGTCGGAGGAAATTCGGTAAATGCATTTCCTCAAAATCAGCCTCTGACATAAAGAGCTCCATCAAAGCGATATGATCATGTTTCGACAAGGAAATTGCGCAGGAGGATCCCGAGTGAGCTTGTTCATGCCTGTGTTCTTGAGGGAAAGGTGGCGAAATTTTAAATGATGAAGAAGATGCCTCAGTAGCATTTTTGTTGGAGAAATCCATATGCGTTTGAGCCACTGATTTGCACGAGGAGGTCATATCCACTCTAGTAGACTTGTTAAAATTCTCATCAAAAGAAAAGACCCCAACAGGATTAATAGCCATACGTCGGCGCGCCGAAATATCAGAAAGAGGTATATCTGCATGCCAACCCAAATTGTGGGATATAATCTTGGGAGAATTCCTCTTATATAGGTGAAAATGGCAAATGAAATCCGGCCAAATGCGATCTTTGAGTCTATAGATAAAATGCCCCACTTTGTTGTTTGCCACAGAAAACCGAAAGGATCGAGGGCTGATCTGGAGTACCTTGAATCCAGTACTCAGGCCACCAATGCAACATTGGAGTGCAATGCCCACAGATTCCACAGTCAAGGGGAAGGAAGCCGAGGAGAAGGAGACCACCAAAAAGAACTCCTTGATGTCTCGAGAGGGTGAAAAATGGACCGTAGAACCAAAAAGTCTTCTCACCTGATCGGCCAGGGCTACGCCTGGTGCAAAATCCCAATGTAGGAGGCCTTCCATGGTGGGTTACACGGCTAGAGAGCGCCATTGTTGGTGGGCAGCAGGTGGAGAGGGGAGAGAGGAGAGGGGGAGGAGGGGAGGAGGGAGGGAGCCATCCTCTAGTGCTCACCTCTGTTTGTTACCTTTGTTAAATGATATCCCGAAGATTGAGGCGACAGCATAATCTTTATCCAATCTCTGACCTCCTTGATTCCCGCGCTTGCCATTTCACCTCCTCGGCTTATAAATACCACAGAAGCCTGTCTCTTTTCTTCCTTCTGCCTTCGTCTTCCTCCGTCGCCCGAAGCTCCGCCGCCGCTCTTCGAGCCCGTCGCCGTCGTCGAGCTAGGCCGCTGCATCACCCTGAACCGTGTCCAGAGCGCTTCACCGCCATCCGCTTCTCCATTAGGTATTCCTTCTTCCTCACTGTAAATCCCAATCTAGGGTTCCTCCATAGCTTCCGCCATGAAACTATGAAGCTCTGCTGTTCATCCCTGTGGGTTACCCTTACAGTAGATTCAAACCTTAGATTCATTTTGAGTGCGCTCCTGCTCTGCGTTTCAAACCTTAGATTCAAACCTTGGATTCAAACCTTAGATTCGTTTGATCTGTAGAAACCCTTCGTGGTTCTTCCTGTATAAGACTTGCATATATTTCATCTTTTTCTTACATCTCAGATCCATTTTTTACTTTAGCCTTCTGCGAAACGTGTTTCTTCGAATAGTAGATTTGTAGCTTACTTACCAGTTTAGCCAATCATATGTTCCCTTCGACGGTCTAGATGTAAACCTGTACCTTTTAATTGACGGTTTAGTTTCTGCCTTCTCTATCATCGCAATCCGGTAGTTATCTTACTCTTGTATACTCCCGGGCTAGTAATACCATTAGCCCCTTGTGTAAACCGGCAATTTAGATCCACAATTTTATGTAATGCTCCAGTTTAGTTGTAGCAATTGGTAAACCGAAATCTGTATTGTATTTTTCAGTGTTTCCTTTAGTCAAGATGACTGCCAAGCAGTTCGTTGCTTGCAACTGGGCTCCTTCCCGCATTACTGAGGACGATTTAACAAATGCTGCTTCAATTGGTCTTCTGGGCCCTAAGGAAGTTCTGAACTGGCGGGCCCCAGGAGATGAATGCCCCCTACCCCTAAGGAAGGAGAGATCATTGTTTTCTTTGATCATCTGGCCCGGGGCTTTAGTCCTCCTGGTTCAAAATTCTTCCGGGATGTACTAGCCGCTTTCTAGCTCCATCCTCAGGACATAGGCCCAAATTCTATATCAAATGTCTACAATTTTCAAGTCTTCTCAGAAGCAGATCTTCAAGAAGAACCATTAGTGGATCTGTTCAGAGATTTTTTCCATTTAAACCGGCGGATAGAGTTTTCTGACAGGCCGCATCAAGAACCGGGTGGCGTCAGCATTCAGAAGAGGAAAGATGTAACCTTCCCTCACGCTGCTCTCCATACACACCCCAAGGAATGGAACCAATCATGGTTCTATTGCAAAGATACCTCGCCTGAAGGAGAAAACCCACTTCCGGGTTACCGTGCACATCGCTTACCTGAGGATCATCCCCTGCCACAACGCCTCAGTGCTCCAGATCGAGCCCGGTTCGCCCCTCAACTTTCTAAGCTTGGGGCTTTTATGGCCAACGGTTTAACAGGAGTGGACTTTGCTCGTTGTTGGCTTGACTGGAACATCCTTCCACTGAGTCGGCGTTCAGGCCTGATGTATGAGTATACCGGAAAGCCGGATGACCCTCAGCGCCATATTAACATAATACTTCCGGAAAAAGAAATCGCTGAATCTGCAAAGAAAATGCTCAACATCTCCCTAGAAGAGTGCAGCCAGACCGGTTTAGCTCCATTCTGTGAAAACAATAAACCGCCAGCAGTAAGTTCTTTCTGATCTTTTTTGCTTGTTCTAATCCGTCCATATCAATTGTCTTCTATTTATTTTCTTTCTTCTGCACATGCCAACGACCCCTTCTGGAAGAGGAAACCTCAGGACAAATCGGCCAAACAGCCACGCCGGAAGACGTATGCCGTTAAGAAGAAAAAGGCGGTTGCTCCCTCCGGTTCACATCTTGAGGAAGATGATCCGGATTCCGAGGTATGAGTTGATCCTGATATGTTGTGATCTCCCTTTATCCAAATTTATGTTAACAGTGCCTTTCCGCAGGATCTGGCTGAAAGAAGTAAAGCGGCGGAAGTTGAGGTAATCTCTCTTTCTTCAGACTCAGAACCGCCGACGCCCAAAATCCACCGGGCGTCTCGGAAATACCCTTTTTCTCATCCTTACGCTCAATTGGACCCCAAATTTCTTTTGAAGAAGCAGCAGCATGAAGCACGCCGGACCACGCGCGGCCATGTAGTGGAGTCCTCCGGAATACCTCTCACTCCGGCTCGCAGGCGCCGCTCTGAGGTTTTACTTTTTCCAACTCTTCTTCATCCAAAGGCCGGGCTTATACGTAAACCACTTAAACCATCTGATCCTAACTATCAGGAGGCTCCTTTGTCCTCTTCTGGCGAATCAACTGCTACACAGGTCCCCGTGCTGAAGACCGTGCCCGGGTAAGTCCTTTTCAACATCCGGTTTATCTTTATATTTATACTTTTATGATTCTGATCATTCATTTGATTTTTCCAGCAAACCGAAGCCTAGGAAGAAGGCGAAAGCCAACAAAGCGGCTGCCGGGACTGGTACTGCTGAACCGGCAGCTGATCCGGACCAAGTTATCCCTCCAGAAGACAATCCTGTAGCTCAATTTGACGACCCAACTCCCATGGATCATGATGATATGGCTGCTCCGGAGAATATTAATACAGAGAATGTAGTTGAACCGGCTAGTCCAGTCCGGGTTAGCCCTCCTCGGGCTAGCCCGGCTCCTGTTAGCCCGGTGCCTACCGCTGCCCCTTCTCAACCAACTGCTGCTTCTTCCCTGGATGTTCAGATAACCGGGTCAGGTTTCACCGCTCCTGCTGAGCCTATCGTCTTGGTCAAACACACTGCCAAAGAGGAAAAACTTCACCAAGAAAAAGGCAAGTGGAGCACGGACTTATCCGGCTATTCCCAATTGAGTGCCCAGGAACTTTATTCCGGGTATTTGAACCGACTTCATACCAGCCGCGATTATGAATCCGGGTTGGTTAATATGATGAAGGATAAGTACGAGGTAACTTCCTTCACTTGTCTCCGTTTTGTGTTTTTGTAATCCTGTCTTTAGACCATAGTAGCCCCCAAATACCGGTTTAGCTTCATTGTAGGTGAACTGGTATTTCCAATGTATCTGCAAACGACTTTACATTAGCCCCCAAGTGCCAGGGGTATAACTTGTTTTATGTGCCTGTGACTTGTCTGAATTGTCTTTTGATACTTCACTTGATTTCCTTGCAGGCTGACTTGACCCGGAGGGCTGCAGAGATAACTGAGCTTCGGAATAGACTGGCTGCTACTGAAACTGTTGTTGCCAAAGCCAAAGAAGAGCTGGCGCTGAACTTAACCAGCGCGAAAAAATTGAAAAAGGACTTTGAAGCAGAGCGATCCACCTGGGAGGTACTGATACGTCCAAAACGTATCTATAATTTCTGCTTGCTCCATGCCTCTTTTGGGTGATATTGCTATGATATTTATACACTTCCATACACTTGTGATCATATTTGGACTAACCTATTAACTCAGTGCACCCCAGTGCCAGTTTCTGTTTTCGGCTGTTTTTGTATTTCAGGTTTTCACATTACGAGAACTGCCAGGAAAAATCCAGAAAATATATATATAAAAAATCAGCGTTCCAGGAGCTACCGTGCGGCCAAAGTACAGCCGGGGGGACCCACAGGGGCTCCAGGCGGCCTGCCCCTAGGCCGCGCCGGGGGGGCGCCTGGGCCCCCCAGGACTCCCCCGGTGACCCCCTTTGGCATATATTTAAGGTCCGTCGAGAAAACCCTGATTCCGGACCCCTTTTCTCCAGACGCGATTCCGATCTCCGCCGCCATCGCCATCAAGCTTCGGGGGACCAGAATTCCTGCGCCGGCACCCTGCCGGGACGGGGAAGTGCCCCCGGATTCATCTCCATCGACGTTGCTTCCTCCCTCCATGATGCGGGAGTAGTTCCTCCTCGGGGCTGAGGTTCTTACCAGTAGCTATGTGGTCAATTCTCTCTCCCATGATGTGATCTTCGTTGTGATCATAGGCTATGTTAATCTAGGGTGATCCCATGATATTTCCCCTTCCTCTATGTATTGGATTGATGTACTCACTTGTCTTTATCTAGTATAATCCCCGAGACCAAGGTGACAGCGGTCTATTGGACATGGATTAGAAAAGTATTTTCATGAGTGATTTCCTCTCTTGTGTGTTGATTGAAGATTGAGAGTCTCTTGGTGCTTGTCTTTGACTATCCTTTAGATATGTTGTGGTGATTGTGGGACTCTCTTTGGATGGCCGCGGTGACATTGGGAAATCCTTAGATTGAGAACTACGAACTTTGAGGTGTGCTTTTGTAGCCCTACATAATTCTCGTCCTCTCTTGACCACGAAGGAATGACCTCCGAGTGTGTCCCCTTTGCATGTTTTATGGGAAATATCGTGTGATTCGATTATGTTAATGTTGTTGGGAGTTGCCACTAGTGAAATTATGAACCCTAGGCCTTGTTTCCACCATTTCAATACCATTTGTGCTCACGTTTACCACTTGTTTGCTTGCTGCACTTTTTATTACATATTTATATTACTTTGCTTTGCCACTCCTATCATCCATATTTTACCATCTCTTCGCCGAACTAGTGCACCTATACAACTCCTAGTTGTATTAGGTGTGTTGGGGACACAAGAGACTTCTTGTATCTTAGTTGCAGGGTTGCTTGAGAGAGACCATCTTCAACCTCTACTTCCCTGAGTTCGATAAACCTTAGGTCATCCACTTGAGGGAAATTGCTGCTGTCCTACAAACCTCTGCGCTTGGAGGCCCAACATAGTCTACAAGAGTAGAAGCGTGTGTAGACATCAAGCTATTTCTGGCGCCGTTGCCGGGGAGGTGAGCGCTTGAAGGTATATCTTTAGATCTTGCAATTAAATCTTTTTGTTTCTTGTTTTTATTTCACTAGTTATGTTTATGGAAAACCTTGCTATTGGATCGTTGCTTGCGGGAGGACACCCCACACCTGTGGTGGTTGCTCCTCCTCCTACTGAAATTGTGCCCTATAAAATACCGGCTGGTATTATCGATTATGTTTTGGCTAATCGTTATGCAGGAGACAGACGTCCCGGTGAACACTTGCTATATCTGTCACAACTATGTTCATTATTTAAGCTTGCAGGTGTCTCGAGGGAGTTTGTCATGAGGAAATTATTTGCCTTGTCACTGAAAGGAAAAGCATTGGAATGGTATAGGCTACTAAATGACTCTCACCTGCTGGAGTGGGAAGAGATCCAGTCTCTCTTTTACTCCAAGTTTTATCCTCTTCATGAAGTCCATGAGAATAGGAATTATGTTTATAATTTTTATCCTCATGACGGAGAGAGCATAGCTCAAGCTTGGGGGAGACTGAAAACGTTAATGCTAAAATGTCCTAACCATGGGCTCCGCAAAGATATTATTATTACTAACTTCTATGCGAGGCTCTCTTGACAGGATAAAGATTTGCTCGATGCTTCCTCTATGGGTTCTTTCACAAACGAAAAGATTGATGCTAAATGGGAACTCCTTGAAAGAATTCAACGCAACACTGAAGATTGGGAGATCGACAAAGGTAAAGAGTCAGGTATAATTTATGAGTATGATTGCATTAAGTCCTTTGTTGAAACTACAAGTTTTAATAAGTTTAGTGCTAAGTTTGGGCTTGATTCTCAACTCCTTGTTGATCTCCTCAAATCTTTTGCTTCACATCTTAATATGCCTAAGGAGGATTGGATCAAGCATCATAAACCTTTTAAAGAGACTTGCAAAGAAAATGAAATTGCTCATGATGATTGCAACATGCATGATCCAATTCCTAAAAATGAAGTTTTATATAAGCATGTTAATTTTTGTGGAGTGGATAGACCTTGTGAAAGGCCTATGATTGAAGAAGAGAAGTATTGTAAGCAACATAAGCATGAAAGAACAATCACTTGGGTCAGAGATTTAAATGAAATTGCTAGAGAATTGTGTGACCTTTATCCTTTTACTTGTGAACTTTGCCGTATAGAGGGTCACTTTAATTTTCAATGCATGAACTTTCAAAACATAACTGTTAACCGGTTGTGTGATAACATGATCACCTCTGATCTTTATGATGAGCTTATGTTATTTTTGATGTGTGAAGAGTTATCAGAAAAGACTTCTTGGCTGGATGATAATGCCATAGGAATAAAAAACACTTTGCAAAATTGCCATCTCTATTGTGTTGTTAATTGCCATGAAAATGATTACATAAGTAAGATTAGAAAGGAGGGAACTTTACCAAAGTATAAAAATGTCTCTTATATTTCTGCTAATAAAAAGGAGAGTTTCTCCCAAGTTTCCCCTATTGTTTCTAATGATAAACCAGGATATGTGGAGAAGCTTCATCTCCAACCACTCCCTCTTAAGGTGAAGAAGAAGAAAAAGAAGAGGAGGAGGAAGAGGAGCAAGAAGGAAGAAGAATGGGTATCAACCTGGCCTGAGCATATTCCTCCCATCAACTTTTATCCTAACGGTTGTAAGTTTAAAGAAGAAGGTGAGGTTTATTGCCTTAATTATCATCTTGATGATACGTCCGTAGGTACTATTGAAGATGATTTTGATTATGACATGCATGTTACTTATTGTGATTGGGAAAATGATGATAATGCTACTTATGATCTTGAAAATCTTTTTGGTACCAACTCTGAAAGTGAAGATATGGGAAGCTCTAAGCTTGGGGATGATAGGATTGCAAATCCTTTACCCACTAGTGATGTGATAATTGATAATTCTCTTGCTAGTAAGAATAAAGACAACATGTTTACAAATATAGTTGCTAGCAATGATAATGCTCTTCTCTACCATGATGATGTTGTAACTCCAATCTATAGTGATTATAAAGGTACCTATGACATAAGGAGAAATTATCCTTATGAAACTTGTCATAATCATAAAGGGAATTACTCCCTTGTTGAACACCACCCTCCTAATATACAACTAATCTATAGTGTTCAAGTTGTTTATGATAGTCATACTCCCACTATTACCAATGAGAAAAATTATGCTTATGTGGGGAGTGAGAGTACCTTTTTGCATGTGGATCATGGTAACAATGCTTTATGTGATGCTTATATTGTTGAGTTCATCCATGATGCCACTGAAATTTATAATGAGAGAGGGAGGCTTGGTTCTAAATATCTTAATAATAAGAAGTTTCCTCTCTTTATGGTGAATATTTTGAAGTTATGCTTGTTTTGCCTTCCTATGCTAGTTGCTTCGTGCTTCAATGAATTATTCTATTGCAATATTCCTATGCATAGGAAGCATGTTAGGCATAAATGTATTTGGCATTTGCTTCTTGATGCCCTCTTTTGTTCTTCAGCTCTTATTCTTACGAGAGCATCATTAAAGTCCTATGCCTAGCTTAAAGGCATAAAAGAAAGCGCTTTTGGGAGGCAGCCCACAATGAATAAAATTTTATTTTGATTTTTGTTGTGTCTTGATGTTGTTACTACAGTAGCATCATCATTGTATCTTTACTTTTCAACTTTGTGCCAAGTGTAGCCTCTGATTGCAAGAAAGTTCAAAAGTTGTGACGTGCTGTCCAGGAAACAGATTCTGTCCTTGGATAGAAAAATTCGTATAAAATCACCGGATCATCTTTTTGGTCTGAATTTTTTCGACAGTGTGCTCTATACAATTGTCTATCGTGCGTCTGTTCTGAGTTTTTTTATTAGAGTTGAAGAAGTGCCCCGAACAAATCATTTACTACCTGCTGTTCTGTTTTTCACAGATTCTGTCCTGTTTTGCCTTTCTTTCATTTTGCAAACCAAGAGCTTGCTTTTTCTTTGCAAAAACCTTTTGGCAATCTTGAAATACAGTTGACCTTCAAGAATATCTTTATTTCCAGCAAGGAACAATTATTTTATTAAGGGTACTAACCTCGCTAATCAGATTATGATGAGTTATGTATGAAGGGAGTTTTCAAGTGTGCGAGGGAAGATGATAAAAAGATTCAGGAGTGTCAAGCGCTCAAGCTTGGGGATGCCCCCGTGCACCCCCAAGAAATATTCAAGGAGACTCAAGCGTCTAAGCTTGGGGATGCCCCCGTGCATCCCCTTCTCCATCAACATTATCAGTTCGTCTTTCGTTCCACTATATTTTTATCACTTCATGTGTTATGTGCTATGCTTGGAGCGTCTTGCTTTTAGTTTCATTTTTAGTTTTCTTTAGCTTTGCTTGTTTTTCATAACGAGTTGGAACTCAGCTTTCTTTGTGTGGGAGAGAAACACGCTCCACTTCAACCTAGAACACAACATAGAATTTTCATATTTATCTTTGCTGTGTGTGTTCTTTGTCTTTTAATAGCTACTATCATGTTCATCTCTTAGTATTCATGCTTATCTTTTCAAAGAGCTTTTGTTTAGTTGGTTGCTTGAACTCTCTTTAATTACCATGCTCACCTTATTAAGAGAGTTTGCTTCCGTTGCATTGGTTAATATGTCTATGATAAAGATGCTACGTGCATAATGGCGCTTAGTAGTTCAGGTTTTCTTATGGTTAATCTCAAATAGCTGGGGGATTCCCAATGTGTTATTGGAGTACCAACATGATTTGTTTGCCTATGATGTGGTATGGTTTAGTAATATCTTCCTTCGAGAATTTATTTTGATTGACTTGGCGTATGCTCACGCATATTTAAGACTGTAAAGAAAGTCTGCCAAGCCTTGATGATCTTTTATTTCTGAGTAGCGATATAACTACGATGCCTGATTCAATGTTGCTTTGTCGCTCTGCATGATTATGACCATCATTGCTCTCTTAGTTGGTCGCTCCCAGTCTTTTGCTAACCTCCACCTGTACTAAGCAGACTAACTTTGCAATACATAGCTCATGGGAAAGTAGCTTAAAAACTATTGTGGTAAAGAATATGTTGCCTATGTATCTTATTTCTTATAAGTTGCGTGTTGAGCGGTAACCATGTTTCTGGGGACGCCATCAACTGTCACACTTTTGTTGAATATCATGTGAGTTGCTATGCATGTTCGTCTTGTCTGAAGTAAGGGTGATTTGCCATGGGTTGAATGGTATGCATATTGTTAGAGAAGAACATTGGGCCGCCAACCAAAGCCATGTATCATGGTGGAAGTTTTAGCTTGGACATTAATCCTCAATCTCTTATGAGAATATGCTTAAGCATTAAAGAGGAGTCCATCATCTATTTTCTATGTTGTCCTGGTATGGATGTCCTCAAGTTGAGATCTATCAAAAACGAGAAATCAAATGCGATTTATCTCCTTGGACCTTTGTACAGGTGGCATAGAGGTACCCCTTTGTGACACTTGGTTGAAACATATGTAATGCAATGATAACCCATGGAAATCCGAGCTAATTAGGACAAGGTGCGAGCACTATTGGTATTCGATGCATGAGGCCTGCAACTTATAGGATGTCTTATGCATGACACATATGAAGTACTACTACCGTTGACAAAATTGCTTCTATGTTTTCAAAATAAAAAGCTCTAGCACATAACCATTCTTTTACTTTTATGTTGAGTCTCCACCTTCTTTCTTCAAGCACCAACTACTGAGAGCATGATTGTCATTCTGAGTGTAATGTGCATTGTCCCAAAGTAGCATTGTCTTTTGCATGATTGTGATATCGTTTATTTTGAAATCATTGTATCTAGTCATCACTTAAACCTTGAAGGTGCCCCTGCATTTATGTTTTGCTTCACTAAAGGGTGCAAGCTAGATATCACTTTATCATATTTGCACATCATGTTCATTGCAAATCTATTTGATGTTTCAGTATCATATTGTAAAACTTTCAGTTCTTTGTGATTTTCTCATGAGGCAACTTAATTACTACAGATTCATTGTCTCAGTAAGATTTTGTCATATGACTATGAATAAGTCCTATATGGTTAATAGCATGTCACCACAGAAATTATTCTTGTTATCATTTACCTACTCGAGGACGAGCAGGAATTAAGCTTGGGGATGTTGATACGTCCAAAACGTATCTATAATTTCTGCTTGCTCCATGCCTCTTTTGGGTGATATTACTATGATATTTATACACTTCCATACACTTTTGATCATATTTGGACTAACCTATTAACCAGTGCACCCCAGTGCCAGTTTCTGTTTTCGGCTGTTTTTGTATTTCAGGTTTTCACATTACGAGAACTGCCAGGAAAAATCCAGAAAAAATATATAAAAAATCAGCGTTCGAGGAGCTACCGTGCGGCCAAAGTACAGCCGGGGGGGGGCACAGGGGCTCCAGGCGGCCTGCCCCTAGGCCGCGCCGGGGGGGGCGCCTGGGCCCCCCAGGACTCCCCCGGTGACCCCCTCTGGCATATATTTAAGGTCCGTCGAGAAAACCCTGATTCCGGACCCCTTTTCTCCAGACGCGATTCCGATCTCCGCCGCCATCGCCATCAAGCTTCGGGGGACCAGAATTCCTACGCCGGCACCCTGCCGGGACGGGGAAGTGCCCCCTGATTCATCTCCATCGACGTTGCTTCCTCCCTCCAGGATGCGGGAGTAGTTCCTCCTCGGGGCTGAGGTTCTTACCAGTAGCTATGTGGTCAATTCTCTCTCCCATGATGTGATCTTCGTTGTGATCATAGGCTATGTTAATCTAGGGTGATCCCATGATATTTCCCCTTCCTCTATGTATTGGATTGATGTACTCACTTGTCTTTATCTAGTATAATCCCCGAGACCAAGGTGACAGCGGTCTATTGGACATGGATTAGAAAAGTATTTTCATGAGTGATTTCCTCTCTTGTGTGTTGATTGAAGATTGAGAGTCTCTTGGTGCTTGTCTTTGACTATCCTTTAGATATGTTGTGGTGATTGTGGGACTCTCTTTGGATGGCCGCGGTGACATTGGGAAATCCTTAGATTGAGAACTACGAACTTTGAGGTGTGCTTTTGTAGCCCTACATAATTCTCGTCCTCTCTTGACCACGAAGGAATGACCTCCGGGTGCGTCTCCATTGCATGTTTTATGGGAAATATCATGTGATTCGATTATGTTAATGTTGTTGGGAGTTGCCTCTAGTGAAAGTATGATCCCTAGGCCTTGTTTCCACCATTGCAATACCATTTGTGCTCACGTTTACCACTTGTTTGCTTGCTGTACTTTTTATTACAGATTTATATTACTTTCTTTTGCCATCCATATCACTTGCCATTTAACATCTCTTCGCCAAACTAGTGCACCTATACATCTAAAAAGTGTATTAGGTGTGTTGGGGACACAAGAGACTTCTTGTATCTTAGTTGCAGGGTTGCTTGAGAGAGACCATCTTCAACCTCTACTTCCCTGAGTTCGATAAACCTTAGGTCATCCACTTGAGGTAAATTGCTGCTGTCCTACAAACCTCTGCGCTTGGAGGCCCAACATAGTCTACAAGTGTAGAAGCGTGTGTAGACATCAGCCGGCACCCTGCCGGGACGGGGAAGTTCCCCCGGATTCATCTCCATCGACGTTGCTTCCTCCCTCCATGATGCGGGAGTAGTTCCTCCTCGGGGCTGAGGTTTCTACCAGTAGCTATGTGGTTATCTCTCTCTCCCATGATGTGATCTTCGTTGTGATCATAGGCTATGTTAATCTAGGGTGATCCCATGATGTTTCCCCTTCCTCTATGTATTGGATTGATGTACTCACTTGTCTTTATCTAGTATAATCCCCGAGACCAAGGTGACAGCGGTCTATTGGACATGGATTAGAAAAATATTTTCATGAGTGATTTCCTCTCTTGTGTGTTGATTGAAGATTGAGAGTCTCTTGGTGCTTGTCTTTGACTATCCTTTAGATATGTTGTGGTGATTATGGGACTCTCTTTGGATGGCCGCGGTGACATTGGGAAATCCTTAGATTGAGAACTACGAACTTTGAGGTGTGCTTTTGTAGCCCTACATAATTCTCGTCCTCTCTTGACCACGAAGGAATGACCTCCGGGTGCGTCTCCATTGCATGTTTTATGCGAAATATCATGTGATTCGATTATGTTAATGTTGTTGGGAGTTGCCACTAGTGAAAGTATGATCCCTAGGCCTTGTTTCCACCATTGCAATACCATTTGTGCTCACGTTTACCACTTGTTTGCTTGCTGCACTTTTTATTACAGATTTATATTACTTTGTTTTGCCATCCATATCACTTGCCATTTAACATCTCTTCGCCGAACTAGTGCACCTATACATCTAACAAGTGTATTAGGTGTGTTGGGGACACAAGAGACTTCTTGTATCTTAGTTGCAGGGTTGCTTGAGAGAGACCATCTTCAACCTCTACTTCCCTGAGTTCGATAAACCTTAGGTCATCCACTTGAGGGAAATTGCTGCTGTCCTACAAACCTCTGCGCTTGGAGGCCCAACATAGTCTACAAGTGTAGAAGCGTGTGTAGACATCAGCCGGCACCCTGCCGGGATGGGGAAGTGCCCCCGGATTCATCTCCATCGACGTTGCTTCCTCCCTCCATGATGCGGGAGTAGTTCCTCCTCGGGGCTGAGGTTTCTACCAGTAGCTATGTGGTTATCTCTCTCTCCCATGATGTGATCTTCGTTGTGATCATAGGCTATGTTAATCTAGGGTGATCCCATGATGTTTCCCCTTCCTCTATGTATTGGATTGATGTACTCACTTGTCTTTATCTAGTATAATCCCCGAGACCAAGGTGACAGCGGTCTATTGGACATGGATTAGAAAAATATTTTCATGAGTGATTTCCTCTCTTGTGTGTTGATTGAAGATTGAGAGTCTCTTGGTGCTTGTCTTTGACTATCCTTTAGATATGTTGTGGTGATTGTGGGACTCTCTTTGGATGGCCGCGGTGACATTGGGAAATCCTTAGATTGAGAACAACGAACTTTGAGGTGTGCTTTTGTAGCCCTACATAATTCTCGTCCTCTCTTGACCACGAAGGAATGACCTCCGAGTGTGTCCCCTTTGCATGTTTTATGGGAAATATCATGTGATTCGATTATGTTAATGTTGTTGGGAGTTGCCACTAGTGAAAGTATGAACCCTAGGCCTTGTTTCCACCATTGCAATACCATTTGTGCTCACATTTACCACTTGTTTGCTTGCTGCACTTTTTATTACATATTTATATTACTTTGCTTTGCCACTCCTATCATCCATATTTTACCATCTCTTCGCCGAACTAGTGCACCTATACAACTCCTAGTTGTATTAGGTGTGTTGGGGACACAAGAGACTTCTTGTATCTTAGTTGCAGGGTTGCTTGAGAGAGACCATCTTCAACCTCTACTTCCCTGAGTTCGATAAACCTTAGGTCATCCACTTGAGGGAAATTGCTGCTGTCCTACAAACCTCTGCGCTTGGAGGCCCAACATAGTCTACAAGAGTAGAAGCGTGTGTAGACATCAGGTACAGAGGAATGCTCTTGAGAAAAGAGCAAAAGATGCTGAAGCTGCCCATAACCCGGTTACGCAGGAGTTAACCGGTTTAAGGCAGCAGATAGAACTTATGACCTCTGCTATCTTTGGTGAGCACTCAATTGCAAATGTTTTCATCTCTACAATCTTTGTTCCGCTCTTGTTTAACTTTAACAATCATATTTAGGGCGACGCATAACTCATCTCGGAGATGACGTCCGAAAGAAGCTCAAGGCCTCTTATACCCTGGTGGAGCAGTTGTATTCCGGCGCCCAAAGGATTATAAGTGCAATGTCCCATCAGAAGGCGGCCCCAACTACTATCCAAGGTACTTTAGAGAAGCTATCCATCCTGCCTGTTCACTTGGTGGAAGTGAAGAAATCTGCTGCACGGGCCGGTTCTCTTGTAGCACTGACCCGGGCCAAGGCATGGGTTCCGGACTTTGATCCGGAGGAAGCTACGAACGGATATCCCAGTAATAAGGAAGATGGATCCACCTTCTCTGGCGTGGACCTCCGTGCTTTAACCAAGGAGATGCGCCCTCTTGCCAGCAAACTTGCCGATGAAGCGGATCTGACCAGGTATCATCCGGCATATGACTTAGAAAATGAACGGGTGGACCGGCCGGTTTATGATACCGAGAATCTGATCCCGCCAGTGCGTGCCCATACTTTCGCTCCAGATATTGATCCGTCTGATCTTATTACTGAGGAGATGTACTTCCATGCACTCTCCAAGATAGACTGGCGCGTTCCCGACTTCCAGCCACTTCCTGAAGATGAAGAAGATCCGGAACAAGCCGATCCTCAGCCTTCGCAGCAGGAAGAAGAATGAACCGCCCGGTTTAACTCATAGTTGCTGAAAAACTGTTGCCAAAATTTTTTAATCCGTTCAGGCCTGCAAGTGCCTTGTAATAGGATAGTTCGAAACATTGTCTTTGTCTCAATTCGGATGTCACAGTTTGACTTGGCGTTTGCCAATTTTAATCCCTTGTCTGCTATGGTTGATCCGTTTATGTTATCTGTATCTGCATAAACAATGCTAACAAGATGTCCTGGCGGTTTACCACCGGACGTATTATATTGCTCCCATAGGCATATATTGATAGAGTATCTGTTTTACACCCAAAAATACTTCATACCTTTGATTAAGTGTGCCTGACATCCTTAATCCGGTAGGCATTATTGCACGTGTAGATTCTGATGAGGCTCTTGGCCCTTTTGGCGTTTGCCCGATGACTGTTCCGGGTTTTGATAAACGCCGGTTTGAATCGTGCTGGTGTTCTATGACCCAGACTTTTGTAGATATGTGGTCAACTTTGAAGTTGCCCAGCTCCGGATCAAAAAACTTGGTTACCCACGGAAAACTTTGAAAAATCGCAAAAAACAAAGCATTGTTGGCAAATAAGACCATGTAGTCGAGGCTTTTTGCGAGCTGCCAGGCTCCAAATCGAGGCTTCTGATTCGAATGCGATCAGTAAACCGGAAATTTTGCTAATCAATGGATTCGAATGCGATCCAAGGGGCTATGATTCATTTTGCCAATCAATGGATTCAAATGCGATCCAAGGAGCTATGATTTATTTTGCCAATCAATGGATTCGAATGCGATCAAAGGAGCTATGATTTATTTTGCCAATCAATGGATTCGAATGCGATCCAAGGAGCTATGATTTATTTTGCCAATCAATGGATTCGAATGCGATCCAAGGAGCTATGATTTATTTTGCCAATCAATGGATTCGAATGCGATCCAAGGAGCTATGATTTATTTTGCTAATCAATGGATTCGAATGCGATCCAAGGAGCTATGATTTATTTTGCCAATAAATGGATTCGAATGCGATCCAAGGAGCTTATGATTCGAATACGATCATATAAACCGGAACAAAAGGGGTTAAGCTAGGATTCGAATGCGATCTGTAGCCCCCTAGTGACCGTGGAGGCATGGTACCTATGAGAGAGTTGCGCTTGAATGGCAAGTCCTGTTTGGTCCCTTATAGAATTGTCCTACATAGCAAAATAGACTGATCAAAGCATCTTGTTTTCTTGATGAGCATGATATATATCAAGAGAAGTAAACTTTAGATGGATATCACCTGAGTGAAACGCCCGTAAGACACTTATTTAGAAGAAAATGGCTGATCCCCCAGTTTACCAGGGGTGCCGGTTTATTTATTAATCATAATATATACATGATACATGAAGCGGAGCTCATGGCTCAAGTGTAGTAAGGCCGCAGAAGGGCAATGTTCCACGGCCTCTTCGTCTCTTCCTCTGCTGTCCGTGAGTCTTTATGTTCTCGAACGTCCACCAGGTAATATGAACCGTTGTGTAGGTTCTTGCTGACCACAAAGGGTCCTTCCCAAGGTGGGGATAATTTGTGCATATCTGTCTGGTCCTGGATGAGCCGGAGTACCAGGTCCCCCTCCTGAAACGTCCTGGTCTTAACCTGGCGGCTGTGATATCTGCGCAGGTCCTACTGATAAATTGCAGATCGTGCTGCTGCTATGTCACGCTCTTCATCCAGCCGGTCTAAGCTATCCTGTCTTGCTTGCTCATTAGCCGCTTCAACATAAGCTGCCACCCGTGGGGAGTCGTGCCGGATATCACTTGGAAGAACCGCTTCAGCACCGTACACCATGAAGAAGGGTGTATAGCCTGTAGACCTGTTAGGCGTAGTGTTGATGCTCCAGAGGACAGAAGGTAACTCCTCAACCCAGCACCTTGGTGTTCTTTGTAAGGGAGTCATAAGCCGGGGCTTGATGCCTCGCAAGATCTCTTGGTTGGCCCTTTCAGCTTGACCATTGGATTGAGGGTGAGCTACTGAAGACACATCCAGGCGAATATGTTCCTTTTGGCAGAACTCTTCCATCTCTCCCTTGGATAGATTGGTGCCATTATCAGTAATAATGCTGTGTGGAAAGCCAAACCGGAAAATTACCCTTTTGATGAATTTAACCGCTGTTGCCGCATCACACTTACTGACAGGCTCTGCCTCAATCCACTTCGTAAACTTGTCCACTGCCACCAACAGGTGGGTTTTTTTATCTTGGGATCGTTTAAAAGGCCCAACCATATCAAGTCCCCAAGTCGTAAACGGCCAAGTAATTGGGATCATCCATAGTTCTTGGGCCGGAACAAGAGCACGCCGTGAAAATTTTTGACAAGCGTCGCATCTCCGGATTAGATCCTCCGCATCAGCATGAGCTGTTAACCAGTAAAACCCGTGACAAAAAGCCTTGGCTACCGGCGACTTTGAACCAGCATGATGACCACAATCTCCTTCATGTATCTCTCGAAGAATATTACTGCCTTCTTCTGATGATTACACAGCGCTGAAACGCCCCAGACACGCTGCGGTGATGAAGTTCTCCATTGACGATGGTCATAGACTTGGATCGCCGGATTATCTGCCTAGCTTCAACCTCATCGTCTGGCAACTCTCCTCGGCTTAGGTAC
>LR738716.1:327433282-327443684 GCA_902687465.1 Secale cereale
AAGCCACAGGGAGAGTCCATGTGAAACTTTAAAGGAAGAAGAAAGAACCGACGCACGCACGCAAGGCCGCGGCCAGCATGCGCACAAGCTAGCATTGCACGCGTGGCTAAGGCTAGCATGCAAGCCAGCGCAACGGGTTGCACGCTTGCGCCCGCGGCCGAGCTGGTCAAGGAGCCCATCACGGTCGAGGCAGCTCCGGCCGGCATGGTTGTGCCGCCGTCTCCAGTCCCGACCAGCATCGGAGAGGTGCTTCGCCGGGGCGTCGCCATCGAGAAGAGCGCGGAGTGCACATGAGGTGTTCGAGGAAATGCCAGAGAGAGGAGGATGAAGAAGATTGATGCTGACACATGGGCCTCACTTGTAATAACGGTCAACTTAATGGTTAAAGTTAACGGTCAATCTAACTTGTGGGCTCATCCTGCCTGAAAGGCGTTTAGAAGAGGCGAATTGGGCAATTTCCCGACATGGTAGTTTTTAGTCAAAGATTAGTGAAAAAATGGTAGTTTTCTACACAAATTTGTAAAGTGGTAGTTTACACACACGGTTTCACGAAATGTGGTAGTTGTTTGTTAAATACTCGAAAAATACCTTATAGCAGCTAGCTGGTGCGATGCAAGCAGATTGCAATTTTTTGATGTAATTATGTTTACACGTGGCTGTAATAGATCAAAACTGATTGAACCTTCCTAATCTCATGGCTATCCTTTGGACCTACTTTTCTGTAGCTGGGCGGCTGCTCATATCCTTTTCTATGGCGGCCTACATGCCTATCTCTGGAGTATTGATAAATTTTTCTTGAGCGTCATGGCTACTAATCTCTCCTGCTTAGTGGTTGATCCTATTAATAAAGGACAAAATAGATGTAACAATGCAGGGAAGAACAATACCATAACTAGTCATGAACGCTGGATTCGTGTATACATACTGGACGGCAGCGAGAGGCCAACACGGGGCAAGGAGAGGCCCGATCAATCTGGGCAGTTACCCCATCGTCCGGCCTGGCTACGATGATAGAATGGATAAGATGTTTTTCTTTCAGGGAAATGATTAATTATGATTCATTTTATTAGGAAACATAGGATATTTTTTTTAGTATCAGTACAGACAAAAGCGCTCATATACACACGCATACACTCATCCCTATGAACGCACACATGTACACCCTACCCCTATGAGCACCTCCGAGAGACTGAGCCGGCATATCATCTTGAGATTTATGAAGTCACCGCAGGCGCCTCGTCGTGGACGGAAACGTCTCCTCCCACTGAAAGCGCATCCCCAGAAATCCTGAAATAAATCCACGCATAATGCGAGGACCAGGATTTGAACCCTGCTGGTTTGGGGATACCACTGTCCACTTAACCATCTCAACCACAGGTTGGTTCGCAACATAGGATATTTAGTTAGGAAAGTGAAGAGATATGGACGTGTAGTTAAGAATGTGAAGAAATATGGACGTGAGGTTTTTCCTTTTTGTAGGGAAAGATGAATAGATTAATTACTATTCTACTATCACCCGACAGATCATTGTGACTGCTGACACCTTCCCTGCTTGACACGTGTTCAAACGAGGGTCCGCATATCATCCTTTATTGATTGCGCTTCTGCAACAGGTACCATGTTTCTGAAACATATGCGGTGTTGCAATGGTCTATTTCTGCAACAGGTAACATGTTTCTGAAACATATGCGGTGTTGCAATGGTCTGTGACGGGTTTATATTTTGAAACAAAACCTATATTGTAGAAATTTTCTGCTACAAAATCTCAGTTGAAAAAAAAAATGCAACCATACCTCGGGCAATTCTTTTTTGTAGCAGAACGGTTGTAGCACTACTAGAAAAGGGGCTACTAATGGCGCACCGGTTTTGCCCATTAATGACGTAGCACGCCATTAGTATTATTTACTAATGGCGCACCTCGCCATTAGTATGCCTCGCAAGGGGCCATCTATACCCAGGTGCTTTGGCATACTAATGGCGCACTACATAGAAGTGCGCCATTAGTTTTTTTTTCAAATTTTTTTTCTTAATCTCAGATCATTATGGCTTAATCTGGGGTCAATTTGCTTAATCTCAAGTCAAATTGCACTCTATGGTCAAACTTCCCATAAGGTCACCCATCCTCACACTACTACAGTCCGAGCACGCTTAACTTCGTAGTTCTATCCAACCCCATCACGAGCTCACTTCACACGCACTTGTTGATATATTTATCATATCAATCATGTTAACCCTTCTTGATGTCTAGGAGTTTGTTAATGTTCATGAGTATGATGAAATTTTGAAAATATATTTCAAACTTCCCGGTCATATTACGTATCATATTTTTGAAAAAAAATTATAAAATATTTTTTCCGAAAATTTTATAATTTTTTTTCGTTACTAGTGGCGCACCTAGCAAACGGTGCGCCACTAGTAAGTTTGAAATTTTTTGAATTTTTTTGCCTGTAGATCTTAAAATCCCCGTAACTTTTTTCTGTTAGGTTTTTGGGGATTTTGAAAATGTTTAACTGTGTTTCCCCGTTAAATTCGGATGTAACTTTTCGAGTAGATGATTTTTCATATAAAAAACTTTTTAATCCGAGTTCGTATGCAAAAGTTATACCCGTTTTACTAAATTCCATAGATATTTTGCAAATAAAGTCAAAATTCATATTTGTAAATTTTCCCAACAAGTAGACCACATATCACATGGGAAAGTTATTTTTTTTTTGACATTTACATCATTTTCTTTTATTTACTTTTTCGAACTGGAAAAGGCGGTCCCGGGGGAGGGGGGGGTGGGGGTGCAGTAATGGCCAAGTTAGTAATGGCACACCGTGGTAGTGGTGCGCCACTCCCACGGTGCGCCATTAGTATTTTTTGAAAAAAAAATAAAAAAAATAAAAACAAAATATGAAAAAAATAATACTAATGGCGCACCGTGGGAGTGGTGCGCCATTAGTAGTTCACCACTCCCACGGTGCGCCATTAGTATTTTTTGAAAATAAAATTATAAAAAAATAAAAACAAAATTTGAAAAAAAAAATACTAATGGCGCACCGTGGATGTGGTGCGCCATTAGTAGTTCAACTACTAATGGCGCACTATCCACTGGTGCGTCATTAGTAGTTTTGAGAAAAATATGAAAAAAAAAATTGTTACTAATGGCGCACCACGTCAACGGTGCGCCATTAGTATTTGGATACTAATGGCGCACCAACACATGGTGCGCCATTACTATATATTAATGGCGCACCGCATGTCTGGTGCGCCATTAGTGTCAATTCCATCTATAGCCCTTTTCCTAGTAGTGTAGTAAAAAGGTTCTGCAACAAGACCTATCTTGCAGAAATAATTATGCAACAACATATGTGTTCAATGCTGAAGGCGGATTCGGCGCATGCAGCAGATCTGACAGCTGGCGACCCAGCTGATCTTTTAAAAAGATCAGTCGGCGGATGCGTAACACACTCCTTTTACTATTCTTTTTGGGGGGATATTTATTCAGCTTGGAACGTGAAGAGATATGACTAGATGGGCAATGGCAAAGGTGGGTAATTAATTTTCCTTTTGTTAGATGGGACGACTGTAATTTTTCTGTCTATTAAATAAATGGTTAGATGTTTCTATTTTTTGTGGTAATTTATATCATAATTCTCTATTTTCTGGTTAGTCCATAAAGTATATTTTATATATAAATAGATATATAATAGATTTTCTAAAAAGGATCACACATGCGCATGATAGAGTGTTGGCCACAAACGATAGTTTTGGTGAAAAACAATGCATTCTGTTGCCATGTGAAAAAAAATCAGTGAACAAATAGTTGCATTGTATCCACTCAAACTCAATTTTCATTGTGAAAACAATACAAACGTGCATGTTCCTTATGATGATTTTCATTTTAATGTCATATATTTTCTTCTTCTTTTTTTCTTTTCCATGTATTACTCATGAAGCAGCTAATGTAGAAATAAAAAAAGTAATGTATGGTGGGTGAAATACTGCGGTTTTTTTTAGTTAGGAAAGTGAAGAGATATGGACGTGTAGTTAGGAATGTGAAGAAATATGGACGTGAGGTTTTTCCTTTTTGTAGGGAAAGATGAATAGATTAATTACTATTCTGTTTTTACTATTCTTTTTGGGGGGAATATTTATTCAGCTAGGGACGTGAAGAGATATGGCTAGATAGGTAATGGCAAAGGTGGGTAATTAATTTTCCTTTTGTTAGATCGGACGACTGTAATTTTTCTGTCTATTAAATAAACGGTTAGATGTTTCTAATTTTTGTGGTAATTTCTATCATAATTCTCTATTTTCTGGTTAGTCCATAAAGTACTTTTTATATATAAATAGATAGATAATATATTTTCTAAAAAGGATCACACATGCGCATGATACATTGTTGCCCACAAACAATAGTTTTGGTGAAAAACAGTGCATTCCGTTGCCATGTGAAAAAAAATCTGTGAACAAATAGCTGCATTATTCATTGTGAAAAATACAAACGTGCATGTTCCTTATGATGATTTTCATTTTAATGTCATATATTTTCTTCTTTTTTTTCTTTTGCATGATTGTAGGTCCTAGTTATTACTCATGAAGCAGCTAATGTAGAAATAAAAAAAGTAATGTATGGTGGGTGAAATACTGCAAATTTTTTTTTGCGGGTAATGTATGGGCTTGATGTCAAAAGAAAAAAAAGGAAGTGACATGGTTTGCATGCCGGAAGGTCTCCGTTTTTAATCGTTTCTTTCGGTTTTGCTATGGTTTGTGTCCTGCTCAGAAAGATGGAATAAAGGTCTCCCCGCCTAGGCCCCGTTCCGACGGTGCGTCTAGCACCGTTGGTGGGTGTGTGGAGGTGTGTCTCCGGCGGATCTATGTTTGGTGGATTTGCTCGGATCTCGTCGTTGTTCGTCTATGTTCTTGTGTCTTCAGATTGGATCTTTCCTATGTACGTTATTCTTCATCTGCGGTGGTTGCTGTTCTGGCGCGCTGGTCCTATGGGGCATTAGCACGACGATTTCCCGACTGTCTACTACAACAAGTCGTGCCCGACTCCGGCGATGGAGGGGCGATGACGGCGGCGCGCCTTCGGCTCGCTTCAGTGCTGGTAGTCGTCGCTAGGTGGTCTACGGATCTGGATGTAATTTCTATTATTTCTGTTATTCGTTGTACTACATGACTGAATATGAATAGATCGAAAAATTTCTCACAAAAAAAAAACTATATGTGCCAGCTGGTTTGAAAAGAATCAAGGCACCACACATGGCGCGTGCTTCTAGGTGTTGACTATGGTAGAGAGATTCTCCATAGCACCAGCTAAATACACTATGGATATGACTGGGATCCAAGAAACGAACAACGATATGGAAAATGATACGAAGATTCGTGCTAGAGAATGATCTCACGCTACATAATTGTTCGGTTGAAATAGTTTATCCTTGCATTAGAGTTTTCAAAATTCAGCTTGAGCTCGTACGATCAAGTTAATATAACAATTCACATACATATGAACATCTTCCAACATGGGCAAAACATGATGAATATGAAGCAATTGAAATGAGCAAACCAAAGCTACATGCATGCATATCAATTCCAGCGGCACTTGGGTTTATATTTTTCACTTGGTCAAATGCACCACTTAACATGTTGCAACAATCTTGAATCATTTCCCATATATGGTTAAGTCAGTTCTCGTTGGGGTTTTACTCACAGTTGCAAATGGGGGACCATGTCTCATCTCATGAAAGAATTCATAGACATTCCTTCAATATGCCGAACCCTTTTGCTTCGCCCCACATATTGTATAGTGTGTCACCTCCAACCATGCCATGCACAATAATTCATCTTCTTTCCCCGTGTATGCACTCCCCTTTTGGTTATTTTCCTACCATCAAATACAGGCAAATTTTATCTTTAGTTCTACGAAATTGATTGGGATGAGCATCATCCATCATTTGCTCAGTGGGTTAACCATCATTCATCATGTTCATCATTTCCACATCTAGATTTCCCACACATGCAAATGGGCCATCTGGTTGGAATATGCATAAAAAATGTATCTCAATTGCATCATATTACATGGTTCACAAGTGCATCCTGAAAAGTACAAACATGACAAAAGGTTGAAGTATATGGTATGGTCACCCAATTAGGCGAGTAGGTTGCGTGCCTCGCCGTGGTTGGGGTGGGTTGTAGCTGTCGTTCGAGCTGGGGTGAGGCAGTGAGGTGGTGGGATGTGTTGAGGACGACATCCATGCCAAAGGGGAAGCTCTGCCCTGTGCCATTTTAGTTGCTAGAGCCTAACAACCCGAAGTCGGTGGCATGTGCTTTGCGTGTGCTGAGCCCCTCGTTAGCTTCTTGATTAGCGAAAACTGCAACTCTGGCAATTGCTTGGCAAGCGGAACAAGCCTTACTATGCATTACGTTGTGACTTGGAACTACCGAGTGCGGCACCGTCCACCAACGACCTCGCGAGGTGGCTCGGCAAGGGAAAGAGCAAGAGAGATGTAAGATATGTGGTAGTTAGGCTGCGTTGCATGTACTACAAGGGGGTGGCGATAGATGAAAACCAGGACATGTGATGGACGGAATCAATGATAATCTGTAGTATCGATATTGGGAGGGCGATGGATTGGATTTTTTTTAGAGCCATGGATTGGATTTTCTAATGATGGCTAGGTCATTGATAGAGAGCTCAGGTGGAGATGGACGTGAGCGAGAGGGAAAAACAAAAGGGTTTGGTTGGCATATGGGCCAGAGTCGACGAGGCCCTGGATAGGCAGACACTGCCATCTCCCCCACCACCACCACATTTGGGGCCAAAAATAGGACGACAACAGTAAGGGAAAAAAAATGAGGGCCCTATTGGAGAGGAGTTTCGACCCAAATGTGTCTGCGGACAACGGTGTAGGCAAACCAGGAAGTTTAGGCCCACCCCTGAGGATGGATCCTATTCTCCGCTATTCTATGACTAACTGCCGATGAAACACATGTTAGTAGATGATATGGTATTAGGAACCCTCTAGAAGGTGGTTCCGGTCCAGGTTTTTTGTTTTTTTCACTATGTTTGTTTATCTTTACCTTTTTTTCTTTTGCTTTTCGATATTTCCTGATTTAAAAAATTGATTAAAAATTGCAAATATTTGTCTAGGATTTTTATTTGAAATTGAAAAAAAAAGCTCTAAAATATTTTTTATAAAATATTCTTATAATTAAAAAATGATAATTTAATGTTATTATGAAAGGTTAGAATAAAAACCAAAAACAAGTAGAAAATAGGAAAAGGACAAAAAAAAGAAACTTCTGTACTAGCCTTTAGATCATCATTGCTTGCAAATATAATAATGGTCCCAAAACTTGGTTTGGCTAGTTAGGACATGTTCGTAACGGGCCAAGTAGTAATGCTAGTATGTTTAGTACTCCAAGCGTCCGGAATTAAGTGTCGTTGAAGTGTATGTATCTAAACGTATTACAGTGTTAGATATATCTGTTTGAGGGACACACAATTCCGGATGGAGGTAGTATCTAGGCATGTAAAGTCGTACTGAATGCGGGAATGTGTCGTGGCAGTGTGGTAGTACCCAACGTATAGAGAATATCTTTCCTTCTAAACTGTAACATATTACCATTATCGAATAAAACTCATGTGAAAAACAGAACCGGCAAAAAAAAATGATGGCGTGAGGGGGCCAGCATATGTGTGATGGGACGGAGGAACTACTTGTTCCAGAATACCTACTCGTCCTCTGATTGTATGCGTACTCCTCAAGACGTTGGATTTCGGATTACGAACAGAATCTTTACTGTTCCTTACTTCGTGTAAGGCAGCCGAGAATATATACCTGCAAACAAACCATGGGAAACTCCCTTACTACGAAACCGTGGCTACATGGTCGATTCAACCGCACCAAGTGCCAGCAAACGGCACGCCATGACGCCGGCCGGATACTCCCCTTGGCCCAACCTCAACAGCGAGCTCCTCGTGTCCATTGCCGCCACAGACGGTGTGTCTCTGAGAGACTACACATCCCTCCGTGGCGTGTGCACCGCGTGGCGATCCGCCCTAGCGCCGCTGTACCCGTGCCTTCTCTCCCTCGCCGAGAGCGACTATAGCCACAGCGTCTCCGTCTTTTCTCTCCCGATACGGCGCTCGTTCCACCTCCACACGGGGTCATCTATTGTCGTCGACACCCGAACAAGCTTCCACGGCCGCGCCCGAGTCGCCGGCTCAGCCAACGGCCGCTTCGCCATCGCCATCGACGAGGAGCACACCGTCAACTTGGTCGACATGGCGCCCTTCGCCAGCTACTCGACGCGGAGGATCTTCCTCGTCGATTCCCGCGCCGGCAAGATGGTGCAGCTCGTGTCCAAGTCCGGGGACAATGAGTCCGTGCGCAAGATTGTGTTCCTTCCGAACCCACCCGGCCACAACGACGACTGGACAGCCGTGGCCCTGTATGGCTGTAACAACAGGGTAGCCTATATCGACACCAGCGGCAACAGCAGCACTGAAGGCAAGACGTGGACGACCATTGACATCGCCGATGGGGGTCGCTACGACGACATGGCCTTCCACGCTGGAGACAACAAGGTGTACTTCCTCGATGCATGTGGAAGCGTGGACGTCCTGCGCATGCCCCATGACGGCCAGCCTGCCCTAATCGAGCCCTTGGCGGCCCTCATGCGCGACCCCAACCCAGCGGCCGCCTACGCCTCGCCTTACGACGATGTGTCCAAAAACATGGTCGCCAAGCAAATCTTCTTCTTCCATGGCAGCATGTACCAGGTGTGGAAGAACACCTGTGCCACTGTCAAGTTGGGTAGCCGCAGCGGATACTTCAAGATATCTGCGCACCAGATTTTAGTCCTGAGGTGCGACCCGCAACACTGGCCATGCTGGGACGCGGTGAAGGATCTGGGAGGCTGCTCCGTGTTCCTTAGCAAGAGCAGCAGCCCAGTGGTGGTGCGACCCACTGTCCCAGAGGTGAGAGCCGATTGCGTGTACTGGATAGATGGGCAGGGCATTCCGATGGAATGTGATATATTGACCGGCACCTCAAAGCCGTGGGTGCTTCCTCGTGGTGCTGGCAAAGGTGACTGCTGGTACTTCGGTGATGATGACATGACAAGCATTGATGAAGATGAAGAAATTAAAGGGGCGTCGGCAAAGAACAAAACCCTCGTCACAAGTTGTGTTGAGCATATGCAGGGGAGCTAATCATCTTGCCCTGAATGGGGGTGGCGCTACAATTTGTTAGATGGAAGAAATAAGTTACAAGTGCTATCATTACATGATCGAGTCATGCAAACTCTTCTTCGTAGTAGACTCTACATAACGTACAGTATTGTAGTTCTTTAATTTGTACTTTTTTTGTTGCAGAAATATTACGTATTTTAGTCAATCTTGCTTCTAAACTATCCACGTCAGTCAGCTTGTGTGTTTGTAGGTATGGTTTAATCATGTCTTTTGTTTTGGATTAACTGTTTCTGCTATCAGTATGCTAGTCAACAGAAAAACAGATAACCTCCGTAGGAGGAGCCGAAATTGGAGATGGTAAGAGTACAATGATACTGAAGCCACTAGAACTCCTCTATAGCTGTTGTGAGCAGTGGAAGCATCAGAGTCCCACTGTTGATTAGATAACTTCATCATTACATTTGTTTTGTGTATGGTAAATTAAGTTAATTGAGGAACTGCCGAGTTGTACTATAAGCACGATTTTGAGTGAAGTTGTCCGTAGTGGTCTTTTGAGGTATATTTTCCGTAGATGGTCTATTTGATTCATGAATGGATTGGAACTCACACTCTGCAAGTTCGGTTCACCCTTTTCCTTCGACGAAACTACTTTATGCATAACAGTCCTTGCATGATCCTTGCACGGCTGATGATACAAAGGTGCAAATCCAGACATCAGACGTGATGAAAGTCTCAGCTGACTCTGTTGTCAATAAAAATTGCGAGGATTGTGGTCTTTGTAGCAATGCTCTTCCTCTGAAGGCATGTACTACAATTTTCTCATTGTTGATGCAAAAGAATATCCCTTATGTCATGGATGCTCCTTTGATAGTAGTTGGGAGGTAAAAAAGAACACCAAAGGAGGGAAAATTTTAATTTTCTGTTTTCAATTACAACCTTACGACGTTGTGTCCCCAAACATGGTCGCCAAGCACATCTTCTTCTTCCATTGCAGCATGTACCAGGTGTGGAAGAACACCAATGCCAACGTCAACTTGGGCAGCGTCTACTTCAGGATATGTGCCGACGAAATTTTCGTCCTGAGGTATGATCCGGGACGCTGGCCATGCAGGGACGTGGTGAAGGATCTGGGAGGTTGGCTGGAGCTCGGGTGGGGAATGCACTGCTGGACAACAGCGTATTTGTCACACTTCAAATAATTTCTCCTTGCATTAGTGT
>LR738716.1:327453382-327473382 GCA_902687465.1 Secale cereale
GGCGAATGTGATTGCAGATGCTTTGAGCAGAAAGGCATATTGCAACAGCCTTCTTATCAAGCCACACCAGCCTGAGCTTTGTGAAGCTTTCAGGAAGCTCAACCTTCAGGTTGTTCCGCAGGGTTTTCTTGCTAATCTCCAAATTGCTCCTACCTTGGAGGATCAAGTCCGTGAGGCTCAGCTCAGTGATACCATGGTGAAGAAGGTGAAACATGGCATTGCAAAGGGCACTCCAAAATATAAGTGCTTCCGTGTTGATGAGAGAGATACCTTGTTCTTCGAGGACAGACTCGTTGTTCCCAAAGGTGATCTCAGGAAGCTCATAATGGAAGAAGCTCATGACTCTCTCCTTTCCATTCATCCTGGCAGTTCCAAGATGTATCAAGACCTCAAGCAATCTTACTGGTGGACACGCATGAAAAGGGAAATTGCCCAATTCGTGAATGAATGTGATGTATGCAGAAGAGTGGGCAAAAGAGGCGATCTAGCCTATCAGCTCGAGCTCCCTTCCAACTTTGCAAATGTTCATGATGTCTTCCATGTGTCTCAGCTTCGCAAATGCTTCAAGGCACCTGAGCGGATGATTCCGTTTGAGGAGATTGATCTTCAACAAGACCTTTCCTACCGAGAGCATCCAGTTGCAATTCTCGAAGAAACCGAACGCAAGACTCGCAACAAGACCATCAAGTTTCTGAAAGTCAAGTGGTCACATCACACAGACCGAGAAGCTACCTGGGAACGAGAAGATCATCTTCGTTCCGAGTACCCTTCCTTTTTCCAGTCCTAGATCTCGGGACGAGATCTTTTTGTAGTAGAGGAGAGTTTGTAATGCCCCGGATGTAATACTTTCCCTTTTGGGCTTATAATAAATCTCCGGCTTCATCTATTTCCATTTCGGGTTCTTTGTCTTTCGGGCTTTCGTCGTTTTGTGGTGTGAGTGTGTGGCATTCATTCATATCATGTAGACATGTGCATTGCATTTTGTTTGTGTTGTGGGTTGCATCCGGTTCGTGGCGTTCCTTCCCGTTGTCCGTTTCGTGTTCCGGAGCTCCCTCACGTGTCCGTGACGTCCCGTAGGCCTTCTTTGTTGTTCGGGCGTTTTTCGTTACCGGTGTGCCGTGAGGTTGTGTTGTGTGTTGTTGTTTTGTTGTGTGCAACCCGCCTCTCAAATCTCGTCTCGTTTGGACTCCGTTGACTTTTCCCTCCGTTGTCCGTGTGGGTCCGAAGTGCCCTTACTTCGTGTCCCGGAAATACCCCTGTTGCATTCTTTTATCTCCGTCTAGGCCCTTTTATTCTATCCCCGCGATCGGATCCGTCGGATCGCGATCGGAGGGCTCCTAGCGCCCCTAAACTCTCCCTAACCCTAAAAATTCTGCTATATATAGACCCCTAGGTCTATTTGGGCATCCCCTTCTTCTTCCTCCTCTCTCCCCTCTTTTTTTTCATTTTCTACCTCAGATCCACTATTCCTGCCCGGATCCCGAGGGGATCCAGTTTCCTTTCGAATCAGCAGCAGCCCAGCCGCCGGGCTCCCTCGAAGCACCGCGCGAGGTCAACGCCGGCCTCCTCCCGCGCGTCGAGCGACCGCACCCCAGTCACGCGCCAGGCCTCGATCGACCGCGTCGGGTCCCTGGACCACTTGGCCGCCCGAGCGGGCCGTACGCCGCCGCCTGCCTCTCCTGGGCTCCCCGCTCACTGGGCCCGTACCGCTCGCCTCCCCGGCCCAGGCGCCCGCCGCGCAGCCGCCGCACCGCAGTGCTCGACGGGCCGGCCCACGCCACCGTTCGCCTCACCGCAGCCGGGCCTCGCCAGGCCTTCGCCTCGCCGGGCCGCGCCCCGCGCCGGCCGGGCCCCACCTCACCGGGCCGCCGCCGCCCTGGGCCCCTTCGCCTCCTCCCGCGGTGGGCCGCCGCTGCGCCGAAGCCCAGATCCCAGGCCGCCGTCACTGTTCATCCGGGCCGTATCCGCTACTGTTCATCAGATCTAGATCTGATCCCTGAGGTTGTTTTTTTTCCTCTAAGTACCTGTTTTCCTGATCTGTGATGCATACTTTGACCTGCTGTAATTTCTTGCATGTTGCTCCGTTTTGCGCGTGTAGCATGTCCAGATGTTCGTGGAGATGTCCTCTACGTTTTACCTGTTGTAGTCATGCATGTTAGAGATCATCTAGACACTTGTTTTGCTGTTGCAAGAGTGCATCATGATATAAACTGCTGTTATGTGTTATTTTTCATGCCACCTTTGACTTGTGATATCTTTTAGCTCGTTTGTCCAAACGATGCAAATGACATGTCCACGTGTTCGTCTTGCCACGAACTACGTGTTGTGTGTGATAGGTTGCATGGTAGATTTATTGTTTCCTTGTTATCATCATTGCAAAGTGCCATGTTCACATGTTGTGTTTTCACTTGTTATGAAATGCCATCTTGTTGAGCTCGTTGTAATCGGTGTGTTCACCGCAATGATGCATGCTTGTGTGTTTCGGGATCACCTTCATATGTATTTTGATGAGGTGCTTACCCTTTGCCATGTTTAGTTTCGAGGTGTCTTAAACATGCTCTTTTGTGTGCTAAGATGATATTGCTGTTTTAGGACTTAGTGAAATTTCACTAAGTCTGAAATCTGTAACGTTCCGATGCCATGTTCGTGTGATGTTGTAGGACAAAGCATGATAGTTTTGGGGTGGATTTTGATTGTTCCTTGAAGTATATATTGTTGTATTTCCATCCATGTCCTCACATGTCCATTTGAGTGGCTGTAGCATGTTTATCTTTTGCTCCAAACTTTCAATAAAATTCTGCTGCCAGAATTTTATTTCAAAGTTCAATATGTCCAAGATCATTGCTATTGATCCGTGACTCCGTTTGGGGTGCACTTTGGACCTAGTTGCTGTACTATATATCTAGTTTGTGTTCAAGTCCTTTGCCATGCTTTTTGGGTGCTGTAGATTAATTATTTTGAGCTCCAAAGATGCTATGTTGCTGTAATTTGCAGTTTTCGCTCAAATCTTGTTTCGGGCATAACTTTTAGCCCGTAACTCCGATTTCAGCGAATCTTATATCAAACTTGGGTGTTTTTCTGTGCAGATCATTAATATCAGGTTAATATCTTGTTTTGAGGTGTTTTGCTTGAGTGATGTTTTACGTGCTCCATGTGCATCCCTAGTGCATCCATCTCGCATTCATGTTTTTCGAGTGCGCATTGCATCGTGTTGATTGGTGCTTGGTGTGTTTGTCGTGTTTAGAGCCGGAGGTTGAGCACGAGTTTTCCAACGAGGTTGAGCACGAGGTTTCCAACGAGTTTGAGCACGAGGACCCTTCTTTCGATCCGAACGTCTTCTCTTCAGGCAAGATGACCGAACCCCGATAACATTACTATCTTTGCCTATTGCTAGTAGTCTCGATCTTTAGTTTTGCCTCGATGCCCATGTTCTTCTTGTCAGCCTCCTACTTGTAACCAATTGCCATGTTTAACCACCCTACCTATGCAAACCGTTGCTTGGCTAAGTACGCTTCGCTCAGCCCTTCTTATAGCGTTGCTAGTTGCAGGTGAAGTGAAGATGCTTGCTCCATGTTGAAGTTTGGTTGGGTTATATCACACTATATAAATGCTTTAATTGAAATCACCTATATATTGGTAAGGGTGGAAGGCTAAGCCTTTTGCTTGGTGTTTTGTTCCACTCATGCCGTTAGGACCCGTATAAGCCGGTTTTATGTTCCTTGATTATGCGTTCCTAACACGGTTGGGGTGTATGGGACCCCCTCGATAAACCGCTAAGTGCTAAGTCTTTTCCAGCAAATCCCAACATTGGTACTATTTGCCTAATAACAAACTAAACTTGCATAGGGAGTTATAAACCCTTTTCTTAATCAACAACCCCGGGCCAGTGCTCCACATGAGTGTTGGTCCGAAACGGGGGTTACGCGGGGCCACCTCGAGGAAACTCAAGGTTTGGTAAAAACCCGTGGGATCGCCCATCCGGTCGTGTCCTGAGACCTAGATACGCGCGGCTACGATCAGGGTGTCGACACGCCGGGAGGATTTGCTGGATTAGCCTTACCTTAGTTCGGTTTAACTTGAGCACGGGATTCCGAGAATACTCGGGTCTTCCCACTTTGGAGTTGCGACTCCGCGGATCGTGGGCTTGTAATGGGTCAAGTTGGAACACCCCTGCAGGGTTTGAACTTTCGAAAGCCGTGCCCGCGGTTATGTGGCAGATGGGAGCTTGTTAATTCCGGTTGTAGATAACTTGACACAATGATACTAATACACTACCAGCGTGTGTTCCGTGACTGTCAATTTCCGAATAGGGATTCGGGAGTTGAACACGGAGGGGTTATGATTGTGAGCTTGTAGCTAGGATCACTTCGTGATCACTTCTCGCCGATGCCTTCTCTTCTCGCTCTCACTTGCGTAAGCTAGATGCTAGTTGCTGCTGCAGACTTGTTCTTTCTTCAGCCTTTCCCTCACCTAAAGGCTTAAATAGTTCTGTTACCCGGGAACGGGATTGCTGAGTCCTCTGTGGCTCACAGTTACTTCACACACCAGTTGCAGGTCCAGCTGTGAGCTATCCGGGTGATGGCACCGAGCTGGATTGGGAGTACGACGAGGAGCGTAGTCGTTACTACGTGCGCTACCCGGACGATCAGTAGTGGAGTCTCTTACTAGGATTCGAGCCGCCTGTGGTTGTTTTATTTATCTGAGTTTGGTACTTTGACTTTTGGCTTTTGCCCTTAGAGGGTTGTAGTGATCTTAATGTATGATGTTTGAGACTTGTACTGCAATTTCTGTGACGTGGCGAGTGTAAGCCAACTATTTTCAGTTTACTATCCCTCTTTTACATGAGTTGTGCAAAGATTACCAAACTTGAGATCATTCTAGGATGGACTTATGCCTTTAAGTCGTGCCTCGACACGTAGGAGGTATAACTCCATCCTGGGCATTACAAGTTGGTATCAGAGCCTTCTCCGACCTAGGAGCCCCCACTGTTTGATCGAACCGTTGACGGTTGAGTCTAGGCACACACTGAAAACTTTTTGAGTCCTATATTATATCGGAGAGTAGGATTTCTTTGCTTCTCATCCCCTTTCTCTCTGGTGAGGACTCCTGACGTCTACTCTTGTCTCTCCTATCTTCAAAATTTGCACAAATTTTTTTTTAGGAATCCCGCGAGTATTCTGGGATTGTTTCGATGTTCTTGTGACAAGGATATTGTTCCCGATGCCTCCTGTTACCGAGGAGTTGAGCTTCGGGGTATCATTGTAACAAGCATATCGCGACAGTACTAAATACTTAAGACGACCGACATCGAAAATCTCCCCTATACGGCCAGTGGCAAGATAACCCCGACATCACCCAGTACTGGGGAGGTAGTTCGGGAGTATTGCCATAGCTTGTTATAGTGGATGCTTTTCGAAGGTCCGAGGTACACAGTTTCCGAGAAAGACTGGTTATGTGTTGAAGGATGGATACACCTGGATGTAGGTTAGAGTTGATTGCGCGGTGCTTCCCGTGTATCCCCAACACTTGATTGCATAACTGGAATCTTTCGGAAAACTATAGGTGGGTTTTATCCAGTAGATCGTAGGCATTCTTCCAACGAATGCAGGTTAGTGAGTTCGGGGTTCGACATTGAGTGAAGGGGTTATATGACCGAGGTTACTATCAGGAGTTGCATCTTAAAGGGTCCTTGGCTATGCTGATCCGGGGATTGCAAAACCTTTTCGTAACGCGTTCATATGCTTTCAGCACAAAGATGTTAGAACGAAACTCCTCTCTTGTGTTTGTTCCTTTTCCGTACCTTGTTGTTTTATTATTTTATCCTTTTGATCCCTATGTGGCTTCTCGTGAAGGCTGATGTTATCAATTAACTGAGAAATTCATTCGTTCCTCTTGTTCGGATGATTTCATTCGTTCTTATTGTTCGAATGATTATTGTGAAGACTTGTTGCAATTCATTCCATTGATTCAGCTTATTCCTTTTGTCAATCAATTGCTGATTCGTGGTCATCTCTTACAGGATGGCTCCGTAAAAGGTTCCGAATGCCAACCCAGAGGTGGAAGAGGTTCCAGAGCATCCTCCTTCACCTCCTCCTCCGCCTGAGGCTTGGAGAGCAATTATGCAGACTACTGTTCAGAACACTCAGTTGATGATGCAGATGATGCAGATGATGCAAGCTAATCAAGCTAATCAAGCTAATCAGGGCGTTCCAATGAACCAAGGCAACTTCTTCCAGCAGCACCATGCTACTCTCAACCAGTTCTTGGCCAACAATCCTAAAGCTTTCAGTTACTGTGTCGACCCTCTTGATGCTGAAGATTGGCTGACCGATATCAAGAAGCATTTTGAGTGCAGTAACGTGAAAGAAGTTGACTATGTGAAGTTTGCAGCCTTCCAACTGAAAGATCAAGCAGCTGATTGGTGGCAGCAGTACAAAGACTCAAGGCCGGGTCAAGTGATCTCATGGGAGAATTTCTGCAAGGATTTCCGCTCGCATCACATTCCTACAAGTGTTATCGAGGGTATGCGTGAGCAATTCCGCAACCTCAAGCAGGGCTCCATGTCAGTCTATCAGTATAATGTCAAGTTCCAAAACCTCGCTCGCTATGCAAAGCAAGACATTCCTGATGCAAAGAGTAAAATCTATCAGTTCCGTGGAGGTCTCAAAGATGAACTTCAGCTTGCTCTCACTTTGTTCGAGCCAGACGAATTCGATAAGTTCTATAACATGGCTTTGAAACAAGAAGCAGCTCAGCTTAAGATGGAGGCTTCTAAGAAGAGAATTCGAGATGCTGTTCACTCTACCTCATCGTCTCAGTTGGCTGCGAAACAACAGAAATTCTGGCTTCCTCCTCCTCCAATGATTCGAGCTCCATACAACAACTCCAACAACAAGAACTCTAGTGGTCGTGGTTTCTCCCACCCACCCAACCCAAGCAACCAGTCGAAGAAGCAGTTTCAGTCTCAAGGCTCCAAGTCCAGTGGCTCTCATTTCCGTCCTCTCTCTGAAGTGGTGTGCAACAAGTGTGGCCAGAAGGGTCACTATGCCAACAGATGTCCGAATCCGAAGCGTCTTCCACCTCCTCCTCCTATGAGTTCAGCTATTGTCAAGCATGATCCAAAGTCTGCAAGGGTTAATCTGATGAATGCAGCACAAGCGGAGGCTTCTTCTGATGTCATTCTGGGTAACCTTCCAGTGAACTCTATACCTGCTAAAGTGTTATTTGATTCGGGTGCATCATGCTCTTTCATGTCTCAACCATTTGCATCCAAATATAATGTGGACATCAAAAGCTTGCCAAGGGAGTTATCAGTTATTTCTCCGGGGATACGAATGCATTCCAGTATATATGCTCCGGATGTTTCTATTCGCATGGGCGATTATCGATTTTTGGCTTCTCCGGTGATTCTTGGTCATTCTGACATCGACCTCATTCTCGGAATGGATTGGCTTTCTCAGCATGATGCTCACATTGATTGTGCTCAAAAGGAAGTCAAGTTGACTCATTCTGATGAAGATGTGATTATCTTCGCCTCCAGGGATAATACTATTCGGCTTTTCTCTCTTAATGATAAGGGTGAAATTAATGCCATAGAGCAAATTCCAGTGGTGAATGAATATCAAGACGTCTTTCCAGAAGAACTTCCAGGCATGCCTCCACACCGTCAGGTGGAGTTTGTCATTGAACTCGAGCCGGGCACCGAACCTGTTTGTCGGCGTCCATACAAGCTCTCTTCAGATGAATTGAAGGAATTGAAGAAACAGTTGGATGAACAGGAGCGTATGGGTCTCATCAGGCCTAGTACATCTCCGTGGGGCTGTGGTGTCTTATTTGTCAAGAAGAAAGATGGCACGGAGCGTCTCTGTGTTGACTACCGGCCACTGAACAAGAAGACGATTAAGAACAAGTATCCGCTCCCCAACATCAACGAACTCTTTGAGCAGCTCAAAGGAGCTAAAGTGTTCTCTAAGCTTGACCTCCGAATGGGCTATCATCAAATTCGCATTCGCGAGGAAGACATTCCCAAGACGGCCTTCAGAACGAGCTACGGTTCATATGAGTATACCGTTATGTCCTTCGGTCTCGCCAATGCTCCTCCTACCTTTTCAAGGATGATGCATTACATCTTCAACCCCTATACTGGCGAATTCGTGCTTGTGTATCTGGATGATATTCTGGTGTTTTCCAAGAATGAAGAAGATCACGAAAAGCACTTGCGTCTGGTTCTTGATCGACTCCGAGAGCATAAATTCTATGCCAAGTTCTCAAAGTGCGAGTTTTGGCTCGATAAGGTTTTGTACCTGGGCCACATTATCTCAGCTGACGGTATTGCGGTTAATCCCGAGAAAGTTGAAGCAATTGTCAACTGGGAAGCTCCTCAGAACGTCAAGCAGCTCCGCAGTTTTCTGGGTCTTGCCAGCTATTGCAGAAGGTTTGTGGAGAACTTCTCCAAGATTGCCAAGCCTCTTTCCAACCTCCTTCAGAAGAATGTCAAATACTTTTGGTCTCCCGAGTGTGAAGTGGCTTTCAAAACACTCAAAGAGAAGCTTGTCTCTGCTCCAGTTCTGACTCCTCCGGATGAAACCAAGCCCTATGAAGTGTTCTGTGACGCTTCTCTTCAAGGCCTTGGTGGTGTGCTTATGCAAGAGAAGAAAATTGTGGCATATACTTCTCGACAGCTCAAACCCAGTGAGAAGAACTATCCCACACATGATCTCGAGCTAGCAGCTGTGGTACATGCTCTGATTACGTGGAGACATCTGTTGTTGGGCAGAAAGGTCGACATCTTCACTGATCACAAGAGCTTGAAGTACATCTTCACACAGCCACATCTGAACCTCCGCCAGACTCGTTGGGTCGAGATGATCCAAGAGTACAACCCCAGCATTGAGTACACTCCAGGCAAGGCGAATGTGATTGCAGATGCTTTGAGCAGAAAGGCATATTGCAACAGCCTTCTTATCAAGCCATACCAGCCTGAGCTTTGTGAAGCTTTCAGGAAGCTCAACCTTCAAGTTGTTCCGCAGGGTTTTCTTGCAAATCTCCAAATTGCTCCTACCTTGGAAGATCATGTCCGTGAGGCCCAGCTCAGTGATACCATGGTGAAGAAGGTGAAACATGGGATTGCAAAGGGCACTCCAAAATATAAGTGCTTCCGTGTTGATGAGAGAGATACCTTGTTCTTCGAGGACAGACTCGTTGTTCCCAAAGGTGATCTCAGGAAGCTCATAATGGAAGAAGCTCATGACTCTCTCCTTTCCATTCATCCTGGCAGTTCCAAGATGTACCAAGACCTCAAACAGTCTTACTGGTGGACACGCATGAAAAGGGAAATTGCCCAATTCGTGAATGAATGTGATGTATGCAGAAGAGTGAAAGCAGAACATCAACGTCCAGCCGGTCTTCTCCAACCTCTTCCTATTCCTGAGTGGAAGTTCGACCACATTGAAATGGACTTCGTCACTGGCTTTCCTAAATCCAAGCGAGGCAATGATGCTATCTTTGTGGTGATTGACAAGCTTACCAAAGTCGCTCACTTTCTTCCAGTCAAAGAATCAATCAATGCAGCTCAACTTGCAGAGCTGTACACTTCCAGAATTGTGTCCCTACATGGCATTCCTCAAGTGATATCCTCAGACCATGGCAGCTTGTTCACATCAAGGTTCTGGGACTCCTTTCAGTCCGCCATGGGCACGAAGACCAGGTTCAGCACTGCCTTTCACCCTCAGACTAGTGGTCAAGTCGAGCGTGTGAATCAGATCCTAGAAGATATGCTCAGAGCCTGTGTCATCTCCTTCGGCATGAAATGGGAAGACTGTCTTCCATTTGCCGAGTTCTCTTACAACAACAGCTTTCAAGCAAGTGCAGGCAAAGCACCGTTTGAAATTCTCTATGGCAGAAAGTGCCGTACCCCTCTCAACTGGTCTGAAACAGGCGAACGCCAACTTCTTGGCAATGACTTGATCTCAGAAGCCGAAGAAATGTGCAAAGTCATACGTGAGAATCTCAAGGCCGCTCAGTCGCGTCAGAAGAGCTACTATGACGGAAAGCATCGTGATTTGGCTTTCGACATCGGTGATCATGTCTATCTCCGAGTTTCTCCGATGAAAGGAACCCAAAGATTCGGTATCAAAGGAAAACTTGCTCCTAGATACGTCGGGCCTTTCAAGATTCTTGTCAAAAGAGGCGATCTAGCCTATCAGCTCGAGCTCCCTTCCAACTTTGCAAATGTTCATGATGTCTTCCATGTGTCTCAGCTTCGCAAATGCTTCAAGGCACCTGAGCGCATGATTCCGTTTGAGGAGATTGATCTTCAACAAGACCTTTCCTACCGAGAGCATCCAGTTGCAATTCTCGAAGAAACCGAACGCAAGACTCGCAACAAGTCCATCAAGTTTCTGAAAGTCAAGTGGTCACATCACACAGACCGAGAAGCTACCTGGGAACGAGAAGATCATCTTCGTTCCGAGTACCCTTCCTTTTTCCAGTCCTAGATCTCGGGACGAGATCTTTTTGTAGTAGAGGAGAGTTTGTAATGCCCCGGATGTAATACTTTCCCTTTTGGGTATATAATAAATCTCCGGCTTCATCCATTTCCATTTCGGGTTCTTTGTCTTTCGGGCTTTCGTCGTTTTGTTGTGTGTGTGTGTGGCATTCATTCATATCATGTAGACATGTGCATTGCATTGCATCTGTGTTGTGGGTTGCATCCGGTTCCGTGCGTTTCTTCCCGTTGTCCGTTTCGTGTTCCGGAGCTCCCTCACGTGTCCGTGACGTCCTGTAGGCCTACTTTGTTGTTCGGGCGTTTTACGTTACCGGTGTGCCGCGAGGTTGTGTTGTGTGTTGTTGTTTTGTTGTGTGCAACCCGCCTCTCAAATCTCGTCTCGTTTGGACTCCGTTGACTTTTCCCTCCGTTGCTCGTGTGGGCCTGAAGTGCCTTCTCTTCGTGTCCCGGAAACACCCCTACTGCTTTCTTTTATCTCCGTCTAGGCCTTTTAAATCTACCCCCGCGATCGGATCCGTCGGATCGCGATCGGAGGGCTCCTAACGCCCCTAAATCTCCTCCTAACCCTAAAAACTGCTACTTATAGACCCCTAGTCTATATTTGGGCATTCCTATCCCCTTCTTTTTCCTCCTCTAGATCTCCTTTTTTTTTTCTTTCTTCCTCAGATCCCCAAAAGTTCCTCCCGCAGATCTGGCCAGGTTCCCGAGGAACCAGCCGCCGATCGACCGGGATCCCCTCGAGGAGCACGAGGTCAACGCTTCGCTCCATCGCGTTGGGGTCTTCGACCGCATCGGGCCGCCCGAGCGACCGGTCGCTACCGCAGGCCGTCGTCCCGCGTCGCTGCCGCGTCGGGAGAGCCGGGCCGTACGCCACCCCGCGGCCCAGGGGGACCACATCCCCGGCCTCCGCGCGCAAACGGGCCGCGCGCCAGCAGGTTCGCCAGCTTCCAGCGCCAGCAGCCGGCTGGGCCGAAGCCAGCCCGCGAGCTGGGCGCCGGCTCCTTCTCCGAGCGGGCCACCGCGCCAGGGCCTCGCCTCCCCGAAGGCCCAGCGCCACCGCAGGCGCTCCGCGCGCATCGGGCCGCCGCCGCCTCTCCCTCCGGCCCACTCCGCTTCCGGATCCGTACTGTTCATCCGAAGCCCGTTACTGTTCATCAGATCTGGATCTAGGTTGACTTTAATTCCCTAAGTCTCTGTTTTCTCTGTTCTGAAATGCAAACTTTGAACTGCCCTAACTTTGTGCCTGTTGCTCCGTTTTGCGCGTGTAGCATGTCCAGATGTTCGTGGAGATGTCCTCTACGTTTTACCTGTTGTAGTCATGCATGTTAGATGTCATCTTTACACTTGTTTTGCTGTTGCAAGAGTGCATCATGATATAAACTGCTGTTATGTGTTATTTTTGTGCCACCTTTGACATGTGATATCTTTTAGCTCGTTTGTCCAAACGATGCAAATGACATGTCCACGTGTTCGTCTTGCCACGAACTACGTGTTGCTTGTGATAGGTTGCATGGTAGATTTATTGTTGCCTTGTTATCATCGTTGCAAAGTGCCATGTTCACATGTTGTGTTTTCACTTGTTATGAAATGCCATCTTGTTGAGCTCGTTGCAATCGTTGTGTTCACCTCTTTGAAGCATGCTTGTGTGTTTCGGGATCACCTTCATATGTATTTTGATGAGGTGCTTACCCTTTGCCATGTTTAGTTTCGAGGTGACTCAAACATGCTCTTTTGTGTGCTATGATGATGTTGCTGTTTTAGGACTTAGTGAAATTTCACTAAGTCTGAAATCTGTAACGTTCCGATGCCATGTTCGTGTGATGTTGTAGGACAAAGCATGATAGTTTTGGGGTGGATTTTGATTGTTCCTTGTAGTATATATTGTTTTCTTTCCATTCATGCCCTCACATGTCCATTTGAGTGGCTGTAGCATGTTTATCTTTTGCTCTAAAGTTTCAATAAAATTCTGCTGCCAGAATTTTATTTCAAAGTTCAATATGTCCAAGATCATTGCTATTGATCCGTGACTCCGTTTGGGGTGCACTTTGGACCTAGTTGCTGTACTATATATCTAGTTTGTGTTCAAGTCCTTTGCCATGCTTTTTGGGTGCTGTAGAATAATTATTTTGAGCTCCAAAGATGCTATGTTGCTGTAATTTTTCAGTTTTCGCTCAAATCTTGTTTCGGGCATAACTTTTAGCCCGTAACTCCGATTTCAGCGAATCTTATATCAAACTTGGGTGTTTTTCTGTGTAGATTAATAATATCAGCTTGTTATCTTGTTTTGAGGTGTTTTTCTTGAGTGATGTTTTACGTGCTCCATGTGCATCCCTAGTGCATCCATCATGCATTCATGTTTTTCGAGTGCGCATTGCATCGTGTTGATTGGTGCTTGGTGTGTTTGTCTTGTTTAGAGCCGGAGGCTGAGACCGGGAACGAAGTTGAGCACGAGTTTTCCAACGAGGTTGAGCACGAGGACCCTTCTTACGATCCGAACGAATTCTCTTCAGGCAAGATGACCGAACCCCGATAACTTTACTATCTTCGCCTATTGCTAGTAGTCTCGATCTATAGTTTTGCCTCGATGCCCATGTTCTTCTTGTCAGCCTCCTACTTGTAACCAATTGCCATGTTTAACCACCCTACCTATGCAAACCATTGCTTGGCTAAGTACGCTTCGCTCAGCCCTTCTTATAGCGTTGCTAGTTGCAGGTGAAGTGAAGATGCTTGCTTCATGTTGAAGTTTGGTTGGGTTATATCACACTATATAAATGCTTTAATTGAAATCATCTATATATTGGCAAGGGTGGAAGGCTAAGCCTTTTGCTTGGTGATTTGTTCCACTCATGCCGTTAGGATCCGTATAAGCCGGTTTTATGTTCCTTGATTATGCGTTCCTAACACGGTTGGGGTGTATGGGACCCCCTCGATAAACCGCTAAGTGCTAAGTCTTTTCCAGCAAGTCCCAACATTGGTACTATTTGCCTAATAACAAACTAAACATGCATAGGGAGTAATTAACCCTCTTTCTTAATCAACAACCCCGGGCCAGTGCTCCACATGAGTGTTGGTCCGAAACGGGGAGCCTGCGGGGCCACCTCGAGGAAACTCAAGGTCTGGTAAAAACCCGTAGCTTCACCCATCCGGTCGTGGCCTGAGACGAGATACGCGCGGCTACTATCAGGGTGTCGGCACGCCGGGAGGATTTGCTGGATTAGCCGTACCTTAGCTCAGTATATCTTGAGCACGGGATTCCGAGGATACTCGGGTCTTCCCACTTTGGAGTTGCGACTCCGCGGATCGTGGGCTTGTAATGGGTCAAGTTGGAACACCCCTGCAGGGTTTGAACTTTCGAAAGCCGTGCCCGCGGTTATGTGGCAGATGGGAGCTTGTTAATTCCGGTTGTAGATAACTTGACACAATGATACTAATACACTACCAGCGTGTGTTCCGTGACTGTCAATTTCCGAATAGGGATTCGGGAGTTGAACACGGAGGGGTTATGATTGTGAGCTTGTAGCTAGGATCACTTCGTGATCACTTCTCGCCGATGCCTTCTCTTCTCGCTCTCACTTGCGTAAGCTAGATGCTAGTTGCTGCTGCAGACTTGTTCTTTCTTCAGCCTTTCCCTCACCTAAAGGCTTAAATAGTTCTGTTACCCGGGAACGGGATTGCTGAGTCCTCTGTGGCTCACAGTTACTTCACACACCAGTTGCAGGTCCAGCTGTGAGCTATCTGGGTGATGGCACCGAGCTGGATTGGGAGTACGACGAGGAGCGTAGTCGTTACTACGTGCGCTACCCGGACGATCAGTAGTGGAGTCTCTTACTAGGATTCGAGCCGCCTGTGGTTGTTTTATTTATCTGAGTTTGGTACTTTGACTTTTGGCTTTTGCCCTTAGAGGGTTGTAGTGATCTTAATGTATGATGTTTGAGACTTGTACTGCAATTTCTGTGACGTGGCGAGTGTAAGCCAACTATTTTCAGTTTACTATCCCTCTTTTACATGAGTTGTGCAAAGATTACCAAACTTGAGATCATTCTAGGATGGACTTATGCCTTTAAGTCGTGCCTCGACACGTAGGAGGTATAACTCCATCCTGGGCATTACACTGCGACATCATTTTGAACCGGCACCTAGTGAGTGTGGGCGATAGGGGGTCCTTCCCACACCACCCATAAACCATCGGGGATAGGCCCCTCGATCACACACGCTAGGAAAAATGAGCTCATGTGCGATGGGCGAGCGATCAAATACATTTACAGGCCCAATTGGTCCCACATAGTCAGTCCCAGACAGACCCGACTCGAATGGATTGAAGTCTCTGTGCTTAAGTGTCATCCCTGGATCGGTATGCTGACACACAAAGTACTCGAGGATTTATAACAAAGGTAAATCACATGTATAAAGTAACATAAATACTATTACCTCAATCCGTATAGCGAAAGGAACAACAAGGTTGTGGATTCCCATCAACACCAACGGCGAAGTTGAGTGTAGACAGCGCAACCCTAACGTAACACTTACTCGTCGAATAATTCCTGCAACATGAGACGTTGCAACCACGTAGGTCAGTACATCGCACGTACTGGCAAATTCACACTGTAGCAGTAATGATGAACAATGCCTGCAACTACATGCATTTTGCTGGTGGAGGCTGTAAGGTTGTTTTTGCGTAAAGCTAATTTTTCCCTACCACGAAGGAATACATTTTCTTACTACTCAGTTGAATTAAGCAATATCGAGAATGGTTCCTCCATCTCAAATCCCAAGTTACCAAAATTAATAACCCCAAATTTTATTATTAGAACAAGTGATGAGATCAACAAACAATTGACTTCTAGATACTCAAAGATGTCCATAACCGGGGACACGACTACTCATGAATAGTTTCTACACTTTGCAGAGGTTTGTGCACTTTTCCCCACATTACTCAATCGCCTCCGTTTAATTTTTCGCACTTCATGGTGTTTGAGAAACGGATGACCGAGATACAGTCTTTTAGAAGCATTAACTCTTAACCCTGGGTAGACCGTACCACCTACACCCTCTACATCTGCTAGTCTACCACGGAAAGAGGTCACACAACATACTCAACTATGCCAGAGCCCATAATGGCTTGTGGCTGCACACGGAAGTTTCTAGGCATGAAAATATCATATGATCCCTTTGAGCGTGGGTGGCATTCCTTGGAAAACACTTGTATATCCCCAGGTGTCCGGGCAAGCCACTAGTTCATCCCCAGGGTGCCCCGGCAAACCACTAGTCCATCCGCAGGGTGCCACAACCAATCCACCCAGATGTGTATTAAATTTCCACCTTAAAAAAACCCTTAGTTGTTATTACGCTCACAACTTTCATTAAATCACTCATACCAATCCACGTCTACAAGCATGGCTAAGCAATAAGTAACAAAGTGTATATTCCCTTGGGTTGATCTCAAGTCATTGGGTTCCTACCTCATGAACTACAAAGCATCATCCCATGTAACCAGTCCTACTCATGCAAGTGTTTGAGGATATAACTAATGCAATGAAAACTCGGTATTGGAAAGTATCATCAAAGTATGAACTTGCCTTGTACTGATGATGTAGATTCTTCGCACTCATAACTCGTGATAGATCTAATTTTCACACTCCATTCAATCTATCATAGGCAAACAATAGTAACCACACATAAGCAATCACTCAGAAGATCGGAGGGAACGAAGAAAACACTTCGGAAAACTTCAAAACCGAATAAATAACTCTTGCAAACGAAAACAATTTCTAACAGTACCAAAATTAAGTGAATTTGGTCTTATCAGAAAGTTTAGGTCAAGAGCTTCGATTTGAAAAAAGAATCAACTCAAACGGAGTTACGAAACTCAAGTTATGACAAAAAGAAGTTTGAAACAAATCTAGTTGAATTGAAATTTTAAAACTTTCAAAAACATGTTTAGGTTGTTTTACTGGATAGAGGGGATCGTAACGAAGAAGTGGGCGTTGGTTTCGTTGGATTTGGACTAACGAGTAAAAAGTTGTGGCCGTTTGAAATTCAGGGACTAAACTGAAAAGGTTTTAACTACAAATAAGTGCCTGACCGAAAACTAAAATAAAAAGAAAAAGACTATCGAGCGAAAGCTCGCTCTTAAGACCTAAACAGAGAACGTTCTATGGATAACTAATAAATAAAACAAAAGAGGTTTTATAAAAAAACGAAAACCGGTAGGTTTTGTTTTTATTACCGGTTCGGCGGTTCATAGAAAACCGGCAGTCGGGCGGAAAACCGCTGGTCGGTTTTGGCGAGGTGGATCGGGCGAACCGGAGCGGATCGGGCGGAACTCCGGCGAGCAGCAGCGGTCTCTGGCGAGGCGGGGCAGCGGCGTCGGGCGACGTCGACGCTGCGGGGCGACGGCGCTAGCGGGTGGCGCGAGAAGGCAACGGTGGCGGCACAGCAAGGCGGTGGTGGTTGCGGCGTCCTGCAACGGCAAGATGCTGTGGTCGCGGCGCTACGCGAGGGCGGCGGCGGCTGCGCAAGCTTGCGGCGGTGAGGAGGAGAGAGGCCGGGGCCTCGGCCTTTTAAAGGCGGGGTCGAGGCGACACCAACTTGGGGAAGGGGGCGGCCGGAGGCGGGCGGTGATGGCTTCTCGCCCCTCGTTGGTTACCCCAAGTGGAAGGTTTGAGATGCAGTGTAGCGGAAGTTTTCCCTTGGTAAAGATACCAAGGATCGATTTACCCTGAGACTCCCAGTTTCAACAAGAAGGTGTCAACTGCTAACGGCGCCAGATATTAGCAATCAACGTGGACCTGCACACAGATACAAATAACTTTGCTCCCAACGAGTACAGAGAGGTTGTCAATCCCTCCGGCCTTGTCGTTTACAAAGGATCAAACGCAAGTGATAATAGTGATAGGTATTGCTGCAAATAGTAAATAAAAGCGGAAAGTAAATAGCGGATGTTATCAGTGATGGTAATATGGACCGGGGTCCCATGATGTTCACTAGTGATGTCTCTCTCCCAAAAGACGATAAAACAGCTATGTGAGGTAAACGAATTACAGCTGGGCAATTGACAGGATTATGTGCGCAAACCAATGCTAACTATGTTGCAAGAAAGGTAGAGGTTCAAAGCATGGGCGGTACACCAAGGCAAGTAGACCGAAATCCATCTGCATCTACTACTAATCATCCACCTTGAGATATCTATCCAGAACATCTCGCTGGTATTAAGTTGCGAGTCCCACCCATAGTGTAAACTCAAAGCAACAGACAACTGCATTAAAAGAACTTTGCGTAAAGTAAACAATCCTTGCACCCGCGGGCACAAGCACCGTTGTTTTCCCCCTTGTGGCAACATCACATCCCCTAGACTCATGTTTCTGTCACTCAAGCTAGTCATCGAGGGGCATGAACCCACAATCAAGCATAACGTTCCCTCTTGGAGTCACTACCTACTACTTGGCCAAAGCAATAAATAACAACGGAGAACATGCAAGAATTACTTACGAACATAAATATAAAAGAGGTAGATCAAATATATTACTCAAACACAATCTGAACATAATCTCACAATCCATCGGATCCCAGCAAACTCAACATAGCAACAGCATAAGGGTTACATATGTGCCTCGATCATGTAGGGCAGCTCACGAGGACTAATTAGTGAAGCACAAGAACGGGAGGAGAACATCACATAGCTACTGGTCATGGACCCATGGTCCAAGGGAGACTACTCACAACTCATCCGGGAGGCGTCCATGGTGGTGGAGAGGCTCCCGGTGGTGATCCTCCCCTCCGGCAGGGTGCCGGGAAGAGTTCTCCTGGTGCTCCCGATCTTGGAAGCGCGGCGGCGGCGGAACAGAGATGAGATCGCGAAAAAGGGTCCCCGTCTCGAGGGTTTCGGGACATGATATAAATATATGCCAAAGGGGGGCATCAGCGGAGGCCTGGGGGGCCCAGGCGCCCCCCTGGCGCGGCCAGGAGGGGGGCCGCGCCACCAGGGCGCGTGGAGCCCTGGTGGCCCCCCTCCGGCTCTACTTTGGCTACCTGGAAGCTTCTGGAACGCTGATTTTTTATATAATTTTTCCAGGATTTTTCTGGCAGTTTACGTAATGGGAAAACCTGAAATACAAAAACAGCAAAAAACAGAAACTGGCACTAGGGTGCACTGAGTTAATAGGTTAGTCCAAATATGATCAAAAGTGTATGGAAGTGTATAAATATCATAGCAATATCACCCAAAAGAGGCATGGAGCAAGCAGGAATTATAGATACGTTTTGGACGTATTAGGCGGCGCTCGGACTCCGGCGAGTCCGAGTCACACACGGGAGGAGGAAGGTGGCGGCGCGGACGGCCGGCTGGGCCGAAGGCCCAGTTCGGTTCGGAACCTTTTTTTTAAACACTCAGACAAAAAGAATAAAACAAAAAGGAAATAAAATAATATATAGGCGTATAATATATCAAAACTTCCAGAAAAAGATTTTCTACAACGTGAAATTTTTTCTACAGTCAAATAAAATCCACAAAAATTTAAATAAACCAAATAGTGTTCCTGGTCTATTGAAAAATCAAAATAAAATATTTAAAATACCAAAATTGCTTCAAACTTATTTTTCTCAAATTTTTTATTGTAGGGAATCATGTTACCCTATTTTCCATATATTTTATTTTTGGAGAAAAATAATTTGAATAAAACCCAATAACTCAAATTTTGAAAATGAGTTTCCGAATATTTCAAAAGAACTTCCAACTCATATTTCCCATATTTTGAAAAGTCAGTTTATCTACTCTAGGGAAAATCATTGAGTTACATAACGTTTCTGAATTTGAAATACTTTTAAATGGAATTCAATTTTTTTTCAAAAACCCTTTTCATTTATTTAAATGGAGGAAGTCATATCATCGTCACTCTAGGCTTTTGTGATGAAATGAATTTGAATTCACAGAGAACATAACGGCAAGTTGAAAGTTTTGGGAAAGTCATTTTTATTCCCTCTCATTTAACTTTCAAAAGTTTCAAATTTCACTCAAATTCACACAGCACATCAGGCAAGCAATCAAAACTATCTATTTAATATAACATTCCAAAATTTAGAATTTTGGGATGTTACATATTCCCAAATAATTCTCCGTAAATTTTCAACCCATTTCGCTGGTACATTGAGCTGCTATACAAACGTTGTTAACACCTTTCTGCGATGTCATTTTGAACCGGCGCCTAGTGAGTGTGGGCGATAGGGGGTCCCTACCACACGACCCATAAACCATCGGGGATAGGCCCCTCGGTCACACACGTTAGGAAAAATGAGCTCATGTGCGATGGGCGAGCGATCAAATACATTTACAGGCCCAATCGGTCCCACATAGTCAGTCCCAGACAAACGTTTCCGTTCGTATGTATATTCCACATAGTAAACCCAAGGAATACGTTTACGTTCGTATGTACAACCCACACAGTCAAACCAAGAAGTACGTTTCCGTTCGTGCATACATCCCACACATTCAATACAA
>LR738716.1:327473482-327485691 GCA_902687465.1 Secale cereale
AAATTCACCGAGATAGGAACAATGGGGTCTTAGGACTATCGCAGAAAGCATATTTAGAAAAGGTTCTTAAAAAGTATAATATGCATGCGAGTAAAGCCACACCTGCTCCTATAGTCAAGGGCGATAGTTTTGGGAAATACCAATGTCCCAAGAATCAGTATGAGATCGATCAAATGAAAGGAGTAACATATGCTTCGGCCGTTGGAAGCTTACAGTATGCACAAGTGTGCACTCGCCCGGACTTAGCTTTTATCACCGGTGTACTCGGTAGATATCAATCCAATCCAGGCATAGAGCACTGGAAGATGGTAAAGAAAGCATTGCGTTATGCGCAAGGCACGAAGGAATGCATGCTAACATTCAGGAGATGTGAATCCCTAGAGATAAAGGGGTATTCAGACGCAGATTTTGCGGGGGACAGGGATGATAGAAAATCCACGTCCGGATACGTATTCACTCTCGCTGGGGGAGCTATTTCGTGGAAAAGCTCCAAACAGTCAATAGTTGCATCATCCACGATGTATGCAGAATTCATAGCATGCTTCGAAGCAACATGGAAGGCGATATGGCTAAAGAAATTTATACCCGACTTGAAAGTGGTATATTGTATTGACAAACCACTAAAGATGTACTATGACAATGAGCCCGCGGTATTCTATGCTCACAACAACAAGTCGAGTAATGCTGCAAAAACGATAGAGATAAAGTATTATGTTGTGAAGGATAAAATCCAGGATCACACTATAACTCTCGAGCATATAAGGACAAAAGATATGCTTGCAGATCCGCTAACGAAAGGCTTACCACCCAATGTGTTCAAGGAACACTTGGCCGACATGGGTTTAAGGGAAAGCCTATGATTCCTGGATAGGCCCAAAAGGAACGGAATTTGCTTCTGAACATAACGTATGTTGTAGCTGTATGATTCTATCGGTAATTAAGCCGTGACGATGAAACATGTTCTATGTACCAATATGTGATGAAACAAATAAACTAGAAAGTATAAGGTTAAAAATAAAGATGAGATCAAGGGGGAGAATGTTAGGATTGATCTCTCTCCGCGTGGGCCCAACGGCCCACCGGACCCTTAGATCCGCGCCCTGATCGGGGGTGCCCAACCCATTATGGTTGGTGGGCCCCTGTGACCCGCGCTATATTAACAGAGGTAGGGGTCGGGGCACTCATCACGAGGTTGAACGCTGCCACAAACCCTACCTACAAACCCTACCGATCTAGGGTTAGCGCGGTGCTCACGGGAAGCACCACCACCGCCGTCATCTCAGTTTCATCTCCGGCCCCTACTTCGCCATGGCCGGAGCTGGATCGAGCTCGTCCGTTCACCAGGAAGGTAGGACTACCGAATCCATCTAGCCTACTCGATCCAAGGGATCTATCAGGTGACACATGAGTAAAGGAAGCGTCCACGGCCAGCTGCGACATTGTATAGGGACATCCGCCGCCTATATGACTTGGCCATCCCCTCGACACGTCATTGGTCCACGAGGTCTTCATCACAACTCCTGGCCCCTCCCCCTCCCCCCCTCTTTTTGTCAGCCTGATTTAAATTTGATCTCGTTCGCCCGTAGCCTATGAGTTTTCACTGTGAAAGCCTACGCGCTTGATTGCTCAAGTACCATGAGTTCATGCTTACGGATTAACAACCTCCGACAGTTTATGCCCTGACATTCACCCATTGTTCATCCGAACTAGAGGATTACTCCATAGACTAGTCAAACATACTGAAGTCTCTCTGTGCATGATTTTGAGGTGCAGAAAATCACAGAATCTCATTTGTATATATGAGAATTGCATTAGGAATTATCCTTTTTTTTGTCCGTTTCATGCTCCATTTCACATGTTTTTTATATAGTATTCATTTTTGGCTTCAGAGTCCAATTCCACAAGTTAGAAATCTGTGAATTAACAACCAAACAAAGTAACAGTAAAATAATAAAGAACGGGCACAGCAAAGCGCGCCTATGTTTCTAGTATATACTATGGGACGCCTATTTGTCACTTAACAAAGTTTTCATTGTTATATCTATTTGGGAGGAACACCTACCAGCCATTGGATCCAAAGCGAGCGGTCGGACGCTTTTCTTCATCCTCCAACTGTTACACCGTTTATCTTGTTTGTCCGCTTTTCGAAGAAAAAAACATTGTTTATCTTGTTCATTCTTCTTCCTATTGCAGTCACTCCGACACTGGCCTACCTGTGTGCCTCCTCCCTTCCCCCTCTCTGTCCGGTAGTGCTTCGGCGCGTGCCTCATCGCACCGTACTCCTCTCTCCACCCCCTCTCCCCGTGCACCAGAACGGCCAACATTGGACTAACACAAATTTCTTTTTACGCCAGCTGAGGAATAGCGTTCGGTGCAAAAATACACCAATACACTACACTTGTGCTCACTAACATGTCATAATTGTTGCATATCCTGGTGTGATAAATGCCATTACTAAATGTTGGTGGACCTGCATTTGCTTACTGATTCTTGTCGAGGGTGCATAATGCTTCTGTGATTTCATTAAAAAAAAAGAGTTGACCCAACTTGTATTGAAAACTAGACCAAAAATCACACAATTGCTTGGTTTATTAAAGGACAAATCAAGCTAAAACCCCGACGATGAGCAAAAAAAGGAAACAATAGAGCCACAACTGGCTAACTCAACCTCCACCACCTACTTACCTTCTACTCGAAGAAAATTGTTGGAGTATAATGTCCGGTCCTCTCTCTCAGATCGGTCTTTTGGTTGCATTGGCTAGAGCATGCACTTCTACATGGTATCGGAGCCAAGAGGTCTTGAGTTCAAGACCCGGCTGGCGCAATTAAATTGCAGCCCACTTTCGGTCCATGTTTAGGCCTGAGGGAGCCACACCTGAGGGGGAGTGTTGACGTATAATGTGTTGCATAGTCTCTTCCATTAGATCGGTCTGATGGGTGAACTGGTTAGGTGTATAAACTTAGAACCAAAAGGTTCAGGGTTCAAACCCCAGTAAACACAATTAATAATTGCGGCCTGCCCCCGCTTCCGCTGCCCATGTCATATAGCTCCAAAGAAGAGCATAGACGTGAGGGGGAGTGTTGGAGTATAATGTTCGGCCCTCTCTCTCAGATCGGTCTTTTAGTTGAATTGGCTAGAGCATGCACTTCTACATGGTATCGGAGCCAAGAGGTCTTGAGTTCAAGACCCGACTGGCGCAATTAAATTGCAGCCCACTTTCGGTCCACGTTTAGGCCTGAGGGAGCCATACGTGAGGAGTGTTGACGTATAATGTGCTTCCTAGTCCCTTCTATCAGATCGGTCTTTTGATTGCATTGGCTAGAGCATGCACTTCTACAAAAAGTGAGCGGGATCTTCTTTGATGCGTTCAAGAAACACGATGCCCGCAGGCGCCGCCATTGACCCCCTCAATGAATAAAACTTTCCCTCAAAAATTGCCCATGTCTCCACACTGATAGCTAGGAGAGGGTCTGACCAAACCAACCACCACCGAAGCCCAAGTAGCGAAAAAACCATGGCCTAGTGGAGACGAAAACTCTTTAGCGCCGACTCCGGGAGCAACTAGTTAACGAGCGTTCCTTCGGGAGCCTTCTAATGGCTTGTAGGTACGTGTGTGCAGGAAGGTGTGTGCCGTGATGTATAAATATGCAGAGTCTATACATAAAAGGAAGGACAGTGATCCAAGGAAAACAGGCAGTCACACCAATGGTTATGCGTTCTACGTAACTACTTGCCTTTTACGTAGAACATTTCAGCGTGTTCATATTCCTCATCCCTACCTATACTAATTGATTCAGCCTGAAAGGTTGTTGCGGCGGCAACTTCAGCTGCATACATGTGCGCCAATGCCTCGTGAGCGAGCTCCGAGGTCCAGCTATGCTCCTTCTCACGAGCTGAACCATGTTCAATAGACACCGGTGCACAGTTGTGTCGAAGAGCTTCTTCTGTGACGACCGAATCACCAGAGACCAACGAACAAGAGAAAAGGCATGGCACACACGTCCGCAAGTCTTTCAAGCTCTGGAACGAGTGTTAGCAAACACACACAATGGTTCTCGGTGGTATAAGCTAGATTTTGGACACGCACAAACCCGAGATTCCTGATGCGTCCTAAGCATGAAACCATGTAAACAGTACATCTCTCTCTCTCTCTCTCTCTCTCTCTCTCTCGCGCGCGCGCGAGCGGAGCAACTGAACTTTGCTATAACACCAGCTCGAGCCTTTTATTGTCTCAGCTCCAGCCTTGTACGGTGACGGTACATTTGTGCAACGACATGTGAACACCTGCTGCATGCATTTGTACAAATCTTTCGTGTATCTTTGGTTTGCAATTTACTCCCCTCCCCACCAAGGCACCAACAGCCATGGCACTGCCAATCATTGAGGCCGAACGCACTAAATTAATTAAGGACCTTGATCAAATAGAAAGAGCGTACAACAGGTGTCGAGGAAGTCAGAGAGCTCTCATGTTTGACAGAGATACTTTCTTTTACTTCTGATTCGCAGAGAACAAACTAAGAGCATCTATAACCAGACATGTGTATCGGCCTCAAATGCCAGGGTGAGCTGCCCGGTTACTAACCGGAAGAAAGAAATGCACCCAACCAGACCTTGGAAATTTGGCCCAAACACTCAGAATGAACGCACTGCTCATACCCGGCCCATATCTAGAGCGGGTATGGGGATGCCTGGGCACGCCCCCTCCTCCTATTTGACCAAAACCCTCTCACTCCCGTCCTCCATTCCCGCCTCTGCGCAGCCACCCACGTCCTACCTTGCTCACCGTCCTCGTCCCCCGTCGCAGATGTCGCCGGCGACAACCCTGTCCACTGCCATGGCCACGGACGATGCCTCGACGGAATCGGTCGTCCTCCCCGGCCCGGCGGAGAACATTGACCGAGAGGAGCGCTCCCAGAGGCAGCACGAGCGTGAGACAACGGTGAAGGCGCCTGCGAAGGTGGCCGGTCCTGACATGCCCTTCCAGCCCGCTGTTGAGGACATGAACTTTGCCGCGATAGCCACCAATCCGGAGGTCATGACCGCAGGGACAAACAACTTGTCGACGGAGCCCAACTCTATTTCGCTCTCCTAGTGGACGGGCATATCGGATTTGAGCTTCTTGCGGGCCTTCCCTGACGCGTCCGTATAACAGACTCTCCGCGGTTCCGAAGGCATCAGGCGACGTTGGGCAATGCCGGCTTCCGGACCGTCCACACGCCGTTTGACACTACAAGGATACCCAGTATAAAGCAACACAAACTTCACAACATTCTGACTATATGTTGCAAAATTCACGATAGATATGTAAGCGGTGCAAATACGTTGCACATAATTGACCTATTGTGGTTAATATATATAAAAAAAAGGAAAGGAGAGAGAGAAGCTTGAGAAACAGCCCCCCGATTCCCCTTATCTCTCCCCCACCTCGCCGCCACCCACCGCCTCCCCTTCCTCCTTCGACCTACCTCACCGCCGGCCCTCACCCTCCACTACCCTTCTCCCACCTTGCAGCTCCGGTGGCTGGCGATCCACAACATACCCCACCCACCCATACCTTTCACGTCCCATCTCTCTCTCTCTTCAGGCGGCTCCTCGCTGCGCCACCTGCGGCAGCTGCTTCAGGTTACGTCCGGCAAATCCCGCCACCGTGAAGCGCAGCTCGAGGTCCCCTCGCCCCGCGACGCCCTCACATCTAGCCCTCGAGGCCAGCAAAGCCCACCCGCGGCCCTCCCCCATGGCTAGGGTTTCGGGCATCGGCTCCGGCGCCGGTGGCCACGTCGTGCTCCTCTTTCCTGTGAGTGCACCCCTCCCCTGGCTTTGTCCTCTCTCTCCCCCTTTCTCTAACCTCCGCTCTTATCTTCTCCTGTAGACGTGCAGGGAGGAACGGCGAGTTAACAGCCTTGCTGCTGCTCGGGACAAAGCAGCCATGTAGCTTCCTCCTCCTCCTCTTCCTTTGGCTTCAGGTGAGTTGATCCACACCTCTCTGTTCTGGTTCGTGGCACATCAGGAGCCATTGTTGTTCTGGTGGTCTTATGATTTGCCACAGTTTGGGCCCAAGTGCCTTCTCCTTGAGGTCAATTTGATTTTGCTGTGCTGCCAAGTGTTAATTGATGCTTCGATTGAAATGCATGGTTAACCCATAATGCTACCAGTCATAGATTCGAGGAAGTAGGGCAGAATGATTGTAGGTATCCAATGAGGTAATGAGCAAGAAGGCAGTAGGTTTTCGTTTTTCAGATTTTTTTATGTTCTGCTCTTGCAATTTGAGACGTATGCTCTAATGAGAAAGTGCATCCTACAGGTTCGTTTTGGTGGATTTTGATTTCCTGACGCTTTTGCTGCCTCTATCCTGATGATACCTCGACGCACGTTCTCTGGTCTCCATTTCGTACAACCAATTGTACGAATTAATCTTTGATAAGTGCAGGTTGATGAAGCGCTATGAGGCTTGGATGCGGTCCTGGAGGCATACAATGCACATGATGAACACAAGTGTGGCGGCAGAAAGGTGTGGATGGATCTAACTAATGCTACCGAGTAATATACTGACCAGTTTTATGTTAATTTGTTTGATGGATATCCTTTATTTGATTGCAAATAATTGCCTGAGCTTTGTGACTAATTTGTTTTTTCACATACGTAAGTAATTGTTCTGATGAAATTTAATTCATGCGTCAGATTGCACTTAGATATGTTGATCGGTTCCTAATGAGCTCAAAAATAGAGAAGCGCCATGGTGTATCATGGCTTGAGGAGATGCATATGTCGTCCTTTTTTTGTATTGCTGGAACATGGTCCGCGAACCTGAGCATCATCCTACTAGGCTCCATTCCTCTGTTTCTCATCGTTTGTTGTGATGATATAATGGAGAAGCCTTTGTTGAGTAAACTAATACTACTGTTGTTGCTAATCCTTTCTGTATTTGGTACATGTAGTGTAGCAATGTAAACGCACTCCCGATACCCGGCCCATATCTAGAGCGGGTATGGGGATGCCTGGGCGTGCCCCCTCGTCCTATTTGACCAAAACCCTCTCACTCCGTCCTCCATATCCCGCCTCCATGCAGCCGCCCACGTCCTACCTTACTCACCGTCCTCGTCCCCCGCCGCAAACGTCGCCGCCGACAACCCTGTCCACTGCCATGGTCACGGACGATGCCTCGACGGAATCGGTCGTCCTCCCCGGCCCGGCGGAGAACATTGACCAAGAGGAGCGCTGCCAGAGGCAGCACGATCGTGAGACAACGGTGAAGGCGCCTGCAAAGGTGGCCGGTCCTGACACTACTAGGAAAAGGCTTACTAATGGCGCACCTATTTTGGCCATTAATGACGCATTAGTGGTGCGCCATTAGTGCCACGCCATTAGTATATTTTACTAATGGGGCACCTCTGGTGCGCCATTAGTATCTGGTATACTAATGGCGCACCTCAGATGCGCCATTAGTATGCCTCCCGGGGGCCATGTATACCCAGATGCTTTGGCATACTAATGGCGCACAACTGCCAGATGCGCCATTAATAACTTTGGCATACTAATGGCGCACTGTTTAATGATGCGCCATTAGTATCCTTTGGCATACTAATGGCGCACTGTGATGTGATGCGCCATTAGTATGAATATTAGGTTTTTTTATTTATTTTTTAATTTTCTGTTTTTTGCACAGGTTACAAAATGTATTATTGGACAGAATATAGACAGCACACATCAACAACAGATTCATCGAATACAATAGAAGATTAGTCTCTGAATACAATTCATCATATTAGTCTCCGAATACAATTCATCATATTAGCCTCCGAAGAACAAAGATAGAACATTATATTACAAGTCTCGAGACCGCGAGTAGCGAGTTTGTCTTCACATTACAAGTCGATATCGATCATCTAAACTACCATCACATAGAAGAGAGCTGTGGTCATCACGATGAGCATCATCACGATGAAACTCGTCTTCATCCGGTTCCTCCAACGCTCCCTCCCCTCTTCAGCTAGATAGCGGGCGTATCTAGATTCCGCCTCGGCCCTAATGGTGTACCCTTTGTAACTGTTACCGCTGAATCGGTGAACCTGTCTCCGACACTCCTCCCAGTCGTCGTAGACTCCGAGAACCTTACCCTTGTACAAGACATACGACGGCATCGCTATGCACTAGCCAAACGAAACATTAGTACAAATTCACATACAATACATAAGCAATATATAAGTATGCAATAGAACGATCGGAAGAGAAAAGCAAGACATTAATAGCATCGATTACATCTAAGTTGAACGACAGTCGAAACCAAAGAGACATACTACAAGTTCATTAAAGTTTAATTACAATATGAGCCAATCGATGTTTCAGAACTAGACACAGCATCACTACTTTCGACTCGACTCAAGGGACCGGAGCGTGGATGAAGCCGCCGTCTATCGTGGGAGTCATGAAATCGTGGGCGTTGCCAGCCTGCATTGGTAGCATTGTGTCGATGTCACTGTTGGACGGTTGATTTCTGAGGTAGAACTGCCCCGAGGTACGAAGGACATCTTGATGGATGATTTCCGCAAACTCCGACTCGATGCGAAAGAATTCTTGTCTAATGTCCGCGTCCTGGATTGCAGACACGCTCGCGGCCCAATCTTTGAGTTTACTCGGTAGCAGAAGTTGATGATGGTCCCGTACGATCGCCCGCATGTGATGGATGGTGTAGTAGGCACCCTTCTGACCGCCAGGCGGCTGCTTGACGCAGCAGAACGTCGTATTGTGGGAGAACACGTGCTTGCCGGTCTTACGAATAGGCCTGGTGAAGGTGCCTCCAGATTTGGCGTAGTCGGGGAGAACATCATCAAGAACCTTCTTGACATTTGTGTAGTCTACGTTCGACTGACGGTCCGAGTCGAAATACGTGGCCATGGAATATTTGGGGCTTAGGAGGATGAGCGTGCAATGTGTGTCACTGCAGAAAACACGGAATGTTAAAAGAAAAACGATCGAAATCTAAGAATTCATATGTTACGGGGCGGTTGAGGGGAGGACTTACTCGGGAAAGTAAGGCACGAGGAAGTTATCCTTATCTCGGTTTGCCAGAATGACACCTTCGAGGTAAGAACTCGCGACTTGCCGGTCCCCAGCGCTGCCCAAGATCTTGGCACGCATGTAGAAGGGGTCGACTATCACGATGTCCGGGGTCTTGTCGCGAATGATCCGCATCTCCATACTCAGTGAAAATAGCCGAACGAAGGTGTAGTGCAGCGGATGAAGGTTCAACATAGCGTAGATGTCATCAAACCGCAGGACGATTGTACCCCCGATGTAGTTATCCACAAAGCCCTTGCCCTCTGGCACCTTGGCCGCGAAAACCGGGTATGCCACATCCTTTTTTCTGAGACGCCGCTTCTCCAAAGAAAGAACACTGTCATGCAGACTCCGCATAGCACCGGTTGCAGCATCGAGCATATTTCTCGGTAGCATCGGCCTACCCGCCACATGCACCCTCCTCATTACATCCTCAGGTGAAGGTGGCCCGTCCTGAGCACGGATCGTACTCGGTGCCGGCTGGCTCGCACCCTTGTTAGTCTTTCTTTTGCGTGCCTTCTTCTTCTCCTGTAATGGGACCGAGTTCTGCTCACAGACCGCCTTCTTGAGTGTGTTGGGGCTGATAATATTTCGCACCTCGCCTATCTGAGGCTCGGTGAAGTCGGCAGCTGGAGGCGTCTCCTGAGAACTGAACGGCAGACGACGCCTGTTGCAACTTGGTTTCTCCGTGGTACCAGTTTGATCGCGCACGTCTTTTGTAGGGTTGGGTTCTTAAGAAGGAGGCCCCATGAAGTCGCCACCATACCCATGATCGGCAAAGTACTGATCGACATTGGCAAATGTATCGTCGTCATTGTCGTCGTCGTTCGGATCCTGTGCCATATGCATGTTTGGATCCAGTGGCATAGGGATGTCCGGCACCGTTGTGGCGGTCTTGCCATGGGGCCGACTTGGCGCCGGCACGACTGGCGGTGTTGTCTTTGGGGTGGTGTCCCCCGCCCCCAAACGAATCTGGCTCTTCGGCCAAAGCAAGGGCCAGCTCAGGCAAGCGCTGAGGGTCATCACGTCATCTTCGTCGGCTCCGACGAGTCGAATCAGAGGTAACAACTCGTCGCAGCCTGGCAGCACCCGAACCAGTTGAACCCTATACAAGTTGGGTGACATCTGGGTACCGTGGAACACGGGGTTGCCCGGTTGAACGATTTTGCCCTTGGCGACATCGACCAACTCGTTGTTCACGAAGTGCAGGAGAGTGCACGGAACGTCGGCGGCGCCCTGCGAAAACATGTAGGGCGTCAGGGATGCCCAGTCAAAGGCAAGGAGATGAAGTCCTCGGCCGAGAGAGGCTTAATTAGTTACCGTGATGATGGCGTCGAGCTCGGCTAATGTCGAGGCACCGCCAACGGCGGGCGTGCAGTTGACGGAGGGGCCGCTTGCTGCAGAGGTGCCGAGTGGCGCTGGACTGGGTGGTCACCGGCGGTGGCCTCTGTCGCCAGACCGGCGGGGTGGCAGGGCCGCGAGGCGGCGGCGGACGAGAGCTCCGGCGAGCTCGCGCACGGGAGGAGCGAAGCGGGGAAGCGGCGGGCGTGCAGTCGGGCGCCAGCGCGGGCACGGGCCCGATCCGGCCCAGATCGGGTTCAAGGGGGGCCGCGGCCGGGCCTGGCGCGGGGACGACGTGGAGTGGCCATGTGGCATCATAGGATTGGCCAGAACATGGCTGGCGGCGCGGCTCAGCCAGTGGCTGCGTACCATGTGGCGGGACGGTGGTGGCTGCCACCGGAATTTGAGGTGGAGGTGGCTGGCGGCTGCGGGGATCCCGAGGAGGAGGGGGTCTAGGGTAGGGGAAGGCTAGGATGCCCAAAAATGGCATGGGGAGGTGTTTTATAGGGAAAGGGGGGCTAGGGTTAGTGGAATTGCTCCGTTTTGGAGCCGTTCGATCGCCATCAGACGGTCCGGAGCGAAGGGGGTTTGTAGGTGGATTAGGTGGGCTGTGAATAGGGGTGTGGGAGAGGCCAGCGGTGGTTTTCGGAGACCGAAAACGTCTGACGTTTTGACTGTTGGGGAACGTTGCATGGGAAACAAAAATTTTTCCTACGTTCACCAAGATCAATCTAGGAGATGCTACTACGAGAGGAGAGTTGGATCTACGTACCCTTGTAGATCGCTAAGCGGAAGCGTTAAGAACGCGGTTGATGGAGTCGTACTCGCCGCGATTCAGATCGCCGAAGATCCTAGCACCGAAGCAACGGTGCCTCCGCGTTCTTCACACGTACGGCTCGGGGACGTCTCCTCCTTCTTGATCCAGCAAGGGGTGGAGGAGAGGTTGATGGAGAGACCGGCAGCACGACGGCGTGGTGGTGATGGTGGAGAAGGATTCCAGCAGGGCTTCGCCTAAGCACCGCGGGAGATGAAGATGTTATGGGAGAGGGAGGGCAGCACCGAGGCACAAACGTGTGTTGGCTGCCCTCTCTCTACCTCTCTATATATAGGGGGAAGGAGGAGAGGGGGGCGCCCTAGGGTTTCCCCTAGGGGGGCCGGCGGCCAGGGCAAGGGGGGCGGCGGCCAAGGGCCAGGCCCTAGGGTTTCCCCCCTTAGGTGCCTTGCCCCCCAAGCCAGGGGGGGTGCGGCAGCCCTAGGAGGGTCCACCTCCCCTTGCGCATGAGGAGAGGGCCCGGGGGGGGCGCACAGCCCTATGAGGGCTGTGGTGTCCCCCCTTGTGGCCCATTAGGCCCAGAACCACTTCCGGGACCCCCGAAACCCTTTTCGGTAATCCGCCGATTTCCCGATGCTCCCCGGAACACTTCCGGACTCCGAAACCTTTCATCCTATATATCAATCTTCGTCCCCGGACCATTCCGGAGACCCTCGTCACGTCTGGGATCTCATCCGGGACTCCGAACAACCTTCGGTAACCATGCACTGTTCTCACTAACAACCCTAGCGTCACCGAACCTTAAGTGTGTAGACCCTGCGGGTTCGGAAACCATGTAGACATGACCGAGACACTCCCAGGTCAATAACCAATAGCGGGATCTGGATACCCATATTGGTTCCCACATGTTTCTCGATGATCTCATCGGATGAACCACGATGTCAAGGATTCAAGCAATCCCGTATACAGTTCCCTTTGTCTCGTCGGTATGTTACTTGCCCGAGATTCGATCGTCGGTATCTCTATACCTAGTTCAATCTC
>LR738716.1:327493582-327507549 GCA_902687465.1 Secale cereale
TCAAAACGGCACGCGACTTCGAATGCAAAACGGCACGTAACCTTGATGTATATATGCACACCAGCACTCACTATGTGATTACATTATATTTCTTTTAGCGGGGTGTGATTAGATTATACTTAATTGAGGAATCCGGTTGTGAAAAAGATTATTGATGACTGATCGGTCACTGTCCATGGACGCGTCTGGGCGCGTCCGCGGGCGTTTGAAGGGTTGGATTTATGGTATCCGGCTGTAGATGCTCTAACAGTGCAGTAAAACAGACCTAGTATTCATCCGTGGACACGATCACACGAATGATGAAGCTGGACATCCAATCCTATACCTCAAGTATCCGCCTTTATCAACTTTAAAATATTGTCAAGCCATGTAATACGCGTACATTTTTAGTTCCACGTATCTATTTTCAAATGGATGAACTTCTTTGAAATTTGCGTAATTTTTTCAAATTGAGTACTTTTCTCAAACTCGCATTTTTTTTCAAACTCACGCACTTTTTTAAATTCAGGTAAATTTGAATCCGCCTATTTTTTCTAAGTTTGCGATTTTTGTTCAAATTCATGAACTTTTTCCAAATAAAGTACGTGAATACTAGAAAAATTACATGAATTTGAAATATTTAAACAAGCATGGAAAATGTACAGGGATATGAAAAAGGTGCACGGAACTTTAAAAAGTTCATGAATTTGAAAAAAATGTGAACTAGAAAAAATTGCGTGAACTTGAAAAAAGTACTTGGATTTGAAAAAAGCACACAAATTTTAGAAAAAACGCAAATTTACAAAAAGTATGCGCTTTTTGAAAAAATACATAAACTTGGAAAAGGTAAGTGGATTTGAAAAAAAATATGTGAATTTCAAACACGTTCATGGATTTGAAATAATTATGTAAATTTGAGTCAACACAGTCAAACCGAGTCCAAGGACGAACCTTGTATCGTTTCAGAGGGTGCAAGTTATTTGGTTTTGGAGTTGAGGCAAAAAAAAACAGTCCTCAATCTCCAGCGGCAGCCTTCCTTTTTTTTAGTGGAAGTTGTTGCAGACAACATCTAGGTTTCACACATAGTAATTGCCAGGCATGTGTTTTAAGTCAGACAAACAGAAGAAACCCTAGTTTTTTTTAGAACAAGAAGATACCACATGTAGTAATTACTAATTATACTGGAAATAACAGACCCAAGTTTCTGCGACATAGCCCGCACACGTGATGTACCATGGGTCGGGTCCTGTATATATATACCAATGAAACTTATGCTCGGACTGCCGTGACCGCGCCGTCGCTCGATTTTTTTTCAAAAGTGGCACAGTATTTTGAGCAAATTCGAAAACTGGCAGACTGAACGCGTATATTTCAAAAATAGCAGCCCGTCGGTCTGGCGTAGGCCGAAGAGGATCTTTTCGGCGTACCAAAGGCCGAAGAGGCCACTTCGGCTTCCACTACACCGAAGATAGGCGGTGCTGGGCCGAAGACCTGTCTTCGGTCAGCAGTAAACCGAAGAGGTCTTTTCGGCTTACTGTAGCCCGAAGAGTGGTAACTCTTTACGTTTAGCGTAAAGCGAAGTTGCATGGAGCACTCTTCGGCTTACTGTAGACCGAAGACAAGTTTTTTTTTATTTTTTTCCCAAAAAAATGCATTATAATAGCTGCAGCAGTAGTACCAATTAGCAGCAGTGTGCACGCCGCTTCGGCCTACCGTATGCCGAAGACCTCTTCGGTCAGCCCAAGACCGAAGAGGTGTGCACGCCGCACCGACAGCCACTCTTCGGCCCACTACAGCAGTCTTCGGTTTTTGCCTGACCGAAAAGTCCACTCTTCGGTTTTTTCCAGGCCGAAAAGACCTCTTCGGTCAACTGCACACCGACGGGGTGCTACTTTTGAAATATACGCATTCAGTCTGCCAGTTTTCGAATTTGCTCAAAATACAGTGCCACTTTTGAAAAAAAATCCCGTCGCTCCGCACAAGGATACATCACCGTAAGCTACTGTTTCACGCTGCGCATCCTCGGACATTTCTACGCCCGCACTAAATGCATGCACCACCAGTAGAGTGTTCCATTGGTCCACTTTAGAGTAAGTACAATAGAGCTGAGTCAGCGGGTTATAAGAAATAAACTAATATATTTCTGCTTAGTTGGAGGAAAGAGAAGAGGAGAGATAAGATAAGCTGGGTCTTCGTGAAGAGCCAGCTCTAGCACGTGCTCCTAGGCACTTTGTGAGAATGAAAGGTGGGCTACATAATAAAAAATAGTACACTTTTTTTGATCTACTATCGTATATGTTGCCTATAAGATGGGTTGTAAATGACATGACACTGGCTTATAGCCAGCAGCTGGCTATATTATTAACCATGCTCTTAGGGAGCAAGCGAGCTCGTGAGCTCTATCGCCGTTCTCGATATCTGTCTACCAACAAGTACCAAACTGAAGTCAACGATATCTACACACGTCATACTAGATAATGTACTAATCGCTATTGTGTACAACACCAGCCATAGGAATCAGCCGAACAAGGACATCGAAAATGACGGATGCGTGTCCATGGCACTACACACATATTTCTGCAGGAACCAGCACAATTGCAGATTCGTGACATTCACTTGCTTGGTAGGAAGACCTACGAACGGGGATCCAAATCCCTGTAACAACTGAAGCCAACTAAAATTAGATATGTATCCGTGCATCATTGTATAGAATCATTGTTATACATTCAAAGTGACATACCAAAAATTAAGACGGAAGCAACGGACGTTATGGCAGCCTCCTCTGCTAAATTACGGCGGCTCCGCCTGGAACTTGCGGCTGGATTGATAACTGGAACGGACCAGATGGTTAAATTTTGCTTGACAATACCCTGACGCTATCATACACTGCATGCAAGTGACGTTACCTCATTGCTAATGTACCAATCCATACTTTCCAAACCTTGGAGCATATCGATAATTTTCTTCATTGTAGGTCTTTTGGTCCGCTCCGGATTCACGCAGATAAGACCTATCTGAATGCATCTTGTTATTTGTTGGCAATCTGTTTCAAGCGATGTACACCCAGGTTCATTTTGAAGCACATCTCTCCATTTTTTAAGTTCCTGCGAAATCAGAACACAAATATATAATATTACAATAAAATGGTAAAACATCGCATGGTCTCTAGGTAAAGGGGACTAGAAAGTTTATAAGATTTTCCTTACAATTTCAATGAATTCGGTGGAACCTGTTCTAATATCATAGGGGTAGTCCCTGTGCCCCGTTATTACCTCCATGATAATTACACCCAAGCTGAATATGTCTGACATAGGTGTGATTGTACCTCGCAGGTTTTCTGGCGGCATATAACCTCTGCATTAATTAACATGAATGGGTGAATATACGATGTTAAGAGAACGTCGTGGAAACAGATTCCATTGCATACTATTAGCAATGCATTATCAAGAGGCGGCTTACTTACAGCGTTCCACTAATAATTGCGGTCTGAATAGTTTGGTTTTGATCAAACAGTCTTGACAGCCCAAAGTCTGTGATTTTTGCTATCATGTTTTCATCAAGCAATATGTTCGCTGGTTTTAGGTCCAAGTGAATAATGGGATCAACGGATTGCTCGTAGAGGTACTGTAGACCATATGAAATCCCCACAATTATTTTGAGACGTGTGGCCCAATCAAGTCCAGAAGATGCATCTGCATTTGTAAATCAAAGAAGAGGATTCTATAGCTAATGTCTTAAAACCCATTATTGTTAGAACTTTATATTGTATATTTCTTTTTTCATAAGCACACATTTTTTAGGAACTGTGGTCAAACCACGAACATTGTGATCTCAAAGAGTGATGAAAAGTAGAGAAACAAGAACTATCAAATGTCATACCTGAAATGTACTTATCAAGACTTCCCTTAGGAAGACACTCCAAGCAAAGCAAACATTCAGTGTTCCAAGTAAAAATGAATTTTCCTTCATGACGTATACGTACGTGTTGCATTTCATAGCAGTACCCTAATAGTTGCACTATATTTGGGTGCTTTAGTTTCATAAGAAGATTAACCTCATTCTCAAATTGCTTCTGTGAACTTGGCACTGACTGCACAAGCTTCTTCACCGCAACCATTTTTCCGGTTCCTAGCACTCCCTGTTTAAAGTCTCTTATTATTATGTGCTTTCAGTCAATTATATAAGAAAACAAAAAACACATATGTTTAAACCTTACTTTATATACCACACCGAAACCACCTCTACCCAGTATTCTCTTATTGCAAAAGTTGTTTGTGATGTCTTTTAGCAATTGTAACGGCATATGGTCAGGTGTGGATTCTGTCTGCATAAAGAAGTTATTAGATCAGCGAGGGATTGCATTTGCACAATTTCAGGATATTTCTACAGCCATAAAAAAAAGGTAAAGTTATTCGAGAACTAATAGAAAAAATGATTCACCCTACTTTATAGATAAAACGACGTACTACATACAAATGTCCGCATATAGTCGTCACCATAAACACACACCCAAGGCAAGATATAAAGGAGCTGACGAACAACAACACCACTACAGACAACTCAAATCAAACATCAAGTGGACAAACATAGCATCGCTAGCAGTTGACGTAGCTCTCAACCGTGAACACGCCACATCGAAGAGACGACGTCCATAGGAACTAGGAAGGGCACGACACATCAATGCGGCCACCGCCCGATCCAATGGATCGGAGTTTTCACCCAGAGCAAAACGAAGGAAAGAGGACCACCAAGACGGTGCCTTCAGGAAGGGAATGACCTCCATGGATGCCGCCGGCCTAGCCAGAGCCAGACAAGGTTTTCACCCTAGCCACCACCCTCCGTCTCCGACCGCGATACAACCCGTCACGAGAAAGCATGTCGCATCGCCTCCATTGAATGTCCAAGGTCAGCCACCATGCCGCCCGCACGCCCATGGCAGCTAGTCAGCCAACACCCTAGCCATGAGCACCACAACTCTTCCACTGCGATCTCCACCCACGAGCACCACAACTCCCATCAACAGGGCCGTCGCCCTGCATTCAGAAAGCCCAGACACCATCCAAGGTACGGGCTTTGAACTGATCGGTTGATCCCTACCTCAAAGGGAGCCGCCAGCGACCTGTCTGGCCCCGAACATGGTCTGATCTAGGCTAGGAAGCACCAGGCCGAGAAAACAGATAGGAGAAGGAGTTGAGCATGTCCGGTCCGCCCCCCCTGCACCGGTGACGGATGACCAGACCACCCATCTCTCTCGTAAACGACCCACCATGGTTTCATCCCAAATCCGTACGAGGTAGCGCCAGCCGCCCGTCCACCAGCAGTGCCACCGGATCGACCGCATGAGGGGGGCCAATAGCATGAGGAAAATTTGACAATTTTGACCAGTGGATGAAATCATTTCACAAAATGAACTACCTTTAAAAAAATCACTCAGCTGACCTTTTTGAGTGGCGCCCGACACGAAGGCGCCACACTATACTGTGCAGAGCCGGACTGACAGGCGCTGCACGCTCGGTCAACGTCGCACCCCGGGTGATCCAAAAATTACTAAGTCAATGTGCAGCGCCTAAGAGCTAGGCACCACACTATACAGTGTAGCGCCTAGCCCCTAGGCGTTGCACTAGTGGTTGCTTCATTTTGTAGTGCAATCACTAGTGCAACGCCTAGGAACTAGGCGCTACACTGTATAGTGAGACGCCTAGCTCTCAGACGCTGCACACTGACTTAGTAATTTTTAGACAGTCCGGGGTGCGACGCTTGCCAGACGTGTAGCGCCTGTCAGTCAGGCGTTGCACAGTGTAGACGCTGGCCAGACAGTTCAAAATTGTCAAATTCGCCATAGCATGACCCACACCACTGTTGTGACCCCGAGCCCCCCTCCCAATATTGCTGCACACCGGCTGCAACACCCGCCTGGAACCATGCGGCTGCAGCCCGTGCTGCCGACAGAGTAGAGCTGCTAGCCACACACCAACACCACGTCAATGCACACCTTGGAACTAATAGAAAGATTGAAAGAACATGAATAAATATGTAGACTTCTTCTTACAAAATGCAGATCCCCGAGAAATAACCATCTTTTATAATGTTGTGATACCATCTAATTACTTTAGAGTATCACCATATTACTTTCATGGGATAATTAATTTTATGCCCCTAGTTGGGTCATAGTCGGCAGTTTCACCCTTAGTTTCTAGAAACACTCGTTTTTGTCCAAACCACTTTGCTCGTCTTATGCTTTTGCCCTCGGGTCTCAATTCCATCTGGTCAAACGCATTTGACCATTAGAGAAATATTTCTCTGGACCAGTTTACCCCGATCCTCGCTGGGTGCGCCGGAGGTAGCATCGCAAGCAAGGTGGCCAAGGCGGAGCGGGTGGCGTGTAGCCAAGGGGACTCACTTTTAAGTGTTACGTTCTTTCCTTTTTTTTACCGGAGTTGTAAGGAGGGGCAAAATGGTCCAGAGAAATATTTCTCTAACGGTCAAATGCTTTTGACCTGCTGTAATTGAGACCGAAGTGGAAAACCTTAAGACGAGAAAAATGTCTTGGGTAGAAATGAGTGTTTTTGGAAACTAGGGGGTAAAACTGTCGATTGTGACCCAACCAGGGGCATAGAATTAATTATGCCTACTTTCATCGATCTGGATTTCATGGAGAAGCAGGAGTGAGCGTCGATGCTTGGGGAAGAGTAGCAACCGGTCGTCAGGTCAAACAGCAGGGAAGGTATGTTTTCAAATTCTAGTCCCGTCATGTTTGTCCAATCTCCAGCTGGATATATTCTTCGAAAATGAAATAGCTACTGCATGGATATCCTTTTAAGTTGACCTTTCGTTCTGTTGTGATATAAATTTATGCAAGATTCCTTTTGAGCTCTACATGCTTATATATTGTAAAGAAAAAACGGTGCCAATATTATTTTCGACATGTTAAGTGTGGCAAACCTTTTGTCCAGCAGGCATTCAACAAGTTTGGTACAAAAAACAATTGTTTGGCAACATATGGCATATGCATATTTCTGATCCAAACAATCTTTGCTCTGGGATAGCACACATCTTGTGGGCTATGTAGGTGGTATCCCAATTTGCAACATGGTTCTGACGTGTAGTGGGCAGTTCATAGGTCATAGAACTCAACACCATTATCTAATATGGTAAAATAAGAAGTGTTTGTGCAAAATCATGTCAATAGTGTGATAGAATTTAAGATTTGGTGGAACCCATCACTTCAATACAAGTTCCCAACTACAGAGCAAATTTTATATTATGACTTTCAAATTCCTTCACTATTTCAAAAACTCCGACATTTTCCACAAATAATCAACACAGTTATTAACTACAAATTTTATCTGTGAGAAGAAGAGGACACATTACTAACTTTGGTGAGGCTAGATTATGTGCATAAATAATATTTATTCAGGCATTCTGTAGGTTGAATGTCAGGAACTCACCTCATTATGTGTGATAAACTCTGAGGGCTGCAACTGGGCGTCTTCTTCAAGAAGAACTCCCAACTCCAACTTGTGCCATATAACTCCCGCCTGTGTGTCATAGAATTCTGCAACATCGTTGCCCTTGAAATCCTCGCTCACAATGGTGCTGAACAGAAAGTTTGTGTCATTGCACCCAATGCTCTGCAGAACTCCCTCCTTAGCTGTCCTCCTTACCACAATATCTTGTGTGGACCTTGGTGGCAGGATTCCACCCCTAGGAGTCATGGTGTACTCTGCCACATTTCTCACAAGATACGCTTGAACGAAAGCGATGTAGTCATCTGTAACGTTGAATACCTTAATCAAGGATGTAACTGATATACTCCCATCTCGTACAAAGGGAAAGCGGATTTCACGAGGGTTGACCTGGATTAGCTCCTACAGTAAAGATGAAAAGAGGGGGTAAGAGGGAGCATGTGAAAACTGATCTTCTTCTTTGATTCAGCAAAGTGCAATATAATAAAAGCTTGCTGGAATACATGAGCGCATACTCCTGTGTTTCTCATTCATGGACCGTTGCAAACATGTATTGCTAATACTCAGTTGTGCAAAACGTGCATTTAATGTGCCAAGTGCCATCTTCATCATCTTTTTTTTTGAAACAGAGGCATAAGATTTGCCTCATCTATCATCAAAAAGGCTTTCGTCCCATTTTATATATAAAGCAACGACAAGAGATACAAATCCGCATACAACACGTCACCATCCCATACAACACACACTCAAGGCAAGAAACAAGGGCGCCGATGCACCACAACACTACCTAACCGACCACCAAGCACACTACAGATAAGCCAAAAGGAACTACTTGGGGCCCACGAGGACCTCCCGAGACCTAGCCACCAAGAAGTGAAGCGGGACAGTGACGAAGCATGGACTCCAAGGAGGTGCCTTCAAGAAGGGCACAGTAGTCACCATCGCCCGATCCCAAGGATCAAGTTTTCACCCGGATCAACGTGGAGAGAAGAGAGCACCACCGCGGAGCATTCATGAAGGAAATGACGCCCGTGGCTGCTGCCACCGCCGGCCAGAGAAGACCGGGCAAGTTACGCACTCTGGTGTTAATCCTCTGCTAAGCATCACCAATCATGCCACCCGCATGACCATGGCTGCCCGACCGCACCCAAGACGCGCGCTCCGCCCACGAACACCGCGTCTCCCACCGCCAGGGCCGCCGCCCTGTATCCAAGCAACTCCGTGAACGCCCAAAGGCCTTGGCTTTCACCTGACTGGCAGCACCCATCGATGGAGCAGACAGCAGCCGCCCTGCCTCGAACATCGCCAGAACCTTGCTAGAGGGCACACGGCCGAGGAAAGGGGAGGAGGAGCGGACGCATCTGGACCGGTGCACCACCGCACCGGCGACGGGTGATCGGGGCCTCCCATCCCTCCAGAGAACTCCCCACAGACACACCCCGTGTCGCCTCACCGTGGCGGCCGACACAACTCGATGCGAGGCCACCAAGGACAGCCTGCCCAGTCATAGACAAGGAGCGCGTAGCCAACCCTCACCCGCAGACAAGAGCGCTCGCCAGAGAGCCACCGTGCGCCGCCGGCCATCATCCGGGGGCCGAAACAGGGAAGGCCCGATTGGAGCGCGGCCATCACGCACCACCAGCTTACGTGCCCGCCCCCAGCCCATCCACCATGCCGCACACAGCAGCAGAAGCTCCCACGGCCGCCGGTGAGGCGCCGCGCGTCGCCCGCGCCCGCCGGCCTGCCAGATCTGGCTGAGCCCCGACCAGGCCGCCACCACAGTCACGGGGGCGAGCCGCCCCATGTAGCCCACCGCGCTGCCACCAAGCCCTCGCTATCCCGCCGCTAGGGCCCGCCAGCACGCCTCCGCACCCCCACCAGCACGAAGCACCGCCGAACGCCACAGCCCCGCCGCCACTGGCGCCGGCGGGCTTTGCCCTGACAGCGTGGTCCGACGGCGGCGAGGGAGGGAAGGGACAAGGGGAGGCTCGAAGCTGGCAGCTAAGGTTTCCCACCTGGTCGCCAGACCGAAGCGATGCGGGGAGGGGAGGGGGATTGAGATTTTTTTCACTCTTTATTTTCTCCCCCATCTATTAAATAAGGGGTGAATAGAGTTTAGAATTTTACAAGAGCACCCACATACACGGCTTGACGATCACTTACACAAAAAGATAGGCCCTAGTCTTTTAGCACCCGTGGTAATCCAAAGTTTTGCCTGCTCCGAGGTGATGTTAAGAAGGGATAGGCGGCGGCGCGCACTTGTGACGGAACACCCTAGCTTTTCGCTCACTCCAAATGGGTCCAAGAAACAAGCATGATGAGGGAGGCCATAGAGCTCTGGTTGGAGACGCGGTTGCCAGTTCTCTTGTCCCACCATTCATGGATAGAATTGTCAAGGTGCCAACCGGTGGTGTCCATGTGAGGAAGACCAAGCTCGGCGATGATTGACCTCCATAGCCTAAGCGTGTAGCAGCACTTGAAGAAGAGATGTGCACCCATTTCTTGTTCTCTTTTGCAAAGAGGGCAGAGGCCTCAATTTGCCCAACCACGCCTCTCCAGGCAATCGGCTGTCCAAATCCTATCTTGAAGAGCCAACCATGCAAAAAAGAAAAAAAAACCTTCGTGGGAGCCCAAACTTTCCAAACCATGTGGTCCATATGAGAAAGTGTTAATCCAAGGAACTGAGCCTCATATGCAGTGGCTGCCGTGTTAATCTCGTCATTCGAGTGAGTGCTTCCAAATAATATCATCCTCGAGTTTCTCATCAAGAAGGACGTCATTCACAGGCATCCAATTTAATTCTTACTTATTTAAACGGATTGGGTATTTCTCACATCAAGCACTCCTTCCGAAAGGAAATCAGTGATCTAAACGCTCTTATATTTCTTTACGGAGGGAGTATTAATTAGGAGTGCATATCTACTTTACATCTTGTATCTGCATGTGCACGTATGTGTCACACGATGGCAAGGGAGAGAAACCCGTCTGATGCAAAAAAAAACCGGGTCGGCGGCGATCCTCTTCCAAACAGCACGGCAGTCAACCCTCCTTGATGTCTCCCTCGTCCACACTAGTGAAGACGGCCGCGCACGGTGGAAGGACAGAACCTCCTGGGTGACTTGGTTGGCGAAGGAGTACATTCTACTTTGCGTCTTGTAGGAGTGCATTCTATTTTGCATATTGTAGGATTATTTAAACAGCTCGGGCATTTCTCACATGAAGCAAACTCAATTTTTAATTAGTAGGAGTACATTCTACTTTGCATCTTGTAATTGTGCACTTATGTTTGGGTGACACCTGTGTTAGAAGTATAAATATGATTAGGATAAAGATAGAATTAGTTTAATTGAGTAAATGGCATAAAACTATCACATTTGGGGCTAGGGTTCCGGAAAACTTCCACTTTTTCAAAATTACCAAAGACCTGCCACAAATTTAGTTTTTAATTTCAAAAAACCTAAATGACCATGTGGTTTAAAATTGATCCAGTCTATGACACGTCGGGACCACTCATAAACAAACCATTTGTTTGACTATTCGTTTGATCGTTCACTTACATGTGGAGCCCATATGTAAGCTACCTCTTCCACCTCTTATCCTTCTTCTCTCCATCTCCTCCCCTGGCCGTTCTTAAAATACTTATGGGGACCCGATCGCTTTTTTTTCAAGGACCGGCGTATGGGCTCCACCTAATATAGCGGTCAACCTAACGGCTCAACGTAACGATGTTGATTTTTGTGGCACATCGGACCTGACGAGCGGACCCAGTTTGTCATAATCACGCTTAAAATTAACCAACACGGTCATCAGAAACATGGTTGTTTTTAAAAATCCAAAACTAATTCTGGGGTAGGTTTTAGGGAATTTTTAAAAAGTGATAGTTTTTCGGTAACCTAGCCCCAAATGTGGTAACTTTATCCTATTTACACACAATATCTTGCCTTATACTCCAATACTTTCCCCATATTGTACACCAATATATACCCCATATATATGAGAGTAAGATTAACACACAAGAATTTCAAAGATATATTCTCAATCAGCAAGACAAGTGTGTGCACTCTTAGGTATAGTTTGTAACAACAAACTTAAATTGTGTCATACTCAGATGGTTAGGTTTCTTGTGGTGGAACAAGCCCACCATGGTTCAAGTTCAAGACCTGGCACTAGTGGTCGTGTTTTGCAGTATTTAGCTTAGGATTTCTGATAATGTTCGTTCAGTGGGAGGATACGTTTCTATCGACTACGAGGCACCAGTGGTGACTTCGCCAATCTCAAGATATTGTGACGGCTCAGACTCTCGAATATGTTCGTAGGTATAGGGTGTCCGTGGGTACGTTCGTAGAGGTGAGTGTATGTATGTACATGTGAGCTACTTAATTGTATTGTATTAGAAAAAATCAGTCCAACAAATCTAAACAGTTTAGAATTCTCTCGCAAGTTGGAACTGACAAATTATTCTAGAATCGTTTGGACCAAATCCCACCATGTAGGTTCGGGCGAGCCAGTCTGCCCCGCCCCAGTCGTAGTAAATCCAGGCCCCGCAACAGTGTGTTAGCAGAGAACAGGGACAAGGGCTTGTTCTTGGGAAGCATCTGCAGCAAAGCATCTATTGTCAGTCCTTATGGGCAAATCATGGTAATGCCCGAAGCCCATAATTGATTTGGTAATGCCCGAAGCCCATAATTGAACGACCCGGCTTTTACTGGTCAATTTGATGGTTGTAAGAGCATCTGTAGTCGGGCGTCTTAAACAGATCTCAAACGTCCGAGCGGCCCGCTCGGTCATTAATCGGTCACGAAAATTTGATTTAGGCGGGCGCCTCAAATGGGCCTCAGACGTACAGACTGACCGGCACCCCTCATATCCAGTCCGAATATGGGACGGATATGAAGGCGTCTGGGCGTGCCCAGTCGCGTCCGCCACGTTGGACTGACGAGGGAGTCCCACGCGCAATCAGTCAAAAACCCGGCGGTCTGATGGACGCCTCCTATGTCTCCGCGGTGTGAACGTCGCTTGGTGCCGCTCCGGCTCACTGCCTGAGGCCAAATCCGGCTATTTAAATTGGCCGCCATCCCCCAACCCTAGCACATCCACCTCCTTCCTCTCTGCGCCGCAACCCGAGCCCATCCACCTTCTCTCCCTAGCTCTATCCACGCTCTGCTGCATCGCCATGGTCCGACAGAAGATCACCACGTACGCTATGGTCATGCCAGAGCGCCGGTACCAGCTCGAGCAGGAGCTCCCGCAAGGCGCACCGCTCGCATCGCTGGCGGGCTGCCTCCGGACTCACCGGAGCCGGTGGAGGAGGAGCAGCAGCAGGCGGAGGAGGAGGAGGGAGAGCAGCTGCTGAAGCCGATAGAGGTGGCTCATTCGGAGTAGGACGAGGCAGAGCAGCCTGTTTCGGGCTTCAAGATGGACCACGCGGAGGCGGAGTTTGCTGTCGCTAAAGCGGAGGAGATGGCGGATCAGCAGGACATCCCAGAGTCCATCCAGGATGAGGCATATGTGGAGGCCAACCGGCAGTTCCTCCGGCAGGAGCGGGCGGGAGTTATTTACTCAAAACCACCACACATGGGGCTACAGTAACAAATTGGTACCACATTCAAGACAGGGCACAAAAAGCACCAGAAATCCGTGCTACTGACGCTGAAATTTAGTCGCGAAAACAGCGAAATCGATATATGGGGCCTGCCTGTCGGGCTCACATGGCGTGCTTATGTGGACAATTTCCTGAGTTGGACGAGGGTCCCACATGTCAATGACTAAAGAGTTTATCTCTTTTTCATTTTATTTTTAATTTTTTGGGCATTTCAACAAATAGGTAATGGATGTTTATCTACGCACTGCACGACTCACCTGGCCGACGTTGGAGCTCCCCTCGCCGCCCCTTTCTTTTTCCTTCCTCCCGGATCTCTTTCTCTCTCTCCCAAACACGAGCCAGCTGCTATGTTGGTACATCTTCTAAGTATCTATAATTTTGCTTATTCCATGATGTTATATTATGATTCTTGGATGTTTTATAATAATTTTATAAAACTTTATATTATTTTTTGGGACTAACCTATTGACATAGTGCCCAGTGCTAGTTGCTGTTTTTTGTTTGTTTTTTAATTCGTAGAATATCAGTACCAAACGGAGTCCAAACGCAGCGAAACTTTTTAGAGAACTTTTATAGACCAGAAGACACAACTAGGGCAAAAGAAGTACTAGAGGGGGGCTCCGAGGGGAGCACAACTCACCTGGGCGCGCCTGGGGGCCAGGCGCGCCCTGGTGGGTTGTGCCCACCTCGGCCGCCTCCCACCGTCTCTTCGCTCTATAAATACCCAAATATTCAGAAAACCCTAGGGGAGTCGACGAAACACAATTCCAGCCACCGCAATTTCCAGAACCACCAGATCCAATCTAGACACCATCACGGAGGGGTTCATCATCCTCATTGGTGCCTCTCCGATGATGCATGAGTAGTTCATCATAGACCTGCATGTCCATAGTTAGTAGCTAGATGGCTTCCCCCCCCCC
>LR738716.1:327533782-327553782 GCA_902687465.1 Secale cereale
GCTGCAACTTCGCGTACTTCGTTTGTGTTCAACGACCAGACCAAGGCGTCACAGAACCCCACCTTGATCAATAAAGCTTTCCTCTTATATTCGCAATATCCAGATTGCAATCTTAGTTTCTTGCTTGTTCTTCGTTTGCCTGCAGGAAACAGACCTTCGTGGTCAGGTTGATCGTGCTCCGGCATGGTCAACAACCTCTCAGAGTTGGTTTAGCGATTGCTAAGGCGCGACGTCCTCGCACGTTCGTAGTCGGATCGTCAAAGTCGACTTCCTCCAAAACGATAACCACCATCTCATCGAAAGACGGGACACCTTTGCCTCTATCAATCACCTTCACCCTTGTTACCTTTCTCATTCCACTCATGTGATACGGTGTATCCTAGGGCCATCACCATGGACCCTCCTTCACCTCATCAAGTGCCCAAAGGACCAAGGACTAGAGCTCCCGAGACCGAGGTGACGTCACTCCTAGCCCTACTTCCATACAAATCTTGCGAGACATGGTCGCTACCTCGGACGGACGTGTTGTGTGTGCTCAGGTGTGAAGAAGGCCACATCGGAGAGGGGCGTGAAGATGGACGAGTCCTCAAGTTCATGGACGAGCCAATGCATCGAGAAGAGCAGAAGAGAGCTCCAGGCCCCGGACATCCGGCCCCCTGGCCCGGACATCCGGCCCCTGGGCATTCACCCACAGAAGGCCAACAACAGCCAAGGCTACAGGGCCCGAACATCCGGCCAGGGCCCGGACATCCGTCCAGGCACGGCCCGGACATCCGGCCCCACGCCCGGAAATCCGGCGCCTCTGTCCAGAGAGCGCCCGAGGCGCATCCACTCCAGCCCGGACATCCGGCGCCCCGCGAAGCCCCGGACATCCGGCCCGCTGCCCGGACGTCCGGCTCCTGATCTGCCTGCGCGCAGCACTCGGGCCGAGGCCCGTGTACCCCCTTCGCCCCGTAGACTATATATACTCCTCTCCTCATTCCGTTTAGGGTTAGCTGTGGTTTAGCTCATTTGATACTTGTGTGGATTTCTCCCACGAGACGGTGCGCCTCTACGGAGAAGATCCACGTCGGATTCAGGACCTCCTTCATCGGAGAAGATCCCCCGGGATATCAAGACCTCCTCCGGGAGAAGACTATCTGTATCACCGTTGTTGACCTTGGATCATGGATCTCAACCTTGTGTCGCGAATCTAGCATTTGTGTGATTGCTTTCGTGTTGATTGAGTTTTTCCTCTTGTGTTTCCCCCATCTTTCCCTTGTGATTCCCCGTGTTCATCGTGTGCCAACCTCCATTTCGTGAAAGATCCGCTGATTAGGGTTCCACCCTGTATCATATGGTATCAAGAGCAAAGGTTTCTCACGATTTTGGAGCCCCACACTTCGTTTTGTAGCCTGTTTTTGTCGTGTTCTTCCCTATTTCGAAAATTTCCCCACAAAAAGAGCCCCAAAATTTTTTTGTGATCTGTTGATTTGGCAAGATTTTGTTGAATTTGTTCCATGGATTTGCTGTGCCACGTGTGGATCTAGCTTTTCCCCCACTTTTCCCCAAATTTCATCCGCAAACTCCACCGAATTTTTGCCCCCAAACCATCGTTTGCATCGTGTTCTTGCTGGCTCGGGCACCCCGGACATCCGGCTCGTGCCCCGGACATCCGGCCCAGCCCGGACATCCGGCCTTTGGCCCGGACATCCGGCCTCCCGCAGCCACAAAACCACCACCAATCTTCCGCAACAACCACCATCGCTTCACCGCTTCGAGTTTGGAATATTTGTCTCCATTTGCCTTGGATACTTGAGTTGTGGTTTTCACCGTTTCCTTGGATGTTTAGGCTACCTTGGGACGGCAAGACCTCGACAACACCACCGCTCAACTTCGGCAAGGACGGTAACATCGACGACACTTCACTCATTCTATCTAGCAATTGCATTGTCACCCTATGAACCATCTTTGCGTAGCTTTCCCATTGAGACTAGCCATCTGAGTATTGCCGGGCCACGACACTTGTGCACATTAGTGATAGTGATAGATATTACATACTACATCATTGTGAGTAACATCACATCATCTTGGTATCTTGCATATCCCCGTGTGCCACAAGAGTGCTCCGCATACACAATAGCTACCTCGATTCGAGAAGAATGCATATGTGCCCAAAGAAAGAGCTCAAAAGCTTTTAAGCAAAAGAGCCAATCCAAGCAAGAAACAATAGCATCATACGCCTTGCATCCAAAGAGATCATACATAGCAACACAATCTTGTGCTCAAGCATCGGCACATCATACACTCATAGCATACTTGTGATAGATAGTCGTTACATTTTGCCCCTTATAGGTCGTGCACAAGTGCGTATCCGCCTATTAAGCAATCGGTTAGCGTCTCTCTAGCGTTGTGCAACGCGAGCATTTTCCGTGGTTTACCACATTTTTCGCTCATCCTTGGTTGCACAGCCACATTTGTCTATCCGTGCGTGTGTTCCGTGTGCTACTCTTTGCTAGTGATCTACTTGTTGCATGAGCAAATTTGTGAACCATTTTCAACATCTTTGAGTCATTTTGACGATTGCATTGAATTTGTGCCACATCCTAACCGAGCTCCTCTCAAAGCTTTACTTGTGTAGGTGTGAGAATCGACACGAAGTAATACCAATAGTGCTATTTCCGGGTTACATTGTTGAGTGATCATTGATCCATTTTCAACCTCGGTTAAGGTACATTGATATTGTCTTCTCCTTTCTCCCACTCACATACTTGCTTGTGATGATGGATAGGCCAAGTTCATCTACCAACCCGATCTTCGACGATCCTCAAGAAGCGAACAACTACGTCACCAAACTACATCTATTCGGTGTCCAACGAGCTCTACATCAAGAGAGTGAAGCTATGCGAGAGTACATTGGTCAAGTTGCCGAGGACGCGCGACAATTCCAACAAAGTACCAAGGAGCAAATCGACCTCATCAACACCAACATGTCTACTCAATATAATGAGCTCCGGAAAGTTTAATCAACCGACGTTCTTCCTCAACATCATCTCATCGACGTAGCCGCTCAAGTCGACATACCGACTCTACACACGACTCAAGTACACCTACCTCAAACACTCTTCGTCAAGCCGCACGTCAAGCTCGACATGAACATCGGCAACCTCTACATGACAAGAGTTCTCAAGAGCTATTCGACGAGCAAGAAGGTCGACGTCGTCAAAACCAAGCTACACTTGAGCAAGCACAAGAACGGCAACGACTACGCCAACAACAAGAAGAGCGAGCTCGTCAATATCAAGAAGAACAAGATGTCGAGGCTAACCGCCAAGCACAACACCGTCGAGAAGCTCAAGCTATGGAGGCGCAACGTGCTCTACAAGATGCACATCACAATGTGGCAACCCGCACTCGACACAATCGTCAAGAAGAGGATTTCCTTCGTGATGAGATGCAAGAAAGGCGACATCAAGCAAGAATGCAAGACGAAGCTCCTCCTCAAGCGCGGCAAGAGCAACAACCTCAACAAGAACATCAACTCCAACAAGAACATCTACATCCTCACGAGCAACATGATATGGCAAACCGCCAAAATCGAGATCGCCCTCCCAATAGGCAAGGAAACAATGACGAGCATCGCTATGGCAAGCTCAAATTCACAATGCCAAAGTTTTCCGGAAGCATTGATCCCGAAGACTATCTCTCATGGGCATTAAAAGTTGACAAGATCTTTCGCCTTCACAACTTCGATGAAGAGAAGAAGATCGCAATGGCATCACTTGAGTTCCAAGACTATGTTCTCATTTGGTGGGAGCAAGTTATTGAAAGAAGAGAAGCCAAAGGCGAACCTCCTATCACCACTTGGGCTCAAATGAAGGAAGTGATGAGAGCACGCTTCGTGCCTACACACTACAACCGCGACTTGTTCAAGAAGCTACAACTCCTCAAGCAAGGTACCAAGTCCGTTGAAGAGTACTACAAGGAGATGGAGATTGCTATGATAAGAGCAAACATCACGGAAGATGACGAGCAAACTATGGCGAGATTCTTGAATGGACTCAACTATCCTATCAAGAAGATTGCGGACTTCCAACCATACAACAATCTCCTCGAGCTAGTACATCAAGCAACCAAGGCGGAGCGACAAGTTCATGAGGACTACAAGTACTCCAAGTTCAAATCCAAGAACTCCGACTCCTACGACCAGGCTTCAACGACTTCGGCTACTCCTCCTACCTCTACCAAGCCATCTACAAACTTAGGCGACAAGCCAAGCTACAAGAATGAGACTACATCGAGTCATCCACCTTCTACCAACAACTTCAAGCCAAGAGCTACATCATCTACAACTCCAAATGAAGAGAACCCCAAGACAAGCTCCATCAAATGTTTCACATGTGGTGGCCGTGGTCACAAGTCCTTCGAGTGCACCAACAAGAGAACAATGATCTTCCACGACGACGGCACATATGACTCGATGAGCGACGACGAAGTGGACGCCATCAAGCACTTGGCCATCCACCGGCGTATCAATGAAGAAGAAGATCGTCAAGTGTTTTGCGACAATGACTCAAGCCCCAACCTTGTTGTCTCCAAAGTCTTGACACTCAAACACCAACAAGATGACGACCAACGATGTCACATTTTCCATACAAAGGCCGGCATAAATGGACGCTCCGTCAAGGTTATCATCGATGGCGGAAGTTGCCACAACTTGGCAAGTGCAGAGCTATGCGACAAGCTTCATTTGGTCAAGACGAAGCATCCGCACCCCTACAAGGTCCAGTGGCTCAACGACGCCGGAATTCTTCGAGTCGAGCACACCGTGCAAGTCTCTTTCAAGATCGGCGCCTACGAGGACACTCTCGAATGTGATGTGATACCCATGTCCGTGTGCCACCTTATTCTTGGACGCCCATGGCAATATGATCGTGGAGTCACACACAATGGACGGACAAATCACTATCACTTCAAGATAAAGGGCAAGGAATTCGTGCTCCGACCAATGACTCCAAGTCAAGTTGCCGCCGACAAGATTTTACCTACAACCCATCGTGGAGAGAATGGTGAGAGAGCGAGCCACCAAAAAGAGAGCGAGAGCCACAAGCCAAATATGAGCGACTCCACGATGAGCTACACGAAGAAACTAGTGCTATTTGCCACCAAAAGTGAGATGAGAGAAGTGTGTGAGAACCCATCGAACGTCGTTCACCTTGTGCTCTTATGCAAAGGGGAAGACAAATCTACTAACACTTCACAACCTCCACCTTTTGTGTTGTCTCAATTATTGCAGGAATTCTCGGTCGTCTTTACCGATGAGCTATCACCGGTTCTACCTCCACTTCACGGGATAGAACACCGCATCGAACTCGTACCCGGTGCACCATTTCCCAACAAGGCTCTCTACCATGTCAACCACGAGATACAACGGCAAGTTCCCAAACTCATCGACAAAAGTCATGTACGTGACAGCTTTAGCACTTGTGCCGCTCCGGTTATTCTATTGCCTACGAAACATGGAAGTTTTCAAGCAAATGCATGCTTGTTACGCAAATGCTTACTTGTTACACAATTTGAGTTGCATGTGATTGGCTTTGAGCACCTAAAAGATTTATATGAGCATGATCCTTCCTTTGCAAATACCTATGCTAAATGCTTGACTCACACTTCTTGGGAACATCATTACACCAAGGATGGATATCTTATGAGAGCTAACAAACTTTGCATCCCCGAGTCTTCGCTTCGTTTGCTCCTTTTGCAGGAATCACATGGAGGAGGACTCATGGGACACTTTGGACGCGATGATACAGGGTGGAACCCTAATCAGCGGATCTTTCACGTTTGGAGGTTGGCACACGATGAACACGGGGAATCACAAGGGAAAGATGGGAGAAACACAAGAGGAAAACACTCAATCAACACGAAAGCAATCACACAAATGCTAGATTCGCGATACAAGGTTGAGATCCATGATCCAAGGTCAACAACGGTGATACAGATAGTCTTCTCCCGGAGGAGGTCTTGATATCCCGGGGGATCTTCTCCGATGAAGGAGGTCCTGAATCCGAAGTGGATCTTCTCCGTAGAGGCGCACCGTCTCGTGGGAGAAATCCACACAAGTGTCAAATGAGCTAAACCACAGCTAACCCTAAACGGAATGAGGAGAGGAGTATATATAGTCTACGGGGCGAACGGGTACATGGGCCTCGGCCCAGGGGGCTGCACGCAGGCAGATCAGGGGCCGGATGTCCGGGCGGCGGCCCGGATGTCCGGGTCTTCGAGGGGTGCCGGACGTCCGGGGCGAGGAGCCGGATGTCCGGGCTGGAGCGGTCTGGTCTCGGGTGCTCTCTGGACAGAGGCGCCGGATTTCCGGGCCCGGGGCCGGATGTCCGGGCCATGCTTGGCCGGATGTTCGGGCCCTGGCCGGATGTCCGGGCCCTGTAGCTTCGGCTGCTGCTGGTCTTCTGTAGTTGATGGCCCAGGTGCCGGATGTCCGGGCCATGGGGCCGGATGTCCGGGGCCTGGAGCTCCCTTCTGCCCTTCTCGATGCATCAGCTCGTCCGTGGCCTTGGGGACTTGTCCATCTTCAAGCTCTTCTCCGAAACGGCCTCCTTCACACCTGATCAGGCAAAGCACATCCGTTTGAGGTAGCAACCATGTCTCGCAAGGTTCAAAAGGAAATAGGGCTAGGAGTGACGTCACCTCGGTCTCGAAAGCTCTAGCACGAGCACGTGTCATCGGTCCTTGCGGCACTTGAGGGGGTGAAGGAGGGTCCATGGGGATGGCCCTAGGATACACCGTATCATCTCCCCTCCCTTGGGAAAGATCCGACCTCGGATCGAAATCTTCATCACCATGGAAAGGAGAGAGGTCCTTGATGTTGAAAGTATCGCTCACGGAGTACTTGTCTCGTGGGATGTCGATCTTGTAGGCGTTGTCGTTGTAGCGTGCTAGCACCTTGAAGGGTCCGTCGGCGCGAGGTAGAAGCTTGGACTTGCGCTCGAGTGGGAAGCGGTCCTTGCGAAGGTGAAGCCAAACAAGATCTCCCGGTTGGAACACCATCGGTGCCTTGTTGACGTTGAGCTTGGTGGCGCGACGGTGGACTTGTCGCTCGATCATCGCCCTTGTGTCTTCGTGCACCTTCTTGAGATAAGTTGCCCTTGCACTTGCGTCCATGTTCGTGCGCTCTTGGAGAGGAAGAGGTAGGATGTCCAAAGGCGACAACGGATTGAAGCCGTAGATGATCTCGAAGGGGGACTTGCCGGTTGTGGAGTGTCTTACGCGGTTGTAGGCGAACTCGGCGATTGGTAAGCAATGCTCCCATTCCCGGATGTTCCTCTTGATCAACACACGAAGAAGAGTGGATAGCGTGCGGTTCGTCACCTCCGTCTGGCCGTCCGTTTGTGGATGGTACGCCGAAGAAAATAGAAGCTTGATTCCGAGCTTGGCACATAGTGTTTTCCAAAAGTAACTCAGGAACTTGACGTCCCGGTCGGAGACGATCGTTTTGGGCACGCCGTGTAGACGAAGTATCTCCCTGCAAAAGAGAGTTGCAACATGTGAAGCATCGTCGATCTTGTTACAAGGAATGAAATGAGCCATTTTGGAGAACCTATCTACCACGACAAGCACTGAATCTTTGCCATTTTGAGTCCTAGGCAAGCCAAGTATGAAATCCATGCTTATGTCTTCCCATGGGTGATATGGGATAGGAAGAGGCATATAAAGACCATAAGATTGAGCTTTGGACTTAGCTTTGCGGCATGTAGAACAGCGGTTGGTGAAGCGTGAGACGTCACGAAGCATCTTGGGCCAAAAATAGTTCTTAGAGAGTGTAGCAAACGTTTTGTCTCGTCCAAAGTGTCCCATGAGTCCTCCTCCATGCGATTCCTGCAAAAGGAGCAAACGAAGCGAAGACTCGGGAATGCAAAGTTTGTTAGCTCTCATAAGATATCCATCTTTGATGTAGTAATGCTCCCAAGAAGTGTGAGTCAAGCATTTAGCATAGGCATTTGCAAAGAAAGGATCATGCTCATATAAATCTTTAATATGCTCGAAGCCAATCACATTGAACTCAAGTTGTGTTACAAGCATGCATTTGCGGGAAAGCGCGTCCGCCACAACATTTTCTTTGCCCTTGATGTATTTGATGACATAGGGAAAAGACTCAATGAACTCACTCCATTTAGCATGACGCTTGTTCAACTTGGTTTGACCTTTGAGATACTTGAGTGTCTCATGGTCCGTATGAAGAATGAATTCATGAGGTCTAAGATAGTGTTCCCAAACACGTAGAACTCTCACCAAGGCATAAAGCTCTTTATCATAGATAGGATAGTTAAGTTGCGCTCCCGATAGCTTCTCGCTAAAGTACGCAATTGGGCGCTTTTCTTGCATTAGCACGCCACCTATGCCGGTACCACTAGCATCACAATGAATCTCAAACGGTTTGTCAAAGTTTGGTAGTGCTAGAAGTGGTGCGTGCGTGAGCAAGCTCTTAAGCTCGTTGAACGCGGTGTCTTGCGAAGGACCCCAAATAAAGGGTGCGTTCTTCTTGCTCAAAGCGTTTAGAGGCATAGCAATGGTGCTAAAGTCCTTCACAAAACGTCGATAGAAACCGGCTAGACCAAGGAAACTACGCACTTGCATAAGATTCTTTGGTTGAGGCCAAGTTTTAATTGCTTCAATTTTAGTTTCATCAACGTGAACACCTTGAGAAGACACGACAAATCCTAGAAAGACAACCTTGTCAACGCCAAAAGTGCATTTTTCCATGTTAGCATACAATTGTTGTTTGCGAAGTGCTTGCAAAACTAGTTGTACATGGTCAACATGTTCTTCAAGCGACTTGCTAAACACAAGAATGTCATCAAAGTAAACCACGACAAAGACACCTATGTAGGGTCTAAGAACAAAGTGCATAAGACGCACAAAAGTGCCGGGTGCTTCCGATAAGCCCATTGGCATGACAAGCCACTCATATAACCCAAACTTGGTTTTGAAAGCAGTTTTCCACTCATCACCCTCTTGAATGCGAATTTGGTAGTCACCACTTTTAAGATCAATTTTTGAAAAGATGGTGGCACCACAAAGTTCATCAAGCATGTCATCTAAGCGAGGAATAGGGTGACGATACCTAACGGTGATAGCATTTATCGGGCGGCAATCGGAACACATGCGAAAAGTTCCGTCTTTCTTAGGAACGAGAATAACGGGAACGGCACAAGGGCTTAGACTTTCACGTACATGACCCTTGTCGATGAGGTTTTGCACTTGCCGTTGTATCTCCTTCGTTTCCTCGGGGTTGACGCGGTAAGGAGCTTTGTTTGGAAGTGGAGCACCGGGTACGAGGTCGATGTGGTGTTCTATCCCTCGAAGTGGAGGTAGACCCGGTGGTAGCTCATCCGGAAAGACGTCCGAGAATTCCTGCAACAATTTAGACAACACCAAAGGTGGAGGTGGTGAAGTGTTAGTAGGTTTGGCTTCCCCTTTCATAGAAGCACAAGGTGGAAGACGCTCGATGGGTTCTCACACACTTCTCTCATCTCACGTTTGGTAGCAAATAGCACTAGTTGCTTCTTGTCGCTCATCGTGGAGTCGCACATATATGGCTTGTGGCTCTCGCTCTCTTTTTGGTGGCTCGCTCTCTCACCATTCTCTCCACGATGGGTGGTAGGTAAAAGCTTGTCGGCGGCTACTTGACTTGGAGTCATTGGTCGTAGCACTAATTCCTTGCCCTTCATCTTGAAGTGATAGTGATTCGTCCGTCCATTGTGTGTGACTCCACGATCATATTGCCATGGTCGTCCAAGAATAAGGTGGCACACGGACATGGGTATCACATCACACTCAAGAGTGTCCTCGTAAGCGCCGATCTTGAAAGAGACTTGCACGGTGTGCTCGACTCGAAGAATTCCGGCGTCGTTTAGCCATTGGACCTTGTAGGGGTGCGGATGCTTCGTCTTGACCAAATGAAGCTTGTCGCATAGCTCTTCGCTTGCTAAGTTGTGGCAACTTCCGCCATCGATGATAACCTTGACGGCGCGTCCATTGATGCCGGCCTTCGTATGGAAAATGTGACAACGTTGGTCGTCATCTTGTTGATGTTGGAGTGTCAAGACTTTGGAGACAACAAGGTTGGGGCTTGAGTCATTGTCGCAAAACACTTGATTGTCTTCTTCGTCATTGACTTGGCGATGCATAGCGACATGCTCAAGTGCTTCCATCTCATCATCGCTCATGGAGTCATAAGATCCGTCGTCGTTGATGATCATGGTGCGAACGGTCTTGCACTCAAATGACTTGTGGCCTCGTCCTTGGCACTTGAAGCATTTGATGGAGCTCGTCTTGTTGTTATCTTCGGTTGGAGGTGTGGTTGAGGAAGCTCTTGGCTTGAAGTTGTTGGTAGAAGGTGGACAACTCGATGTAGTCGCATTCTTGTAGCTTTGCTTGTCTCCGAAGTTTGTAGGAGGCTTGGAAGAGGTAGGAGGAGTAGCCGAAGTCGTTGAAGCTTGGTTGTAGGAGCCGAAGTTCTTGGAGGTGAACTTTGAGTACTTGTAGTCTTCTTGAACTTGTCGCTCCGCTTTGGTTGCTTGATGTACTAGCTCGAGGAGATTGTTGTATGGTTGGAAGTCCGCAATCTTCTTGATGGGATAGTTGAGTCCATTCAAGAATCTCGCCATAGTTTGCTCATCATCTTCCGTGATGTTTGCTCGTATCATGGCAATCTCCATCTCCTTGTAGTACTCTTCAACGGACTTGGTACCTTGCTTGAGGAGTTGTAGCTTCTTGAACAAGTCTCGGTTGTAGTGTGTAGGCACGAAGCGTGCTCTCATCACTTCCTTCATTTGAGCCCAAGTGGTGATAGGAGGTTCGCCTTTGGCTTCTCTTCTGTTGTAGGGTGAAACCCTAGGGGGGATCTTTTCACACTTGGAGGGGGAAAAGAGGAAGAACACACAAGAACACAAGACACAATTCACTCGAAACAAACCCAATATCACATCCACTAGAGTGGCACACAAAGGATCCACGAGATTACAAGAACAATCCAAGGAAACAAGCACAAAGGTAAGGTTCTTCCCACTCTAGGTGAGGTCTTGCAATCCAAGAGGATTCTTCTCCCTTGGGAGGTCTTGCAATCCACAAGGATTCTTCTCCCTTGGGAGGTCTCGATCTCCTCACGGAGGGGATACAAGGAGCAAAGCTCTCAAGGTCTCTCAATATCTTTGCTAACTCTTCCAAGGAAGTGGGGAAGGTCTATTTATAGTTTATCCTACGAAGGGGTACGAGAAGAGAGGGATACATGGCCAAGGGCCGAGGGCTGCTCGCAGGCAGGGCGGTAGTACCGTCCACTCGAGCGGTAGTACCGCTTGTCGAGCGGTAGTACCGCTTACGGGGCGGTAGTACCGCTGGTGCCGGACTGTCCAGGTGCGGTAGTACCGCTTCGGTGTAGCGGTAGTACCGCTAAGTCCGGGTTGTGCAGGTCTTCGTTTGCTTCCACGCGATCCGGGCTGAATGAGCTCTCCTTTGCGTCCATGGGATCACCTCCTTGGTAACTGAGGATGCACAACATCTCCTTGTGAGGTAGAACCCAATCCTCATGCGAATCCAAACGAAACTCGAAGAGGAGAGAATTCACCTCGTGCTCGATGGCGCGTGCGCGTGCTCTAGTCATTGGTCCTTTGAGTGCTTGTGGCGATGATGGGGTGTTGATGTAGGGTGGAACCCTAATCAGCGGATCTTTCACGTTTGGAGGTTGGCACACGATGAACACGGGGAAAACACGGAGAAAGATGGGGAAAACACAAGAGAGAACACTCAAATCAACACGGAAGCAATCACACAAGTGCTAGATTCGCGATACAAGGTCGAGATACATGATCCAAAGTCAACAACGGTGATACAGATAGTCTTCTCCCGGAGGAGGTCTTGGAATCCCGTGGGATCTTCCCGTTAGGGGTCTTGAATCCAGAGGTGGATCTTCTCCGTAGAGGCGCACCGGTCTCGTGGGAGAAATCCACACAAGTGTCAAATGAGCTAAAACCACAGCTAACCCTAAACGGAAAGAGGAGAGGAGTATATATAGTCTACGGGGCGAATGGGTACATGGGCCTCGGCCCGGGGGATGCACGCAGGCAATTCAGGGGCCGGACGTCCGGGCGGCGGGCCGGATGTCCGGGACTTCACAGGACGCCGGATGTCCGGGGCGGGGGCCCGGATGTCCGGGCTGGAGTGGACGCGCCTCGGGTGCTCTCTGGACAGAGGCGCCGGATTTCCGGGCGCGGGGCCGGATGTCCGGGCCGTGCCTGGCCGGATGTCCGGGCCCTGGCCGGATGTCCGGGCCCTGTAGCCTTGGCTGCTGTTGGCCTTCTGTGGGTGAATGCCCAGGGGCCGGATGTCCGGGCCAGGGGGCCGGATGTCCGGGTCCTGGAGCTCTCTTCTGCTCTTCTCGATGCATTGGCTCGTCCATGAACTTGAGGACTCGTCCATCTTCACGCCCCTCTCCGATGTGGTCTTCTTCACACCTGAGCACACACAACACGTCCGTCTGAGGTAGCGACCATGTCTCGCAAGATTTGTATGGAAGTAGGGCTAGGAGTGACGTCACCTCGGTCTCGGGAGCTCTAGTCCTTGGTCCTTTGGGCACTTGTTGAGGTGAAGGAGGGTCCATGGGGATGGCCCTAGGATACACCGTATCACCAAGGAGGTGATCCCATGGACGCAAAGGAGAGCTCATTCAGCCCGGATCGCGTGGAAGCAAACGAAGACCTGCACAACCCGGACTTAGCGGTACTACCGCTACACCGAAGCGGTACTACCGCACCTGGACAGTCCGGCACCAGCGGTACTACCGCCCCGTAAGCGGTACTACCGCTCGACAAGCGGTACTACCGCTCGAGTGGACGGTACTACCGCCCTGCCTGCGAGCAGCCCTCGGCCCTTGGCCATGTATCCCTCTCTTCTCGTACCCCTTCGTAGGATAAACTATAAATAGACCTTCCCCACTTCCTTGGAAGAGTTAGCAAAGATATTGAGAGACCTTGAGAGCTTTGCTCCTTGTATCCCCTCCGTGAGGAGATCGAGACCTCCCAAGGGAGAAGAATCCTTGTGGATTGCAAGACCTCCCAAGGGAGAAGAATCCTCTTGGATTGCAAGACCTCACCTAGAGTGGGAAGAACCTTACCTTTGTGCTTGTTTCCTTGGATTGTTCTTGTAATCTCGTGGATCCTTTGTGTGCCACTCTAGTGGATGTGATATTGGGTTTGTTTCGAGTGAATTGTGTCTTGTGTTCTTGTGTGTTCTTCCTCTTTTCCCCCTCCAAGTGTGAAAAGATCCCCCCTAGGGTTTCACCCTACAACAGAAGAGAAGCCAAAGGCGAACCTCCTATCACCACTTGGGCTCAAATGAAGGAAGTGATGAGAGCACGCTTCGTGCCTACACACTACAACCGAGACTTGTTCAAGAAGCTACAACTCCTCAAGCAAGGTACCAAGTCCGTTGAAGAGTACTACAAGGAGATGGAGATTGCCATGATACGAGCAAACATCACGGAAGATGATGAGCAAACTATGGCGAGATTCTTGAATGGACTCAACTATCCCATCAAGAAGATTGCGGACTTCCAACCATACAACAATCTCCTCGAGCTAGTACATCAAGCAACCAAAGCGGAGCGACAAGTTCAAGAAGACTACAAGTACTCAAAGTTCACCTCCAAGAACTTCGGCTCCTACAACCAAGCTTCAACGACTTCGGCTACTCCTCCTACCTCTTCCAAGCCTCCTACAAACTTCGGAGACAAGCAAAGCTACAAGAATGCGACTACATCGAGTTGTCCACCTTCTACCAACAACTTCAAGCCAAGAGCTTCCTCAACCACACCTCCAACCGAAGATAACAACAAGACGAGCTCCATCAAATGCTTCAAGTGCCAAGGACGAGGCCACAAGTCATTTGAGTGCAAGACCGTTCGCACCATGATCATCAACGACGACGGATCTTATGACTCCATGAGCGATGATGAGATGGAAGCACTTGAGCATGTCGCTATGCATCGCCAAGTCAATGACGAAGAAGACAATCAAGTGTTTTGCGACAATGACTCAAGCCCCAACCTTGTTGTCTCCAAAGTCTTGACACTCCAACATCAACAAGATGACGACCAACGTTGTCACATTTTCCATACGAAGGCCGGCATCAATGGACGCGCCGTCAAGGTTATCATCGATGGCGGAAGTTGCCACAACTTAGCAAGCGAAGAGCTATGCGACAAGCTTCATTTGGTCAAGACGAAGCATCCGCACCCCTACAAGGTCCAATGGCTAAACGACGCCGGAATTCTTCGAGTCGAGCACACCGTGCAAGTCTCTTTCAAGATCGGCGCTTACGAGGACACTCTTGAGTGTGATGTGATACCCATGTCCGTGTGCCACCTTATTCTTGGACGACCATGGCAATATGATCGTGGAGTCACACACAATGGACGGACGAATCACTATCACTTCAAGATGAAGGGCAAGGAATTCGTGCTACGACCAATGACTCCAAGTCAAGTAGCCGCCGACAAGCTTTTACCTACCACCCATCGTGGAGAGAATGGTGAGAGAGCGAGCCACCTAAAAGAGAGCGAGAGCCACAAGCCAAATATGAGCGACTCCACGATGAGCTACACGAAGAAACTAGTGCTATTTGCCACCAAAAGTGAGATGAGAGAAGTGTGTGAGAACCCATCGAACGTCGTTCACCTTGTGCTCTTATGCATAGGAGAAGACAAATCTACTAACACTTCACAATCTCTACCTTTTGTGTTGTCACCTTTATTGCAGGAATTCTCGGACGCCTTTACCGATGAGGTACCACCGCTTCTACTTCACGGGATAGAACACCACACCGAACTCGTACCCGGTGTACCATTTACCAACAAGGTTCTCTACCGTGTCAACCACGAGATACAACGGCAAGTACCCAAACTCATCGACAAAAGTCATGTACGTAACAACTTTAGCACTTGTGCCGCTCCGGTTATTCTATTGCCTACGAAACATGGAAGTTTTCATGCAAATGCATGTTTGTTACGCAAGTGCTTACTTGTTACACAATTTAAGTTGCATGTGATTGGCTTAGAGCACCTAAAAGATTTATATGAGCATGATCCTTTCTTTGCAAATGCCTATGCTAAATGCTTGACTCACACTTCTTGGGAACATCATTACACCAAGGATGGATACCTTATGAGAGCTAACAAACTTTGCATCCCCGAGTCTTCGCTTTGTTTGCTCCTTTTGCAGGAATCGCATGGAGAAGGACTCATGGGACACTTTGGACGCGACAAGATGTTTGCTACCCTCTCTAAGAACTATTTTTGGCCCAAGATGCTACGTGACGTCTCAAACCCCACCAACCGATGTCCAACATGCCGCAAAGCTAAGTCCAAAGCTCAATCTCATGGTCTTTATATGCCTCTTCCTACTACATTTCACCCATGGGAAGACATAAACATGCATTTCATACTTGGCTTGCCTAGGACTAAAAATGGAAACGATCCCGTGCTTGTCATGGTCGATACATTCTCTAACATGGCTCATTTCATTCCCGATAACACGATCGACGATGCTTCACATGTTGCCACTTTCTTTTGTAGTGAAATACTCAAGAAGGTGCACGAACAAACATGGGCAACAATCGAGCGACAAGTACATCGCCACACCACAAAGATCAACGTCAACAAGGCAACAATGGCGTTTCACCCGGGAGATCTCAGTTGGCTACATCTTCACAAGGACCACTTCGCGATAGAGCACAAGTCCAAGCTTCTACCTCGTGACGAAGGACAATTCAAGGTGCTCCATGGTGATGAAGATTTCGATCCGAGGTCGGATCTTTCCCAAGGGAGGGGAGATGATACGGTGTATCCTAGGGCCATCCCCATGGACCCTCCTTCACCCCCTCAAGTGCCTCAAGGACCGATGACACGTGCTCATACGAGAGCTTTCGAGACCGAGGTGACGTCACTCCTAGCTCTACTTCCTTATGAATCTTGCGAGACATGGTTGCTACCTCAAGCGAGTGTGCTTTGTGTACTCAGGTGTGAAGGAGACCACTTCGGAGAAGAGCTTGAAGATGGACAAGTCCCCAAGGTCGTGGACGAGCCAATGCATCGAGAAGAGCAGAAGAGAGCTCCAGGCCCCGGACATCCGGCCCCCTGGCCCGGACATCCGGCCCCTGGGCGTTCAGCTACAGAAGGCCGCGTGCAGCAGAAGCTACAGGGCCCGGACATCCGGCCAGGGCCCGGACATCCAGCCAAGCACGGCCCGGACATCCGGCCCCGGGCCCGGAAATCCGGCGCCTCTGTCCAGAGAGCGCCCGAGGCTCGACTGCCCCAGCCCGGACATCCGGGCCCCCGCCCCGGACATCCGGCGTCCTGTGAAGTCCCGGACATCCGGCCCGCCGCCCGGACGTCCGGCCCCTGAATTGCCTGCGCGCATCCCCCGGGCCGAGGCCCATGTACCCATTCGCCCCGTAGACTATATATACTCCTCTCCTCTTTCCGTTTAGGGTTAGCTGTGGTTTTAGCTCATTTGACACTTGTGTGGATTTCTCCCACGAGACCGGTGCGCCTCTACGGAGAAGATCCACCTCTGGATTCAAGACCCCTAACGGGAAGATCCCACGGGATTCCAAGACCTCCTCCGGGAGAAGACTATCTGTATCACCGTTGTTGACTTTGGATCATGTATCTCGACCTTGTATCGCGAATCTAGCACTTGTGTGATTGCTTCCGTGTTGATTTGAGTGTTCTCTCGTGTGTTTTCCCCATCTCTCTCCGTGTTTTCCCCGTGTTCATCGTGTGCCAACCTCCAAACGTGAAAGATCCGCTGATTAGGGTTCCACCCTACATCAGGAGCCGGACGTCCGGGGCGAGGAGCCGGATGTCCGGGCTGGAGCGGCCTGGTCTCGGGTGCTCTCTGGACAGAGGCGCCGGATTTCCGGGCCCTGTAGCTTCGGCCGTTGCAAGTCTTCTGCAGTTGATGGCCCAGGTGCCGGATGTCCGGGCCATGGGGTCGGATGTCCGGGGCCTGGTGCCTCCTTCTGCCCTTCTCGATGCATCAGCTCGTCCGTGGTCTTGGGGGCTTGTCCATCTTCAAGCTCTTCTCCGAAGCGGCCTTCCTCACACCTGAGCACACACAACACGTCCGTCTGAGGTAGCGACCATGTCTCGCAAGCATTATATGGGAGTAGGGCTAGGAGTGACGTCACCTCGGTCTCAAGAGCTCTTGTCCGGGCACGTGTCATCGGTCCTTGAGGCACTTGAGGGGGTGAAGGAGGGTCCATGGGGATGGCCCTAGGATACACCGTATCATCTCCCCTCCCTTGGGAAAGATCCGACCTCGGATCGAAATCTTCATCACCATGGAAAGGAGAGAGGTCCTTGATGTTGAAAGTATCGCTCACGGAGTACTTGTCCCGTGGGATGTCGATCTTGTAGGCGTTGTCGTTGTAGCGTGCTAGCACCTTGAAGGGTCCGTCGGCGCGAGGTAGAAGCTTGGACTTGCGCTCGAGTGGGAAGCGGTCCTTGCGAAGGTGAAGCCAAACAAGATCTCCCGGTTGGAACACCATCGGTGTCTTGTTGACGTTGAGCTTGGTGGCGCGACGGTGGACTTGTCGCTCGATCATCGCCCTTGTGTCTTCGTGCACCTTCTTGAGATAAGTTGCCCTTGCACTTGCGTCCATGTTCGTGCGCTCTTGGAGAGGAAGCGGTAGGATGTCCAAAGGTGACAACGGGTTGAAGCCGTAGACGATCTCGAAGGGAGACTTGCCAGTTGTGGAGTGTCTTGCGCGGTTGTAGGCGAACTCGGCGATTGGTAAGCAATGCTCCCATTCCCGGATGTTCCTCTTGATCAACACACGAAGAAGAGTGGATAGCGTGCGGTTCGTCACCTCCGTCTGACCGTCCGTTTGTGGATGGTACGCCGAAGAAAATAGAAGCTTGATTCCGAGCTTGGCACATAGTGTTTTCCAAAAGTAACTCAGGAACTTGACGTCCCGGTCAGAGACGATCGTTTTGGGCACGCCGTGTAGACGAAGTATCTCCCTGCAAAAGAGAGTTGCAACATGTGAAGCATCATCGATCTTGTTACAAGGAATGAAATGAGCCATTTTGGAGAACCTATCTACCACGACAAACACGGAATCTTTGCCATTTTGAGTCCTAGGCAAACCAAGTATGAAATCCATGCTTATGTCTTCCCATGGGTGATATGGAATAGGAAGAGGCATATGAAGACCATAAGATTGCGCTTTGGACTTAGCTTTGCGGCATGTAGAACAACGGTTGGTGAAGCGTGAGACGTCACGAAGCATCTTGGGCCAAAAATAGTTCTTAGAGAGTGTAGCAAACGTCTTGTCTCGTCCAAAGTGTCCCATGAGATCCCCTCCATGCGATTCCTGCAAAAGGAGCAAACGAAGCGAAGACTCGGGAATGCAAAGTTTGTTAGCTCTCATAAGATATCCATCTTTGATGTAGTAATGCTCCCAAGAAGTGTGAGTCAAGCATTTAGCATAGGCATTTGCAAAGAAAGGATCATGCTTATATAAATCTTTAATATGCTCAAAGCCAATCACATTCAACTCAAGTTGTGTTACAAGCATGCATTTGCGGGAAAGCGCGTCCGCCACAACATTTTCTTTGCCCTTGATGTATTTGATGACATAGGGAAAAGACTCAATGAACTCACTCCATTTAGCATGACGCTTGTTCAACTTGGTTTGACCTTTGAGATACTTGAGTGTCTCATGGTCCGTATGAAGAATGAATTCATGAGGTCTAAGATAGTGTTCCCAAACACGTAGAACTCTCACCAAGGCATAAAGCTCTTTATCATAGATAGGGTAGTTAAGTTGAGCTCCCGATAGCTTCTCGCTAAAGTACGCAATTGGGCGCTTTTCTTGCATTAGCACGCCGCCGATGCCGGTACCACTAGCATCACAATGAATCTCAAACGGTTTGTCAAAGTTTGGTAATGCTAGAAGTGGTGCGTGCGTGAGCAAGCTCTTAAGCTCATTGAACGCGGTGTCTTGCGAAGGACCCCAAATGAAGGGTGCGTTCTTCTTGCTCAAAGCGTGTAGAGGCATAGCAATGGTGCTAAAGTCCTTCACAAAACGTCGATAGAAACCGGCTAGACCAAGGAAACTACGCACTTGCATAAGAGTCTTTGGTTGAGGCCAAGTTTTAATTGCTTCAATTTTAGTTTCATCAACGTGAACACCTTGAGAAGATACGACAAATCCTAGAAAGACAACCTTGTCAACTCCAAAAGTGCATTTTTCCATATTAGCATACAATTGTTGTTTGCGAAGTGCTTGCAAAACTAGTTGTACATGGTCAACATGTTCTTCAAGCGACTTGCTAAACACAAGAATGTCATCAAAGTAAACCACAACAAAGACACCTATGTAGGGTCTAAGAACAAAGTGCATAAGACGCACAAAAGTGCCGGGTGCTTCCGATAAGCCCATTGGCATGACAAGCCACTCATATAACCCAAACTTGGTTTTGAAAGCAGTTTTCCACTCATCACCCTCTTGAATGCGAATTTGGTAGTAACCACTTTTAAGATCAATTTTTGAAAAGATGGTGGCACCACAAAGTTCATCAAGCATGTCATCTAAGCGATGAATAGGGTGACGATATCTAACGGTTATAGCATTTATCGGGCGGCAATCGGAACACATGCGAAAAGTTCCGTCTTTCTTAGGCACGAGAATAACGGGAACGGCACAAGGGCTTAGACTTTCACGTACATGACCCTTGTCGATGAGATTTTGCACTTGCCGTTGTATTTCCTTCGTTTCCTCGGGGTTGACGCGGTATGGAGCTTTGTTTGGAAGTGGAGCACCGGGTACGAGGTCGATGCGGTGTTCTATCCCTCGAAGTGGAGGTAGACCCGGTGGTAGCTCATCCGGAAAGACGTCCGAGAATTCCTGCAACAATTTAGACAACACCAAAGGTGGAGGTGGTG
>LR738716.1:327553882-327573882 GCA_902687465.1 Secale cereale
TCCTCCTCGCTGTCTCCCTCCTCCTCGCCTTCATCACTGGAGGAGATCTCCTCATCTAGCTCCTCCGACGCCGCCAAGTCTAGCCCGAAGTTGCTAGGTGGCACCACATGACCATTCTCATCCAACTCTGGGATGAAAATGGCGGTGTCAGCGTACTCGGCGAGGGAGGCGGCGCGCTTGATGAGATCTCCTTGCACCGCTGCCAGTTTGGGCTCAGCTTCCATGCGGAAGGTCTTTAGCTAAGCGAGATTCAGGTCTGGGTACCAGCCCTTGGCGAATTCCAGGGCGGTCCGTGCATTGGCCCTCGCTGCGGCGCCCTTCCAGGCTTGGAAGCGGTGGCCGGCCACCTCCAGCCAGTCGGTAGTCCGGCTGGGAGTGAGGAGTACTAGAACGCCTGGCCAAAGGGCGGCCAACACTTGGGCACCAGCGCGTTGCAGGCGGCGAAGCAGTCGGTGAGCCGGCTGGAGGTGCGCCTTGACAGCAAGAAGCTGTTCAGCGGGAGTCCTGGGCGCGTTGGGCGCAATCACCCGGCCCGACTTGCGCCTCTCATCGCGCTGGGCCTCGATGGCCTGGCTGGCCGCCCCAGAGTGGCCCGAGAAAAATTCTGCAAGAACTAGATAAAGAGTCAGAAGAAAGAGAGCTAGTTGTAACAGACGGCAAGCACAAGAAAGAGGGGCAGGCGTCTTACCGTCGACCATGTCTGCAATGGCCCCATAGCCGTCTTGCAGAGCTGCCTCCTTCTCGGCCCAGTTCGAGCGCTCGGTCTCGAACTCTGCCTGAAGGAGCATCTCAGCGTCCGACAGCTTCCCAAGCTCCGCCTTGTGCATCGCCGCCTGGTCTGCCAGCTCCTTGGCCAGACGGTCACGATCCTGGGCGGCGAGATCGCGCTCCCGCTCCTTGGCGGCAAGTTCTGCCTGGGCCTCGCCCAGCTGGTTGTGGAGGTTGGTCGCAACCGCTGGCAAGATAAGAAGAAGAACATCAACATCAGCAAAAAGACAACCTTGGAGTTCCAAGCCGCCTGCTCAGCAGCCGGCTCGGAACTTGGGGACTACACCCAGCGGGTGCGCTAACGCGCCCCCGCAAGGAGGAGAGGAACACTCACCCTGGCTGTCTGCCAGAGCAGTCCGCAATTGCTCCAGCTCCTGATGCTGGGCGTTGAAGGAAGCCACCCGAAGGTTGTGGTAATCCTACAGCAAGACACAAGTTAGCCCGCAAAGTACACCTTGGAGTTCCAAGCCGTCTGCTCAGCAGCCGGCTCGGAACTCGGACACTACACCCAGTGGGTGCGCTGACGCGCCCACACGGAAGAAATTGAAGGAATAAAAGCAAAAACATGGAGTCAACGTACCCGAACAGAAGTTCGCGTAGCCACGAACTCCCACTTCACCGTGTGCACGAACTCGCTCAGAGAGTTGAAGCGGTCGAGGACGTCTCGCGACGCGACAATCAACGCGCCGCCGCCTCCGGGCGTCCAGCCTGATGGCACCGCGCTGGTAGCGTCGTTCTCTGGCGTTGACAAGCTGGCGCCGCCGGCTTCTACTCGCCGCGGTGCGGAGACCGCCCTCACAGGGTGCGGGCGGGCAGGAACTCGGGGGGCCGGCTGCGGGCCTATCACTAGCCCGCCCTGAGCCGGTGGCACCTCCGCTCCTGCAGGCCGGCTGCCCTGCGTCCCAGCAGGCGGCGCAGGGGGCGTCACTTCTATCTCCATGGCGACGCGGCCGTCCCCCTCATTGTTTAGAGCTGGCTGCTCATCAGCAGCCGGCGCTTGGACAGACGGCTCCAGAGAGCCCATCTCCTAGGGGATGGTGCAGTCTACCGGCTGCTGGAGGCCTGCCTCCTGCTCCTGGACCCGGGCGGCGGCGGCCGCCTGGGCCTTAGTGGTTGCCTCGGCCTCCGCCCTGGTAGCAGCATCAGCCACCGCCCGCTCATGGGCCGCGGCCTGCTGCTCCTCGCGCGCCTCGCGGGTGTTTCTCTCCGTCGCCTCCCGGAGCGCGGCGGCGGGATCCACGCGGCGAGGCGCAGGGGGGACATCCGTGCCCCCAACAATGGACCCCACTGGCGCCGGCGAGAGAGAGAGAGCGGCACGCTGTGTGGGCATCCCAAAGAAGACAGCAAGTCAGCCACGTTGGGGGCGGCAGAATGAGATGAACACAAACGAGAAAAGAAACGCAGTACTTACCCGGATACGCATGGCCTAGGCTTGGGAAGCCTAGGAAGGACCGCTTTGGTGGCTGCCTCCCTACGCTTGGTGGCGGCGGCCGACAGTCGGAGCTTCTTGGGCTTGGCGCCAGACGGCCCTGCAGAGGACTGGCGCTTCACACCGCCGGCTGCAGCTGACGGCCCCACCTGCTGGCTGCCGAGCCCAGACGGATCCACCTCTCGGACGCGGATCGGTGCTTCCTACTCCTCCTCCTCGTCGTCCGGCCAGCTCTCGACGCCGCCGTCTAGCAGGCCGCCTGCTGGCTGGCCCCCGCCGCCTGTTACCTCTTCCTCCTCCATGGCGGCAACCCCAAGATCGGGGTCGCTCATGTCGCTTTGGGAGTGGTCTGGTTCCAGAGGGCGGCTTGGCTGGCCAGAGCCCGGCGCCGGCTGGCCGGGGAAGATCTGCAGACGGCGCCAGGATCAGACGGCTGAGACCGACGGAAAGAGAAGAAAGAAGAATAAAGAAAGAAGAGAGCTCACCACAGGCGGCTGGTTGCTGCGGCTGTACATCGGCTTGCCAAAGGCCCAGCCGGAGTCGGAGACCTTGCAGTTGGATACCGAATTCACCAAGTATGCCACCTCCTTGTATGGCATCAGCTTGGTGCACGTCCGGCTCAGGTCCCGGTGCCCGCTCATATCGCAGATTATGTGCGGGCGGGCCTGCAGCGGTAGCACCCGGTGCTCTACAAATGTGAGCAGGAGGTCCGAAAACACCAGGCCATCGTTGTCCCTCAACTCCCGGAGGCGCCGCACGGCTATGGAAGCACCTTCTATGAGGGTGGTGGGCCGGGTCTTCCAGGAGTCACGGGGCTCGGCAGCCAGGTCGGGTGCCCAGTCCGACAGGCCGATGAAATCTTGAGCGGAGTCGACGTTGGAGACGTAGAAGTACGTCTTCTGCCACAACTTCATCGACGCCACAAGCTAGGGCACCGGGAAATAGTTCTTGGCCCCGCCGTGCTTCACCGCAATGCATCCCCCGCACTGGGTGGCCACGCTCTGGACCATGGTACCGAGCTTCATGTAGAAAAGCTTGGTCCACAACTCCATTGTGGAAAGAAAGCCGAGGTATGCCTCGCACATGATGACGAAGGAGGATAGCGTCAGCACCGTATTCGGCGTGAGGTGGTGGGGTTGGATGTTGAAGAATTCAAGGAAAGATCGGAAAAAGCCGCTGGCGGGAAGGCCGAAGCCGCACAGGAAGTGCGAGCGGAAGATGACCCGCTCGCTGAACCGCGGTGCCGGCTTAATCTCCGCCGCCGGCACTAGGCGCACAGCGACCTTGTCGGTAGGGGGCAGCTTCCGTGCTCGGACGAGGTAGTGGATGTGCTCTTCGATGGCGTCGCTGTTGTCCCATTCACCGGAATGGCGGACCGGCGCTGCGGTGGCAATGGCTTGAGGTGGTGGCTCGCTGCGGCGGGGCGCTGCGAGCGGAAGTGGCGAGAAGTGCGAGAGGGAGCAAGGAAGAAGAAGAGGAATGGAGCGGGGCGGGCGCGAGAACGACACTAACCCCCCTCCCCTGGCCTACTTATAGGCTCGGCGCGGCGAAGCCGAGGGGGCGTGGCATGGGATTAACTACTCAACGCCCCGCATGATCCCCACCTTTTGCGCGCCTAATCCACGCGCATTAACTACGCGTGGGGAGGGAAATCGATTGCCCCACCACATTGGATCTGCGCGCGGACCAAGGCCCTGTAGTGGCGGGCCCCAGCCCACTGCTACGTCCCGTCGCGCGCGTGGGCTGGCAGGCTGACGCGACGGGGCGACGACATGTGGAGAGCCGCCAAGGGTCGGCAGACCTGCGTAGCAGCCTGCTGACCAGACGGTATCTTCTACTTGAAGATTTGAAGATGGAGGTCCGACTGCCAAGAGCCGGCCCCTTCGCAGAGGTCCGGCTGCCAGCAGACGGCTCTTTTCAAAAGATGGACAACGGAAGACAATCCTACTTGGGGAGGGAAGCTGCTGGAACCCCGCAGCCCCAATCGCAAACTTCAGAGTTCCACCAGCTTCGGGGACTACTGTCGGAGATATTGACCACGGGTGTCCTCATCGACCACCCATGGTATTTCAAGACAATTGGGGGCCGCATGTTATCCCCCAGCCGTCTGCTTATCGGGTCATCTTCTGGGATAGTTTACCCCAAGAGCCGGCTGCTAGTAGGCGGCAGGGGCCCAAACAGGCGGCAGCCCCCATAGCCAGCAGCTAGCAGATGGTCCTACGCCTCCCCCTCGGGATGCATGATGGGGGACCACAACACAGCTGATGCATGGCTACAGTTGAGCATGTCCTTAAGAGGATCTATAAGGGCATGGCTACAGTGAATGTGTACCCTATGGGCTCCTCTTAAGAGGCGTATCACTGTAGCCATGCTGCTAGTGACCAAGCTTTGGTCAGAGGAAGCCACGATCCCACTGCCCACAGACGGCGGGGCCAGCAGGCGGCCAGCCCCACCAAGCAGTGGGTGAGTCAGAAACAAGCAGCCCCTGGCAGGCGGCCCGCCTGGTAGCAGGCGGCTCACCGTACCCTAGGTGTCTGAACCACATCAAGATGAGAAGACAGGACGTGGTGGCAGTGTATAGCAGGAGACGGCGGCACTGTAGCCACTTCCCTCCTGACGATGCTGCCGTCAGCAGAAGCATGCCTACAATGAAAGGCCATCACATGGGCCCGCAGACGGCGGCCCCCAGCAGACAGGCGGAGAGGCCGGCACCTGAAGACGCTAACAGCTGGGGGCCATTCCGCCTGGATTACTATTATACCCCTGGGGGGTAGGCCTATATAAATCTTCCAGGGTCCTCCATGAGGAGGGGTTGGTTAGCCGAACTTTGGAGAGAAGAGAGACACATAGAGAGGAATAGGAAGAAACCCTAGCGATCATCCCGATCCCCTAGAGTGAAGGTAGTGAGCTAGCCTTGCTCTTCTTCTTCCTCTAGATGACACAACTCAAGGAGCAACCTTGTAGCTACCCTAGTGACATTAGTCATGATGCGGAGTCCCCGCAGAGCAGGACTAGGGGTGTTATCTCCACGGAGAGCCCCAAACCTGGGTAAGATTCGTAGGCGTCCTAATGTACTTAGAGACATAACCCCATGCTGGAATGATCGCAAGTTTGGTATCTTTGCACAACTCATGTAAAAGATGGGGATGGAAAACATAAAATAGCTGGCTTACAATCGCCACGTCACACAAATACAATACATGTCCAAATCATCATTCAATAAAACATCACAACCCATCTAAGGGTAAAATCCAAATGACAAGATACCAAACATAATTTAAATCCACAGGTCGGATCGAATCCTAGTAGAAGTCACCACTACTGATCATCAGGATAACGAACATAGTATCGACTACGCTCCTCGTCGTACTCCCAGTCTAGCTCGGTGCCATCACTAGGGTAGCTCACCATCGGACCCGCATCTGGTGTGGTGAAGTAACTGTGAGCCACAGAGGACTCAGCAATCCCGTTCCCGGGTAACATGACTATCTAAGCCTTGGGTGAGGAATAAGGCTGAAGAAAGAATAAGAATAAGTGGTTGCAGCAGCACTAGCATTAACTTACGTGAAAGAGTGCGAGAAGAGAAGTGCCTCGGTCGAGAGATGATCACGAAGTGATCCTTGCTACAACACGTCAAACATAACCCCACCGTGTTCATCTCCCGAATCCCTATTCGGAAAATGACAGTCACGGTACGCACTCTGGTAGTGTATTGGAACATGGTGTCAAGTTATCTACAACCGGATATTAACAAGCTCCCATCTGCCACATAACCACGGGCACGGCTTTCGAAAGTTCATAACCCTGCAGGGGTGTTCCAACTTGGCCCATGACAAGCCCACGATCCGCGGAGTCGCAACTCCAAGGTGGGAAGACCCGAGTATTCTCAGAATCCCGTGCTCAAGATACTCCGAACTAAGGTAAGGCTAATCCAGCAAATCCTCCCGGCGTGCCGACACCCTGACAATAGCCGCGCGTATCTAGTCTCAGGCCACGACTGGATGGGCGATGCTACAGGTTTATATCAATCCTCGAGTTTCCTCGTGGTGACCCCGCAGGACCCGCATTTCGGACCAACACTCATGAGGAGCACTGGCCCGGGGTTGTTGATTAAGAACTCGGGTTTGCAAGACCCTATGCAAGTTTTATTAGTTATTAGGCGAATAGTACCAATGTTGGGACTTGCTGGAAAAGACTTAGCACTTAGCGGTTTATCAAGGGGGCCCCATAACCCCAACCGTGTGAGGAACGCATAATCAAGGAACATAACACCGGTTTATACGGTTCCTAGCGGCATGAGTGGAACAAAACACCAAGTAAAAGGCTTAGCCTTCCACCCATTGCCAATATATAGATGATTTCATTTTTAAGCATTATATAGTGTGATATAACCCAAGAAAACTTCAACATGAAGCAAGCATCTTCAACTTCACCTGCAACTAGCAACGCTATAAGAGGGGCTGAGCGAAGCCTACGTATAGCCAATCAATGGTTTGCATAGGTAGGGTGGTTAGACATGATCATGGTTACAAGTAGGAGGCTGACATGAAAGACATGGGGCCTCGAGGCAAAACTATAGATCGAGACTTCTAGCAATAGGCAAAAATAGTAATGGTATCCGGGTTCGGCCATCTTGCCTGAAGAGTTGTCGATAGGATCGTAAGAGGGGTCCTCGTTCTCAAGCTCGGTAGTAACCTCGTGCTCGTACTCGTACTCAGCTTCCGGGGAAAAACAACACAAACACACAAGGCACCAAATCAACAAGATGCAATGCGCACTCAAAATATGCTGGATGCATGACTGATGCACTATGGGAGCAAAATGAGCATGACAAAATGCGATCAAGCAAGGTGCTTCAAAACAAGATAACAATAGGATATTATGAATCTACACGAAAAAATCAATCAAGTTTCATATAAGACTTGCTGCAATCGGAGCTACGGGCTAAAAGTTACACACAAAACAATAAACATGCGAAAGCTAAAAATTACAACAACATAGCAACTTCGGACCACTAGATAAATAAGCTACAGCACTCAAACATCATGGCAAAGAGCATGAACATAAACTAGACATATCCTACAACAAATCAGTCCATTGGTGCACCCCCAAAGGAGCCACGGATCAATAGCAACAAGCTTGGACATATTGAACTTGACAACAAAATCCTGACAGCAGTAATTTATTGCAACTTTGGAGCAAAAGTTAAATATGCTACAGCCACTCAAATAGGCATGTGAGAGCATGAATGGATAGCCAACAATATGTACAGTAAGGAATCATCAAGAGTCACCCCAAAACTATCATGGGTTGTCCTAGAACAACAAGCAAACATGGCATCTGAAAATTACAGATTCCAGACTTAGTGAAATTTCACTAAGTGTTAAAACAGCAGTTTCATCATGGCATCTTCGAGAGAAAGTTGAAGTCACCTCAAAACTAAACATGGCAAGTGGTAAGCACCACATCAAAGTACATATGATGGTGATTCCAAAACACCCAATCATGCATCATGGAGATAAACACAACGATAGCGATGAGCTCCTCAAGATGGCATTTCATAACAAGTTAAACAACATCACAGCCACATGGCACCTTGCAACGGAGATAAACATGGCAAGATTAATTCTAACATGCAAACTTAAGCATTCAACATGTAGAGCACGGCAAGACGAACACGTGGACATGTCATTTGCATCATTCGGATAAACGAGCACCAAGTTATCACTATGCAAAGGTGGCATGAAAATAACTACAATCAGCAGTTTACAGCAATATGCACTCTTGCAACAGATTTTTAGGCATCTAGATGATTTCAAAAATGCATGGCACAAAGGAATGAAATGTAGTACATGTCACCACGAACGTCTGGACATCTCATTCACTCAAAACGGAGCAACACACGCAAAGTTATCCATGTTTGAAACTAGCATCAGACAAGCAAAAATCCGGGACTTAGAGGATTTTCGGGGCAACCTCATATCTGAAGATGCGGGCTGGAGGAATGGATCTGGCCCGGTGCGGCTGGGCCGAGGAACGGCTCGGGCCGCGGTCTCGGGCGGCTGAGGAGGAGGCCCGGTGGAGTGGGCCTAGCGATGCAGCCCAGGTGGCGCTTGGGCCCGGAGGCGGCGGATCGGCCGGGAGGCGCTGGCGAAGGAGGGCCCGGCCTGGCGAGCTGGTCCGCTGGGCCCTGGCGGAGGAAGTGGCCCGGGCCGATGCGGAGGGAGAGGCGAGGCGATCTGTGGCGGAAGCGGTCCAGCGGCGAGACAGCTGGGCCGCTGCGGGAGCGGCTGGAGACGCGATCCGGGAGGAGGCCGGATCCGGCTGGCGATGCGGTGTGAGGCCCAGGCGCGGAGAGATCGAGCGGATCGAGCGCTGGTCAACGGATCCAGATCAATCCCAGCGGCTGGCGAACGAGCGCTCTGGATCCTGCCCGATCCAGAGGCTGGCGGCGGCGATGGAGGGGCACCGGCGCCCTGGCCGGCCGGCGAGCTGCGGTGGGAGGAGGAGGTGGGGCCGGCGGCGCGGTGTGGCAGCGGGGAACGGCCCGGAGGCGGCGGTGGTGAGTGAGAGGAGGTGAGTAGAGGTGTTTCCGGCGAGGTGGTGGTACTCCGACGAAACTCCGGCGGGATTCCGGCGAACTCTCCGGCGAGGTGGTGGTGGCTGGAGGAAAGAGAAGGTGGGGGCTAGGGTTTCCTTGATTTGGGGCAAAAATTGGGGGAAGTGGACAAATATATAGGCACAAAGAGTTAGGGTTGTCCAAATGGGGTGCGGTTTTCGGCCACACGATCAGGATTGGACGACCTAGATGAAGGAAGTGGCTAGGAGTGGTTTGGTGGGCTGTTGGAGGGGTGTCTTGGGCCTCAAAGTGGAGGCACTTTGAGCCCACGAGAATAACTGTTGGGGTAGCAGACGAGCTCCAAATGCAACGAGATTTGACAGGCGGGTTACACAAACCAAAACAACAACACACGACAAGTTTCGCGCCAAACCGGTAACGTTACACGGCCAAACACCAAAGTAGGCATACGGGACGCCACGGACACGTGAGGGAGCTCCGGAACGCGAAACGGACAACGGGAAGGAACGCGTGGAACCGGACGCAAACAACAACACAATGCAATGCGATGCACATGACTATATGATATGAATGAATGCCACACACGCACACAACAAAACGACGAAAACCCGAAAGACAAAGAACCCGAAATGGAATTGATGAAGCTAGAGATATATTATATGCCCAAAAGGGAAAGTATTACATCCGGGGCATTACAAACTCTCCTCTACTACAAAAAGATCTCGTCCCGAGATCTAGGACTGGAAAAAGGAAGGGTACACGGAACGAAGATGATCTTCTCGTTCCCACGTAGCTTCTTGGTCGGTATGGTGTGACCACATGACTTTCAAGAATTTGATGGACTTGTTGTGGGTCTTGCGCTCGGTTTCTTCGAGAATAGCAACTGGATGCTCTCGGTAGGACAAATCTTGTTGAAGATCAATCTCTTCAAACGGAATCATGCGTTCAGGTGCCTTGAAGCATTTGCGGAGTTGAGACACATGAAACACATCATGAACATTGGCGAAGTTGGAGGGGAGCTGAAGTTGATAGGCTAGATCGCCTCTTTTGCCAAGGATCTTGAAAGGCCCGACGTATCTAGGAGCAAGCTTTCCTTTGATACCGAATCTCTGGGTGCCTTTCATAGGAGAAACACGGAGATAGACGTGATCATCAATGTTGAAGGCCAAATCACGATGTTTGCCGTCATAGTAGCTCTTCTGACGCGACTGAGCGGCCTTGAGATTCTCACGTATGACTTTGCACATCTCTTCGGCTTCTAAGATCAAGTCATTGCCAAGAAGTTGACGTTCACCTGTCTCGGACCAGTTGAGAGGGGTACGACACTTTCTGCCATAGAGGATTTCAAACGGAGCTTTGCCGGCACTTGCTTGAAAGCTATTGTTGTAAGAGAACTCGGCAAATGGAAGGCAGTCTTCCCATTTCATGCCAAAAGATATGACACAGGCTCTGAGCATGTCTTCTAGAATCTGATTCACTCGCTCGACTTGACCACTAGTCTGAGGGTGAAAAGCAGTGTTGAACCTGATCTTAGTGCCCATGGCGGACTGAAAGGAGTCCCAGAACTTTGAAGTGAACAAACTTCCACGGTCTGAGGAGATGACTTGAGGAATGCCATGTAAGGACACAATTCTGGAAGTGTACAACTCTGCAAGTTGAGCTGCATTGATGGATTCTTTGACTGGAAGGAAGTGAGTGACTTTGGTAAGCTTGTCAATCATCACGAAGATAGAATCATTCCCTCTCTTGGACTTAGGAAAACCAGTGACGAAATCCATTTCAATGTGGTTCTCATTTCCGTCCTCTCTCAGAAGTGACTTGCAACAAGTGCACTCAGAAAGGTCACTATGCAACAAGTGCCCCAACCCAAAGCGTCATCCACCTCCTCCACCTGTCAGTACAGCTATTGTCAAGCATGTTCCAAAGTCTGCAAGGGTCAATCTGATGAATGCAGCGCAAGCGGAGAATTCTTCTGATGTCATTTTGGGTAACCTATATATAGATGATTTCATTTTTAAGCATTATATAGTGTGATATAACCCAAGAAAACTTCAACATGAAGCAAGCATCTTCAACTTCACCTGCAACTAGCAACGCTATAAGAGGGGCTGAGTGAAGCCTACGTATAGCCAATCAATGGTTTGCATAGGTAGGGTGGTTAGACATGATCATGGTTACAAGTAGGAGGCTGACATGAAAGACATGGGCATCGAGGCAAAACTATAGATCGAGACTTCTAGCAATAGGCAAAAATAGTAATGGTATCCGGGTTCGGTCATCTTGCCTGAAGAGTTGTCGATAGGATCGTAAGAGGGGTCCTCGTTCTCAAGCTCGGTAGTAACCTCGTGCTCGTACTCGTACTCAGCTTCCGGGGAAAAACAAAGACGACTTGGGATGAATGAAACAGACAAAACGTCAGATTTCTCAACGACGTCCGTATGGAATAACTTGAAGAGAAGGCACACCGGTTGAAAAAGGGTTAACATGAAGATCTCGATGGTCAAGAAGAATTAGCACTCCCATAGAAATATGAGAACACCGCTTAGGAAAGGTATGGAATCAACACTTGACATCGAAGCAACTCGAATACCAGAATCAAAACAAAAACAACGGATAGATATGTTTGTGAAGAAGATTATGTTGCAACATATCTATCCGAACAGAGAATTGAACGAATGAATTCCGCAGGTACATCAACTTGACGGGAAGCCACTTGGAGAACAAAAGGTAAATAAAGCAACAAGGATCAGATAGAACAAATACAAGATAGAAGTTTCGCCCCACATATTCGTGCTGAAAGCTCATGGAACGTGTTACAAAAGGGTTTTGCAATCCCCGGATCAGCATAGCCAAGGACCCTTTAAGATGCAACTCCCGATCGGAACAAGCCCATAAAACCACTTCACTCAATGTAGAACCCCGAACTTCATATCATGCACTCATTGGAAGAATGCCTAGAACTACTAGATGAACCCACCTATGAATTTCCGAAAGTTTCCAGTTATGCAATCAGGTGTTGGGGATACAGGGGAAGCATCGCGCACTCAACTCTAATCCTACATCCAGCTGTATCCATCCTTCAACACATAACCAGTTATCTACGGAAACCGTTTACCTCGGACCTTCCAAACGCATCTACTATACAAGCCATGGCAATACTCCCGAACTACCTCCCCAGTACTGGGTGATGTCGGAGTTATCTTGCCACTAACCGCATAGGAGAGTTTTCGATGTCGGCCGTCTTAAGTATTCTAGTACTGCCGCGATGGATTTGTGACGACAACACCTCGAAGCTCAACTCCCCGGGACACTGCCACAACCCCTAATGACAGGAGGCATCAAGAACAATGTTCTCGTTACAAAGACATCGAAACAATCCAAACAATACTCGCGAGATCCTAAAAAAAATTTGGTGCGATATTTGAAAGTAGAAGAGGCAAGAGTAGTCGTCAGGAGTCCTCACCAGAGTGAAAAGAGATGAGGAGCAAAAGAAATCCTACTCTCCGATATATATATAGGACTCAAAACATTTTCAAGTGTGTGCCTAGACTCAACCGTCAACGATTCGATCAATCAGTGGGGGCTTCTAGGTCGGAGAAGGCTCTGAATACCAACTTGTAATGCTCATCCTTCCCTCGATTTAAATGGACCGAAGATCCACATAATTTATTTAAGTTGAGATGCAAAATAAATATGACATGATGGCATGATGACATGATGCAATGCAAAATAAAAAAGCAAGCACAACTGAAACACATGGGAGAACCCGGAACATCTGGAATCTTCTGGAATCTTCTGGGACGTCGGTCTTCGGGCGTCACACCTAAGTTCCGCCTTATCCCGCTTCCAGGGCCCGGCGACCACTACTAGGAAAAGGACTACTAATGGCGCTCCTATTTTGGCCATTAATGGTGCATTAGTGGTGCGCCATTAGTATGTTGCCATTAGTATTTGGTATACTAATGGCGCACCACTGATGCGCCATTAGTATATACCATGGTGCGCCATTAGTATGCCTCCCAGGGGGCCATATATACCCAGGTGCTTTGGCATACTAATGGCGCACTCTTGCCTGATGCGCCATTAGTAACTTTGGCATACTAATGGCGCACTGTTGGATGATGCGCCATTAGTATCCTTTGGCATACTAATGGCACACTGTGATGTGATGCGCCATTAGTATGAATATTAGGTTTTTTTTAATTTTCTGTTTTATGCACATGTTACAAAATGTATTATTTGACAGAATATAGACAGCAGCACACAACAACAACAGATTCATCGAATACAATAGAAGATTAGTCTCTGAATACAATTCATCATATTAGTCTCCAAATACAATTCATCATATTAGTCTCCAAATTCAGAAGACCGAACAAAGATAGAACATTATATTACAAGTCTCGAGACCGCGAGTAGCGAGTTTGTCTTCATACTACAAGTCGATATCGATCATCTAAACTACCATCACATAGAAGAGAGTTGCGGTCATCATGATGAGTATCATCACGATGAAACTCGTCTTCATCCGGTTCCTCCAACGCTCCCTCCCCTCTCCCCCTAGATAGTGGGCGTATCTAGATTCCGCCTCGGCCCTAGTGGTGTACCCTTTGTAACTATTACCGCTGAATCGGTGAACCTGTCTCCGACACTCCTCCCAGTCATCGTAGACTCCAGGAACCTTACCCTTGTACACGACATACGACAGCATCGCTATGCACTAGCCAAACGAAACGTTAGTACCAATTCACAGACAATACATAAGCAATATATAAGTATGCAACAGAACGATCGGAAGAGAAAAGCAAGACATTAATAGCATCGATTACATCTAAGTTGAACGACTGTCGAAACCAAAGAGACATACTACAAGTTCATTAAAGTTTAATTACAAGATGAGCCAATTGATGTTTCAGAACTAGACACAGGATCACTACTTTCGACTCGACTCAAGGGACCAGAGCATGGATGAAGCCGCCGTCTATCATGGGAGTCATGAAATCGTGGGCGTTGTCAGCCTGCATTTGTAGCATTGTGTCGATGTCACTGTTGGACGGTTGATTTCTGAGGTAGAACTGCCCCGAGGTACGAAGGACATCTTGATGGAAGATTTCCACAAACTCCGACTGGATGCGAAAGAATTCTTGTCTGATGTCCGCGTCCTGGATTGCCGACACGCTCGCGGCCCAATCTTTGAGTTTACTCGGTAGCAGAAGGTGACGATGGTCCTGTACGATCGCCCGCATGTGATGGATGGCGTAGTAGGCACCCTTCTGACCGCCAGGCGGCTGCTTGACGCAGCAAAACATCGTATTGTGGGAGAACACGTGCTTGCCGTACTTACGAATAGGCCTGGCGAAGGTGCCTCCAGATTTGGCGTAGCCGGGGAGAACATCATCAAGAACATTCTTGGCATTTGTGTAGTCTACCTTCGACTGACGGTCCGAGTCGAAATACGTGGCTGTGGAATATTTGGGGCTAAGGAGGATGAGTGTGCAATGTGTGTCACAGCACAAAACATGGAATGTTAAAAGAAAAACGATCGAAATCTAAGAATTCATATGTTACGGGGCGGTTGAGGGGAGTACTTACTCGGGAAAGTAAGGCACGAGGAAGTTATCCTTATCTCGGTTTGCCAGAATGACGCCTTCGAGGTAAGAACTCGCGACTTGCCGGTCCCCAGCGCTGCCCAAGATCTTGGCACGCATGTAGAAGGGGTCGACTATCACGATGTCCGGGGTCTTGTCGCGAATGATCCGCATCTCCATACTCAGCAAAAATAGTCGAACGAAGGTGTAGTGCAGCGGATGAAGGTTCAACATAGCGTAGATGTCATCAAACCGCAGGACGATCGTACCCCCGATGGAGTTATCCACAACCACAAAGCCCTTGCCCTCTGGCACCTTGGCCGCGAAAACCGGGTATGCCACATCCTTCTCTCTGAGACGCCACTTCTCCAAAGAAAGAACACTGTCATGCAAACTCCGCATAGCACCGGTTGCAGCATTGAGCATATTACTCGGTAACATCAGCCTACACGCCACATGCACCCTCCTCATTACATCCTCAGGTGAAGGTGGCCCGTCCTGAGCACGGATCGTACTCGATGCCGGCTGGCTCGCACCCTTGTTAGTCTTTCTTTTTCGTGCCTTCTTCTTCTCCTGTAATGGGACCGAGTTCTGCTCACAGACCGCCTTCTTGAGTGTGTTGGGGCTGATAATATTTCGCACCTCGCCTATCTGAGGCTCGGTGAAGTCGGCAGCTGGAGGCATCTCCTGAGAACTGAACGGCAGACGACGCCTGTTGCAACTTGGTTTCTCCGCGGTACCAGCTAGATCGCGCACGTCTTTTGTAGGGTTGGGTTCTTGAGAAGGAGGCCCCATGAAGTCGCCACTGTACCCATGATCGGCAAAGTACTGATCGACATTGGCAAATGTATCGTCGTCGTTCGGATCCTGTGCCATATGCATGTTTGGATCCAGTGGAATAGGGATGTCCGGCACCGTTGCGGCGGTCTTGCCATGGGGCCGACTTGGCGCCGACACGACTGGCGGTGTTGTCTTTGGGGTGGTGTCCCCCGCCCCAAACGAATCTGGCTCTTCGGCCAAAGCAGGGGCCAGCTCAGGCAGGCGCTGAGGGTCATCACATCATCTTCGTCGGCCCCGACGGGTCGAATCGGAGGTAACAACTCGCCGCAGCCTGGCAGCACCCGAACCAGTTGAACCCTATACAAGTTGGGTGGCATCCTAGTACCGTGGAACACGGGGTTGCCCGGTTGAACGATTTTGCCCTTGGCGACATCGACCAACTCGTTGTTCACGAAGTGCAGGAGAGTGCACGGAACGTCAGCGGCACCCTGCAAAAACATGTAGGGCGTCAGGGATGCCCAGTCAAAGGCAAGGAGATGAAGTCCTCGGCCGAGAGAGGCTTAATTAGTTACCGTGATGATGGCGTCAAGCTCGGCTAATGTCGAGGCACCGCCAACGGCGGGCGTGTAGTTGACGGAGGGGCCGCTTGCTGCAGAGGTGCCGGCCGGCGTACACCCGGGTGCATTAAGCTCCCATGCCGGCGTCGGAGACACCAATGTCGCCTCCGCCGGAGACACCAATGGCCCCGCCATCGCGTTCTGCGAGTTGCTGGCCGTGAAGCTGGGAATCAGGGGCGGCCCCTGTTGGCTGCCCGCAATCCACGCCTGCAACCCCTCAATCAAGGTAGGCACAATGGCGGTGGTCGTCGCTCACAGTTGTTGTTGCACTTGCTCTTGGACAATCTCCGGAATCCGCGCCACTTGTGCCTTGAGTTCTTGAACCTCGCGCGACTGGCTTTCCGAGCTGGTCTTTTTCTCCTTTCGCCCACCAGCGTTATAGTATGACGACCATTTTGTGGACAAGCCTTTGCCGGCCACACGACCAGCTGACAACAGCTTACTGAGCTTATCCTTTTTCTTCATTACATTCAACGCCCTATTTAGAGTGGTGTCCCAAGGGTTGCTCTTAGTCGACCCTGCGCTACTGCTTTCAGTCGCCTGCGGAAGGAATGTGAACCATTTAGAAATTTGGCTGCATTAATTAGAATGCAACCATATGGAGCTAATTACGCGGGGGTGTATTCATTACCAGAACAAGCTCAAGCGCCCTGGTCTTTGTATCCGTGGTAAGCTCCTTTGTTTTAGGGTCCTTCTTGTACCGGGCCCTGACAAAGTTCCTGGTCTGCTTGTCACCGTATTTATCAAAGAGGGGCGGTAGGCCTTGCTCGGCACGCTCCGCCTCCTCCTTGTCCCATATAGGCTCCGCCACTCTGTAACCGCCGGGACCGAGTGTGTGTTCCCCTAAGTTCAGCTCCCGCATTTCTTTCCCCCCACTGACTTGATTTGGAGGTTGCGGTGCTCGAGCACTTGATCTTGAAGTCGTTGTAGTCATCTTCGGTGATCGAAGGATTTTTCTCCTTGATCTTCTCATAACTAAAACCTTCTTCAATCATTCTCTTCACCGTGCTTTTCCAAGTAGACAGGGCCGTGCTCATCTTCGTGAGGGTGGCATTGTTCACTTTATTCCCTTTGAGGCTTGTGTTTTCAAATTCAGCGGGGAACTTGAATCATTCGTGCAGCTTTGTGAAGAGGAGGTTGCGCAAATTCCCTTGGTCAGGATGCCTCAGGTTCTCGGTGTTGATCGAGACGATGCTCCGGAGAATGCACCCGAGCTGAAGCGAGTACCCCTTGACTATTCGTTCGGGCGCCGTTGGATTCCTGTCGGAGTCCACTTCAGTAAATTCCTCCTTGACGATGCGGAGCACGGTCGGGCGCCGGTCCTTCCGTTGCCTCTTCGGTTGGCTGCCATCTGTGCGTGCGCCGCCATGATCAGTGGTGGCATCCTCGGCGGCACCATCAGTGGTGTTATCCCCGACGGCACCATCAGTGGGGTCATCCTCGGCGGCACCATCAGTGGTGTCAGGATCGGTGGGTAAGGCGGCGTCCTCATACAAGTGAGGTTGTTCCTCCATCTCCTGGGACAGCTCCCAGAATGCCTTGCCGCCCGAACCCCCGGCCTCATCGTTGTGGGCCATGTTTCTCTCTAAATAGGAAAATAGTTTGGTCAAAAAGTTGGTTATTGTCAAGGAACAAGATCATGGTCTCATCATTTAGGGTTTGTCGACACCGAGGCATCCTAAAAGCTAAGCTTTTATCATTGAGGGTTTTCCGACGCCGAGGCACCCTAAAAGCCTAAGCTTTCATCATTTAGGTTTTTATCGACACCGAGGCACCCTAAAAGCCAAGGTTTTATAATTTATGGTTTGTCGACACCGAGGCATCCTAAAAGCTAAGCTGGGAAGGAGAATTCTAAGTTGGGCCTAATCACTTGGCTCTATTGCCGCCTATGGTTTAATGCAGCAAGAATAAAGGGGCAGTTGATCCTACTGAATTAACTACTAAGATACCCCGGCCCATGCACTAGTCACAAGTACCCCATATGTCCTATTTTTAGCAAAGTCATGCTAAAATTCACGAAAAATTTCAGCATGACCTTTGCTGAAAATAGGACATATGGAGTACCCGAATTTGCCGGAACGGAAGTTAATCGACATTCCAGCAAACTCAAGGGCCTCTCGGGGTACCTGCAAAATCATCACGACACGATGGTCGGAGACAAAACCCGGGAAAAATCTGCTCTAGGGTCAATCTTGAACATGCATACGAACGACAGTCCACACTTGCATGCATAGAAGGAATTTAGTCACCTCTACAGCAAGCAGCAACTTTACTATCTCACACCTCACTGAAGACAACAATCAGTATATGGAAAACTGGTGATCACAGTCATAATAGGCAAACAAGCCATCTATGGAAACTAGGTTTTGAGCAGATACATCACAATAATATACAAACAAGCCATATTTCGCCAAACATGTTTTTAGCAGATAGAGCAAACCAACAAATTTACACTTAATAAGAAATCATAGTTAGGAAGAACAATAAAAGGTCCCCGCGAGCAAGTTTGAATGGCCATAATGGCACAATGCAGTGCAAGATTTTTGGATAACAAGTTTCGTTGGCTGCAATGTTTCTGGATGAATAAGTTTCAGTGGCTAGAATAAAAATATGACAAGGTGACAGTTCATGTCATGAAAGTGACAAAAGACCCACAAGATATATAGAAGCAGGTAATATGAACTAGCTGATGGCCACGTGTGAAGTGTTCAAAACCAGGCTATGGTTTGATAACTTGGCCTATACCAAATGAAAACTGAAGATCACTCCTCCCTGAAGATCACAATATATGGGAAACTGAAGATCACAGTTATAACATACAAACAATGGACTTTTGGCCAACTAAGTTTTGAGCAGATAGAGCAAACCAACAATGCCACAGTTCAGAAATTATTGGAACAACAACAGAAGGTTGTTGAACCAGTTTGAATGGCCATAATAGCACAATGTAATGTAAAATTTCTGGATGAACAAGTTTGGCTAGGATAAAAAATAGCACATCGTAACAAGTTCGTTCTGTGTTGGCTACTTGGCTTGTCTACACATATACAAGGAAAATGCAAATGGTTGGCATCTTGATGAGCTACGTATACAAGGCAAATGCCGTTCCTACGAGCTGAACTGATGCAACAAGCTGTCTTGTAATAACTAAAATAAAAGGATTCAGAAATCAGAACCTCTCGAAAAGAGATGAATCTTTGTACCAATCAAACACATGATAGGTAAAAAGAGATGCGCCCCCCCCCCCTAAAAAATTTAAGAAGAAAATGCTGTTGGGTGCTGGATGTCCAGATAGGTAAAGAGATAGGCAAAGACATGATGTGACTACCTACATCAAAAAGGTAATTAGCACACATCTATGTTATAGGCCTTCAGTAGTTTCAGTAGTTCCTCAACTTCAGGCCATTTTAGAATATAAACATCTACAACTATTCTACTAGTAACTAGCACTATACTTTTGAGAAGCAATCAAAGACATCCTCCAGTATAGTTGATATCATCAAAACAAGCATGTCACCTTTGTACATGTCCATCGAAACTTGGACACAATATTATCACTACAACGATCCATACCAAAACTGCCACACAAACATCGCAGACAGATATATATGTCTTCAAAATCACTTCCGCAATAAAAAAAGGGTCCATGACATTTTCTTAAATAATACAAAAATTACCAAACGGTCATATAGTGCGGTGCCTCCACAGCAAAAACAGGGAATCTTGGGGCCTAGCTATGTCGGTCTTGAAACGGCTAGAGAGTAGAAATTAAGCAACCAGAATTACATACGGTTGATAGTAATACACAAGTGGTGCCTACTATTAAAGTTTCATTCAGCAGAGGCCGTCAAAAGATTATCACTAGACTGTCATAAAGGAAACTCATTGCAGTAAAGGTAGAAGGAAACAAAAATTTCAGAGAGGTGAATCTGGGTCGAATGATGCACAACCTTGTCCAATGATGCACACTGAAAAAAAAATGCAGGTATTATGAACTAGAGGGGAGCGAGAGAGGAGTAGTACCGTGTGGCGCAGGGGCGGAGAGGGGGAGAGCGCGGCTTGGCGACGACTGGCGGGCGAGGGCGGCTTGCAACTGCGGCCGACGAGGGAGGCGGGCGCGGCCGATGGTTCGTCCGACTAGCTTGGCGGCGGCGGTGTCGGAAAGGCAGCGACGGTGTCCAAGAGGCTGGTGGCGATGGTGACGATGGCGCGGCGACGACGGGCTCAGTAGGGGCGGC
>LR738716.1:327578175-327593982 GCA_902687465.1 Secale cereale
AAGGGAAGAGGACATTTTGCGAGAGATTGCAAATCTCAGCGTGTGATGATTGCTACTGAGGATGGTGGATATGAATCCGCTAGTGACTATGATGAGGAGACTTTGGCTCTTATTACACGTGAAGAACACGGTGGAGACGATTCTGATCATGAGACGCAATACATGGCTCCTGAAGATGCTGACAGGTATGAATGTTTAGTTGCTCAACGTGTTTTGAGTGTGCAGGTTACACAAGCTGAGCAAAATCAGAGGCATAATTTGTTCCATACAAAGGGAGTTGTGAAGGAACGTTCTGTTCGCGTGATCATAGATGGAGGGAGTTGCAACAACTTGGCTAGCATGGAGATGGTGGAGAAGCTATCTCTCACCACAAGACCACATCCACATCCTTACTACATCCAATGGTTCAACAACAGCGGCAAGGTTAAGGTAACACGTACTATTCGTGTGCATTTTAGTATCTCTACATATGCTTATTATGTTGATTGTGATGTGGTACCTATGCAAGCATGTTCCTTATTACTTGGTAGACCATGGCAATTTGATAAAAATTCTGTACACCATGGTAGAAACAATCAGTATACTCTTGTTCATAAGGATAAAAATATTACTTTGCTTCCTATGACTCCTGATTCCATTTTGAAAGATGATATTAATAGAGCTAATAAAGCAAAACAGGAGAAAAATAAGAGTGAAAATCAGATTGTGGCAAAAGAATTTGAGCAACAAATGAAGCCTAATAATAAACCATCTACTGTTGCTTCTGAAATTAAATTGAAAAGTGCATGTTTATTTGCCACCAAATCTGATATTGATGAGCTAGATTTTAGCAAATCTGTTTGCTATGCTGTTGTATGCAAAGAGGCATTATTTTCATTCGAGGACGTGCCTTCCTCTTTGCCTCCTGCTGTCACTAACATTTTGCAGGAGTTCGCCGACGTCTTTCCACAAGACGTGCCACCGGGATTACCACCTATTCGAGGGATTGAGCATCAGATTGACTTAATTCCCGGTGCATCGCTACCCAACCGCGCACCATACCGTACCAATCCAGAAGAGACGAAGGAGATTATGCGTCAAGTTCAGGAGCTACTCGACAAAGGTTATATACGCGAATCCCTTAGTCCTTGTGTTGTTCCTATTATTCTAGTGCCGAAAAAGGATGGTACATCGCGTATGTGTGTTGATTGTAGAGCCATTAATAATATTACTATTCGTTATCGTCATCCTATTCCTAGGCTAGATGATATGCTTGATGAATTGAGTGGCTCTACAATATTCTCCAAAGTTGATTTGCGTAGTGGATACCATCAAATTCGTATGAAATTGGGAGATGAATGGAAAACAGCATTTAAAACTAAGTTTGGATTATATGAGTGGTTAGTCATGCCTTTTGGGTTAACTAATGCACCTAGTACTTTCATGAGATTAATGAATGAAGTTTTACGTGCTTTCATTGGACGATTTGTGGTAGTATACTTTGATGATATATTGATTTTTAGTAGATCTTTGGAGGAACATTTGGAACATTTACGTGATGTTTTTATTGCTCTACGTGATGCACGTTTATTTGGTAACCTTGGAAAGTGCACCTTTTGCACCGACCGAGTCTCTTTTCTTGGCTATGTTGTTACTCCACAGGGAATTGAGGTTGATAAAGCCAAGATTGAAGCTATTGAGAGTTGGCCGCAGCCCAAAACGGTCACACACGTGAGGAGTTTCCTTGGCCTCGCTGGATTCTATCGGCGTTTTGTGAGAGATTTCAGCACCTTTGCTGCACCTCTCAATTAGCTTACAAAGAAGGATGTGCCTTTTGTTTGGGGTACTGCACAGGAAGAAGCATTCACGGTATTGAAAGATAAGTTGACACATGCTCCTTTACTCCAACTTCCTGATTTTAATAAAACTTTTGAGCTTGAATGTGATGCTAGTGGAATTGGGTTAGGAGGTGTGTTATTACAAGATGGTAAACCTGTTGCATATTTTTCTGAAAAATTGAGTGGGCCTAGTCTGAATTATTCTACTTATGATAAGGAATTATATGCTCTTGTTCGGACTTTGGAGACATGGCAACATTATTTATGGCCCAAAGAATTTGTTATACATTCTTATCATGAATCTTTAAAGCACATTAAAAGTCAAGCAAAACTGAACCGTAGACATGCTAAATGGGTTGAATTCATAGAGACTTTCCCTTATGTTATTAAACACAAGAAGGGAAAAGAAAATGTTATTGCTGATGCATTGTCTCGTCGTTATACTATGCTTTCACAACTTGACTTTAAAATATTTGGTTTGGAGACCATCAAAGATCAATATGTGCATGATGCTGAATTTAAAGATGTATTGCAGAATTGTAAAGAAGGGAGAACATGGAACAAGTTCGTCGTTAGTGATGGATTTGTGTTTCGAGCTAACAAGCTATGCATTCCAACTAGCTCTGTTCGTCTTTTGTTGTTGCAGGAGGCGCATGGAGGAGGATTAATGGGACACTTTGGCGTGAAGAAGACGGAGGACGTACTGGCTACACATTTCTTTTGGCCAAAGATGCGACGGGATGTTGAGCGTTTTGTTGCTCGCTGCACTACATGTCAAAAAGCTAAGTCACGACTCAATCCTCATGGTTTATATATGCCTTTGCCTGTCCCTAGTGTTCCTTGGGAAGATATATCTATGGACTTTGTTTTGGGTTTACCTCGAACAAAGAAGGGGAGGGATAGCATATTTGTTGTCGTGGATAGGTTCTCGAAGATGGCACACTTTATACCATGTCATAAAAGCGATGATGCTGCTAATGTTGCTGATTTGTTCTTTCGTGAAATTATTCGCTTGCATGGTGTGCCAAATACTATTGTTTCAGATCGTGATACTAAATTTCTTAGCCACTTTTGGAGATGTTTATGGGCTAAGTTGGGGACTAAACTGCTTTTTAGTACTACTTGTCACCCCCAAACTGATGGTCAAACTGAAGTAGTCAACAGAACTTTGTCTACTATGCTAAGGGCTGTTTTGAAGAATAATAAGAAAATGTGGGAAGAATGCTTACCTCATATTGAATTTGCTTATAACCGTTCGTTGCATTCTACTACTAAGATGTGCCCTTTTGAAATTGTCTATGGTTTCCTACCTCGTGCACCTATTGATTTGTTGCCTCTTCCATCTTCGGAGAAGGTTAATTTTGATGCTAAACAACGTGTTGAATTGATCTTAAAAATGCATGAGTTAACTAAGGAAAATATTGAGCGCATGAATGCTAAATATAAACTTGTTGGAGATAAGGGTAGAAAACGTGTTGTCTTTGCACCTGGAGATCTTGTTTGGTTACATTTGCGTAAAGATAGGTTTCCTAATTTGCGCAAGTCAAAGCTAATGCCACGTGCTGATGGTCCTTTCAAGGTGTTAGAGAAAATAAATGATAATGCATATAAACTTGAGCTGCCTGCAGATTTTGGGGTTAGTCCCACATTTAACATTGCAGATTTGAAGCCTTACTTGGGTGAGGAAGATGAGCTTCCGTCGAGGACGACTTCAATTCAAGAAGGGGAGGATGATGAGGACATCACTAGCAAGGTTACACCCACAGCTCCAACTGACACATATACAGGACCAATTACTAGAGCTCGCGCACGCCAATTAAATTACTAGGTACTTTCGTTTCTTGGTAATGAATCTAATGTTCATGAGAATATGATGCTGCCTAAATTGGATACATTTGTCTTGCTTACAAATGAAGGGCCTAGCTTGGACAAGAAGGATGAACATTGGAGCAAGATCAGGCATGGAGATGATGGCATGCGCAAGGGGAACAAGAATGGAGTTTCAATTGATGATTTCAGGACTTTGAAGCCACCATAATGAGTGCGAGAAGCCTTGGACGAAATATACAAGATGCCACTTCATAAATTTCGTCCAGAGGCTATTATAGGTGCTGCGTCACCTTATTATTGGGCCAGGCCCATGTAATTTCGAAATACTTGAGTATAGGCTGTTTTTAGAGTCCGTATGTGTGGGGAAACAAGAGTTAGGGTTGGTTTCGGACCCCTCCACCAAGGGCCACGAAATTCCCCCCTCTTTCCCTCATATATACAGCCCTTAGGGCGTCGTTTAGACTTTGGGGTTTTGTTTAGATTAAAATTTCGCCATAGCTGCAACTTCGCGTACTTCGTTTGTGTTCAACGACCAGACAAAGGCGTCACAGAACCCCACCTTGATCAATAAAGCTTTCCTCTTATATTCGCAATATCCAGATTGCAATCTTAGTTTCTTGCTTGTTCTTCGTTTGCCTGCAGGAAACAGACCTTCGTGGTCAGGTTGATCGTGCTCCGGCGTGGTCAACAACCTCTCGGAGTTGGTTTAGCGATTGCTAAGGCGCGACGTCCTCGCACGTTCGTAGTCGGGTCGTCAAAGTCGACTTCCTCCAAAACGATAGCCATCATCTCATCGAAAGACGGGACACCTTTGCCTCTATCAGTTAATGTATTCACACTTAGAATGTAAGTCTTCATTGATTGAAGATATACTTTACTTCATGTGTTGCACATCTAAGTCATCAATATGCATAAGTGTTAGGATGTGTGCCTGATTACAGGACATTTGAGGATTCTAAGATATTTAGCTCACACCGCAACTTGCAAAACCTTTTATCATCCAGGGGCTTTGTGAAGATATCTGCCAGTTGCTCTTCAGTGTTGACGTGTATGATATCAATATCTTCCTTCATGACATGATCTCTGAGAAAGTGATGACGAATTTTAATGTGCTTTGTCTTCGAGTGCTGAACTGGGTTGTTGGCAATCTTGATGGCGCTTTCATTGTCGCAGTAGAGTGGCACATACTTCAGATGGACACCATAGTCCTTGAGTGTTTGCTTCATCCAGAGAAGCTGAGCGCAGCAAGATCCAGCAGCAATGTATTCAGATTTAGCAGTGGAGAGTGATACACAGTTATGCTTCTTAGAAGACCAACAGACAAGAGATCGTCCTAGAAAGTGACATGTGCCTGATGTAGACTTGCGATCAACTTTGTCACCAGCATAATCAGCATCTGAGAATCCAACTAGATCAAACTCTGAGCCCTTTGGATACCATAATCCTAGTGTTGGGGTGTAAGCCAAATATCGAAGTATTCGCTTCACAGCTAAGTGACGCGACTCCTTTGGTGCCGCTTGATATCGAGCACACATGCAAACACTAAGCATAATATCTGGCCTAGATGCACATAAATAAAGCAAAGAACCAATCATGGAGCGGTATACCTTTTGATCGAACTCTTTACCATTGGCATTGGGACCCAGATGGTGTTTAGCTGGCATAGGCATCGAGTACCCTTTGCAGTCTTGCATTCCAAACTTCTTTAGGCAGTCTTTAAGGTAGTTCTCTTGAGATATGAAGATGTTGTTGCTTTGCTGATGAATTTGAAGACCAAGGAAGAACTTCAGCTCACCCATCATGGACATCTGATATTGCTCTTGCATCATGTGACCAAACTCATCACTGTATCTTTTGTCAGTGCAGCCGAAGATAATGTCGTCCACATAGATTTGGCAGACAAACAGTTCATCATCATATGTCTTCGTGAAGAGTGTGGGATCTAGGGATCTAGGTTTGAAGCCTTTGCTCTTCAAGAAGTCTTTGAGTGTGTCATACCAAGCACGAGGCGCTTGTTTGAGGCCATACAGTGCCTTGTTGAGTTTGTATACCATATCAGGACGTTTTGGATCTTCAAAGCCAGGTGGTTGTGCAACATACACCTCTTCTTCAATCCTTCCATTGAGAAAGGCACTCTTTACATCCATTTGATACAGAAGTATGTTGTGATGATTTTCATAGGCTAGCAGTACACGAATAGGTTCAAGTCTAGCCACAGGAGCAAATGTTTCATCGAAGTCAATCCCTTCAACTTGAGTGTATCCTTGAGCAACGAGACGAGCTTTGTTTCTGACAACTTGACCATGCTCATCTTGCTTGTTGCGATAAATCCATTTTGTGCCTATTATGTTGTGCTTGCGAGGGTCAGGACGCTTGACGAGTTCCCACACGTTGTTCAGCTCAAACTGTTGAAGCTCTTCTTGCATTGCTTGAATCCATTCGGGTTCCATAAAAGCTTCAGCAACTTTCTTGGGTTCAGATATTGAGACAAAAGCAAAGTGCCCACAGAAATTTGCAAGCTGTGTTGCTTTTGAATGAGTAAGTGGACCAGGTGCATTTATGTTGTCAATTATCTTCTCAACTTGTACTTCATGCAACACGAGGATGAGCTAGACGAAGATTTTGCTCTTGCTGTACATTGTCATCATCAGGAGGATTGTCTTCAGGCTGAGCATTGTCGTCAGGTTGATTTGGAGCAGAAATGATGAGTTCCTCATCAGGCTGTGCTTTAGAAGGCATGATCTCACGGGTTCCCATTAGCTTGATAGATTCATTTGGTGAAGCCTCATCTAGCACATTTGGCAGGAACTCTGTTTGTGAACCATTTGTTTCACCAAACCGCACATCCACAGTTTCAACTACTTTATAGAGAAAGATGTTGAAAACTCTGTAGGAGTGTGAGTCTTTTCCATATCCGAGCATGAAGCCTTCATGTGCTTTTGGTGCAAACTTTGACTTGTGATGTGGATCCTTGATCCAGCACCTAGCACCAAATACTCTGAAGTAACTTACGTTTGGCTTCTTTCCGGTGAGGAGTTCAGAGGACGTTTTCTTCAGAAGCTTGTGAAGATAAACACAGTTGATGATATGGCATGCAGTATCAATAGCTTCGGGCCAAAACCTTCTTGGTGTCTTGTATTCATCGAGCATCTTTCGAGCCATCTCAATTAGGGTTCTGTTCTTGCGCTCTACGATGCCATTCTGCTGAGGTGTGTACGGGGCTGAGAACTCATGAGTGATTCCCATTGTATCCAGATAAAGATCAAGGCCGGTGTTCTTGAACTCAGTGCCATTGTCACTTCTAATATGCTTGATCTTGACACCATAGTTGTTCATGGCACGATTGGCGAAGCGTCTGAAGACATCTTGCACTTCAGTCTTGTAGAGAATTATGTGCACCCATGTGTATCTTGAATAATCATCAAGAATGACGAAACCATAGAGATAAGATGTGGTAGAGAACGTGGAGTAGTGAGTAGGACCAAATAAGTCCATGTGAAGCAGCTCGAAGGGTTTGGATGTTGTCGTAATTGTCTTCGAAGGATGCTTGGCCCTAGTCATCTTCCCAGCTTCACAGGCACCACATAAATGATATTTCTTGAACTTGACGTCCTTGATGCCTACGACGTGCTTCTTCTTTGCGAGAGTGTGCAAGTTCCTCATGCCAGCATGTCCTAGCCTCCGATGCCAGAGCCAGCACTCTGAAGCTTTTGCTAGAAGACATACGGCCATCTGCGGTCCAGCTGAAAAATCTACCATATACAAATCACCTTTTCTTTATCCTTCAAATACTAAAGATTTGTCAGATTCCATTAGTACAAGACAACGAAATTTTCCAAATATCACAATCATGTTTAAGTCACAAAGCATTGAGACAGACATTTAGTTGAAATCAAGAGATTCAACAAGCATGACTTTATCCATGTGCTGATCCCTTGAGATTGCAACTCTACCTAGACCCCAACACTTTGCTTTTACCATTATCAGCAAATGTGATGTGACTCTTGTTAGATGGACGTAAGGTTGAGTCCATGAGAATACTTTGATCTCCAATCATATGATTTGTGCATCCGCTGTCCATAATCCATTCTGAAGACTTTGGTGTCACTCCCTTGGCACTGCATGCCATGAAGCAGTAGGTGGGAGCAGAGTCGTCGTCCTCATCATCAATGGTGGAGACGGGGCCATTGTCTTCAGTGTTGAAGATGGACTTGGCAACGTAGGCTGTGGCTAGAGCCAGACTTGCAGCACTAGAATCGGACTCCTCCTGAGACTCCACCTCCGCTTCTTCTGAAGCAGACTCCTCCTCTGAATCCATCTCCTTGCCAACAAACGCACGAGCCTTGCCAGATGAATTCTTCTTGTGTGATGAATACTTTGATGAAGACTTGGAAGAAGACTTTGAGTATTTCTTCTTTTTCTTGTCATCAGAATCATATTCCTTGCTCTTCTTCTTCTTCTCATTGTCCCACTGAGGACACTCAGAGATGTAGGGACCAGGTTTCTTACACTTATGACATGTTCTCTTCTTGTAGTCATGGGTAGAAGCTTCATCATTTCTTGAGCTGGATCGTGAAGACTTTCTGAAGCCTTTCTTCCTAGTGAATTTCTGGAACTTCTTCACAAGCATGGCAAGCTCCTTTCCAATGTCTTCAGGATCATCAGAACTGCAGTCAGATTCTTCTTCAGATGAAGAAACATCCTTTGCCTTTAAGGCGCGAGATCGGCCATAGTTGGGACCATAGATGTCACATTTCTCAGATAGCTGGAACTCATGTGTGTTGAGCCTCTCAAGTATGTCAGACGGATCGAGAGTCTTGAAGTCAGGGCGTTCTTGAATCATCAGGGCAAGGATATCAAATGAGATGTCGAGTGATCTCAGGAGGGTCTTGATGATTTCATGCTTGGTGATCTCAGTGGCACCAAGTGCGTGAAGCTCATTTGTGATGTTAGTGAGACGATCGAATGTGTGCTGGACATTCTCATTGTCATGTCTCTTGAAGCGATTGAAGAGATTGCGAATGACACTGATCCTTTGATCTCTCTGGGTTGAGACGCCTTCGTTGACCTTTGAGAGCCAGTCCCATACTTTCTTTGACGTTTCCAGGGCACTTACACGACCATACTGTCCTTTGGTCAGATGACCACAGATGATGTTCTTGGCCGTTGAATCCAGTTGAACGAGCCTCTTGGCATCAGCAGGGGTGATACCTTCACCAGTCTTGGGAACGCCGTTCTTGACGACAAACCAGAGGTCCATGTCAATGGCTTCAAGGTGCATGCGCATCTTGTTCTTCCGGTAGGGATATTCGGTGCCATCGAAAACGGGGCACGCAGCGGAGACTTTGATTATCCCTGCAGTCGACATAGCTAAAACTCCAGGTGGTTAAACCGAATCACACAGAACAAGGGAGTACCTTGCTCTGATACCAATTGAAAGTGCAGTATATCGACTAGAGGGGGTGAATAGGCGATTTTTATGAAATGCTTCAAAACATGGAAGTTTCGAGGACAAAGGATAAATCCAATCCTATTTATATGCAGCGGAAAGTAGACTACACTAGACAAGCCATAGTCAGGTATTCAATAAAGTGAAAGCATGATGACTAATAGCAGCTAGGCAGTAAGGATCAAGATGGAAGAGGGAATGAAGCCAATCAGAACAAGTAGTCACACAGTGAAGTCAATCAGATAAGAAAAGCAGGCAATGACTTCACAACATAAGACAGTAAGTAAAGGGAAAAAGGAAAGGATAGAACGAGTAGCTCGGGGAAGACAGTGATTTGTTAGACCAGTTCCAGTTGCTGTGACAACTGTGCGTCTGGTTAGGGAGGCTGAGATTTAACTCAGAAGACCGCGTCTTCACCTTATTCCCCTTGAGATAAGGACACCTAGTCCTTGCCCAATCACTCTGGTAAGTCTTCAAGGTAGACTTCCAAACCTTCACAGACTTCGTTCATCGGCGATCCACAATGACTCTTGGATGCTCAGAACGCGACGCCTAACCGGCTGGAGAAAACACAGTCCTCAAGTGTAATAAGTCCTCAGGTCACACAGACAGAAAGACTTCAGTGATGCCTAACACTCTTTGGCTCTGGGTGTTGTGGCTTTGTCCTCGCAAGGATCTCTCTCAAATGCTTCGGAGGTGGGTTGCTCTCAAACGACAAAAGCCATGCAATAACTCTGAGCAGCCACCATTTATGGTGTAGGGGTGGGCTATTTATAGCCACTAGGCAACCCGACCTGATTTGTCCGAAGTGACCCTGGGTCACTAAGGAACTGACACGTGTTCCAACGGTCAGATTTCAAACACTCACACGACAACTTTACTTGGGCTACAAGTAAAGCTGACTCATCCAGCTCTGGATAAGATTTGCTCTCATTGTCTTCGCTCGAAGACATAGGATTTGGTTGAGTATCACTTCAGTCACTCTGACTTAGTTCACTTGGACCCCACTTAAGAGTACGGTGGTTCCTATGACTCAACAAAGAAGAAAAGGAAACAAAATACTTCGCGCTCCATAGTCTTCACACAATGTCTTCTCTTGTCATAGTCTTCATACATTTTTAGGGGTCATCTCCGGTAGGTAAACCGAATCAATGAGGACTACTACCCGTGTTATCCTGCAATTCTCACAAACACATTAGTCCCTCAACCAGATTTGTCGTCAATACTCCAAAACCAACTAGGGGTGGCACTAGATGCACTTACACTTAACATAGTAACAACTATCACGTTTTAAGAGGCTAAGGGCCAACAACCATATGGTCCATATCTACATACTTAACATAGTAACAACTAGCACATTCTAAGAGGCTGAGGGCCAACAACCACAACTATCCGCTGGAAGCAGCTTGATCACGGCGACTCGGCATCTCGTCAATGAAAAGGAAGAGCCCTCCTGTGCCTTGGTAGAGCATGAGTAGAACAGTGTCTCCAATTTTCAATTATGGATGCATTGCCACGACAAGCGAGAACTTGTTAATTTGAATGGTTCCATTTCTGTGGGAAATGCATTACCTTGCAGTCACTTTGGCGTTATTAGCAGGCACAAGTGTAATTCGATCACGCCGGGAAATCGATCCAGGAACTGCTACAGTGGGCAATTTCTGTTGAAATGTAGAATAAAAACCAATTGTAACGTTGATGTCTACTACCCATCTTGTTCTTGTAGACTCGTGTTGGGCCTCCAAGCGCAGAGTTTTGTCGGACGGTAGCAATTTTCCCTCAAGTGGATGACCTAAGGTTTATCAGTCTGTAGGAGGTGTAGGATGAAGATGGTCTCTCTCAAACAACCCTGCAACCAAATAATAAAAAGTCTCTTGTGTCCCCAACACACCAAATACAATGGTAAATTGCATAGGTGCATTAGTTCGGCGAAGAGATGGTGATACAAGTGTAATATGGATAGTAGATACTGATTTTTGTAATAGTAACAATAAAAAAACAGCAAGGTAGCAAGTGACAAAAGTGAGCACAAACGGTATTGCAATGCTTGAAAACAAGGCCTAGAGTCCATACTTTCGCTAGTGCAATCTCTCAACAATACTAATATAATTGGATCACATAACCATCCCTCAAAGTGCGATGAAGAATCACTCCAAAATTCCTATCTAGCACAGAACATAAGAAGGAATTGTTTGTAGCTATTCTTTCTGGTCAATCTATTCAAGAGTTTGTACTAAAATAACACAAGTTATTCTTTCCAATCGATCCATCAAGAGTTTGTACTAAAATAACACAAGTTATTCTTTCCGATCGATCTATCAAGAGTTCGTACTAAAATAACACCAAAACAAATTCATATTCATAATACTCAATCCAACACAAAGAACTTCAAAGAGTGCCCCAAGATTTCTACCAGAGAAACAAAGACAAGAACGTGCATCAACCCCTATGCATAGATTACCCCAATGTCACCTCGGGAATCCGCAAGTTGAGTGCCAAAACATATATCAAGTGAATCAATACGATACCCCGTTGTCACCACGAGTATTCAATTGCAAGACATATATCAAGTGTTCTCAAATCCATAAAAGTATTCAATCCGATAACAACAAAATCTCAAAGGGAAAAACTCAATTCATCACAAAAAGATAGAGAGGGAAAACACCATATGATCCGACTATATTAACAAAGCCCGCGATACATCAAGATTGTGCATCTCAAGAACACGAGATAGAGAGAGGTTAAACACATAGCTACTGGTACAAACCCTCAGCCCCGAGGGTGGACTACTCCCTCCTCATCATGGTGGCCGCAGGGATGATGAAGATGGCCACCGATGATGATTTCCCCCTCCGGCGGGGTGCCGAAAAGGGTCTAGATTGGTTTTCGGTGGCTACAGAGCCTTGCGGCAGTGGAACTTCTGACCTAGGGTTATTTCTGATGGTTTCTCTATTTATAGGAATTGTTGGTGTCGATCTCACGCCCGGATGGGCCTCGAGGTGAGCACAACCCACCACGGCACGGGTAGGGCCCCAGGTGCGCGGTGATGGGTTGTGCCCCCCTCGTGGCTCTTCTGGCCCTCCCACGAAGCTTCGGGGGCCTCCTTTGTTCCAAAAAAATCGTCAAAAAGTTTTAGCCCATTCTGAGAACTTTTGTTTCTGCACAAAAACAACACCACGGTAGTTCTGCTGAAAACAGCGTCGGTCCGGGTTAGTTCCATGCAAATCATATAAAAACATATAAAATTGTTGTAAACTTGGCATGAATACTTCATAAATTATAGATGCGTTGGAGACGTATCAGCATCCCCAAGCTTAATTCCAACTCGTCCTCGAGTAGGTAAATGATAAAAGAAATAATTTATGAAGTGTGAATGCTAGCAAAGTGCATAAGTTTGATCAATGATAATTTCAATAACTTTTCCTAGCATCATAACAACTACTCTTTCTCATAAATCTCATCATGATAAAGTAGCAAATGGAATTTTTTATGTGGAATGCTACATATCATAAACTTGATCATATATCTAGTCATGGCATGAATATTAAGACATGAGTGATTCAAAGAAATAGTCTATAATTTGACATAAAGACATCAATACTCTGGCATCCCAACAAACAATCATGTCTTTCAGAATATCAAATGCTAAAGAACGTTATCCCTACAAAATCATATAATCTTGTCATGCACGGTCTTCCCAGCTGAAAGTATAAATCATGTACTACCCCGGTGTCAGCCAAGCAATTGGTTCATACTTTTCAATGCGCTTCAGCATTTTCAACTCTCACGCAATACATGAGCGCAAGCCATGGATACAGCAATATAGGTGGAACAGAATGCGGTGGTAGTAGACAAAAGAAGGGAAGGAAGTCTCACATCAACTAGGCAAACTAATGGACTATGGAGATGTCCATCAATCGATATCAATGTGAGGAGTAGGGATTTCCATGCAACGGATGCACTAAAAGCTATAAGTGTATGAAAGCTCAATATGAAACTAAGTGAGTATGCATCTAATCCTATAATGAAAATTCCCACTAGTATATGAAAGTGACAACATAACAGACTCTCCATATGAAAAACATGGTGCGACTTTGAAGCACAAGTGTGGAACTAGCATGCCCCTTCTCTCTTTATTTCTTTTTTTCTCTTCCTTTTTATTATTATTATTTTTTTCTCTCTCATTGTCCGGAGTCTCATCCCGACTTGTGGGGGAATCATAGTCTCCATCATCCTTTCCTCACTGGGACATGCTCTAATAATGGATAATGATGATCATCACACTTCTTTTACTTATAACTCAAAAAAATAAAAATTACAACTCGATACCTATAACATAGTATGACTCTATATGATGAAAATGAATGCTCAAGTCAACTATATGATGGAAGTGCATGGCAATATAACTCGGAATGGCTATGGAAATGCCATAATATGTAGGTATGGTGGCTGTTTTGAGGAAGGTCTAATAAAGTTTATGCATCGACGAAAGTTGCGCAACACGAGAGAGGCTAGCAATTATGAAATGATGAGAGTGTGTATAATCCATGGACTCACATTAGTCATAAAGAACTCATATACTTATTGCAAAAGTTTATTAGCTCTCGAAGCAAAGTAATACTACGCATGCTCCTAGGGGGGAGGTTGGTAGGACTTAACCATCACGCGCCCCCGACCTTCACACAAAGATAGGACAATCAAGGATAAATTGTGCTCCAACTTCCCAACATAACGAGAGACTATACGTGCATGCTTAAGGAATCACAAACCTTAACACAAATATTTTACTAAAAACAATCATCCACTAGTATTTCCCACATATTATCATCTTTATAACGCAAAACTATTGCAAAGAATCAAACATATCATATTCAGTGATCCATAAATTTTATGTAGGATTTTATGACTAACCATGCAATTGACCAATTCCGGTTGACTCTCTAAATAGATATAAGTGAAGCATGAGAGTTTATTCTTCAAAAATAATAAACCACACCATGCTCAAAAAGATATAAGTGAAGCACTAGAGCAACGGTGCTAGAAAAGAGCTTCGTTGACGGGATGTGAATGCCGCTTATCTAGCTTTTCCGGCAACTATTAGTGGGCTCTATTTTATTTAACACCTTTCAAATCTAAGTATTTCATTAAAACATCAAGTAAACAAAATAAAATGATATTCCAAGAATAACACATCTCATGTGAAGAAGCAAAAATTTAGGATCAACCGATACTAACCGATAATTGTTGATGAAGAAAGGTGGGATGCCTATCGGGGCATCCCCAAGCTTAGATGCTTGAGACTTCTTGAAATATTATCTTGGGGTGCCTTGGGCATCCCCAAGCTTGAGCTTTTGTGTCTCCTTAATTCTTCTCATATCACGGTTTTCCTAAATCTCAAAAGCTTCATCCACACAAAACTCAACAATAACTCGTGAGATAAGTTAGTATAAATCAATGCAAAACCTTATCGTCCTCTATTGTAGCAAATCACTAAAATTATTATTCAACATTGCATACTAAATACCTCTGCATATTTAATACTCCTATCCTCAAATAGAATTATTAAACAAGCAAACATATGCAAACAATGCAAACATAACAACAATCTGCCAAAACAATACAGTCTGTAAAGAGTGGAATTGTTCTCATAATTCCCTAGCTCTAATTTTTTTGAAAAATTACCATGTTACAGTGAAAGTTTTCGTGCTAACTGTGTAAAAATTTCAAGATTTTATCACGTTCTTACTATCCAGAATTCAGACAATGATAGAAAACTTTCTATTTTCAAACAGCAACATATAGACTTGCAAAATAAGCATGGTAAAGGCTATCCTTGACATTTTTATTGAAATAAAAGATACAAAACATTATTATAAAATACCAGCAAGCAAATTCTAATAAAATAAATTGATGCTCCAAGCAAAACACATATCATGTGACGAAGGCATCCCCAAACTTAGTTGCTTGGGTATTACTTGAATATTTCCTTGGGGTGCCTTGGGCATACCCAAGCTTAGGGTATTGTCACTCCTCATTCTCCCCATACCGACATCTCACCCAAAACTTGAAAACTTCAATCACACAAAACTTAACAAAACTTCGTGAGATGGGTTAGTATGATAAAACAAATCATTCACTTTGGGTACTATCAAAGACAAGATTCATAATTGTTCTCAAACAATGCCTACTATAGCATATCATTTCTACAATTTATATTGATAAATATAAGCCATAGAAACTAGAAAACAAGCAAACTATGCATTGAAAACAGAATCTGTCAAAAACAGAACAGTCTGTAATGATCTGAACATTCACCATACTTCTGCAACTATAAAAATCTTTAAAAAATAGGACCACGTGAAAAATTTGTATATTAATCTTCTTCAAAAATAATCAACTTAAAAGCACACTTCTGTTAAAATGAGAATTTTTCTCGTGTGCGCAAAAGTTTCTGTTTTTTCAGCAAGATCAAATCTACTATCACCCAACATGATCCTACGGCTTTGCTTGTCACTTTATTGAAACAAAATCTATAAAACATGATTACTATAGTAGCATAATCATGTGAACACACAAAAACAGTAGGTATAAGTGTTGGGTTGTCTCCCAACAAGCGCTTTTCTTTAATGCCTTTTAGCTTGGCATGATGATTTCAATGATGATCACACAAACGATAAGAATTGAAACATGAAAGAGAGCATCATGAATAAC
>LR738716.1:327594082-327605250 GCA_902687465.1 Secale cereale
AGAACACACAAGTCGTCTATGACCTCGACAGGACATGCTGGCCTTTGTGCCGGCACAGTGCGACAAGCTTGCAGCGTCACTATAGTGTTCTTGTAGAGAGATAGAATTTATAGTACTGATCAGGTGAAATACGCAGAGGTCTTTTTTTAATCAATGTGCTCTCGATGGTAAAGGTGATAAAAAAAGGCTGATGGATGGGCATTGTCCTACCTAGCACCACCCAGTCATCCTTCAGGCGGCGCGCCATGGGCGCGCCCGTCATCCTTCAGGCGGCGCGCCATGGGCGCGCCCGTCATCCTTCAGGCGGCGCGCCATGGGCGCGCCCCATTCACTAGTAACTACTAAAGCTGGCTGAAGTGGATGATCCGTCTCAGTCATGCTTATGGTGTAGTTAGGAGCCTTATTTCAATCTGTTTTTGAGATAGGTATCTAGTTTCTTCGTATCATCATTGATATATATAAGTATTTATCATTGATATATAAAATATATATATATATATATATATATATATATATATATATGAGTAGGATTTTCTACAATAGCTTACCACATAACTAGTTAAGATTTTTGACGGTGTAAAAGTTCTCAAAAATTCTGGAAAAAGTATTGAACCATCACACTTATAATATAACATGATTCAACGGAGGGATTGAAAAAATATGACTGGATGTGTCATGTACAAAAAGAACAACTATTTCAGTATATATTGATCCTGCGGTGAGCTGAAATGATAGTTTTTTCGCCGAGAACATATAAAGGCATATTTTCGCAATCACACCGTTGAAGGCATATTTTCGCAATCCCTCCGTTGAATCATCTTATTGTATTAGAATGAGGCTGCCATATTTATTTCATATTTTTTAATAGCTTTTAAACCGTTAAATGTTTCGCAAACCATAACTAGTTCTATGATAAGCTATGATATACAGCAGGTCTATTATGCTAATATTAGCAGAATAATTATTCTGATAACACTTCCGCACCGCACGATCAACGTGAGGGCACTGCACTTTCTGTAGCAACGACACTGCAATATAGAGACTAGTGAACTCCATGTCGAAAAAATCTATACACTGTGTTTTTTCGGTACTATTTTCGCTCCAGTTTTTAAACCGTTTGTCGGAACAAGGCGTGTAATATACCGATGAAAAGCTATGGATTAGGTGAAACTTCACCATGTTGAACTTTTTTCGAGATTCGTCACGGTTTAAGAGCAGTTTCGAAAACGGTGCGGCGCATGACCAGTGGCCGCGAGTGTTTTTTCATGTTTTTTTTTCTAAATCACTCGTCGGAATGAAGCAAATGATACACCGTTGGAAAAATATCGTCGAGGCGCATCTTTTTCATATCTATTATTTTCTCTACCAAATCATGGAATTCTATTTTTTATTTTTTATTCAAATTTTCGATATTGTTTTCGCTCCAGTTTTTCAACCGTTTGTCGAAACGAAGCGCGTAATATACGTTGAAAAGCTATGGACGAGACACAACTTTCATATGTTGAAATGTTTTTGAGATTCCTTACGGTTTTAAGTTATTTTTGAAAATCGTGCGGCGGGCGCCGATTGGCAGCGACCGTTTTTTCGTAAAAAAATTCAAACCTCCCGTCGGAATGATCCAAACATACGCCGTTGGAAATATATCACCGAGACACAACTTTTTCATGTAGAACGTTTTCTCTAATTCCTTACATTTTAAGAACAGTTTTAAATTTATCGAAATACCGAAACTGCTTTTCACGACACCCAAATGGCCAAATCGACGAGTGAACTTCAATTGACAGAAAACTGCACTGCTTAGTATAGGAAACCGCAGTGCATTGATGTCTACTACGCAACCTTCTTCTTGTAGACGTTGTTGGGCCTCCAAGTACAAAGGTTTGTAGGACAATAGCAAATTTTCCTCAAGTGGATGACCTAAGGTTTATCAATCCGTGGGAGGCATAGGATGAAGATGGTCTCTCTCAAACAACCCTGCAACCAAATAACAAAGAGTCTCTTGTGTCCCCAACACACCCAATATAATGGCAAATTGTATAGGTGCACTAGTTCGGCGAAGAGATGGGCACCGTAGACAACTTAATGGGTTATGTTTTCCTATATCCGAAATGTTATATTGTCTTGGATCATCCAACATGTTGGGCTTGCCTTTCCCTCTCATGCTAGCCAAATTCTTTGCACCAAGTAGAAATACTACTTGTGCTTCCAAACAGCCCTTAAACCAGTTTTGCCATGAGAGTCCATCATACCTACCTAAGGATTGAGTAAGATCCTTCAAGTATGTTGTCATCGGTGCATGCAATAAAAATTTCTTTCTAAATATGTATGATCTATTAGTGCAAAGAAAATAAGCTTTATACGAACTTGTGATAGGAAGAAATAAAAGCGACGGACTGCATAATAAAGGTCTTTATCACAAGCGGCAATATAAAGTGGCGTTCCTTTGCATTAAGATTTTGTGCATCCAACCATAAAAGCGCATGACAACCTCTGCTTCCCTCTCCGAAGGGTCTATCTTTTACTTTTATCTTCTACCCTTATACAAGAGTCATGGTGATCATCACCTTTCCTTTTTACACTTTTTCTATTTGGCAAGCACTTTGTATTGGAGCGATCCGGATATATATATCCACTTGGATGTAGGTTTTCATAAATTATTATTGTTGACATGACCCTTGAGGTAAAAGGTTGGGAGGCGAAACTATAAGCCCCTATCTTTCTCTGTGTCCGATTAAAACTTTGAACCTATAAATATCACATGAGTGTTAGCAATTGTGAAAGATTAAATGATAATTGAGTATGTGGAGTTTGCTGAATCAAAGCTCTTACATAGACCCTTCCCGAAAATAAGATGAATTGCAATTGTTTGATGACTAAGAGCATTGTTTGTTAGTTTTCAAGAAACTGTATGATCTATACTTTAACATGTGAATAGCTTGTTACTTGATCATGCAAAGTTTTATGAGATGAGCTATTGTTATGACATATAATGATGCTAGAAAAGGTAATTGAAATTATCATTGATCAAACTTGTGCACCTGCTAGCATTCACACTTCATAAATTATTTCTTTTATCATTTACCTACTCGAGGACGAGCAGGAATTAAGCTTGGGGATGTTGATACGTCTCCAATGTATCTATAATTTATGAAGTATTCATGCTATTATATTATCCATCTTGGATGTTTTATATGCATTTATATGCTATTTTATATGATTTTTGGGACTAACCTATTAACCTAGAGCCTAGTGCCAGTTTATGTTTTTTCCTTATTTTTGAGTTTTACGGAAAAGGAATACCAAACGGAGTCCAATTGACGTGCCAAATTTTGATGATTTTTTATGGACCAAAAGAAGCCCCGGAGTAAAAGAGTTGGGCCAGAAGAGTCTCGAGCCATCCACGAGGGTGGAGGGCGCGCCCTACCCCCCGGGCTCGCCCTACCCCCAGGGCTCGCCCTCCTATCTTGTGGATGACTCGGAGACCCCCTGGACGTGAGACCGACGCCAAAAATTCCTATAAATACAGAAACCTCCAGAAAATAACCTAGATCGTAAGTTCCGCCGCCGCAAGCCTCTGTAACCACAAGAAATCAATCTAGGCCCTCTTTGGCACCCTGCCGGAGGGGGGCAATCATCACCGGAGGCCATGGAGGAGGATCCCGGAGGGGCCATCATCGCCATGAAGGCCAAGGAACAGAGGGAGAACCTCTCCCCATCTAGGGGGAGGATATGGAGGAGGAAGCACAAGGAGGAGAACCTCTCCTCCTCTCTCTCAGTGGCGCCGGAGTGCAATCGGGAGGGGAATCATCACCGAGGTGATCAGCTTCATCAACATCACCATCATCATCACCATCCTCATCTCTTTTACGAGGTTCACTCTCCCGCATCCCACTGTAATCCCTACTTGAACATTGTGCTTTATGCCACATACTATTATCCAATGATGTGTTGCCATCCTATGCTGTTTCGAGTAGATATCCTTTGTCTTTGGTTTGATTGATGATCTAGATTGGTACGAGTTGTATGTTTTATTTTGGTGCTGTCCTATGGTGCCCTCCGTGTCACGCAAGCGTGAGGGATTCCCGCTGTAGGGTGTTGCAATACGTTCATGATTCGCTTATAGTGGGTTGCTTGAGTGACAGAAGCATAAACCCGAGTAAGGGGATTGTTGCGTATGGGATAAAGGGGACTTGATGTTTTAATGCTATGGTTGGGTTTTACCTTAATGATCTTTAGTAGTTGCGGATGCTTGCTAGAGTTCCAATCATAAGTGCATATGATCCAAGAATAGAAAGTATGTTAGCTTATGCCTCTCCCTCATATGAAATTGCAATGACGGCTACCGGTCTTGTTAACAATTGCGTAGGACAATTCCGCACGCCAATCCATCATTATTCCACACTCGCTATTTATAATATTTAATAATATATTCTAACTTTATGATAACGTCACCTACTTTTATATTTTAGCTCTCCATTATCATGCAAAGTTATCCTCTTCATTCCCACAACGTAGTTTTATTTCTCATTTCTAGTTGGAAGCAAACGTTCGGCGTACGTAGAGTTGTATCAGTGGCAGATAGGACTTGAGAGAATATTGATCTTACCTTTAGCTCCTTGTGGGTTCGACACTCCATACTTATCACTTCCACCTTTGGCAATTGCTACGATGATTCCCTCCTCCCCAAGAAAAGTCTCCTTCCTACTCCCGTCGGCGCCACCGCGGATCCACCCCGCCTCCGATGCCCTTTGGCCTGTGGAGGTGCGGAGGATCTCGCCCCCCCTCCCCCCCGGCCGGCGGAAGGCACCCCGTTCTCGTTTTTTGCTAGGTTGAGCGTCTTGTTTGGGGCCGTGTGGCAGTGGCGATGTCCCTCGGTAGCAATAATGTCGCCAACATCCTATCCCCATCCCGATTGTGCTAATAGCTTAGTTGGAGGATGTGTGGAGGTGTGTCCCCGTCGGATCTCATTGGATTCGATCGGTGCTGGTCTTCGATGTATCTACTCTTTCGTGTGGTTCCAGGTTTGATCTTTCCAATCTACAACTCTCTTCATTGACGATGGTTACTTCTCTGGTGCGCTGGTCCTTTGGGGCCTTAGCACGACTACTTCCCGACTGTCTACTAAAACAAGGTTTGGCCGGCTCCGGTGATGGATGAAGGCGACGTGTGTTTGGCTCGCTCTAGTGCTTGTAGTCATCACGAGGTGGTCCATGCATCTGGTTGTAATTTTATTACCTCTTGTGTTCTCTGTATTATCATGATTAATGAATAAATTGGAAAATTCTCTAGCAAAAAAAAAGGCGCCGGGTGGCCCGAGTCTTTGCATGCAAGTCACTTAATTATTTGAAATTTCCAGGTATAGACAAAGATTGGGAAAAGTAGTGTGGCTTCTTAGCCATCTTTTTATTCCATTGAATTTACGTAACATCGGACGCAAAATCTATCTGAAATTCCCGTTGGTCCCGTTGAATTTTCAACTAATGACTTTCACTATCAATGTTTTAGTTGCACCCATTGTTTTGACACTTTCCTTTTCTTTTGAGAAACCATTGTTCGATTTATTGGCTGCTACTTTGAGAGCATGTCAATGATCCAGTTGTAGCACGAAGTCGACCGAGAAATCCAGGAGTATTTTCTGCATGAATGTTTCTTTTCCTTTGCACACATCTTATCTTCAAACGATGCTGCCCTTTATAATGCATGACCCGGCGGTCATGTCGATCGTTATGATTAATTACTGATGTTTGACCAGGTTAAATGTCAAAATTAAGCAGCAAGCAGGAAATGTTCCGCCGTATAAACATGATGGTTTGACCTTGTGGACATAGTGCATCATAAGTCAAGGTTGCACCGAGAAAACGTATCCGAGTCAGTAAAATACTACGCCTTGCCTGCAGCATGGAACTTCCTCCGCCGTGCGGTATCTGTTACCCAATGAAGCATGGTAGTCAGACTGTGACCGATACCGGGTTGGTAGAGGTTGGTGGACAGAGTCTTTGCATAGTATACTAGTAGTACTCTAGTTCGAAGGAATGGATTTATTTCACGTCTCTTAAGGAAAAAAGATACGTTGCGTAACCAAAGTCTTGAGAACATCTACAGGAGTACCAAATTCGGGTCCCCAAACGCCCGCGGATGTGCTCGAGCGCGTCTGTGGGTAGTGGCCAAAGAACACACACAAAATGGACATCACAACACGTTTGCGGGTAGTGACCGTACAACACAAATAAGTCGATTTCACAACCGGATACCTCACTTTCAAATTATCAAATCCGTATCATTACATGCAACGTGAAACCTAATCTAAGCCAGGCTCGTCCGGCTCCGCCGTGTCCATGTTCGGCGGCCGGTTGCGCTACTCGAAGTGTTGCTCCGGTCACTGACTAGGTTGAGTAGTTCATGGGACACGTACCGGCTGATGGGACTCAAGTTGCCGCCTTCTCCCATGCCCTACTCTTCCTTGATGGAGCCCGTCGCGTGCACGTCGCTGGTGGATATGAGATCGATGATGTATTTGTCGCCGGAGGATTCGGCAACGTCCACCACAACGAGGTTGCGGCGCCCGGGGTGGCCGTGCACCATACACTGTTAGAAATTTAGGGTTTGTGGTCTACCCCCTATTCCTCTGCGCTTATCCGTGGTGCCGCTCACAATTCGCATATCTGAGGCTAGGGGGTAGGGACATTCTTATATTGTCTTTCCAAAGAGTCCACCTCTTATACAGATATAAGATTCCTAGTTGTTTCCACTAGTTTCCGGGATAGAGTCCAGATCAAATTATCAACCACGATCATATTTGTCTCTTAACGGATTCTACTCGTTATGTCCCCGGAGCACGCGCTTGTGAGCAACGCGTCATAATAGAGTGTAAATTCCTCTAATCATGTAGATCAACATTAGGGCTGTAATCTAACTATACGATCTAGCTCCTTCCGATTATCACTGTACCCGGGTAGTCTTTCCAATATAAATAGTATATTGTATTCCACTGATAATCGACCAGCTTCCTTAAGCATATAACTTAAGTACGTTCCAACAAGTGATAATTCCATGATAATCATGTAAAGTAATTCCATGCATAAATACTTGTGTAATTCCATAATGAGGTATTCCGAATATTTAGTAATTCCCAGTAATTTGAATATAGTTGCGGGACACGTAATTCCAACATCTCCCACTTGTCCAAAACAATCATTCAGATATTCGTAAACCCATAGAATTAACATGCTTGCCAAATACCTCCTGACTAAGAGGCTTAGTCAAGGGACTAGCAATCATATTAACACTATGTTGAAAATCCAAAGAAATATATAGTGATAGCTTCCCTCAGAATGTTTCCTTGTTGTGACACTTAAGATCACTAGAGACCTTAGTTTCCGCCTAATTATTCCAGCATAGCTGTCCTTGGCGCCTCGAATATTATTTCCTCTAGTGTAATTCCACCTTTATAGGCACCTTGAGTATTTTGTTTCCTCAAGTGAAATTTCACATCAATTGTTTTCCATCACACATATCAATAATATGATTAATTCCATATCGAGTCAAGTGTAAGATAACCATGTTGAATAAATTCTGAAAACCACATAAATATCAAATCCAATCAGTAAATGAAGCTCCATCAATAACCATGTTTTGGAAGAAATTCCTGACTTCGGTCAGTGAACCTGCACCATATTAGTACTACAAATAATAATTGAATATGCGTACCTGGACTTATTTCTCATCTCGTAGATACAGTAATAGCTTCCTCAATGTGTTTAACATCAATATAAATTACAAATCAAGTGACAGGTTGTGATGCACTTTTCACAGTCTTATATGATGTGTGAGATTCCCTTAGCTGCTTGTCTTTCCTTCCACTGCTTGAATGCAGCATAAATTCCGGTAGCTAAGGTATGATAATATAATGAAGATACCTACGAATTCCAGTACCATTTATTATTTCGTTTTTCCTCAGTAGTTCAAATATAATTCCTCACTGAGTATGATTCCCTTTATCAAAGGTATTTTAACAGATTTGCAATATTCCATAGAGAATCACTTCAAAATACTTTCTATGTATTTCAACTCGTAAAGCATAGGATGTTTCAAATGTTCCTTTCATATGAAAGTTCAAAGATGACCAAGCTTTCACTTCCATCAATGTGACTTATCATTGCAAACAAGAAAACAATGTTAACACATACCATAATAATGCAAAAAACTTTACACTTACATTTGTAGATGACCATCTTGCTTCATTTAGAAAACCATATGACCCGCTATTCCATTGATGTGGAGCTTGTTATGAAACAATACATTAATATATTCAATTAGCAAACCATGCCTTTAGTTCCTCTTTCCCAAAATTCCAGGAGGGAGAGTTTCCAAAAAGTATATTTCTCTTTGTGTGAAGAATTGAGTAACACGAGTGACATTATAATATTCCAGTGAGACAAATTTCCTTACAAAAAAAACACTTCCAAACAATAGGCTTGCGGTTATTTGGTATGATATTAAGTTCCCAAACTATGCTCTTCCTCATTCGAGTTTATTCCTTCCCGCAATTCTTCCACCCATAATTGACATTAAAAACCCTTAAGAGGATTTAGTGATTCCTCTAAAATTTAGAGTGGCATGCCCTACCAAGACATAACAAGTATCCAAACATGATATTCCAAGCTAATTCCTCCCACTTATCCTAAGCATGTCATGTTGGGAGTATCACTTGTAGTTTCCTTGGGGTCAAGATTATATTCCAGTATGATTGTCAACAATTCCATCCTTGATCATAAAAATAATTGTGTTCCTACTTTCCACCAGTATTCCTTTTCTAGATAACTAAGGAAACACCCTTTGATCCACTAGAATAACCATGAAAAATTCCTGGTGTGTGTTTTGTACTAACTGAGAATTCCATGCCAAAATAGAAGATTTTCTTCCAATCAGGTGACTGTACTAGATGGAGAATGATAATAACAAATGATAGTATGCAATGTTTCAAGGGAGTATACAAGACAGTAAATTCCTCCATTCAATTGTGGAGTGCACGGAATATTACAATGGTGAATAGTTCCATGCTATTTACATACAAATGATATATTCCTGAAGTGTACTTCCCCCACCAATCGGTTGTTAAAATATGATATTATTTAATCAATTGATTTTTCCACTTCAGTATAACATGTGACAAGCACAATAAAACATTTCGACTTGTATTTTGAAATAGTATAAACATAACCATATCAAGTGCAATCATCAATGAATGAGGTAAAATAAATAACCTGACCTCTAGTGAGGATGTCCAAAGAAATGCCATAAGTAAATCAAATAGAAACAATGTGAAGCCTTTTATCTCCTTCCACCTTAATGAAAAGATGGTGTATTAAAAAAAATTCATATATGCTTCACATGTACCATAGTCCTCCCACTAAAGTTTACAATTCCAGAAACAATAATCCTTTTGATCCCGTTCCAAGATATGTGACCAAGTCATTGATGATGTAGATAATAAGATTCCAAGCATGTGTTCCCATTGTTGGTATTCCTCCATATGGAGTTATCCTTTCCAAATATAAACAATTTGGTTTGCTAACTTCCAATGGACATCAAGAAAGATAGACCATTGTGAAAAATAAATAGTAATGCACTAATTTTAATATTGAGCAATATTTTTACTCTTCCTTTTCCAAATAGAATGACATAGTCAATAGACTCCAAGATAGAACAATAAATTAAATATCTTCTCACTGAAGTTGCACATAGTGTTCTATAACAATAATAGTTTTCCTCCACAAGGAAGTTTCATGACTTAATTTCCAATCCAAAGTACATCAATTTTCCTTTGAAATTGTTACATGCCAATAAAGTTGCTATAGTATTCCAACAATGAATGGTATATATGAACCAACACCGTAATCCAACTATTTGAAAGAGTACCCACAAATAAATATATATAGTGCAAATATTATCATTAGGCATACCGATAAATGAAGAGCCAATTTCCTTGTCCTTGGTGCGACTCTCATATTCCTCCATACACAAGTTATGATCCATAAAAAACACTTCTTTGAAATCCCTTTCCAGGTTATGTGTAATTTTCCAGACAATATTTTCACCATAGCAATTGTCAGTATAATCATTTGCTCCGTGCAGTGCATCTGCACATTTAATCCGGAGTCCTCCTTAAGTTCTTCCAAGGAGTAGACTTATTTTCCTTGTATGATGTACATGCAGTAAATTAACAATCAAACAAGTTAGTCCGTTAATCAACAATCTAGTAAAATAAATAAATTAATAGGTACTAGTTGGGATCCGTAATTTGCATCCCTGTCCTTGTAGCACGCATGCACAGGTACATGTGGATCTTCCGGCCGTCCGATTGGCCGTACAGTTGGCTAGATGATAGGCTGTTTTTGATGACGTAGGTAGCAGCGGCAGCAGGCGTGGTAGAGACCTGTAGTTTCCGAGCAGTTGCCTGTTCGGTTAGCCAAGTCGTCGGGTGAAGATTTCGGAGCAGCAAGAACCTCATCAGGGCAGAGGACTCGGTGATTACAAGGACGAAGAGGCGCCGGATTCCGTGTGTGGAGGTTTCGTCGTCGAGATCCGTTGTCAGCTACTCCCTCCGTTCTCAAATATTTGTCTTTCTAGACATTTTAAATGGTTAGAATATACGGATGTATGTAGACATATTTTAAAGTGTAAATTCACTCATTTTGTTTCGTATATAGTCACTTGTTGAAATGCTTAGAAAGACAAAATATTTAGGAACGGAGGGAGTAGATTCCAAAGCAAGGCACCGACAGCAATGCACATACTAGCCTGATTGATTCCTCTACAACCCGTACGAAGCTAGGCTTTGTTTAATAATTTCCTTGATCCATGTGACCCAGAATAGGCATGCTTTTTGATATCCTCGTTCTGCACAATCGGGTACGGCACGGCGGACGACCGCCAGCAGAGTACGCTGTACGCAGCGGATTAGGATCGCGGTGAGGCAGATCTCGGCGGAGCAGTAGTGCAGAAACCGGCAAATTTGACAATTTTGATCTATTGGCGTAATCAATTCACGGAATGAAATATCTGCGAAACTATTTCACAGCCATGACTTTTTTGTGTAGCGCCTGCCTCAGTGGTGCTGCACCCTACTGTGCAGCGCCTGGCTCAGGGGCGGGGCGTTGCACGCTCTG
>LR738716.1:327614182-327625551 GCA_902687465.1 Secale cereale
GGATCACTAATCTTTGGAGGGATCGAATATTAGAGTACACTCACGTACCATGAGCCGAGGATGCGCAAGGATAACCAAACCCCCATACACTCCTCCTCGGGGTACTTGTCTCTTTGTGAACCTCCTAATTAGATTGAGAGTTACCAATAATAAGTGCATGAGTTCTTCGGACTAATGTGAGTATTCCAAAAGTTGACACTTCCACCTAGCCATATTTTTCTAGCCTCTTCGGTACCGTGCATTGCCCTTTCTCACCTCGAGAGTTGGCGCATACTTCGCCGGTGCATCCAAATCCTTGGCACGATACGCTCTGTCATCATAAGCCTCATTATATCCTTCCTCAAAATAGCCACCATACCTACCTATCAAGGCATTTCCATAGCCTTTCCGAGATACATTGCCATGCAACATCCATCCTCTCATGACTTGATCTTCATGTCATACGTGCTTTTTGCTTGATCGATGAGCCGCATGCTAGTTGGGCCTTGCCCTAATCATTGCTACATGACGCGCTAGTATCATTGCATATCCTGCTACACTGGCAGAGGCATACATTTGCATACATCATGATAGTTTCATTTTCTTTATGTTGAGTACTTTTGTAAAGTGTGAAAGATCTTCTATACTTCTTGTAATACATAGAGTGTTGCCCCTAAAGTGAGGAAAAGATCCCAAAGAGGACAAAATCAAAAGATCCCAAAGAGGACAAATGAGAGTTAAAAAGAAAGAGCCATTGAGGCCACAAAAAAATAAAAAAAATAGAAAAAAGAGAAAAAGAAATAAAAAGAGAGAAGGGGGCACACTACTATTTCTTTTGAGAGATCCACACTCGTACTCCATCTTATACCTTGTACTCCATAGAGATTATCATTCATGCATATAGCTATGTGGGGACCTTCACACTATAGAACTTGGCTTGTATATTCCAATGATGAGCCTCCTCAAAAGAGCTCTAGGTCTTCTTGAGCAAGCAAGTTGGATGCACCCCCACTAGTTCCATTGGAGAGCTTACCTTAGCTCATATGTGCATCCGTTGCATGGCAATCCCTACTCCTCACATCATATCTAACATTTGGCTTTCTCTCGCTTATGATTGTCCTCATTGATGTGAGCCTTTCACACCTTTTTTATCTTCCCCCTTCATCATTTTCTCTCTCTTTGCCATCCTAAGTGTCGACTTTCTTGCTTACGCTCATCCATTGCATGAGTGCTCAAAATATCGGAAGGGAGTGGATCATTTTGACTTGTACCCGGCTGTTGGTCTGGGGATGAGTCAAGATAAGATTCCAAAGAAGACCAAGTGTGAAACTTTAGTAGATTAAGTTCTCAACAATATAAAAACTATGTTTTACTCTCTCATATATCCCTATCCCCTTTCTTGCACGCAAACACCATTTGGAGACATTCGAGTCACGGACAGCGAGAGCTCTTGCACCTTTATGTTCTTATGTTGCTTGTTACAATGCTAATATAGACTCTTGCTTGTTATGACTTGAATTGAATTACATGCCTTGACTGCTTTACTTAAAAAGTTCTTATATGGTTAGTAGCATGTCACCACAGAAATTATGCTTGTTATCATTTACCTACTCGAGGACGAGAAGGAATTAAGCTTGGGGATGTTGATACGTCCAAAACGTATCTATAATTTCTGCTTGCTCCATGCCTCTTTTGTGTGATATTGCTATGATATTGATGCACTTCCATACACTATTGATCATATTTGGACTAACCTATTAACTCAGTGCACCACAGTGCCAGTTCCTGTTTTCTGCTGTTTTTCTATTTCAGGTTTCCCCAATATTAAAAGTGCCCAAAAAATTCCGGGAAAAATACAGGAAAAATCAGCGTACAGGAAGCTTCGAGAAAAACCAAAGCAGGGCCAGAGGGGTGCCAGGGGTGGCCCAGGCGGCCACCCAGCGCGGCCCCACCCCTGGCCGCGCCAGGGGGGCGCCTGGGGCCCCGGCTCCACCTCTGGTGACCCCCCTTCGCATATATATTCCTCGCATCCCGAAACCCTCGAGGACGGAACCCTTTTTCGCGATCTCGCCTCTGTTCCGCCGCCGCAGCGCTTCCAAGATCGGGAGCATCAGGAGAACTCTTCCCGGCACCCTGCCGGAGGGGAGAACCACCACCGGGAGCTTCTCCACCACCATGGACGCTTCCCGGATGAGTCGTGAGTAGTCCCCCTTGGACCATGGGTCCATGACCAGTAGCTATGTGATGTTCTCCTCCCCTCTTTGTTCTTCATGGTTTAGACCTCGTGAGCTGCCCTACATGATCGAGGCACATATGTAATCTTTATGCTGTTGCTATGCTGAGTTTGCTGGGATCCGATGGATTATGAGATTATGTTCAGATTGTGTTTGAGTAATATATTTGATTCACCTCTTTTTATATTTATGTTCTTGAGTAATTCTAGCATGTTCTCCGTTGCTGTTTATTGCTTTGGCCAAGTAGTAGGTAGTAACTCCAAGAGGGAGTGTTATTCTTGATTGTGGGTTCATGCCCCCTGATGACTAGCTTGAGTGACAGAAACATGAGTCTAGGGGATGTGCTGTTGCCACAAGGGGGAAAACAACGGTGCTTGTACTTGCGGGTGCAAGGATTGTTCACTTTACGCAAAGTTCTTTTAATGTAGTTGTCTGTTGCTTTGAGTTTACACTTTGGGTGGGACTCGCAACTTAATACCAGCGAGATGTTCTGGATAGATATCTCAAGGTGGATGATTAGTAGTAGATGCAGATGGATTTCGGTCTACTTGCCTTGGCGTACCGCCCATGCTTTTGAGCCTCTACCTTTCTTTGCAGCATAGTTAACATTGGTTTGCGCACATAATCCTGTCAATTGCCCAGCTGTAATTTGTTTACCTCGCATTGCTGTTTTATCGTCTTTTGGGAGAGAGACATCACTAGTGAACATCATGGGACCCCGGTCCATATTACCACCACTGATCACACCCGCTATTTACTTCCTGTTCTTATTTCCTAGTTGCAGTCATACCTATCATTATTATCTCTTGTGTTTTGATCCTTTGTAAACAACAAGGCCGGAGGGATTGACAACCTCTCTGTACTCGTTGGGAGCAAAGTTATTTGTATCTGTGTGTAGGTCCTGTCAACCGCAAAGTTTCTAGCGCCGCTGACACCTTCTTGTCGACCCTCAGAGTCTCACGGGATTCGATCCTTGGTACCTTTGCCAAGGGAAACTTTCCGCTACGCTACATCTCAACCCTTCCACTTGGGGTAACCAACGAGGGGCGAGAAGCCATCACCCCCTTCCTTCCTTCTCCTTCTTCCTCCCCCTTTTCCTATTCCATGTGGGAGGTGGAATCCTACTAGGACTGGGGAGTCCTAGTAGGACTCCACACTTTGGCACGTCCTATGAGGGCTGGCCTCCTCCTCCCTCCATCCTTTATATATGTGGCCTGGGGGCACCCCATGGACACACAAGTTGATTTTAGCCATGTGCGGTGCCCCTCTCCACAGATACACACCTCGGCCATATCGTTGCAGTGCTTAGGCGAAGCCCTGTGCCGGTAACTTCATTATCACCGTCACCATGCCGTCGTGCTGACAAAACTCTCCCATGACGTTCAACTGGATCAGGAGCTCATGGGACGTCATCGAGCTGAACGTGTGATGAATGCGGAGGTGTCGTACGTTCGATGCTTGGATCGGTTGGAACGCGAAGACGTTCGACCACATCGACCGCGTCACTAGACGCTTCCGCTTTCGGTCTACGAGGGTACGCAGACACATTCTCCCCACTCGTAGCTATGCTTCTCCTAGATAGATCTTGCATGATCGTAGGTATTTTTTTTGAAATACTACGTTCCCCAACAGGAGTGTGGTGTGAATCTAATTATTAATCCAAAGTGCATAACGTTAAATATTTTGAATGATGCCTAAAAATAATTTTTTGCTCTTCTCTAACGTTACAGGAATCTGTACCCCGAATCAGCCATGTTTGCGCAAGGGGTGGAAGAGGAGAGAAAACTGACATTTTTCATGCTTTGGACACATTATTACGAGCTTCAACCTTGAAAACAACCTTAATGATTTGTGAAATTCAGTTATATACATTGTAGCCCGTAGCAATGCACGTCGTTCTACTAGTTCAAAATTAATGCTCCTCTTGAGCAGTTCCATGCTAACGAAGAACTAAGTTATTACTAAATATGGAAGAGAACAGATGATCGCGAGCGAGGCAAAATGATCATCCTGTCAAGAACTTATAAATAAAAAAGTTAGTTATTACTCCGAAACAAAGTTATCATCCTATCAATACCTTTAAGAACATAGAAATCTTGAAAAAGTTATGTTAAGCCTCCGACAATGGATAGTATCTCTACTCCTAATGTCTGAGTTGGTGAATAGTCTCCACGGTTTATTGTCGTCCCACCACTTTCAACCATTTTTTCGCTGTTTTTTTGTCTCTCCTCCCACCACTCCCTCCCACCCTGGTCCATTGGTTTATTTTTCTCTCCACTCTTTATTACAACCAGAACTTTCCTAAGATATAACAAATCATGGATCTAACTTCCTTAAGTTATGCAAATCAATTGATCCCTTTTATTGGTGCAATTTGTTTTAGGAAACAAATATTAGATTTTCAGGAAATAAATAATAGATTTTAATCTAAATTTCCTAACTTATCCAAATCAATCAATTTCTCTCACTAGTGAAATTTGTTTTAGGAAACAAATAACATATTTTAAGGCAATAAACAAATAACAGATTTGTGCTCCTACGCTAACCTCTGAGACCGTCGGCGTCGGCACCATCGCAACTCCTAGACAGGGCAGGACTCAAGGGAGGTCGTGGCTCTCCCCAATCCGTCTCAATCCCACAGCCCCGCCCAGGAGTGTGACGCCGAGATAGTTAAGCTACAGTAAATCTCTGCTAATGACGACACGTGACCACAATTACTGTTGTTAACCTCGCGATGATCCAATCCCGTTCGAATTCAAAAGTCAAAAATATGTCAAACGATAAAGATTTTCAAATATTAAAACTTCAATGTCCGGAGTGAGCCAAATAAATCCTATGTAATGTTGGTGGAGAAACCAACATTTTTAAAAGTATTCAGATGCTTTTTAATTAATAAAGACTACAAGGTACTTTACTTTTGCCCCAAACTTTTGTGAGAACGGTTGATTTTATAAAATCTAATTTAGGAGTGGGTTTCACTTTTTTGTAAATCTATAAACTATTAAATAAGTAAAAGAAAACAGAGGCAAGAAAATAAATAAAAAGAAAAGGTGAAAAAAACAAAAGAAAAAAAAAACAAAGAGAAGCCCCTCCCCCCTCCACTGGGCCGAATGGCCCAGCTGGCCGGCCCAGCCGCACTCGCCTATATGGCCCTCCGCACCCCCCTCTGCATGACCTAAATCCCACCCCCACTACCCCCACCACGATCCACCTCCCCCTCTTCTGGCCCCCCGATTGGATTGGGGGATCGACGCCGATGCCGCCGCCCGAGGCCACGTCGCCGGAGCCGCCACCGTCGCCCTCCACCTCGACCTCCCCGTCCTCGACTGCGCCACTGGACTGCTTCTTCCTCATCTCCTCCACCTCCCCGAGCGGATCTGGGTCGTGCCCCTGGCACCCCCGACGCCGCCGCCGCACATCGTCGCTGCCTCGTCCCGCTACTGCTTCGCCGGAGCCGCCCACCGTCGTTGTCGCCACCTCGTCGTCCTCCTCGAGCAAGTTGTCGTTCCCCTACACCGCAAGTGAGGCCCGACCTCTCCTCCTCTCTTCCCCGCTGTCGCCCGAGCTCGCTCGAGCTCATAACCACCGCATGCTGCCCCTCCGCCGACCGCGCCAGCACGGCGGCCCGCCGGTAGCGCCCCGGTGGCCACGCCCGGCGCGTGCACGCCCCCGCTGCCGTCGCCCCCTCCAACCCCGTGCTCACCGCGGTCCGGCCGCGCCCCGCTCCATCCGGCTGTGCGCGCCTGCTTCACCCCGCGGCCCCGCGCTGCTCCTCCCGTACGTCCGCCCCGCCCCCTGACCTCACCGCCCTCACCGCCGGCCCCCTCCGCCGCTGGCCTCGCCGGCCACCGCCGCTGCAGCCTCGCCGTGGCCTCGCCCAGCTGCACCCAGCCGAGCGGGCTGTGCCCATTGCCCGCTCAGGTTTCGCCCGCTCGCCCGGTGCCCGTAGCATCCAAATCCGCTAGGGGCCCAGGCCCAATGACAGCCGGGGCCCACCCCTAGAACGATTTTTTTTAAAAAATAAAAAGAAAAAATGTAATAATAAATAATAATAATTAAAATGTTAATTAATTAATTAAAAAATTAATTAATTTAATTAATCATCATTAGCTTAACTTAATCACTAATTAACCTAATTAAACTATTAGTTAATTAGGAAGTCAATGACATGCGGGACCCACACGTCAGCTTGACCTAGTCAACACCTTTGTTGGCTGCTGACGTCATGATGACATCATGCTGATGCAATAATACAATTTTTGAATTTATTTAATAATTAATAATTTAGAAAATGATTTAAATCTTTAAAAATTAATATAAAATAATCCGTAACTCGGATGAAAATACTTTGTACATGAAAGTTGCTCAGAATTTCGAGACGAATCCGAATACGCAGATGATACGTCCACTTTGCATCATGCTTATAAGTTGATATTTATTGCATTATGGGCTATTCATACATGTTTTGTCACAATACTTATGCCTTTTCTCTCTTATTTTACAAGGTTTACATGAAGAAGGGGGAATGCCGGCAGCTGGAATTCTGGGCTGGAAAAGGTGCAAACTCTGGAAACCTATTCTGCACAACTCCAAAAGCCCGAAAACACCACAGAACATTTTTATGGAAAATATAAAAAATATCTGGCGGAAGAAATACACGAGAGGGGCCACTGGCTGGCCTCGAGGGTGGAGGGCGCGCCCTGCTTGTCCTCAAGCAATTCAGTTGATAAAATGAAAGTGATAAAGAAAAACTTTGACAAACTCTGTTTGCTCTTGTTGTTGTAAATATGTAAGCTAGCATTCAGGTTTTTAACAAGATCATGATCTAACCACATTCGCAATAACTTTCAGGTCTCAAGGCTACTCCATCAATGGCATAATCAACTAGCGAGCAATAATAATAAACCTCGGATTACAACACATCTCAAAACAATCATGATATGATATAACAGGATGGTATCTCGTTAGCCCTTTCTAAGACCGCAAAACATAAATGCAGAGCACCTTTAAAGATCAAGGACTGACTAGACATTATAATTCATGGTAAAAGAGATCCAGTCATGATCATACTCAATGCAAATTAATAGTAATACATGCAACGACAGAGGTGCTCTCCTACTGGTGCTTTTTGACAAGAGGATGACGACTGTACATAAAAGTAAATAGATAGGCCCTTCGCAGAGGGAAGCAGGGATTTGTAGAGGTGCGAGAGCTCGAATTTTAAATAGAGATTGAATAACATTTTGAGCGGTATACTTTCATTGTCAACATAACAACCAAGAATCTCGATATCTCCCATGCTACGCACATTATAGGCGATTCCCAAACAGAATGGTAAAGTTTATACTCCCCCAACCACCAACAAGCACACTCCACGACCAGCCGAATCCACGGGTTACCGTCCAAACGAGCAACAACCCTGGGGGAGTTTTGATTAATTATTATGATTTTAAGCATGGGACTGGGCATCCCGGTTACCAACCATTTTCTCGTGAATGATGAGCGGAGTCCACTCATCGTGAGAATAACCCACCTAGCATGGAAGATATAGACATCCCTAGTTGATACATGAGCTGTTCGAGCATACAAAACATAATTTCATTTGAAGGTTTAGAGTTTGGCACATACAAATTTACTTGGAACGGGAGGTAAATACCGCATATAGGAAGGTATGGTGGACTCATATGGAATAACTTTGGGGTTTATGGAAGTGGATGCACAAGCAGTGTTCCCGCTTAGTACAGGTGAAGGCTAGAAAGAGACCGGGAAGCGACCAGTTAGAGAGCAACAACGGTCATGAACATGCATTAAAATTAACCAACAATGAATGCAAGCATGAGTAGGATATAAATCACCATGAACATAAATATCGTGAAGGCTATGTTGATTTGTTTCAACTACATGCATGAACATGTGCCAAGTCAAGTCACTTAAATCGTTCAGAGGAGGATACCACCCATCATACCACATCACAACCCATTTAATATCATGTTGGCACGCAAGATAGACCATTATAAACTCTCAGCTAATTAAGCATGGCACAAGCAGCTATGATCTCTAATTGTCATTGCAAACATGTTTCATTCATAACAAGCTGAATCAAGAACGACGAGCAATCATATTTACAAAAACAAAAGAGGTCGAGTTCGTACCAGCTTTTCTCATCTCAATTAGTTCATCATATATCATCCTTATTTCCTTTCACTCGCACAACCGAACGGTGTGGAGAATAATAATAGTGCACGTGCATTGGACTAAGCTGGAATCTGCAGGCATTCAATACAAGAGAGAAGACAAGGTAATATGGCTCAAGGTTAAATCAACAACAAAGCATACGAGAGCCACTAAGCATTTTCAATCATGGTCTTCTACTCTTAACCCCTAAAGAAAAGAAAAGAAACTATTTACACGGAAAAGCTCCCAATAAGCAAAAGAAGAATAGGAAATCTTTTTGGGTTTTCATTTTTAGTTACTACTACAAGCAAGGAAAGTAAACGAGCTAGAAGCTACAATTTATATTTTTTGTTTTTCTGGGTTTTTCTAGCACACAAGAAAAAGACTAAGAAAAAGAAATTTAAACTAAGCATGGATGGTACAGTGAAAGAGTGTGAGCACTGACAGCTAGAATAAGTGTGTGAACATGGATGTAAGTCGGTGAGAAACATGTATTCCCCAAGCTTAGGCTTTTGGCCTAAGTTGGTATATGGCCACGGATCGAAGCCACTCCCTCCAGTGTACTGAGATGTGTCCTCTGGATGCCATTGGTTGGCGAGCTCGTCCAGATCCCACCCATAAATAGATTGATGGGAAGGATCAAGTGGTGGTTCTGGCTCAGGCTCTGAAGCTTGTGCCTAGCCTTGGTATTGGTAGAAGACATCTGAGGTGATGAGGAATACACCTGTAGATAGATCAAACAAAGAAGGTGCAGGCAAGGCAAGAATTTCACAGTATATTTCATCAAACCTCAATTTATAATGGAGCTGCATATTTTTGTCTTTAACAATAAAGTCACGAGCTTCCATGCTCTTGTAGTCTAGATAAACAGGGGCAAGCAATTTTTCTTCCTTCTCATGATGCCTAATGGGTATATTAAAATGTTCAGCAAGGCGAGAAGCAAAGATGCCTCCAAAGACGGGCCCCCTTGAGCGGTTAAGACTCAATCGTTTGGCAACGACGGCGCCCAAGCTAAAAATTGTGTCGCAAAACAAGGCATGGCGTAAAATGATAATATCAGGGGCACTAAGATTTCCATTGTTCCCGCGACCAATTAAACACCTACTAGCAAATAAAGCAAAGTAGCGCAGAACAGGGAAGTGTATACTAGTGATTCTTGCCCCCCTGCAACTTGTCTAGTTTCACCTTTGGCTATCATATCAATAAACCCTTTGACATCTTCATGACGTGGTTCATCAAGTCTACCTTCAAAGGGTACTTTGCATATTTCACAAAAGTCTAACAGTGATATCTCCTTAACCACATCATATAAGCGAAACTCCACCGTAGGTGGTGTTTTCCTAGAATGAAAATGAAAACTTTGCGTAAAAATATTGGTGAGTAAGAGATACTGTTCCTTTTGGTCGATGATGAAGTCGGTGAGGCCTGCATTATTCGCCATCCAATAAAAGTCTTCGTAAATACCGGCGGACATCATTAAATTATTACAAGGTCATTCGCACGGTCAAACTTCCGCCATGCGAGGAAGATGATACTTGGGCTTCTTATTTTCTTCTTTCTTCTTCTCCTCTGAGCTCTTGATGGAAGAGCCCCTCAATAATCTTTTTAACATTTTCCTTTTCTGAAAATTTCTGAAATTTTTAGTAACCACAATAAAGTTAACCAAACTCAACAAGAATGATAGCAACGACTCCTATAAGTGCCTAGAGGCTATATCATGCATTAGAACTACTTGGGACCAAGAAAATTTGACATGCAAGCTGAAGAACAAGGTCACCACAGCAGCATAAATTTGCAACAAATAAAGCACTCGAACAAAAACTAATTGGACCAATGGAGGAGTCACATACCAAGGAACAATCTCCCCAAACAGTTTGGTGAATGGTGCTTTGAGCAAGGAGATCGAAAATGGCAGCAAAATGAGCTAGAACTCGGGGTTGAGCTGGCTGGGGATTTTTTTGGGAGGAAGAAGAGGAGCATGGGAGAAGGGATAAGTGGAGGGGGCCACGTGGGGCCCTCGAGGCAGGGGGGCGCGCCCTGTGCCCTCGAGGCCACGTGCTGGCTCCCCTTGCTGTGTGTTGAGTGCCATATTTTCTTAAATATTCTAGAAAAAATCATATTTCATTTTCATGGCATTTGGAGAACTTTTATTTTCGGGATATTTTTCTGTTGCACGGATAAGTCTGAAAACAGACAGATAATGCAATTTTTCTTTTATTTAACCCAATTAACAGAAAGTAAAAGGAGGGTACAGAAGGTTTGTGCAATCTAGATTCACCGATCCCATGTTCATCAAAAGGAATCCATTAACAAGGTTGATCAGGTCTTGTTAATAAACTCTTACCGAGTAACATGAAACGGGAGAATTTTCGAATAACACTATGTTACCTCAATGGGGATATGTATGTCCCCAACAATAAGTATGTCATATGCCTTCTTAACAGTAGGAATAGGAAACTCAAAACCTCCAATAGTGCTAGTTGAAGTTTTTCCAATAGAGTTGATACTATGAAACTGAAGTAGTTTCCTCGGAAAGTGTACCGTATGCTCATTACCATTGACATGAAAAGTAATATTGCCTTTGTTGCAATCAATAACAGCCCCTGCAATCAATCACTCTGGGACAACAAAACGATGGGTAATAGTACACGGAACGGGTCAGAATCGACAAAAACCGCGAGTCGTGATGAACGACACGTAAACGCACCACTGGGTTCGTAAATCCTGGAAATCACTCCGGGACCCCAAAACAGTGAGTAATAGTCCACAAAACAGGCCAGAATCGGCCAAAACCGCGGGTGTTGATGACCGACACGTAAAGGCACCCCGGGGTTCTTCAATATTGAAAATCACTCCGGGACCCCAAAACAGTGAGTAATAGTCCACGAAAGAGGCCAGAAACGGCCAAAACCACGAGTGCTGATAACCGACACGTAAGCGCACCTTGGGGTTCAACAACTATAGAAATCGCTTCGGGACCCC
>LR738716.1:327634282-327649939 GCA_902687465.1 Secale cereale
GAGTGCTCGGGTGTAAGTGTTTCATCCTCAAGAGAGGTGCTCGTTTGTCTAAATTTGAGTCTAGAGCTCATGAGGGCATATTTGTTGGTTATGCTACAAACTCTCATGCTTACCGTGTCCTCAACAAGTCCAACGGACTCACCGAGGAGACGTGTAACGTATATTTTGACAAGAATAACGGCTCCCAAGTGGAGCAAAGTGGTAGTTGTGATGTAGGTGATGAAATTCCTCCTCAAGCCATAAGAAGAATGGGTGTTGAATATATCCTACCCATTGAGGAACCCCTTGTGGCCGAAGGAGAAGGACAATGTTCCACACAAGTGGAACCATCATCAACCCAAGACCCACATGCTTCCGAAGAACAAAGTGAAGGCCCTCAACCGGACGAACAAGACCAAGTGCAAGATCAATCACAAGATGGTGGGGAGCCACTAAATGATGCACAAGGCCAAGTTCTCTCCTCTGAGCAAGATCAAGATCAAGATCAAGCTCTTGACGTCGGTCAAGATGATCAACTCAGTGCTCCTCAATTATCACTTGAAGAGCAATTGGAGCGTCGTGCTACAAAAATTGCCTCCAGGCTTGCTTCTAGAGAACATCACATGGAGAATATTCTTGGAAGCATCACAAAGGGGGTAAGCACTCGTAGACAATTAGCAAACTATTGTGCTCATCAAGCTTTTGTCTCTTGTGTTGAACCTCAAAAGGTCTATGAGGCACTAGAAGACCCTGATTGGCTTAATGCCATGCATGAAGAACTCCACAACTTCGAGCGCAACAAAGTGTGGCGTCTGGTGCCGAGGCCAAAGGAGAACCATAATGTCATTGGAACCAAGTGGATCTTTAAGAACAAGCAGGACGCTCATGGCATTATCATTCACAACAAGGCGCGTCTGGTGGCTCAAGGCTACTCCCAAGTTGAGGGTATCAACTATGGTGAAACCTTTTCCCCCGTTGCTCGCCTTGAATCTATCCATTTGTTGCTTGCATATGCTTCTCATCATAATTTTAAGTTGCAACAAATGGATGTGAAAAGTGCATTTCTTAATGGTCCTATTAATGAGTTGGTGTATGTCAAACAACCCCCGGGGTTTGAGGATCCTAAGTTCCCCAATCACGTGTATCAACTCGATAGGGCACTCTATGGCCTTAAACAAGCCCCACGTGCGTGGTATGAGCATCTTACCGAGTTGTTACAAGATCGTGGGTTTGAAATTGGGAAAATCGACCCCACTCTTTTTTTACTAAGAAGGTCAAAGGGGAGTTGTTTGTCTGCCAACTATATGTTGATGATATTATCTTTGGTTCACCTAACAAAGCTTTCAATGATGAGTTTGCCGCACTCATGACCACACATTTTGAGATTTCCATGATGGGAGAGTTGAAGTACTTCCTTGGGTTTGAGATTAAGCAAAGAAGAGAAGGAATCTTTATCAAACAAGGCAAGTACGCTCAAGACATGCTCAAGAGGTTTAATCTTAGTGATGTCAAGCCGGCTACTACTCCAATGCCAACCAAGTGCCAACTTGACATTGATCCCAATGGTAAAGCGGTGGATCAAAAGGTATATCGTTCTATGATTGGTTCCTTGCTTTACCTTTGTGCATCTAGACCGGATATTATGTTGAGTGTGTGAATCTGTGCACGGTTTCAAGCCTCATATGAAGAAAGTCACTTTGTAGCAGTCAAGCGAATCTTTTGATATTTGGCTCATACCCCAAACTTTGGCTTATGGTACCCAAGACGAGCAAACTTCAACCTTGTAGGTTTCTCTAACTCGGACTGGGCGGGAGACAAAGTGGATAGGAAGTCCACTTCCGGAGGGTGCCAATTCCTTGGTTGCTCTCTGGTAAGTTGGTCTTCCAAAAAGCAAAGTTGTGTGTCTCTCTCATCCACCGAAGCAGAGTATGTGGCAGCTGGCAGTTGTTGTGCTCAACTTCTATGGATGAGGGAAACTTTAAAGGATTATGGTGTCACTTGTGACAAAGTGCCTCTTTGGTGTGACAATGAAAGTGCCATCAAGATTTCTCTCAACCCGGTGCAACACTTCAAGACGAAGCATATTGAGATTAGGTATCACTTCATCCGGGTTCATATTTGGCAAGGAGAAATCGAGCTCCACTATGTCAACACTCATGATAACCTTGCAGATATCTTCACGAAGCTTTTGGATGAAGCAAGATTTCGCGAGTTAAGGCATGAGCTAAATATCATAGATTTGAGCAATGTGGCTTGAAACCTTGCACACACCTCCCACTCAATATAGTTATCTTGCCTAGATGTAGGCATGGACATAGGGGGAGTATTGTTCTCTCAATGAACTCTTCCTCCCCCCATTATGCATAAATCGATAAAGTCTTTGTCATTTGCCATGTTAGATGGTATAATGAAGGAAATATGCCCTAGAGGCAATAATAAAGTTATTATTTATTTCCTTATATCATGATAAATGTTTATTATTCATGCTAGAATTTTATTAACCGGAAACATAATACATGTGTGAATACATAGACAAACAAAGTGTCACTAGTATGCCTCTACTTGACTAGCTCGTTAATTAAAGATGGTTGTGTTTCCTAACCATAGACATGAGTTCTCATTTGATTAACGGGATGACATCATTAGGAGAATAATGTGATTGACTTGACCCATTCCGTTAGCTTAGCACACAATCGTTTAGTATGTTGCTATTGCTTTCTTCATGACTTATACATGTTCCTATGACTATGATATTATGCAACTCCCGTTTACCGGAGGAACACTTTGTATGCTACCAAACGTCACAACGTAACTGGGTGATTATAAAGGTGCTCTACAGGTGTCTCCGAAGGTACTTGTTGGGTTGGCGTATTTCGAGATTAGGATTTGTCACTCCGATTGTCGGAGAGGTATCTCTGGGCCCTCTCGGTAATGCACATCACTTAAGCCTTGAAAGCATTGCAACTAATGAGTTAGTTGTGGGATGATGTATTACGGAACGAGTAAAGAGACTTGCCAGTAACGAGATTGAACTAGGTATTGAGATACCGACGATCGAATCTCGGGCAAGTAACATACCGATGACAAAGGGAACAACGTATGTTGTTATGCGGTTTGACCGATAAAGATCTTCATAGAATATGTGGGAGCCAATATGAGCATCCAGGTTCCGCTATTTATTATTGACCGGAGACGTGTCTCGGTCATGTCTACATTGTTCTCGAACCCGTAGGGTCCGCACGCTTAAGGTTTCGATGACAGTTATATTATGAGTTTATGAGTTTTGATGTACCGAAGGAGTTCGGAGTCCCAGATGAGATCGGGGACATAACGAGGAGTCTTAAAGTGGTCGAGACGTAAAGATCGATATATTGGACGACTATATTCGGACATCAGAAAGGTTCCGAGTGATTCGGGTATTTTTCGGAGTACCGGAGAGTTACGGGAATTCGTAGGGGAGTATATGGGCCTTATTGGGCCATACGGGAATAGAGGAGAGAGGCCAAAAGGAAGGAGGCGCGCGCCCCCCCTCTGGTCCGAATTGGACAAGGGGTGCAGCCCCCTTTTCCTTCTCCCTCTCCACCTCTTTCCTTCTCTCATACTCCGGAAAGGAAAGGGGAATCCTACTAGGACTTGGGAGTCCTAGTAGGACTCCCCACACTTGGCGCGCCCCCTCTAGGGCCGGCCTCTCCCTTGCTCCTTTATATACGGAGGAGGGGGCACCCCATACACAGACAAGTTGATCTTCGTGATCGTTCCTTAGCCGTGTGCGGTGCCCCCTTCCACCATATTCCACCTCGATCATATCGTAGCGTGCTTAGGCGAAACCCTGCGACGGTAGAATATCAAGATCGTCACCACGCCGTCGTGCTGACGTAACTCTTCCCCGACACTTTGCTGGATCGGAGTCCGGGGATCGTCATCGAGCTGAACGTGTGCTAGAACTAGGAGGTGCCGTAGTTTCGGTGCTTGATCAGTCGGGCGTGAAGACGTACGACTACATCAACCTGTTGGGGAACGTAGTATTTAAAAAATTTCTACGATCACGCAAGATCTATCTACCAGATGTATAGCAACGAGGGGAAGACTGTATCTACGTACCTTCGTAGACCGGGAGCGGAAGCGTCAAGTGACGCGGTTGATGTAGTCGAACTTCTTCGCGATCCAACCGATCAAGCACCGAACGTACGGCACCTCCGCGTTCAGCACACGTTCAGCTTGATGACTGTAACATCCCAAATTTTCAATTTGGAATGTTATACATAGATCATATTGCATTTGCATGTTTTTGCATTTTTGTTCGTGGAGTTCCTCGAAATTCTAAGCAACTCAAGGACCTACGTAGAGAGTTGGGAATTTTACCGTTTTCGTATTTGAGTTCGCTCGAATACCGGTACGAGGACAGTGTGATTCTAATTATTTTTCTCTCCTAAAGATATTTCTAAAAACAAAATATGAGCGGAGATAATATGACTTCTCCAAAATAACAGAAATATTGGAGGAAAAATGTTAAAATCACTTTTGGTATTTTTCTGGATTTATTCGCGGATTTATTTGCATAGGAAAAATACGCGTTTTTCAAAATTGCATTTAGGTCCGGGAAAAATGTTCACTTTGTCCTAAATATTATTAGAGGACGGTGAAAATTTATTTCGGGAATTTTTGGAGTCCGTTTGGTATTTCTTTCGTTAGTTTTTCTGCGCCGGGACTTTTTTAGAAAAAAATAGGAAACCGACTTAGACTCGTGAAGGACTAGGAGACTGGGCTTTATAAGCCAGCCCCGCCGGTCCGTTACGCCGAAACCCTAGCGCCCGCAGCCCCCAGCCGTCGCCGCCTTCGCGCCACCCCGCAGCCGCCGCCGGTCGCCGCCGCTAGCCCGCCGCCGCGCTGCGCCAGCCGCCGCCGCCGCCCCGCCGCCGCCATCTCGCCGCCGCCCCGCACCGCCGCTCCGCCGCCGAGCCGCGCCACCCCGCAGCCCGCCGGAGTTCCGCCGGAGTTGGTTAAGAAGAGGTAGTTTTTTTTCGTTTAACCGATCGGTTTTGTTTAGGAAAACCTAGATCTGTTTTTTTAGAATAGATCCGATCGGTTTTTTCGGTTTAGCTATTTAGCGGACGTTCGTCCGTACGTTCGTTTTAACGAACGGTTTTCGTTAGCTAACCGCAGACATCGAACGTTTGTTCGTTAGCCTGTTCGTCATTTTTCTTTTTTCGGGGTATTTATCCGCGGTTATTCCGATCGCGATTTTTGCCCTGATCTTGTTTTTCGTTTTTCTTTTCGCTCGAGAGTCGGAATCAGGTGATTCAAAATCCCAGATCTTCGTCCGAAGCCCTCTTTACGTTAGATCAACTGGAACAAAGTTTTGGCTACTGTAAAATTTGACTATAGGCCAATTAGTAAATCGAAGCTCGTTTCTTTTGCAGTTTGAGTTTCGTTGCTTCTTTCGAGTTGATTCTTTTTGCAAACCGGAGTTCTTAAGTTGAAATTTCTGGTTACATCTCTTATTTGTGTTTTACTCGTGCATTAGTTAAGTACTTATTGTATGCTTGTTTTATTGCGATAGAGTACCCGGAGTGCGCCGCTTGCTACTTTGCGTCTCTAGGTTTTGCGGATCATCAGCAAGGCTAGTAACACTTTGATCATGCTTTCCAATTACCCAGTTTTCATTGCATTAGTCAAACCCTCACACATTGTGTGAATAGGATCATTTAACTTGTGGGATTGGGAAGTATATTGAGGTAGTACCTATTACGTGCATTACATTCAAACCCTTGGGAGTTACTTCTACGTTGCTGTTAGGACATGCTATGCTCGTAGACGTGGATTGGGTGAGTGAAATCCATGACAGATGTGAGATTGTTTAATTAATGGTTCAACTTAAGGTGGCAACATTAATACACATCTGGGTGGATTGAGGCATCTGGGTATTCCAGTGATTGCCTGTTTTTCTTTTGGACCGCCACCCAGGCTCAAAGGGATCATGAGATTATTCATACTAGAAACTTCCGTGTGCAGCCACAATGCTATTATGGGCTCTAGCATAGTATGAGTAAGTTGTGCGAACTCTTACAGTGGTGGACTAGCAGATGTAGGGGATGTAGGTTGGTACGGTCCGCCCGATCGTAAGGTGCTAGCGCTTCTGAAAGACTATGTCTCGTTCATCCGTTTCTCAAACACCATGCAGTGCGAGAAACTAAACAGAGGCGATCGAGTCTTGTGGGAAAAGTGCACAAACCTCTGCAGAGTGTACAAACTGATCATGATTAGCTGTGTCCCCGGTTATGGACGTCTTGAGTATCTAGTACTTGGATTTTCATGTGCATCTCATCATGTTACTTTAATTAATTTTGTTGGGTTTAATGATTACTTTAATTGGGGTTGAGAGGATGTCTATCTTCTCAACGATGTTTCAACTACCATGATAGTTAATTAAAATGCATTCCTTTGAAGTAGGGAAAAATTGGCTTTACGCAAAAACTTAACCATAGAGCTTTCCACCAGCCATATTGCATATAGTATAGCTTTACTTTCATTGCATTCTTTTGTGTTACCTTGCCAGCATATTCCATGTGCTGACCCATTTTCGGGCTGCAACGTTTCATGTTGCAGACTTTTCAGACGACGAGTAAGATGCCCTTTTTAGGTCGTGGTTCTATACTCAGTGATGCCGCTGGAGTTGATGGACTCACTTATCTTCCAAGCCTTCCGCTGTTATCATATTAGATGGCCTTCAGCCATATTTTTGTAATAAATTCATCGTTGGACTATCGATGTAATAAGTGTGTGATTGCTACTCTGTTATAAATCCTTCAAGTACTGTGTGTGTCAGCATTACTGATCCAGGGATGACACTGATGCACAGAGATCAGACTGTTTGAGGTCTGGTCGCTACAAGATGGTATCAGAGCACACGCTGACTATAGGACACGACCACTAAGACAAGCCCTAGAGCACAATTCACTCTTCTCTTTCTGACTCCTCATCTTTTCTACTCTTTAGGATGGTGGAAACAAAGCACAAATTCATGCAACCGGATGAAGAAACACCCTTTGGACGACACCTGATGGAAGTCACAAGATATCTCAATATTGGATTACCAAGTTTCACCGGAACCTACAATGCCACTCTACCTGAGGAGGAGCGTTGGTTGATTCAAGCTCAAGTTCCAGGAAGGACGTTCGCACCCATCACCTCACTCATAGCATTTTCCTTTAATGCACCCACATGGAGCCTAGGAAGGAGCATGGCAGCCCACATTGCTATGGGAAGGATTGGAGAAGTCTACAAGCAGGAGCTAAAGGACACCATTTACCAGATTTGTGGACGCCGAGACGAGAATTGGGATATGATTAGCACCGGGAAGGGTATATCCATTGCAGCATTCATCCAGGAGTTGAACCACCACATTCGTCGCCAGGAGCACCAGATGTGTGCTGGGATGATAGATTTGAAGAAAGCCCTAAATAGGAATTTGGAGCTAGAGGAAGAACTCAAGTCTACACGCGACGGATATGAGGAGGAGATGAAGATACTTGTGGAGAAGAATGATGATTTGAACCGAAAGTTAGGGATACTCATGGGAGAAGGAGACGAGGAAGAAGAACCCAAGGAGATACCACCGGAGGACTATATCATCATAGATGACACGGATTCGGAAGCTGAGGATAGCAAGGACGAAGACTATGAAGATGAAGCTGGAGCAGATATTATGGAATCCTCTGCCGATCAATATTTTTAGATGACCACCCTGTGACTAGTAGTTTACCTCCATATATTAGTTTTAGAACACTTTTGTAACGATCGTTAGATTTGTAAGACCTTGTTTGAAATTGATTGGTGTGTTATGATTGTGTGTTTGCCTCATGTGCATATGGGTAGTGATTTCCCTTAGACCTCTTTTCTATTCTAATCTCTTCCCTCTACACCCATCAGATGCCTCCAAGACGTGAATTCGAGTTTCCCCCCTAAGCTCACCCAGTTGATCCAGCAACAGAACACCCTGATGCAACTTCTTGTCCAGAACACCCAGAACAACCAGAACAACAACCCTCCACCACCACCACCTATGGACAACCTGACACATTTCTTAAGGTTGCAACCACCCGTGTTTGCTAGCAGCATCGAACCAATTATGGCTGATGACTGGCTACGCAAGATTGGAAGGGATTTGACCACCGCCAATTGCTCGGATGCTGAGAAGGTGCGATTTGCCGCACACCAGTTGTCTGGACCAGCCGCAGCATGGTGGGAGAACTACACAGCCACTTACCCCGTAGCCAATGTGACTTGGGATCAGTTCCAGCAAGCTTTTCGTACCGCCCATGTCTCAACCGGAGCCATGAGTATGAAGAAGCAGGAGTTTCGCAATTTGCGCCAAGGAAACCGTACTGTGGCTCAATACGTGGATGAGTTTAGTACCCTATCTCGTTATGCCCCAGATGATGTGGCCATAGATGCCAAGAAGCAGGAGAAATTCATGGAAGGGCTGAATGATGAGATGACTGTACAGTTGATGGTGGCAACTTTCAATAATTACCAGGAGTTGGTTGACCGCGCCCTAATGATTGAAAGGAAGCACCAACAGATTGAGAGTCGCAAGAGGAAGTATGGGCAAGGAAAGTATAATTCTGGAGTACAGTAGAAGCCCCGCTTTACCCCTAAAGCGGTAGGACAGTTTCAGCATACCCATGGAGGAAGTAGCTCGCACAATCACAATGGCACCAAGAATGGCAATGGAAATGGGAATGGAGCCAATGGAAACCAGAACCGCCCTGCACCGTCCACACCCACCAAGAGGGATTTTAGCCATGTCACTTGTTACAAGTGCGGGAAGAATGGACATTATGCCAATGAATGCCCAAAAGTTAAGAATGGGAACGGCAATGGAAGCGCCGGGAAGAAGCCCAACCCATTCAACAAAGGACAAGTGAACCACGTGACTGTGGAGGAAGTAGAGGAGCAACCAGATGTAGTTATAGGTAAGTTCTTAGTTAAGTCCTTTACTGCACTCGTTCTTTTCGATACTGGTGCATCACATTCATATATTTCAAGGGGATTCGTGGATAAGTATAAGCTGCCGACCCAAGCCCTTAGATCTCCCATGTTAGTAACCTCACCAGGAGCAGAGTATATGGCTAAGTCATGGTGTGATCAGTTGCCCTTAAGGATTGATAATTACATATTCCCTTCGGACCTAATAGTATTGGAATCTCAAGGACTGGATGTGATATTAGGCATGGATTGGTTATCTAAGTATGGAGGGAATATTGAATGTGCCAGTAAGACCATTTTGCTTAATACGCCAGAAGGAAGAAGGATCAAGTATGTATCCCGGCATGAGTCAAAGAGGAGTAGGTTAAATTCCCTGTCAGGAGTTGTACAGGAGGAAGTGCCAGTAGTGAAGGATTATCCGGATGTGTTTCCAGAGGAGTTACCTGGCATGCCACCGGATAGAGATATAGAGTTTTTGATTGAACTTTTGCCAGGCACCGGGCCAATTTCTAAGAGACCATATAGGATGCACGCAAAGGATTTGGAGGAAATAAAGAAGCAGATTAAGGAGTTACTGGATAAAGGATTCATACGCCCAAGTTCTTCACCTTGGGGTTCGCCAGTACTTCTAGTGGAGAAGAAGGATGGATCGTTAAGAATGGTTGTTGATTACTGAGGATTGAATGAAGTAACGATCAAGAACAAGTACCCATTACCGATGATCAATGATCTGTTCGATAGATTGCAAGGAGCTAAGGTATTTTCCAAGATCGATCTACGATCAGGGTACCATCAATTGAAGATCCGAGAGCAGGATATACCTAAGACGGCCTTTACCACTAGGTATGGGTTGTATGAGTATGCTGTTGTGTCGTTTGGTCTGACAAACGCACCGGCATACTTTATGAACCTGATGAACAAAGTGTTTATGGAGTATTTGGATAAGTTCGTCGTAGTGTTCATAGATGATATATTGATCTTCTCGAAGGATGAAGAGGAGCATGAAGAGCATTTGCGTTTGGTATTTGAGAAGCTCAGAGAACATCAGTTATAAGCCAAGTTTAGCAAATGTGAGTTTTGGTTGAAGGAAGTCGGATTCCCGCTAAGGTGGACACTGTGACCAATTGGGAAGCACCAACAACAGTTGGAGAGATCCAGAGTTTTCTTGGGCTCGCAGGATACTACCGGAGATTTATCGAGAATTTCTCGAAGATTGCAAAGCCAATGACGGAGTTGTTGAAGAAGGACACCAAGTTCAGTTGGACCGAAGAATGTGAGACTAGTTTCCAGGAGTTGAAGAAAAGGTTGGTCTCATCCCCTGTGTTGATTTTGCCAGATCAACATAAGTATTATGAGGTGTACTGCGACGCTTCACGTCGAGGACTTGGAGCCGTTCTTATGCAGGAAGGAAGAGTTGTTTCGTATGCTTCACGACAACTAAAACCTCATGAGATGAACTATGCCACCCACGATTTGGAGTTAGCAGCCGTAGTGCATGCGTTGAAGACGTGGAGACATTTTCTCATTGGGAACCATTGTGAAGTATATACGGATCACAAGAGTTTGAAGTATATATTCACTCAGAAGGAGCTGAATGTTAGGCAAAAGAGATGGCTGGAACTCATTAAGGATTATGACATGAGATTGCATTATCATCCCAGAAAGGCTAACGTAGTAGCTGATGCGCTAAGCCGTAAGAGCCATGTCAATACCCTAATGATGGAGGAGTTTCCACAGGAGTTAGCCGATGGCCTACGAGAACTACGTATGGAGATAGTTCCGAGAGGCTATGTAGCAAGGCTAGAAATCCAGTCTACCCTCATGGATAAAATCAGAGAAGCTCAGAAAGCTGACAAGGAGGTTGTCGCTATAAAGGAGAGGATGAGCGAAGGAAAAGCTAAAGGATTTCGTGAGGATGAACACGACACCCTATGGTTTGAGGATCGAATCTATGTGCCCAATGACCCGGAGATCAGGAAGTTGATTTTACAGGAGGCCCATGATTCACCATACTCGATTCATCCAGGAAATACTAAGATGTATTTGGATTTGAAGGATATTTTCTGGTGGACCGGTATGAAGAAGGATATTGCGGAGTATGTAGCAGTTTGTGATGTATGCCAGAGAGTAAAGGCAGAACATCAGAAGCCAGCAGGATTGTTACAACCTATGCCGATACCCGAATGGAAGTGGGAGAAGCTTGGCATGGATTTTATCACCGGATTGCCCAGGACCAAAGCAGGATATGATTCAATCTGGGTAGTAATAGACCGATTGACGAAGGTAGCCCACTTTATCCCTGTGAAAACCACATATACCAGTGTAAAGTTGGCAAAGATATACATGACCAGAATTGTATGTCTGCATGGAGTTCCGAGGAGTATCGTATCAGATAGAGGAACCCAGTTTACCTCAAAGTTCTGGAATCAGTTACATGAAACTTTGGGTACCAGGCTAGAGTTTAGCACAGCGTTTCACCCGCAGACAGATGGGCAGATGGAGAGAGTCAATCAGATTTTGGAGGATATGCTAAGAGCCTGTGCATTAGATTATGGATCTAGTTGGGATGACAACTTTCCCTATGCGGAGTTCTCATACAACAACAGTTACCAGGCCAGTTTGAAGATGACACCGTTCGAGGCATTGTATGGAAGGAGATGCCGAAAACCGTTGTCATGGGATGAAGTTGGAGACCAACAGTTGTTTGGACCAGACTTAATCAAAGAGTCTGAGGAGAAGGTGAAGTTGATCCGAGATAGACTGAAGGTAGCTCAGTCCAGGCAGAAGAGTTATGCAGACTCGAAGCGCAAGGAGATAGCCTACGAGATCGGAGACAGAGCATACTTGAGAGTATCGCCTCTGCGAGGAGTTAAACATTTCGGAGTTAAAGGGAAGTTAGGCCCGAGATTTGTAGGACCTTACCGTGTTTTGGAACGCATGGGAGAGGTTGCCTATAAGTTGGAATTGCCCGAAGGATTGTCAGGAGTGCACGACGTGTTTCACGTATCATAGCTTAAGAAGTGCCACGCGGAGATGGCCGATATACCGCCTAGAGACAGAGTACCCCTGGAAGCAATTCAGTTGGACAGTGACTTGACCTACGAGGAGAAACCCGTTAAGATTCTCGAATTTTCGAGCAGAGTTACTCGCAGTAAGGTTATCAAGTTTTGCAAGGTTCAGTGGAGTCACCACACCGAGGAAGAAGCCACCTGGGAACGAGAAGATGATCTACGCAAGGACCACCCACACCTGTTCTCTAGCCAAGTCGAATCTCGAGGGCGAGATTCATTCTAAGGGGGGTAGGTTTGTAACATCCCAAATTTTCAATTTGGAATGTTATACATAGATCATATTACATTTGCATGTTTTTGCATTTTTGTTCATGGAGTTCCTCGAAATTCTAAGCAACTCAAGGACCTACGGAGAGAGTTGGGAATTTTACCGTTTTCGTATTTGAGTTCGCTCGAATACCGGTACGAGGACAGTGTGATTCTAATTATTTTTCTCTCCTAAAAATATTTCTAAAAACAAAATATGAGCGGAGATAATATGACTTCTCCAAAATAACAGAAATATTGGAGGAAAAATGTTAAAATCACTTTTGGTATTTTTCTGGATTTATTCGCGGATTTATTTGCATAGGAAAAATACGCGTTTTTCAAAATTGCATTTAGGTCCGGGAAAAATGTTCAATTTGTCCTAAATATTATTAGAGGACGGTGAAAATTTATTTCGGGAATTTTGGACTCCGTTTGGTATTTCTTTCGTTAATTTTTCTGCGCCGGGACTCTTTTAGAAAAAAAAAGGAAACCGACTTAGACTCGTGAAGGACCAGGAGACTGGGCTTTATAAGCCAGCCCCGCCGGCCCGTTACGCCGAAACCCTAGCGCCCGTAGCCCCCAGCCGCCGCCGCCTTCGCGCCACCCCGCCGTCGCCGCCGGTCGCCGCCGCCAGCCCGCCGCCGCGCTGCGCCAGCCACCGCCGCCGCCCCGCCGCCGCGCTGCGCCGCCGTCGCCGCCAGCTCGCCGCCGCCCCGCACCGCCGCTCCGCCGCCGCGCCGCGCCACCCCGCAGCCCGTCGGAGTTCCGCCGGAGTTGGTTGAGAAGAGGTAGTTTTTTTCGTTTAACCGATCGGTTTTGTTTAGGAAAACCTAGATCTGTTTTTTTTAGAATAGATCGGTTCGGTTTTTTTTCGGTTTAGCTATTTAGCGGACGTTCGTCCGTACGTTTGTTTTAACGAACGGTTTTCGTTAGTTAACCGCAGACAACGAACGTTTGTTCGTTAGCCTGTTAGTCGTTTTTCTTTTTTCGGGGTATTTATCCACGGTTATTCCGATCGCGATTTCTGCCCTGATCTTGTTTTTCGTTTTTCTTTTCGCTCGAGAGTCGGAATCAGGTGATTCAAAATCCCAGATCTTCGTCTCGAAGCCCTCTTTACGTTAGATCAACTGGAACAAAGTTTTGGCTACTGTAAAATTTAACTATAGGCCAATTAGTAAATCGAAGCTCGTTTCTTTTGCAGTTTGAGTTTCGTTGCTTCTTTCGAGTTGATTCTTTTTGCAAACCGGAGTTCTTAAGTGAACTTTTTGGTTAGATCTCTTATTTGAGTTTTACTCGTGCATTAGTTAAGTACTTATTGTATGCTTGTTTGATTGCGATAGAGTACCCGGAATGCGCCGCTTGCTACTTTGCGTCTCTAGGTTTTGTGGATCATCAGCAAGGCAAGTAACACTTTGATCATGCTTTCCAATTACCCAGTTTTCATTGCATTAGTCAAACCCTCACACATTGCGTGAATAGGATCATTTAACTTGTGGGATTGGGAAGTGGATTGAGGTAGTACCTATTACCTGCATTACATTCAAACCCTTGGGAGTTACTTCTACGTTGCTGTTAGGACATGCTATGCTCGTAGACGTGGATTGGGTGAGTGAAATCCATGACAGATGTGAGATTGTTTAATTAATGGTTCAACTTAAGGTGGCAACATTAATACACATCTGGGTGGATTGAGGCATCTGGGTATTCCAGTGATTGCCTGTTTTTCTTTTGGACCGCCACCCAGGCTCAAAGGGATCATGAGATTATTCATACTAGAAACTTCCGTGTGCAGCCACAATGCTATTATGGGCTCTAGCATAGTATGAGTAAGTTGTGCGAACTCTTACAGTGGTGGGCTAGCAGATGTAGGGGATGTAGGTTGGTACGGTCCGCCCGATCGTAAGGTGCTAGCGCTTCTGAAAGACTATGTCTCGGTCATCCGTTTCTCAAACACCATGTAGTGCGAGAAACTAAACGGAGGCGATCGAGTCTTGTGGGAAAAGTGCACAAACCTCTGCAGAGTGTACAAACTGATCATGATTAGCCGTGTCCCCGGTTATGGATGTCGTGAGTATCTAGTACTTGGATTTTCATGTGCATCTCATCATGTTACTTCAATTAATTTTGTTGGGTTTAACGATTACTTTAATTGGGGTTGAGAGGATGTTTATCTTCTCAACGATGTTCCAACTACCATGATAGTTAATTAAAATGCATTCCTTTGAAGTAGGGAAAAATTGGCTTTACGCAAAAACTTAACCATAGAGCTTTCCACCTACCATATTGCATATAGTATAGCTTTACTTTCATTGCATTCTCTTGTGTTACCTTGCCAGCATATTCCATGTGCTGACCCGTTTTCGGGCTGCAACGTTTCATGTTGCAGACTTTTCACACGACGAGTAAGATGCCCTTTTAGGTCGTGGTTCTATACTCAGTGATGCCGCTGGAGTTGATGGACTCACTTATCTTCCAAGCCTTCCGCTGTTATCGTATTAGATGGCCTTCAGCCATATTTTTGTAATAAATTCATCGTTGGACTAACAATGTAATAAGTGTGTGATTCCTACTCTGTTATAAATCCTTCAAGTACTGTGCGTGTCAGCATTACTGATCCAGGGATGACACTAATGCACAGAGATCAGACTGTTTGAGGTCTGGTCGCTACAATGACGTCCCACAAGCTCTTGATACAGTTGAGCTTCACGGGAGAGTTTCGCCAGCACGACGGCGTGGTGACAGATATGATGTATCTACCGGCGCAGGGCTTCGCCTAAGCACTACAACGGTATGACCGAGGTGTGTTTCTGTGGAGAGGGGCACCGCACACGGCTAAAACAATTCAACTTGTGTGTCCTAGGGTGCCCCCCTGCCCCCATATATAAAGGATCAAGGGAGAGGCCGGCCCTAGAGGGGGCGCGCCAAGTGTGGGGAGTCCTACTAGGACTCCCAAGTCCTAGTAGGATTCCCCTTTCCTTTCCAGAGTAGGAGAGAAGGAAAGAGGTGGAGAGGGAGAAGGAAAAGGGGGCTGCACCCCTTGTCCAATTCGGACCAGAGGGGGGGCGCGCGCCTCCTTCCTTTTGGCCTTTCTCCTCTATTCCCGTATGGCCCAATAAGGCCCATATACTCCGAAAAATACCCGAATCACTCGGAACCTTTCCGATGTCCGAATATTGTCATCCAATATATCGATCTTTACATCTCAACCATTTCGAGAGTCCTCGTCATGTCCCCGGTCTCATCCGGGACTCCGAACTTCTTCAGTACATCAAAACTCATAAACTCATACTACCGATCGTCATCAAACGTTAAGCGTGCGGACCCTACGGGTTCGAGAACTATGTAGACATGACCGAGACTCATCTACGAT
>LR738716.1:327659897-327674382 GCA_902687465.1 Secale cereale
GTACGGCAAGCACGTGTTCTCCCACAACACGACGTTCTGCTGCGTCAAGCAGCCGCCTGGCGGTCAGAAGGGTGCCTACTACGCCATCCATCACATGCGGGCGATCGTACGGGACCATCATCAACTTCTGCTACCGAGTAAGCTCAAAGATTGGGCCGCGCGCGTGTCGGCAATCCAGGACGCGGACATCAGACAAGATTTCTTTCGCATCCAGTCGGAGTTTGCGGAAATCATCCATCAAGATGTCCTTCGTACCTCGGGGCTGTTCTACCTCAGGAATCAACCGTCGAACAGTGACATCGACACAATGCTACAAATGCAGGCTGACAACGCCCGTGATTTCATGACTCCCACGATAGACGGCGGCTTCATCCACGCTCCGGTGCATTGAGTCGAGTCGAAAGCAGTGATGCTGTGTCTAGTTCTGAAACATCGATTGGCTCTTGTTGTAATTAAACTTTAATGAACTTGTAGTATGTCTCTTTTGTTTCGAGAGTCGTTCAACTTAGATGTAATCGATGCTATTAATGTCTTGCTTTTCTCTTTCGATCGTTCTGTTGCATACTTATATATTGCTTATGAATTGTCTGTGAATTGATACTAACGTTTCGTTTGGCTAGTGCATATATATAGCTATGCCGTCGTATGTCGTGTACAAGGGTAAGGTTCCCGGAGTCTACGACGACTGGGAGGAGTGTCGGAGACAGGTTCACCGATTCAGCGGTAACAGTTACAAAGGGTACACCACTAGGGCCGAGGCCGAATCTAGATACGCCCGCTATCTAGCGGGAGAGGGGAGGGAGCATTGGAGGAACCGGATGAAAACGAGTTTCATCGTGATGATGCTCATCGTGACGACCGCAGCTCTCTTCTATGTGATGGTAGTTTAGATGATCGATATCGACTTGTAATGCGAAGACAAACTCGCTACTCGCGATCTCGAGACTTGTAATATATTGTTCTATCTTTGTTCGGTCTTTTCAATTCGGAGACTAATATGATCGATGAATTGTATTCGGAGACTAATATGATGAATTGTATTCAGAGATTAATCTTCTATTGTATTCGATGAATGTGTTGTTGATGTGTGCTGTCTATATTCTGTGCAATTATACATTTTGTAATCTGTGCAAAAAAACAGAAAAATAATATTAAAAAAACCTAATATTCATACTAATGGCGCATCAGAGAAAAGTGCGCCATTAGTATGCCAAAGCATAGTAATGGCGCATTAACAGGCAGTGCGCCATTACTATGCGGATACTACTAATGGCGTATCATACTTAGTGCGCCATTAGTATGCCATAGCACCTGGCCCCTGGGAGGCATACTAATGGCGCACTAAGGTGCACACTAATGGCGCATCCGAGCTGCGCAATTAGTATACCAGATACTAATGGCGTGCTAGTAATGGCGCACCACTAATGCGCCATTAATGGCCAAATTAGGTGCGCCATTAATAGGCCTTTTCCTAGTAGTGGGAGAGGCTGGCCCTAGAGGGGGCGCGCCAAGTGTGGGGAGTCCTACTAGGACTCCCAAGTCCTAGTAGGATTCCCCTTTCCTTTCCGGAGTAGGAGAGAAGGAAAGAGGGGGAGAGGGAGAAGGAAAAGGGGGATGCACCCCTTGTCCAATTCGGACCAGAAGGGGGGCGCGCGCCTCCTTCCTTTTGGCCTCTCTCCTCTATTCCCGTAACTCCCCGGTACTCCGAAAATACCCGAATCACTCGGAACCTTTCCGATGTCCGAATATAGTCGTCCAATATATCGATTTTTACGTCTCGACCATTTTGAGACTCCTCGTCATGTCCCCGATCTCATCCGGGACTCCGAACTCCTTTGGTACATCAAAACTCATAAACTCATAATAAAACTGTCATCGAAACCTTAAGCGTGCGGACCTTACAGGTTCGAGAACTATGTAGACATGACCGAGACACGTCTCTGGTCAATAACCAATAGCGGAACCTGGATGCTCATATTGGCTCCCACATATTCTACGAAGATCTTTATCGGTCAAACCGCATAACAACATATGTTGTTCCCTTTGTCACCGGTATGTTACTTGCCCGAGATTCGATCATCGGTATCTCAATACCTAGTTAAATCTCGTTACCGGCAAGTCTCTTTACTCGTTCCATAATACATCATCCCGCAACTAACTCATTAGCTACAATGGTTGCAAGGCTTATAGTGATGTGCATTACCGAGTGGGCCCAGAGGTACCTCTCCGACAATCGGAGTGACAAATCCTAATCTCGAAATACGCCAACCCAACAAGTACCTTTGGAGACACCTGTAGAGTACCTTTATAATCACCCAGTTACGTTGTGACGTTTGGTAGCACACAAAGTGTTCCTCCGGTATTCGGGAGTTGCATAATCTCATAGTCATAGGAACATGTATAAGTCATGAAGAAAGCAATAGCAGTAAAACTTAAACGATCATAATGCTAAGCTAACGGATGGGTCTTGTCCATCACATCATTCTCCTAATGATGTGATCCTGTTGATCAAATGACAACTCATGTCTATGGTTAGGAAACATAACCATCTTTGATCAATGAGCTAGTCTAGTAGAGGCATACTAGGGACACTCTGTTTTGTCTATGTATTCACACATGTACTAAGTTTCCGATTAATACAATTCTAGCATGAATAATAAACATTTATCATGATATAAGGAAATATAAATAACAACTTTATTATTGCCTCTAGGGCATATTTCCTTCAACTACAACCTGATGGAAGTACAGTAAGGGTAAATCAAATACCACACCAGCATACATGTATGACCACTTCACAGAGAGTTTCAAAGATGACATCACAGCTGTGGGTTACAGAGAAGATTACTCCTATTTTAGCCAAGACACCAAACACTACTGCAAAGAAGCTTAAAGTTGACTTGGAGAAGCTGTACCCCATCCAGCTGCAATATACCACAGTGTGGAAAGCAAAACAAAGGGCCATGAAATCATTGTATGGTGACTGGGCAAATACATTTAGGATGTTGTATAGTTTTAAGGCAGAGGTGGAGAAGAGGTCACCTGGAAGTGTGGTGGAGATAGATACAGAGGTAACAAAGGAGGTCCAGGTTTTATTCAGCAAGTTTTTTAAGTGTTTGAAGCCTTGCATAGATGGATTCAAAGCAGGTTGTCGTCCATATTTGAGCATAGACTTATCTTTTTTTACTGGAAAGTGGAATGGTCAGTTGGCTGCATGCAATGCTCTAGATGGACACAACTGGATGTTCCCAATTGCAATAGGAATGTTTCAATCAGAGACAGAGGCATCATGGATATGGTTCATGATGCAACTGAAAAGATGCATAGGGCCAGTTTCTCCTTTGGCCATCCACACAGATGCATGTAAAGGGTTGGAAAATGCAGTAAAAAAATGTTTTCCCCCATGCTGAGCAGAGGGGGTGCTTTGGACATATGTGGATGAATCTGATAAAAAATTAGAGGAGATGAATTTGGGCGCATGTGGCCAGCAGCAAGATCCTACATCAGACAGACACATTCCTATCACCTTGGTAAGATATTGGCATCATGTAGTGATAATGAATTTGCTCCATGGTTGAACACCCACCATTCTCTGTTGTGGTACAGATCAGGTTTTAATACTGCCATAAAATGTGATCATATCAATAACAACTTGGCAGAAAGTTTTAACAACAAAGTGAAGGATTTGAAAGACTTGCCTATGCATGACATGGTGGACCAAATAAGGATCATGATCATGCGTTTGTGGGAGTTGAGAGGAAAAATTGCTAATATTTTGGAAGGGGACAAGCTTCCAGCAGTGGTACAACAGGTGGTCAACAGGAGTAGAAATCTTTCACATCTATCTGTTGAGAAATCTTCCTTGTGGGGTGCTGAAGTTAGAGATACAAAGAGTGGCAAGAGGCATGTGGTAAATACCGAGTTGCATGAGTGCACTTGCCAAGAGTGGCAACACACTGGAAAACCATGTGAGCATTCCATACTTTTTTTGGCATCTAAACCCAGGTTAAATATGCACCCATATTTGCATGCGTATTTTTCAGTACAAAAATTTAAAGCTGCATATGCAAGTCCAATTCCTGCACTGACTGACCAATCTCAGTGGCCTGAGGTGGAAATAGAATTTACCTTGTGTCCCCCTGTCACTAGAAGAAAGGCTGGGAGGCCAAAACATAGCAGATTCAAAGCTTGGTTTGAGAAATGTGGTTGTAGTAAGAAGGGGAAAAAGGAAAAGAATGATAAGCCCAAAAGGGCTCAAAAAGGTAGCAAAAATAGGTGCAAGTTGTGTGAGGTACTTGGGCACAGAATTGGTTCATCCAAATGCATTTACACTCCTCAAAGGCCAAAGTATGTTTATGTTATTGTTTTTGCAAGTTTTTGATTTTGCTACTTGTTCTAGTATCTAACCAAGTGAAATGCTTTATTTTTTAGGAGGAAGCGTGCAGAAAAAGCCCCACCTCTTGTTGTTGAACAATGCTGGCCAGTGAAAAAAGCAAGACTCAATGGCTTTAGAAGGAAGAGCACTAAGCAGATAATGTTTGGTGACAAAGATATGGAGCAAACTGAAACTATTACTGCTGAACATGAGCTAAGTGTTTCTGTTTTGGACGATGTGATGTGTACTGAATCTGTTTTGCAGGCGCTAGGGCAATCTGAAACTGTTGCAGATGAAGCAACTGTTGTGCTACCAAGTGTTGAGTTGCAAACTGAAGTAGTTGAACAATGTGTGCCATCTACTCAATCTGCAGAAGTGCAAACTGAAGAAGTGGGACATGGTCAGGTGCAAAAGTTGAGGGGGCCTGGTAGATTTGCCAAGGGGCCAAAAAGCAAGACCATCAGCATCAACAAACTATGCGCCGTGGAACCAAACGGTGGAAAAAAGGAGAAGAAATCGAGTGGTAGAAAGAAGCAAAAGAAATAGAGTCGAAATCATTCAAATTTGATGTGAAACTTAAGTTTGTTGTCATTTGATGTGAAAACTTATGTTCTTTCATGTGAAAACTTATGTGCTATGATGTTGATTTGACTTGAAATTCAAATTCAAATAAATTTGAACGTATCTCCAATATGTTTGGAGTTCATTTGTTTGTTCTGTGATGTTGCATTGTTTTATGTACTACTATGCACTTTAGTTCATAAATCCAACCCTTTTTGCTAAGTCCAACTCATAGTCACTGAAAATGTTGTCCAAACAGGCTCCAAAGTAAGGGAAAACGACCCCATTTCTAAGCAAGTTTTTTTGACCTTCTCAAAATCACCCAAAAAGATTTTCTTAGCTTACATTATACCTATATAGGATTAATACGAAGTCTCACCTTTTTTTGAATAAGTATTCATATTATTAAATTATTTTTGAAAAAACTCCCTTTAATACAAAGTCAGCAATAAAACAAGTTTAAAAATTTAAAATGCAAAAATAACTTCTGATCCTGCTTAGTCACTCCAAAATGAAGCTAAGGTGGGTTTTTTGATTTTTTGCATTTTCAAAACCTCAAACCCTCTTCTCACTCCTTTGAACTCTATGCAACCTCAGTCGAGATAGTCCAATTTGTGAAGGTTTTTTCATGAAAAGATCATTACATCAAGTTTATCATTTTATATCATAACTATGTAACATAACAAGACTATATGCGCAGGTTTTTCATTTTTTAGATTTTTTTTGAATTAGTTATACACATTTTAATGTTCAGTCAAACCTTTCAAAACCCCGTTGACTGCCAAAACCCATGTAACCCTACCGCCAAACGTCCACCGTCGATCTAACCCTAACGCCAAACTGTGGCCGTCGGATAGGCCTTCTAGAAGGATTCCGCGGGGGCGATCCGTGGGAGCCCTGATTCTCCAATCTGATTGGCCAGCTTGTTTTTTTCTCCGCCGAATAGATAACGTTGAGCGGGGGAGCATCTCAGTGACCGTTGGGCCGAGCGGATCGGGGCGCGAATCGAGCCCGGCAGAGCCTGGCGTGCGTGCGCACGGCCGTCGTGCCCGGCAGAGCCTGGCGAGGTGGATGGGCTGCACGCGAGAGGGTCACTGACATGTGGGCCATCTGAAGGAAATATGCCCTAGAGGCAATAATAAAGTTATTATTTATTTCCTTATATCATGATAAATGTTTATTATTCATGCTAGAATTGTATTAACCGGAAACTTAATACATGTGTGAATACATAGACAAAACAGTATGTCCCTAGTATGCCTCTACTAGACTAGCTCATTGATCAAAGATGGTTATGTTTCCTAGCCATAGACATGAATTGTCATTTGATCAACGGGATCACATCATTAGGAGAATGATGTGATGGACAAGACCCATCCGTTAACATAGCACTATGATCGTTTAGTTTAACTGCTATTGCTTTCTTCATGACTTATACATGTTCCTATGACTATGAGATTATGCAACTCCCGAATACCGTAGGAACACCTTGTGTGCTATCAAACGTCACAACGTAACTGGGTGATCATAAAGATGCTCTACAGGTGTCTCCGAAAGTATTCGTGGTGTTGGCATAGATCAAGATTAGGATTTGTCACTCCGAGAGTCGGAGAGGTATCTCTGGGCCCTCTCGGTAACACACATCACAATAAGCCTTGCAAGCAAAAAGACTAATGAGTTAGTCACGAGATGATGTGTTACGGAACGAGTAAACAGACTTGCCGGTAACGAGATTGAACTAGGTATAGAGATACCGACGATCGAATCTCGGGCAAGTAACATACCGTTTGACAAAAGGAACAACGTATGTTGTTATGCGGTTCTGACCGATAAAAGATCTTCATAGAATATGTAGGAGCCAATATGAACATCCAGGTTCCGCTATTGGTTATTGACCAGAGATGAGTCTCGGTCATGTCTACATAGTTCTCGAACCCGTAGGGTCCGCACGCTTAACGTTTGATGACGATCGGTATTATGAGTTTTTGAGTATTGATGTACCGAAGGTAGTTCGGAGTCCCCGATGAGATCACGGACATGACGAGGAGTCTCGGAATGTCCGAGACATAAAGATTGATATATTGGACGGCTATATTCGGACACCGGAAGTATACCGGAAAAGTTTCGGATTTATCGGGAATGCCGGAGGGGGTTACCGGAACCCCCTACGAGAGGGAATGGTCCATAGTGGGCCTAAAGGGTGAGAGAGAGGCAGCCCATAGGGCTGGCCGGCGCCCCCACCTAGGAATCCTAGTTGGACTAGGATTGGGGGAGCGCCACCTCTCCTATTCCTTTCCCCCTTCTTTCTTTCGGTGAATCCTACTAGGAATAGGATTGCAATCCTATTCCTAGTAGGACTCCCTCCCTAGCCGCACCAGGAGAGGTTGGCCGGCCTCCCTCCCCTGCTCCTTTATATACGGGGGCAGGGGGGCACCCAAAGACACACAAGTTGAATTGTTTTAGCCGTGTGCGGTGCCCCCCTCCACAGAATCACACCTCGGTCATACCGTCGCGGAGCTTAGGCGAAGCCCTGCGCCGGTGAAGACATCATATCCGTCACCACGCCGTCGTGCTGACGAAACTCTCCCGTGAAGCTCAACTGGATCAAGAGCTCGTGGGACGTCATCAAGCTGAACGTGTGCTGAACGCGGAGGTGCCGTACGATCGGTGCTTGATCGGTTGGATCGCGAAGAAGTTCGACAACATCAACCGCGTCACTTGACGCTTCCGCTCCCGGTCTACGAGGGTACGTAGACACACTCTTCCCTCTCGTTCCTATGCATCTGGTAGATAGATCTTGCGTGATCGTAGGAAAATTTTAAAATACTACGTTCCCCAACAGTGGCATCATGAGCCAGGTCTATGCGTAGATGATATGCACGAGTAGAACACAATGAGATTGTGGACGATACTAGTCATACTGCTTACCAGCATGTCATACTTTGCTTCGGCGGTATTGTGAGATGAAGCGGCCCGGACCGACATTACGCGTACGCTTACGCGAGACTGGTTTCACCGTTACGAGCACTCGTTGCTTAAAGGTGACTGGCGGGTGTCTGTCTCTCTCACTTTAGCTGAATCAAGTATGGCTACGCCCGGTCCTTGTGAAGGTTAAAACAGCACATACTTGACGAAACATCGTTGTGGTTTTGTATGCGTAGGTAAGAACGGTTCTTGCTAAAGCCCGTAGCAGCCACGTAAAACTTGCAACAAACAAAGTAGAGGACGTCTAACTTGTTTTTGCAGGGCATGTTGTGATGTGATATGGTCAAGACATGATGAGTTATACGGTTTTGTATGAGATGATCATGTTTTGTAAAGTTATCGGCAACTGGCAGGAGCCATATGGTTGTCGCTTTATTGTATGAAATGCAATCGCCATGTAATTGCTTTACTTTATCACTAAGCGGTAGCGATAGTTGAGGAAGCAATATTTGGCGAGACGACAACGATGCTACGATGGAGATCAAGGTGTCGCGCCGGTGACGAAGGTGATCATGACGGTGCTTTGGAGATGGAGATCAAAAGCACAAGATGATGATGGCCATATCATGTCACATATTTTTTGATTGCATGTGATGTTTATCTTATTATGCTTCTTATTTTGCTTAGAACGACGGTAGCATTATAAGATGATCCCTCACTAAAATTTCAAGGTATAAGTGTTCTCCCTGAGTATGCACCGTTGCGAAAGTTCGTCGTGCCGAGACACCACGTGATGATCGGGTGTGATAAGCTCTACGTTCAAATACAACGGGTGTAAGCCAGTTTTGCACACGCAGAATACTCGGGTTAAACTTGACGAGCCTAGCATATACAGATATGGCCTCGGAACACTGGAGACCGAAAGGTCGAGCGTGAATCATATAATAGATATGATCAACATAAGATGTTCACCATTGAAACTACTCCATCTCACGTGATGATCGGACATGGTTTAGTTGATTTGGATCACGTGATCATTTAGATGACCAGAGGGATGTCTATCTAAGTGGGAGTTCTTAAGTAATATGATTAATTGAACTTTAATTTATCATGAACTTAGTCCTGGTAGTATTAGCATATCTATGTTGTAGATCAATAGCTCGCGATGTTGCTCCCCGTTTATTTTTCATATGTTCCTAGAGAAAACCAAGATTGAAAGATGTTAGTAGCAATGATGCGGAATTGTTCCGTGATCTGAGGATTATCCTCATTGCTGCACAGAAGAATTATGTCCTTGATGCACCGCTAGGTGACAGACCTATTGCAGGAGCAGATGTAGACGTTATGAACGTTTTGACAAAAGCTCGATATGATGACTACTTGATAGTTTAAGTGCACCATGCTTTACGGCTTAGAACCGGGACTTCAAAAACGTTTTGAACGCCACGGAGCATATAAGATGTTCCAAGAGTTGAAATTAGTATTTCATACTCATGCCCGTGTCGAGAGGTATAAGACCTCTGACAGTACTTTGCCTACAAGATGGAGGAGAATAGCTCAACCAATGAGCATGTACTCAGATTGTCTGGGTACTACAATTACTTTAATCAAGTGGGAGTTAATCTTCCAGATAAGATAGTAATTGACAAAGTTCTCTAGTCACTATCACCAAGTTAGTAGAACTTCGTGATGAACTATAAATATGCAAGGGATGACGAAAGGAATTCCCAGCTCTTCGCGATACTGAAGTAGGCGAAGGTAGAAATCATGAAAAAGCATCAAGTGTTGATGGTTAACAAGACCACTTGTTTCAAGTAAAGGGCAAAGGGATAAAAGGGGAACTTCAAGAAGAATGACAAGCAAGTAATCACTCCCGTGAAGAAACCCAAAGCTAAACTCAAGCCTGAAACAAGTGCTTATACTGCAAAGGAAATGGTCACTAAAAGTGGAACTGCCCTAGATACTTGGCGGATAAGGAGGATGGCAAAGTGAACAAAGGTATATTTGATATACAGATCATTAATGTGTATTTTACTAGTGTTCATAGCAACCCCTCGGTATTTGATATTGGTTCAGTTGCTAAAGAGCAGTAACTCAAAATGGGAGTTGCATAATGAACAGAAACTAGTTAAAGGATGAAGTGACAATATATATTGGACGCAGTTCCAAGATTGATATGATCATCATCGCACACTCCCTATACTTTCGGGATTAGTGTTGAACCTAAATAACTGTTATTTGGTGTTTGTGTTGAGCATGAATGTGATTTGATCATGTTTATTGCAATACAGTTATTCATGTAAGTTAAAGAATAATTGTTGTTCTGTTTACATGAATAAAACCTTCTATGGTCATACACCCAATGAAAATAGTTTATTGGATCTCGATCGTGTGATACACATATTCATAGTATTGAAGCCAAAAGATGCAAGGTTAATAATGATAGTGCAACTTATTTGTGGCACTGCCGTTTAAGTCATATTGGTGTAAAACGCATGAAGAAACTCCATAATGATGGACTTTTGGAATCACTTGATTATGAATCACTTGGTGCTTGCGAACCATACCTCATGGGCAAGATGACTAAAACTCCGTTCTCCGGAACTATGGAGCGAGCAACGTATTTGTTGGAAATCATACATACTGATGTATGCGGACCAATGATTGTTGAAGCTCGCGGCGGGTATCGTTATTTTCTGACCTTCACTGATGATTTGAGCAGATATAGGTATATCTACTTAATGAAGCACAAGTCTGAAACATTTGAAAAGTTCAAATGTTTTCAGAGTGTAGTAGAGAATCATCGTAACAAGAAAATAAAGTTTCTACGATCTGATCGTGGAGGAAAATATTTGAGTTACGAGTTTGGTCTTCATTTGAAACAATGTGGAATAGTTTCACAGCTCACGCCACCCGGAACACCACAGCATAATGGTGTGTCCGAACGTCGTAAACCGTACTTTATTGGATATGGTGCGATCTATGATGTCTCTTACCGATTTACCACTATCATTTTGGGTCATGCATTAGAGACAGCTGCATTCACGTTAAATAAGGGCCTCATCTGAATCCGTTGAGACAACGCCTTAAGAACTGTGGTTTGGCAAGAAACCAAAGTTGTTGTTTCTTAAAGTTTGGGACTGCGATGCTTATGTGAAAAAGTTTCAACATGATAAGCTCGAACCCAAACCGGAGAAGTAAATCTTCATAGGATACCCAAAAGAGACTGTTGGGTACACCTTCTATCACAGATCCGAAGGCAAGATATTCGTTGCTAAAAATGGATCCTTTCTAGAGAAGGAGTTTCTCTTGAAAGAAGTGAGTGGGAGGAAAGTAGAACTTGATGAGGTAATTGTACCTTCTCCCAGATTGGAAAGTAGTACATCACAGGAAATTGTTCCAGTGATTCCTACACCAATTAGTGAGGAAGTTAATGATAATGATCATGAAACTTCGGATCAAGTTTCTGCTGAACGTCGTAGATCAACCAGAGTACGTTCCGCACCAGAGTGGTACGGCAACCCAGTTCTGGAAATCATGTTACTAGACCATGATGAACCTACGAACTATGAGGAAGCGATGATGAGCCCAGATTCCACAAAATGGCTTGAGCCATGAAATCTGAGATGGGATCCATATATGAAAACAAAGTATGGACTTTGGTTGACTTGCCCAATGGTCGGCAAGCCATTGAAAATAAATGGATCTTCAAGAGGAAGACCGACGCTGACGGTAATGTTACTGTTTACTAAGCTCGACTTGTTGCGAAAGGTTTTCGACAAGTTCAAGGAGTTGACTACGATGAGACTTTCTCATCCGTAGCGATGCTTAAGTCTGTCCGAATCATGTTAGCAATTGCCACATTTTATGAAATCTGGCAAATGGATAACAAAACTGCATTCTTTAATGAATTCATTAAAGAAAAATTGCATATGATGCAACCCGAAGGTTTTGTCAATCCTAAAGGTGCTAACAAAAATGTGCAAGCTCCAGCGATCCATCTATGGACTGGTGCAAGCATCTCGGAGTTGGAATATACGCTTTGATAAGTTGATCAAAGCATATAGATTTATACAGACTTACGGTGAAGCCTGTATTTACAAGAAGTGAGTGGGAGCACTACAACCTTTCTGATAAGTATATGTGAATGACATATTGTCGATCGGAAATGATGTAGAATTTTCTGGAAAGCATAAAGGAGTGCTTGAAAGGAATTTTTCAAAGAAAGACCTCGATGAAGCTGCTTACATATTGAGCATCAAGATCTATATAGATAGATCAAAATGCTTGATAAGACTTTCGATGAGTACATACCTTGATAAGATTTTGAAGTAGTTCAAAATGGATCAGTCAAAGAAGAAGTTCTTGCCTGACTTGTAAGGTGTGAAGTTGAGTAAGACTCAAAGCCAGACCACGGCAGAAAAATATAGAGAGAATGAAAGTCATTCCCTATGCCTCAGCCATAGGTTCTATAAAGTATGCCATGTTGTGTACAAAACACGTTGTGTACCTTGCCAAGAGTTTGACAGGGAGGTACAATAGTGATCCAGGAGTAGATCACTGTACAGCGGTCAAAATTATCCTTAGTAATTGGATGACTAAGGAAATATTTCTCGATTATGGAGGTGATAAAGAGTTTGTCGTAAAGGGTTACGTCGATGCAAGCTTTGACACTAAATCCAGATGACTCTAAGTATCAATCTGGATGCGTATTGAAAGTGGGAGCAATTAGCTAGAGTAGCTCCATGCAGAGCATTGTAGACATAGAAATTTGCGAAATACATAGGGATCTGTATATGACGGACCCGTTGACTAAACTTCTCTCACAAGCAAAACATGATCACACCTTATTACTCTTGGGTATTAATCACATAGCGATGTGAACTAGATTATTGACTCTAGTAAACCCTTTGGGTGTTGGTCACATAACGATGTGAACTATCGGTATTAAATCACATGGCGATGTGAGCTAGATTATTGACTCTAGTGCAAGTGGGAGACTGAAGGAAATATGCCCTAGAGGCAATAATAAAGTTATTATTTATTTCCTCATATCATGATAAATGTTTATTATTCATGCTAGAATTGTATTAACCGGAAACTTAATACATGTGTGAATACATAGACAAAACAGTATGTCCCTAGTATGCCTCTACTAGACTAGCTCATTGATCAAAGATGGTTATGTTTCCTAGCCATAGACATGAATTGTCATTTGATCAACGGGATCACATCATTAGGAGAATGATGTTATGGACAAGACCCATCCGTTAGCATAGCACTATGATCGTTTAGTTTAACTGCTATTGCTTTCTTCATGACTTATACATGTTCCTATGACTATGAGATTATGCAACTCCCGAATACCGTAGGAACACCTTGTGTGCTATCAAACGTCACAACGTAACTGGGTGATCAGAAAGATGCTCTACAGGTGTCTCCGAAAGTATTCGTGGTATTGGCATAGATCAAGATTAGGATTTGTCACTCCGAGTGTCGGAGAGGTATCTCTGGGCCCTCTCGGTAACACACATCACAATAAGCCTTGCAAGCAAAAAGACTAATGAGTTAGTCACGAGATGATGTGTTACGAAACGAGTAAAGAGACTTGCCGGTAACGAGATTGAACTAGGTATAGAGATACCGACGATCGAATCTCGGGCAAGTAACATACCGTTTGACAAAAGGAACAACGTATGTTGTTATGCGGTTCTGACCGATAAAAGATCTTCGTAGAATATGTAGGAGCCAATATGAACATCCAGGTTCCGCTATTGGTTATTGACCAGAGATGAGTCTCGGTCATGTCTACATAGTTCTCGAACCCGTAGGGTCCGCACGCTTAACGTTTGATGACGATCGGTATTATGAGTTTTTGAGTATTGATGTACCGAAGGTAGTTCGGAGTCCCGGATGAGATCACGGACATGACGAGGAGTCTCGGAATGTCCGAGACATAAAGATTGATATATTGGACGGCTATATTCGGACACCAGAAGTATACCGGAAAAGTTTCGGATTTATCGGGAATGCCGGAGGGGGTTACCGGAACCCCCTACGAGAGGGAATGGTCCATAGTGGGCCTAAAGGGTGAGAGAAAGGCAGCCCATAGGGCTGGCCGGCGCCCCCACCTAGGAATCCTAGTTGGACTAGGATTGGGAGGGCGCCACCTCTCCTATTCCTTTCCTCCTTCTTTCTTTCGGTGAATCCTACTAGGAATAGGATTGCAATCCTATTCCTAGTAGGACTCCCTCCCTAGCCGCACCAGGAGAGGTTGGCCGGCCTCCCTCCCCTGCTCCTTTATATACGGGGGCAGGGGGGCACCCAAAGACACACAAGTTGAATTGTTTTAGCCGTGTGCGGTGCCCCCCTCCACAGAATCACACCTCGGTCATACCGTCGCGGAGCTTAGGCGAAGCCCTGCGCCGGTGAACACATCATATCCGTCACCACGTCGTCGTGCTGACGAAACTCTCCCGTGAAGCTCAACTGGATCAAGAGCTCGTGGGACGTCATCAAGCTGAACGTGTGCTGAACGCGGAGGTGCCGTACGTTCGGTGCTTGATCAGTTGGATCGCGAAGAAGTTCGACAACATCAACCGCGTCACTTGACGCTTGCGCTCC
>LR738716.1:327674482-327694482 GCA_902687465.1 Secale cereale
GTTTACCGAGGGTGCCGGTTTATTCATTAATCATAATATATACATAGGATACAGTGGAGCTCCTGGCTCAGGTATAGTAGGGCCGCAAGAGGGCGATGTTCCACGGCCTCTTTGTCTCTTCTTCCGACGTCCTTGAGTCCTTGTGTTCTCGAACGTCCACCAGGTAATATGAACCGTTGTGTAGGTTCTTGCTGACCACAAAGGGTCCTTCCCAAGGCGGGGATAGCTTGTGCATATTTGTTTGATCTTGGATGAGCCGGAGTACTAAGTCTCCCTCCTGGAACGTCCTGGTCTTGATCCGGCGGCTGTGATATCTGCGCAAGTCTTGTTGATAGATCGCAGACCGTGTTGCTGCTATATCACGCTCTTCATCCAGCCGGTCCAAATTGTCTTGTCTCGCCTGCTCGTTAGCCGCTTCAACATAGGCTGTCACCCTTGGCGAATGATGACGGATATCACTTGGAAGGACCGCTTCAGCGCCATATACCATAAAGAAGGGTGTGTAACCTGTGGACCGGTTTGGCGTAGTATTGATACTCCAAAGAACAGAAGGTAACTCCTCGACCCAGCACCCTGGTGTTCTTTGCAAGGGAGTCATAAGCCGGGGCTTGATACCTCGCAAAATCTCCTGATTTGCTCTTTCATCTTGACCATTGGATTGAGGGTGGGCCACAGAAGACACGTCTAGGTGAATATGTTCCCGTTGACAAAATTCTTCCATCTCCCCCTTAGATAAATTGGTGCCGATGTCTGTGATGATGCTGTGTGGAAAACCAAACCGGAAAATTACCTTTTTGATGAATTTAACTGTTGTTGCCGCATCACACTTGCTCACAGGCTCTGCCTCAATCCACTTTGTAAATTTATCCACAGCTACCAATAGATGAGTCTTTTGATCTTGGGATCGCTTAAAGGGTCCAACCATATCAAGCCCCCAAGTCGCAAACGGCCAGGTTATTGGTATCATCCGGAGCTCCTGTGCCGGAACAAGAGCACGTCGTGAAAACTTTTGACAAGCATCGCACTTCCGGGCTAGATCCGCCGCATCAGCATGGGCTGTCAACCAATAGAACCCATGTCGAAAAGCTTTAGCCACCAAGGACTTTGAACCGGCATGATGGCCACAATCCCCTTCATGGATCTCTCGAAGAATATCACAACCTTCCTCAGCTGATACACACCGCTGAAACGCTCCAGAAACGATGCGATGATGAAGTTCTCCGTTTGCAATTGTCATATATTTGGAATGCTGAATTATCTGTCTTGCTTCGATCTCGTCATCCGGCAGCTCTCCCCGGCTTAAATACGCCAAATACGGCAGCGTCCAATCCGGAATAACATGAAGTGCCGCAACTAGCTGTGCCTCCGGATCAGGAACAGCCAGGTCTTCCTCTGATGGTACTTGCACTGATGGACTGTGTATCTCATCCAAAAAAGTATTTGGTGGTACCGGTTTACGTTGAGAACCCAACCGGCTCAGAGCATCAGCCGCTTCATTCCTTCGGCGGTCTATGTGATCCACCTGATACCCTTTGAAATATCCTGCAACCGCTTCAACTTCTCGTCTGTAAGCTGCCATGAGAGGATCTCTTGAATCCCACTTGCCAGATACTTGTTGTGCCACTAAATCTGAATCGCCGAAGCACTTGACCCGGCTCAAGTTCATCTCCTTTGCCATCCGCAAGCCATGAAGTAATGCTTCATACTCTGTTGCATTATTAGTACAAGGAAACACTAAACGGAGGACGTAACAAAACTTATCACCTCGCGGGGAAGTTAAAACAACTCCAGCCCTCGAGCCTTCTAACTGCCTTGAACCGTCAAAGTGAATCGTCCAGTATGTAAGATCCGGTTTCTCCTCTGGTGTTTGCAGTTCTGTCCAATCATTGATGAAATCCACCAATGCCTGAGATTTGATAGCGGTGTGTGGCACATATTTCAACTCGTGTGGGCTGAGCTCAATGGCCCACTTCGCCACTCTACCCGTAGCTTCCCTGTTCTGGATTATATCTCCCAATGGTGCTGAACTAACAACAGTTATTGGGTGGCCTTGGAAATAATGCTTCAACTTCCGGTTTGCCATGAACACCCCATATACCAGCTTCTGCCAATGTGGGTATCTTTGCTTGGACTCAATGAGAACTTCACTGATGTAATAGACCGGACGCTGAACCGGGTATTCCTTCCCTGCTTCCTTGCGTTCAACCACAATTGCTACGCTGACCGCTCGTGCATTGGCGGCGACATATAACAGCAACGGCTCATTATCAACAGGGGCAGCCAGGACCGGCGGCTTTGCCAGCTGCCGCTTCAAATCCTCAAACACTGTGTTCGCCTCATCACTCCATATAAACCGATCCGTCTTTTTCAACATCTGATAAAGCGGAATCGCCTTCTCCCCCAAACGGCTGATGAACCGACTCAAGGCTGTGATCCGGCCGGCGATACGTTGAACATCATTGATGCAAACCGGTTTAGTCAAAGATGTGATTGCCTTGATCTTCTCCGGATTAGCTTCTATTCCTCTGTTTGACACCAAGAACCCAAGGAGCTTGCCTGCCGGAACACCAAAGGCACACTTCTCCAGATTAAGCATCATTTTATAGGCCCGAAGATTGCCAAAGGTCTCCTTGAGGTCCTCTATCATTGTCTCCTCCTTCCTTGACTTTACCACGATATCATCCACATAAGCATGAACATTCCTGCCTACCTGCCCCTTAAGACAGTTCTGTACACAACGCTGGTAGGTGGCTTGGGCACTCTTGAGCCCAAAAGGCATAGACACATAGCAAAAGGCACCAAAAGGAGTTATGAAGGACGTCTTCTCCTGATCTTTAACCGCCATCTTGATCTGGTGATACCCTGAGTAGGCATCCAAAAAACTTAGCCGCTCACATCCCGCTGTAGCATCGATGATCTGATCAATGCGAGGGAGAGCAAAAGGATCAGTTGGACAAGCTTTGTTTAGGTCTGTGTAATCCACACACATTCTCCATTTTCCATTTTTCTTTAATACCAGCACCGGATTAGCCAACCACTCCGGGTGAAAAACTTCAACTATGAACCCTGCAGCCAAAAGCCTGGCCACCTCTTCTCCTATAGCCTTGCGCCTTTCTTCGTTGAAGCGACGCGGATATTGCTTGATCGGTTTAAACTTCGGATCAATATTAAGAATGTGCTTAGCGAGTTCCCTCGGTATACCTCACATGTCAGAAGATTTCCATGCAAAGATATCCCGGTTCTCACGGATGAACTCGATGAGCGCGCTTTCCTATTTGGGATCAAGGTTAGCACTGATAGTGAACTGCTTGGATGAATCGCCTGGCACAAAATCAACTTGCTTGGTCTCCTCCACCGATTTAAACTTCAACGCCGGGTCATGCTCCGTAGTTGGCTTTTTCAACGGGGTCATATCTGCCGGATCAACATTATCCTTGTAAAACTTCAACTCCTCTGTAGCACATACTGCCTCCGCGTAGGCAGCGTCTCCCTCTTCACACTCCAATCCAATCTTGCGACTTCCATGAACCGTGATTGTTCCTTTGTGACCCAGCATCTTGAGCTGTAGATAAACATAACACGGCCTGGCCATAAACTTGGCATAAACCGTCCTCCCGAACAGAGCATGATAAGGGCTCCGAATCTTGACCACTTCAAAAGTTATCATCTCTGACCTGGAATCCTGCTCATCTCCAAAGGTAACTTCTAAGTCAATTTTCCCAACTGGGTAGGCTGACTTACCTGGCACTACTCCATGAAATACCGTGTTTGATTGCCTTAGCTTTTTATCCGTCAAGCCCATACGACGGAAAGTCTTATAGTACAAGATATTGATGCTGTTGTCGCCATCCATAAGAACTTTAGTGAATTTGTAGCCACCCACCTATGGTGCTACCACCAAGGCCAAGTGGCCCGGATTATCAACTCGCATCGGGTGATCCTCCCTGCTCCACACAATGGGCTGCTCTGACCAGCGTAAGAATTGTGGCGTTGCCGGTTCAATCGCGTGGACCGCCCGCTTCAAAACTTTTTGATCCCGTTTACACAAACTTGTAGTAAACACATGATACTGCCCACTACTCAGCTCCTTCGGATTACTCTGGTATCTGGATTGCTGCTGCTGCTGCTGCTGATGTTGTTGACAGCCCTGATTACTGTGATTACCCTGGCCCTGCTGTTGGTTGTTTTGGTTATTGTAACCACCCTGACCACGCTGCTGATTTCCTTGGTTATTATAACCGCCCTAGCCATACTGATTATTGCCTCGGCTATTATAACCACTGTTGTTGCCACGATATCCTGATCCGGAACCGTTCCCCCGGTGACCCGGACCGTAGAACCCGGGGCCTGAACCGCCGTTTGGAGGCCCGTTGTTAGAGTTGAAGCAGCTCATTACGGCTTCCATCAAGGGCTTGCATTCTCCTATAGTGTGTTTCGCTGGTCGTTCCCTTGTGCTATGCTTCGGACGAGGCTGATTTAACTCCTGGTCCCAGCTAACATTCCCTACGCCGGTTTGTGGAGGCGGCTTACCCCTATTGCGCTGGAAACCTCCTTGAACTTGGGTATTGGCCACGAAATCAGAGCCACCCTCCGCTTTTCGCTTGCCCAGGAAGCTTGTAGCAGCCGGATTAACCGGCGCCGGTTTACCAGGCTTGTTGACTTTTCCTGCTTTGTCTCCCTCCGCTTTTGGATACTTAGTGTTGTCAGAGTCCCCGTACTTCACCAGAGCGCTCATGAGAGTTCCCATGTCATTACAATCCCGTTTGAGCCGTCCCAGTTTTAACTTGAGAGACTCAAACCGGCAATTATTTTCCAGTGTCACTATTGCCGTATTGGGATTGATATCGTTCGAAGAGTGCAAGATCTCTGACACTCGTCGTACCCATGCACTTGTAGACTCCTGTTCTCCTTGTATACAGGCTGCTAGATCTACCACTGACATCGGCTGCTTGCATGTATCCTTGAAGTTTTTGATAAACTGGCGACGTAATTCTCCCCATGATCCGATAGAATTAGGGGGTAAACCCTTTAGCCAGGTTCGGGCTGTACCCTCGAGCATCATGGTGAATTATTTCGCACAAGCCGCTTCATCTACGTCCAGCATCTCCATGGCCATCGCATAACTCTCAACCCAAGCTTCCAGAGCCAAATCTGTCGTGTAATTAGGCACTTTTCGTGGACCTTTAAAGTCCTTGGGCAGCTTCACGCTCCGTAAAGCGGGGATAAGACACTGCACCCCAAAGGAACTCGTTGTGACTCGTGTCTCTGCTGTGGCTGTGTGAACCGGCATCGTTTGACGGACTTCCTCCCGGGCCACCGATCTAACCCGATTTGCATCCTGAGCTTGTGCATCCGCGCCTGCCGGATTATTTTGTCTGTGACGGTGTCGCCTGTGTTCACTGCTGGATACTTCTGGTTCCTCCCAATGCCTCGTGTAACTCCGGCTGGGGCGTGGTGTTGAATGGAGCCTCTCCCTGCTATGAGAATACGCTTGCTGTTGTACTAACACCGTATTAAGTAGATCCTTGACCCTGCGTGCCTCCAACGCCACAGGGGACGTCCCTTCAATAGGTAAAGCGGCCAAGCGTGAAGCAGCAACAACAATGTTGTCCAAAGGATTTGAATAATGACCCGGAGGGGTAGGAATGTGAGGTGCAGACGTGATCCACCGATCTTGTTCCGTAGTAGGCTGCTGAACCGGCTCGTCCCTCGCTGGGGGTGCCCTCCGGTTTAAAGCCGGATCATTGCTGGTCCCCGCTCCTGGTGTCCTGAAAAGATCCGTTGCCTCGTAAACCGGCGGTAGACGAGACTGGTACTTCCGACTCCGTACTCCCTGCACAGAGGCCTGCTCCATCCTTAGATGAAAAGCCTGATCATTCAGCTCTGCCTGCCTCATCGCTATCATAGCCTTCTCTGTTTTCAGACTTTCCCTTGCTTGATCAATCCGGCCCTTTAGCTGAAGGAGCTCTGCATCATGTTGCGCCTTGTCTGCTGGAGCTACCTCGGCCATGGCCCGGGCTGTAAACTCCTCAACCAAGGTGGATAGAACGTCAGCGGGTGAGAGGGCCTGGCCGCTCCCCCCTGCACCAGCTTCTGATGTCGCCCCGATCACCGTTGACTGCGGCGTGGATTGTGAACTGGCCATAAAGAGAGCCACTCGGTTTGGCGGAACAAAGGGGCCCGGAATACCGTCTCCATCGGACTCACCCTCAGACCGGCCGTCCCGCAACTGATACAAAGATTCAGTCTCTCCGGATGAAGATTCGTTGTCGGAGTAGACAACTGTCTCGCCACCGGACTCCGATCCGTCCTCGGCTTGAACCCCGTGAACTGCTCCAACGAAAACGTGCTTCATGGCGGGCTGAATCCGGGCCGATCTCGCACGCTGAGCCGGCTCGACGATGTTGGGGAAGACGTCCGGCTCAGGTCCCGGTTCGCCGATCTTGCCGATGAAGACGTGGATGCCGCCGAAGGGAACCCGGTATCCGTATTCGATTGAATCGGCCTCCGGTCCCCAACCTGCGTCGTCGATGTAGATCCGGCCGCGGCGACTCTTGGTCATCCGGCCGACCGCGTAGCCTTTGAGCCCTTCAAACTGCCCTTCAAGAACTCGAAACCATCGTGCGGAGGCCCCACGGTGGGCGCCAACTGTCGTGGAATTAACACGGCAGATGTCCGGTTTAACGGACTTGATATTGGAACCATCGCACGGGTTAGCTTGAAGGGGTTAAAAACACTCAAAGGACACAGAGGGTTTATACTAGTTCGGCCCCTTCAATGAAGGTAAAAGCCTACCTCTAGTTTGGTTTGGTATTGCTTGGGCGTCGATGAACAGGGAGCGGATCGCTTGCCTGTGTCTCGACGGGTTGTTTCTTGCTTGTCCCTGAACCGTCGCCGGGTCGTCCCTTTATATAGAGGTGACGCCCGGTCCGGTTTACAGAGTCCCGAGGCCGGCTCATACTTGTGTCCGCCTCGGTCTCTGCTCTTTCTTCTTTATCTCTCAAGTTACATGATCAGACGGTTTACAAACCATAACTCTATACATGGGCCCTAAGATCTCATGGGCCGTAACCTCTACTAAGTATTACAATGATACAGCGATATTACCATAATCCGGTTTACACTAGCTGGTTCATACCTGCTAGTAATATCCCTGACATGCAAACATGACAAAGTGATACCTCGCTTGCCCCCTTTAGTGAAGCAAAACATAAATGCAGGAGCACCTCCGAAGTTTAAGTGACGACTAGATACAATGATTTCAGAATAAGCGATATCACAATCATGCAGAAGACAATGGTACTTTGGGGACAATGCACATTACACTCAGAATGACAATCATGCTCTCAATAGTTGGTGCTTTGAAGAAAGAAGGTGGAGACTCTCGAACCGTGGATTTTGATGGCAAGGTTGAAAACCCGTGGCTCAAAGCAAAGACTAAACAAGTACCAGAGCTCGTGGTTTTAAAAACAGAGATAAAAAGCTTTTGGGAGGTGCATAATTCGTCAAAGAATGCTAGTAGATAACCCAATTACTTCTTATGCTGGACAAGTTTCGAGGAACGGCTCCCACGCGGGGACGATCACATCCCCTTAATCTCCTTTGTTTATCACTGCCAGAGTTTTCTGATTTCTCATGAACAAAGCGTGAAGGAGGGTTTGTTTGTTGCTATTATCTTTTGTGAGCTGGGCGCACTCATGCCAGTCCCTCCTCGTATTAGGGGTTTGCAGATTAGACATGCAATCCCGGGGTAAAATTTGTCCAAAAGAAGATCATGAATTACCTACTACTTCCTCATGAGCTAAAACAGAGGCACAAAAGAGAAATGCTTTTGAATAATTTTGAGATGGTACAAGAAAGTCTTCGTTAGGAATGGCAAGTAAATACCATATATAGGAAGGTATGGTGGACTCATATGGCATAACTGGTTTCAAGGATTTTGGATGCACAAGCAGTCAGTCCGCTTAGTACAGGTGAAGGCTAGCAAAAGACTGGGAGCGACCAACTAAGAGAGCAATGACGGCCATAATCATGCAGAGCGACAAAGCAACATTGAATCGGGCATGGAAGTTATATCACTACTCAGAAATTAAAGATCATCAAGGCTTGATAGACTTTCTTTACAGTCTTAAATATGCGTGAGCATATGCCAAGTCAATCAAAATAAATTCTTGGAGGAAGATATCACTAAACCATACCACATCATAGGCAAACAAATCATGCTGGTACTTCAATAACACATTAAGAACCCCCAGCTATTTGACACTAACCATAAGAAAACATGAACTACTAAGCACCATTATGCACATAGCATTTTTATCATAGACATATCAACCAGTGCCACAGAAGCCAACTCTCTTAACAAGATAAGCATGATAACTCAAGAGAGTTCAGCAACCAACTAAACAAAAGCTCTTTAAAAAGAAAAAGCATGAAAACTAAGAGCTAAACATGACAGCAGCTATGGAAAGACAAAAAACACACACAGCAAAGATAAGCATGAAAATTCTATGTTGTGTTCTAGGTTAAAGTGGAGCGTGTTTCTCCCCCACACAAAGAAAGCTGGGTTCTAACTTGTTATGAACAGCAAGCAAAGCTAAAGAAAACTAAAAAGGAAACTAAGAGCAAGACGCTCCAAGCATAGCACATAACGCATGAAGTGATTAAAATATAGTGGAACGAAAGACGAACTGATAATTGTTGATGGAGAAGGGGATGCACGGGGGCATCCCCAAGCTTAGATGCTTGAGTCTCCTTGGATATTTCTTGGGGGTGCATGGGGGCATCCCCAAGCTTGAGCGTTTGACACTCCTGAATCTTCTTTTATCATCTTCCCTCGCACACTTGAAAACTCCCTTCATACATAACTCATCATAATCTGATTAGAGAGATTAGTACCCACAATAAAATAATTTTTCTCTACTGGAAACAAAGATATTCTTGAAGAGCTACTGTTTCTCAAGATTGCCAAAAGGTTTTTGCAAAGAAAAAGCAAGCTCAAGGTTTGCAAAACGAAGAAAAGGCAAAACAGGACAGAATCTGTGAAAAACAGACCAGCAGGTAGTAAATAATTTTTTCGGGGCACTTCTGCAACTCAAATAAAAAAACTCAGAACAGATGCTCGAAAGCCAATTGTATAGAGCACGCTGTCAAAAAATTCAGATCAAAAAGATGATCTGGTGATTTTATTCGAATTTTTCTGTCCAAGGACAGAATCTGTTTTCTGGACAGCACGTCACAACTTTTTGAACTTTCTTGCAATCAGAGGCTAAACTTGGCACAAAGCTGAAAAGAAAAGATACAATGATGATGCTACTGTAGTAACAAACATCAAGACACAACAAAAGCAAAATAAAACCTTATTCGTTGTGGGCTGCCTCCCTAGAGCTCTTTCTTTATAGCCATAAAGATAGGCTTAAGACTTTAATGATGCTCTTGTAGGAATAAGAGTTGAAGAACAAAAGAGAGCATCAAGAAGCAAATATCAAACACATTTAAGCCTAACATGCTTCCAATGCATAGGAATATTGCAATAGAATAATTCATTGAAGCACAAAGCAATAAGCATAGGAAGACAAAACAAGTGCAGCTTCAAAACCTTCAACATAAAGAGAGGGAACTTGATATTATTGAAATATCTCATATGTTCCCTTCTCATAATAATTTTCGGTGGGATCACGAATAAACTCAACAATATAAGCATCACATAAAGCATTGTTACCATGATCCACATGCAAAAAGGTACTCTTACTCTCCACATAAGCATAATCTTTCTCATTGGTAATAGTGGGAGTAGGACTATCATAAACAACTTGAACACTATAGATTAATTGTGTATTAGGAAGATGGTGTTCAACAAGGGAGTAATTCCCTCCATGATTATGACAAGTTTCATAAGGATAATTTCTCCTTATGTCATACGTACCTTTATAATCACTATAGATTGGAGTTATAACATCATCATAGTAGAGAAGAGCATTATCATTGCTAGCAACTATATTTGTAAACATGTTGTCTTTATTCTTACTAGCAAAAGAATTATCGATTATCACATCACTAGTGGGTAAAGGATTTGCAATCCTATCATCCCCAAGCTTAGAGCTTTCCATATCATCACTTTCAGAGTTGGTACCAAAAAGATTTTCAAGATCATAAGTAGCATTATCATCATTTTCCCAATCACAATAAGTAACATGCATATCATAATCAAAATCATCTTCAATAGTACCTACGGACGTATCATCAAGATGATAATTAAGGCAATAAACTTCACCTTCTTCTTTAAACTTACAACCGTTAGGATAAAAGTTGATGGGAGGAATATGCTCAGGCCAGGTTGATACCCATTCTTCTTCCTTCTTGCTCCTCTTCCTCCTCCTCTTCTTTTTCTTCTTCTTCACCTTAGGAGAGAGTGGTTGGAGATGAAGCTTCTCCACATATCCTGGTTTATCATTAGAAACAATAGGGGAAACTTGGGAGAAACTCTCCTTTTTATTACCAGAAATATAAGAGACATTTTTATACTTTGGTAAAGTTCCCTCCTTTCTAATCTTACTTATGTAATCATTTTTATGGCAATTAACAACACAGTAGAGATGGCAATTTTGCAAAGTGTTTTTTATTCCTATGGTATTAACATCTAGCCAAGAAGTCTTTTCTGATAACTCTTCACACATCAAAAATAACATAAGCTCATCATAAAGATCAGGGGTGATCATGTTATCACACAACTGGTTAACAGTTATGTTTTGAAAGTGCATGCATTGAAAATTAAAGTGACCCTCTATACAGCAAAGTTCACAAGTAAAAGGATAAAGGTCACACAATTCTCTAGCAATTTCATTTAAATCTTTGACCCAAGTGATTGTTCTTTCATGCTTATGTTGCTTACAATACTTATCTTCTTCAATCATAGGCCTTTCACAAGGTCTATCCACTCCACAAAAATTAACATGCTTATATAAAACTTCATTTTTAGGAATTGGATCATGCATGTTGCAATCATCATGAACAATTTCATTTTCTTTGCAAATCTCTTTAAAAGGTTCATGATGCTTGATCCAATCCTCCTTAGGCATATTAAGATGTGAAGCAAAAGATTTGAGGAAATCAACAAGGAGTTGAGAATCAAGCCCAAACTTAGCGCAATACTTATTAAAACTTGTAGTTTCAACAAAGGACTTAATGCAATCATACTCATAAATTATACCTGACTCCTTACCTTTGTCGATCTTCCAATCTTCAGTGTTGCGTTGAATTCTTTCAAGGAGTTCCCACTTAGCATCAATCTTTTCGTTTGTGAAAGAACCCATAGAGGAAGCATCGAGCAAATCTTTATCCTGTCGAGAGAGCCTCGCATAGAAATTAGTAATAATCATATCTTTGGGGAGCCCATGGTTAGGACATTTTATCATTAACGTTTTGAGTCTCCCCCAAGCTTGAGCTATGCTCTCTCCGTCATGAGGATAGAAATTATAAACATAATTCCTATTCTCATGGACTTCATGAAGAGGATAAAACTTGGAGTAAAAGAGAGACTGGATCTCTTCCCAATCCAGCAGGTGAGAGTCATCTAGTAGCCTATACCATTCCAATGCTTTTCCTTTCAGTGACAAGGCAAATAATTTCCTCATGACTCCATCTCTTGTCAAACCTGAAATCTTAAACAACTCACAAAGTTCTGTAAGTTTCAACAAATGGATACTAGGATTGACTGTCCCATCATAACAATCATTCCTAATTATTTCAATTATCCCAAGTGGTATTTGGAACGGGATACATTCAGTAGGTGGAGGAGACTTCTCTACCACGGGTGTGGTAAAGCGGCCTTCCCCAAGCAGCGAACTAAGAGTGCAGTTTTCCATAAACATAACTAGTGAAACTAAAAACAAGAAACGAAAAGATTTAATTGCAAGATCTAAAGATATACCCTCAAACACTTACTTCCCCGGCAACGGCGCCAGAAATAGCTTGATGTCTACACACGCTTTTATTCTTGTAGACTATGTTGGGCCTCCAAGCGTAGAGGTTTGTAGGACAACAGCAATTTCCCTCAAGTGGATGACCTAAGGTTTATCGAACTCAGGGAAGTAGAGGTTGAAGATGGTCTCTCTCAAGCAACCCTGCAACTAAGATACAAGAAGTCTCTTGTGTCCCCAACACACCTAATACAACTAGGAGTTGTATAGGTGCACTAGTTCGGCGAAGAGATGGTAAAATATGGATGATAGGAGTGGCAAAGCAAAGTAATATAAATCTGTAATAAAAAGTGCAGCAAGCAAACAAGTGGTAAACGTGAGCACAAATGGTATTGCAATGGTGGAAACAAGGCCTAGGCTTCATACTTTCACTAGTGGCAACTCCCAACAACTAATCACATGATATTTCCCATAAAACATGCAATGGAGACGCACCCGGAGGTCATTCCTTTGTGGTCAAGAGAGGACGAGAATTATGTAGGGCTACAAAAGCACACCTCAAAGTTCGTAGTTCTCAATCTATAGATTTCCCAATGTCACCGCGGCCATCCAAAGAGAGTACCACAATCACCACAACATATCTCAAGGATAGTCAAAGACAAGCACCAAGAGACTCTCAATCTTCAATCAACACACAAAAGAGGAAATTACTCATGAAAATATTCTTCTAATCCATGTCCAATAGACCGCTGTCACCTTGGTCTCGGGGATTATACTAGATAAAGACAAGTGAGTACATCAATCCAATACATAGAGGAAAGGGAAAAATCATGGGATCACCCGAGATTAACAAAGCCTATGATCACAACGAAGATCACATCATGGGAGAGAGAATTGACCACATAGCTACTGGTAGAAACCTCAGCCTCGAGGAGGAACTACTCCCGCATCATGGAGGGAGGAAGCAACGTCGATGGAGATGAATCCGGGGGCACTTCCCCGTCCCGGCAGGATGCCGGCACAGGAATTCTGGTCCCTCGAAACTTGGTGGCGATGGCGGCGGAGATCGGAATTGCTTCTGGAGAAAAGGGTTCTGGAATCAGGGTTTTCGCGACGGGAGAATAAATAGGAGGCCAAGTGGGGCACTAGAGGAGGTGGGAGCACCCCAGGCGGCCCCCCGGCGCGGCCAGGGGTGGGGCCGCCCCATCAGGGCGCCTGGGGCCCCTCTGGCCCCCCTCTGGCCCCACTTCTGGCGCATGGAAGCTTCTGGAGCGCTGATTTTTTATATATTTTCCCCGGAATTTTTCTGGCAATTTAAGTAATGGGAAAACCTGAAATACAAAAACAGCAGAAAACAGAAACTGGCACTGGGGTGCACTGAGTTAATAGGTTAGTCCAAATATGATCAAAAGTGTATGAAAGTGTATCAAAAGCATAGCAATATCACCCAAAACATGCATGGAGCAAGCAGAAATTATAGATACGTTTGGGACGTATCACGTCCTCGCCTTCTTGATCCAGCAAGACGGGCGAAGTAGTAGATGAGTTCCGGCAGCACGACGGCGTGGTGACGGTTGTTGATGAAGAACAATCTCTGCAGGGCTTCGCCAAGCACTACAGAAACTAGACAGAGGATAAACTAGAGGGTCGGGGTTGCTGGCACACGGCTTGGTATATCTTGATGTGTTCCAGGTGCTAGCCCCGCCCCTCTATTTATATGTTGAGCCCTGGGGTCGAAACTTGGAGCAAAAGCCTCCTCAAAGTCAGTTTTGCCCGAAAGGCAAGAGTCCCACTCGGACTCTAGGACCAAACGCCACAATCCTTGGCTTCTGGCCCAGACGCCATGGGCCTCGGCGTCTATCCCAGGGCCAGACGCCAGGGTCTCCGGCGTTTGGCCCCCTGGCCTCCGCAAAACACCTTTTGCACCAACTTAATGCCTTGTGGGCTTGACCCCTTGGCCTAACCATATCATCCTATATATCAATTTTTACCTCCGAACCATTCCGGAGGTCCTCATCATGTCTGTGATCTCATCCGGGACTCCGAACAACATTCGGTCACCAACATACATAACTCATTCAATACTATATCGTCAACGAAACGTTAAGCGTGCGGACCCTACGGGTTCGAGAACTATGTAGACATGACCGAGACACTTCTCTGGTCAATAACCAATAGCGGAACCTGGATGCCCATATTGGCTCCTACATATTCTACGAAGATCTTTATCGGTCGAACCGCATAACAACATACGTTGTTCCCTTTGTCATCGGTATGTTACTTGCCCGAGATTCGATCGTCGGTATCATCATACCTAGTTCAATCTCGTTACCGGCAAGTCTCTTTACTCGTTCCGTAATACATCATCTCCTGACTAACTCATTAGTCATTTTCTTGCAAGGCTTATTACGATGTGTATTACCGAGAGGGCCCAGAGATACCTCTCCGACACTCGGAGTGACAAATCCTAATCTTGATCTATGCCAACACCACAAACACCTTCGGAAACACATGTAGAGCATCTTTTTAATCACCCAGTTACGTTGTGACGTTTGATAGCACACAAGGTGTTCCTCCGGTATTCGGGAGTTGCATAATCTCATAGTCATAGGAACATGTATAAGTCATGAAGAAAGCAATAGCAGTAAAACTAAACGATCATAGTGCTAAGCTAACTGATGGGTCTTCTCCATCACATCATTCTCCTAATGATGTGATCCCGTTAATCAAATGACAACTCATGTCTATGGTTAGGAAACATAACCATCTTTGATCAATGAGCTAGTCTAGTAGAGGCATACTAGGGACACTCCGTTTTGTCTATGCATTCACACATGTACTAAGTTTCCGGTTAGTACAATTCTAGCATGAATAATAAACATTTATCATGATATAAGGAAATATAAATAACAACTTTATTATTGCCTCTAGGGCATATTTCCTTCACACGATAACCAGGGAGGAGGCAAATGAGTATCATAATATGACGGAAGCAGCCCGCCTTCGAGCTGCAGCTCAGCAGACAGTAGCTGCTGCATCCCAGTACAACCCCCAACTACAACTTTGGATATCCGTCAGGCCAATACTGACCATAGACCAACTTAGGCCAAAAGCCTAAGCTTGGGGGAGTACGTGTTTCTCACCGACTTTACATTCATGTTCACACACTTATTCTAGTTGTCGGTGCTCACACTCTTTCATTGTACCATCCATGCTTAGTTTCAATTTCTTTTTCTTAGTCTTTTTCTCGTGTGCTAGAAAAAACCTTAAGAAAAATAAAAATATATTAGTTGTAGCTTCTAGCTAGTTTACTTTCCTTCCCTTGTAGTAGTAATTAAAAGAAAACCCAAAAAGATTTCCCGTTCTTCTTTTGCGTGTTGGGAGCTTTCTCGTGTAAATAGTTTCTTTTCTTTTCTTTGGGGGTTAATAGTAGAAGACCATGATTGAAATTGCTTAGTGGCTCTCATATGCTTTATTGTTGATTTAACCTTGAGCCATATTACCTTGTCTTCTCTCTTGTATTAAATGCTCGCAGATTCCAGCTTAGTCCAATGCACGTGCACTATTATTATTATCCACACCGTTCGGTCGTGCGAGTGAAAGGCAATAAGGATGATATATGATGAACTAATTGAGATGAGAAAAGCTGGTATGAACTCGACCTCTCTTGTTTTTGTAAATATGATAGTTCATCGTTCCTGATTCAGCTTGTTATGAATGAAACATGTTTGCAATGACAATTAGAGATCATAGCTGCTTATGCCATGCTTAATTAGCTGAGAGTTTATAATGGTCTATCTTGCATGCCAACATGATATTAAAATGGTTGTGATGTAGTATGATAGGGTGGTATCCTCCTTTGAACGATTCAAGTGGTCTGACTTGGCACATGTTCACGCATGTAGTTGAAACAAAATCAACATAGCCTCCACGATATTTATGTTCATGGTGATTTATATCCTACTCATGCTTGCATTCATTGTTGAATAATTTTAATGCATGTTCATGACCGTTGTTGCTCTCTAGCTGGTTGCTACTTCTCGAGCTTGCGTTGTATTCCCTCGAAGAAGAAAGGGAGATGCAGCACAGTAGCGTAAGTATTTCCCTCAGTTTTTGAGAACCAAGGTATCAATCCAGTAGGAGACCACGCGCGAGTCCCTCGCACCTGCACAAACAAATAAGAACTTCGCAACCAACGCGATAAGGGGTTGTCAATCCCTTTATGGTCACTTACGAAAGTGAGATCTGATAGAGATGATAGTTTATATTTTTGGTATTTTGGTTTATAAGAACAGAAAGTAAAAGTGGCAAAAGTAAAGTAGATGTAGATTGATATATTGAGAATAGACCCGGGGGCCATGGTGTTCTCTAGTGGCTTCTCTCATGATAGCGATATTCTACGGCGGGTAAACAAATTACTGTCGAGCAATTGATAGAAAAGTGAATAATTATGAGACTATCTAGGCATGATCATTGTATATAGGCATCACGTTCGAGACAAGTAGACCGACTCCTGCCTGCATCTACTACTATTACTCCACACATCGACCGCTATCCAGCATGCATCTAGTGTATTGACTTCATAAGAACAGAGTAACGCCTTAAGCAAGATGACATGATGTAGAGGGATAAACTCAAGCAATATGATATAAACCCCATATTTTTATCCTCGATGGCAACATTACAATACGTGCCTTGCTGCCCCTACTATCACCGGGAAAGGACACCGCAAGATTGAACCCAAAGCCAAGCACTTCTCCCATTGCAAGAACTATAGATCTAGTAGGCCAAACCAAACCAATAATTCAAAGAGACTTGCAAGGATATTATGAGCACACATAAAAAGTTCAGAGAAGAACCAAATATTTCTCATAGATAATCTTGATCATAAACTCACAATTCATCGGATCTCGACAAACACACCACAAAAAGAGATTACATCAGATAGATCTCCTCGAAGACCGATGAGAACTTTGTATTGAGATCCAGAGAGAGAGAAGAAGCCATCTAGATACTAGCTATGGACCCGAAGGTCTATGGTAAACTACTCACAACTCATGGTGAGGGCGATGATGATGATGATGAAGAACTCCGTGATGGATCCCCCTCCGGTGGAGCTCCGGAACAGGATCCAAGATGGGATCTCACGGGAACAGAAGGTTACGATGGTGGAATTAGGGTTTTCTCTCTGTTGTCGAAGGTTTCGGGGTACGTAGAATTATATAGGAGGAAGGAGGACACCGGGGGGTGCTCGAGGGGCCCACGAGGCAGGGGGCGCGCCCCCCACCCTCGTGGACACCCCGAGGCTCCCCTGACGTGGTTCTAAAGTCCCCTATGCGTGATTTTCTCCAAAAATATCTCTTGCGAAGGTTTCATTCCTTTTGGACTCCGTTTGATATTCTTTTTCTGCAAAACCTTGAAACAGGCAAAAAACAACAATCTGGACTGGGCCTTTGGGTTAGTAGGTTAGTCCCAAAAATGATATAAAAGTGTATGTATAGCCCATTAAACATCCAAGACTTCATAAATAATAGCATGGAACAATAAAAAATTATAGATACGTTGGAGACGTATCACTGGTCGCTTCCCAGTCTCTTTCTAGCCTTCACCGGTACTAAGCGGGAATACTGCTTGTGCATCCACTTCCATAAACCCCAAAGTTATTCCATATGAGTCCACCATACCTTCCTATATGCGGTATTTACCTACCGTTTCAAGTAAATTTGTATGTGCCAAACTCTAAACCTTCAAATGAAATTCTGTTTTGTATGCTCGAACAGCTCATGTATCAACTGGGGTTGTCTATATCTTCCATGCTAGGTGGGTTATTTTCACGATGAGTGGACTCCGCTCATCATTCATGAGAAAATGGCTGGTAATCGGGATGCCCAGTCACATGCTCAAAATCATAATAATTAAACAAAACTCCCCCAGGGCTGTTGCTGGTTTGGACGGTACCCGTTGTTTCGGGCTAGCCATGGAGTGTGCTTGTTGGTGGTTGGGGGAGTATAAACTTTACCATTCTGTTTGGGAACCGCCTATAATGTGCGTAGCATGGGAGATATCGAGATTCTTGGTTGTTATGTTGACAATGAAAGTATACCGCTCAAAATGTTATTCATCTCTATTTAAAAATCGAGCTCTGGCACCTCTACAAATCCCTGCTTCCCTTTGCGAAGGGCCTATCTATTTACTTTTATGCAGAGTCATCATCCTCTTATAAAAGAGCACCAGTAGGAGAGCACCTCTGTCATTTGCATGTATTACCATTAATTTGCATTTGAGTATGATCATGACTGGATCTCTTTTACCATGAATTACAATGTCTAGTCAGTCCTTGATCTTTAAAGGTGCTATGCATTTATGTTTTGCGGTCTCAGAAAGGGCTAGCGAGATACCACCTTGTTATATCATATCATGATTATTTTGAGAAAGTGTTGTCATCCGAGGTTTATTATTATTGCTCACTAGTTGATTATGCCATTGATGTGAGTAGACTTGAGACCTGAAAGTTATTGTGAATGTGGTTAGTTCATGATCATTGCTGAAAACCTGAATATTGGCTTACATATTTGCAACAACAAGAGCAAACAGAGTTTGTCAAAATTTTTCTTTATCACTTTCAGTTTATCAACTGAATTGCTTGAAGACAAGCAAAGGTTTAAGCTTGGGGGAGTTGATACGTCTCCAACATATCTACATTTCCAAACACTTTTGCCCTTATTTTGGACTCTAACTTGCATGATTTGAATGGAACTAACCCGGACTGACGCTATTTTCAGCAGAATTGCCATGGTGTTGTTTTTGTGCAGAAATAAAAAGTTCTCGGAATGACCTAAAAATTCACGGAGAATTATTTTGGAAAATATAAAAAATACCTGCGAGAAGATCCAGACCAGGGGGCCCACACCCTGTCCATGAGGGTGGAGGGTGCCCCCTCCCCTAGGGCGCGCCCCCTGCCTCGTGGGCCCCCTGGTGCTCCACCGACGTATCTCCGGATCCCATATATTCACTTTCGGGGAGAAAAAAATCAGAGAGGAAGAATTATCGCGTTTTACGATACGGAGCCGCCAAGCCCTAATCTCTCTCGGGAGGGCTGATCTGGAGTCCGATTGGGGCTCCGAAGAGTGGAGATCGTCGCCATCGTCATCATCAACCTTCCTCCATCACCAATTCCATGATGCTCACCATCGTGCGTGAGTAATTCCATCGTAGGCTTGCTGGACGGTGATGGGTTGGATGGGATCTATCATGTAATCGAGTTTGTTTTGTTAGGGTTTGATCCCTAGTATCCACTATGTTCTGAGATTGATGTTGCTATGACTTTGCTATGCGTAATGCTCATCACTAGGGCCCGAGTGCCATGATTTTAGATCTGAACCTATTATGTTTTCATGAATATATGTGTGTTCTTGATCCTATCTTGCAAGTCTATAGTCACCTACTATGTGTTATGATCCGGCAACCCCGAAGTGACAATAATCGGGACCACTCCCAGTGATGACCTTAGTTTGAGGAGTTCATGTATTCACTATGTGTTAATGCTTTGGTCCGGTACTCTATTAAAAGGAGGCCTTAATATCCCTTAGTTTCCAATAGGACCCCGCTGCCACGGGAGGGTAGGACAAAAGATGGCATGCAAGTTCTTTTCCATAAGCACATATGACTATATTCGGAATACATGCCTACATTGCATTGATGAATTGGAGATAGTTCTGTGTCACCCTAGGTTATAACTTCTACATGATGAATTGCATCCGACATAATTCCCCATCACCGATCCAATGCCTATGAGCTTTTCACATATTGCTTGTTGCTTATTTACTTTTCCGTTGCTACTATTACAAAAACAACAAAAACATTATCGTTGCCTTTGTTACCGCTACCGCCACTGTCATATTACTTTGCTACTAAACTATCTTGCTGCAGATACTAAGTTTCTAGGTGTGGTTGAATTGACAACTCAGCTGCTAATACTTAAGAGTATTCTTTGGCTCCCCTTGTGTCGAATCAATAAATTTGGGTTGAATACTTTACCCTCAAAAAATGTTGCGATCCCCTACACTTGTGGGTTATCAGTGT
>LR738716.1:327694582-327714582 GCA_902687465.1 Secale cereale
GACTACGAACGTGCGTGGACGTCGCGCCTTAGCAATCGCTAAACCAACTCCGAGAGGTTATCGACCACGCCGGAGCACGATCAACCTGACCACGAAGGTCTGTTTCCTGCAGGCAAACGAAGAACAAGCAAGAAACTAAGATTGCAATCTGGATATTGCGAATATAAGAGGAAAACTTTATTGATCAAGGTGGGATTCTGTGACGCCTTTGTCTGGTCGTTGAACACAAACGAAGTACGCGAAGTTGCAGCTATGGCGAACTTTTAATCTAAACAAAACCCAAAGTCTAAACGACGCCCTAAGGGCTGTATATATGAGGGAAAGAGGGGGGAATTTCGTGGCCCTTGGTGGAGGGGTCCGAAACCAACCCTAACTCTTGTTTCCCCACACATATGGACTCTAAAAACAGCCTATACTCAAGTATTTCGAAATTACATGGGCCTGGCCCAATAATAAGGTGACGCAGCACCTAAAATAGCCTCTGGACGAAATTTATGAAGTGGCATCTTGTATATTTCGTCCAAGGCTTCCCGCACTCATTATGGTGGCTTCAAAGTCCTGAAATCATCAATTGAAACTCCATTCTTGTTCCCCTTGCGCACGCCATCATCTCCATGCTTGATCTTGCTCCAATGTTCATCCTTCTTGTCCAAGCTAGGCCCTTCATTTGTAAGCAAGACAAATGTATCCAATTTAGGCAGCATCATATTCTCATGAACATTAGATTCATTACCAAGAAACGAAAGTACCTGGTAATTTAATTGGCGTGCGCGAGCTCTAGTAATTGGTCCTGTATATGTGTCAGTTGGAGCTGTGGGTGTAACCTTGTTAGTGATGTCCTCATCATCTGATGCTCAATCCCTCGAATAGGTGAAAATCCCGGTGGCACGTCTTGTGGAAAGACGTCGGCGAACTCCTGTAAAATGTTAGTGACAGCAGGAGGCAAAGAGGAAAGCACGTCCTCGAATGAAAATAATGCCTCTTTGCATACAGCAGCATAGCAAACAGATTTGCTAAAATCTAGCTCATCAATATCAGATTTGGTGGCAAATAAACATGCACTTTTCAATTTAATTTCAGAAGCAACAGTAGATGGTTTATTAGTAGGCTTCATTTGTTGCTCAAATTCTTTTGCCACAATCTGATTTTCACTCTTATTTTTCTCCTGTTTTGCTTTATTAGCTCTATTAATATCATCTTTCAAAATGGAATCAGGAGTCATAGGAAGCAAAGTAATATTTTTTTTTTTCCGAGACCTACGCAGACAAGGAAACACGAAACCGAAACCTAGATGGATCTCGAGAACAAACCTAATATGAAAAGAACTCGGATTGGCGGTGGATATATGGTGGTAGGATATGGCAGCGGTGGTAGGTTATGGCAGCGGTGGTGGTATATGGATTCGGATTGGTGGTGGTATATGGATACGGATCGGTGGTGGTATGTGGCAGTAGTGATGAAGATGTTGCGGCGGCGGCGTGACAACTGTGAACAGAACTCGAAACTCTAAAGAACTAGACGCTAAGACCAGCAACTTGACACGACGATGCAACCGTAAATTCAACAAAGCAAATACAGAAAAGATTATGCAAAGGCTCAGATTGGTTCGGATGGGATGAACTAACCCTAAATTATTATTATTTTTTTGGCTTTTTCGTGGACTGTAGGTATGAAGACAGACTCGATCTAATCTACAAAAAACTGTAAAATCTCACCGAGCAACCTGGAAATCTGATACCACTTGATAGAGGCAAAGGTGTCCCGTCTTTCGATGAGATAGTGGCTATCGTTTGGATGAAGTCGACTTTGACGATCCGACTACGAACGTGCGTGGACGTCGCGCCTTAGCAATCGCTAAACCAACTCCGAGAGGTTATCGACCACGCCGGAGCACGATCAACCTGACCACGAAGGTCTGTTTCCTGCAGGCAAACGAAGAACAAGCAAGAAACTAAGATTGCAATCTGGATATTGCGAATATAAGAGGAAAACTTTATTGATCAAGGTGGGGTTCTGTGACGCCTTTGTCTGGTCGTTGAACACAAACGAAGTACGCGAAGTTGCAGCTATGGCGAACTTTTAATCTAAACAAAACCCAAAGTCTAAACGACGCCCTAAGGGCTGTATATATGAGGGAAAGAGGGGGGAATTTCGTGGCCCTTGGTGGAGGGGTCCGAAACCAACCCTAACTCTTGTTTCCCCACACATACGGACTCTAAAAACAGCCTATACTCAAGTATTTCGAAATTACATGGGCCTGGCCCAATAATAAGGTGACGCAGCACCTATAATAGCCTCTGGACGAAATTTATGAAGTGGCATCTTGTATATTTCGTCCATGGCTTCCCGCACTCATTATGGTGGCTTCAAAGTCCTGAAATCATCAATTGAAACTCCATTCTTGTTCCCCTTGCGCACGCCATCATCTCCATGCTTGATCTTGCTCCAATGTTCATCCTTCTTGTTCAAGCTAGGCCCTTCATTTGTAAGCAAGACAAATGTATCCAATTTAGGCAGCATCATATTCTCATGAACATTAGATTCATTACCAAGAAACGAAAGTACCTGGTAATTTAATTGGCGTGCGCGAGCTCTAGTAATTGGTCCTGTATATGTGTCAGTTGGAGCTGTGGGTGTAACCTTGTTAGTGATGTCCTCATCAAGCTATCTCTCACCACAAGACCACATCCACATCCTTACTACATCCAATGGTTCAACAACAGCGGCAAGGTTAAGGTAACACGTACTGTTCGTGTGCATTTTAGTATCTCTACATATGTTGATTATGTTGATTGTGATGTGGTACCTATGTAAGCATGTTCCTTATTACTTGGTAGACCATGGCAATTTGATAAAAATTCTGTACACCATGGTAGAAACAATCAGTATACTCTTGTTCATAAGGATAAAAATATTACTTTGCTTCCTATGACTCCTGATTCCATTTTGAAAGATGATATTAATAGAGCTAATAAAGCAAAACAGGAGAAAAATAAGAGTGAAAATCAGATTGTGGCAAAAGAATTTGAGCAACAAATGAATCCTACTAATAAACCATCTACTGTTGCTTCTGAAATTAAATTGAAAAGTGCATGTTTATTTGCCACCAAATCTGATATTGATGAGCTAGATTTTAGCAAATCTGTTTGCTATGCTGTTGTATGCAAAGAGGCCTTGTTTTCATTCGAGGACGTGCCTTCCTCTTTGCCTCCTGCTGTCACTAACATTTTACAGGAGTTCGCCGACGTCTTTCCACAAGACGTGCCACCGGGATTACCACCTATTCGAGGGATTGAGCATCAGATTGACTTAATTCCCGGTGCATCGCTACCCAACCGCGCACCATACCGTACCAATCCAGAAGAGACGAAGGAGATTATGCGTCAAGTACAGGAGCTACTCGACAAAGGTTATATACGCGAATCCCTTAGTCCTTGTGCTGTTCCTATTATTCTAGTGCCGAAAAAGGACGGTACATCGCGTATGTGTGTTGATTGTAGAGCCATTAATAATATTACTATTCGTTATCGTCATCCTATTCCTAGGCTAGATGATATGCTTGATGAATTGAGTGGCTCTACAATATTCTCCAAAGTTGATTTGCGTAGTGGATACCATCAAATTCGTATGAAATTGGGAGATGAATGGAAAACAGCATTTAAAACTAAGTTTGGATTATATGAGTGGTTAGTCATGCCTTTTGGGTTAACTAATGCACCTAGTACTTTCATGAGATTAATGAATGAAGTTTTACGTGCTTTCATTGGACGATTTGTGGTAGTATACTTTGATGATATATTGATTTTTAGCAGATCATTGGAGGAACATTTGGAACAAGTTCGTCGTTAGTGATGGATTTGTGTTTCGAGCTAACAAGCTATGCATTCCAGCTAGCTCTGTTCGTCTTTTGTTGTTGCAGGAGGCGCATGGAGGAGGATTAATGGGACACTTTGGCGTGAAGAAGATGGAGGACGTACTTGCTACACATTTCTTTTGGCCAAAGATGCGACGGGATGTTGAGCGTTTTGTTGCTCGCTGCACTACATGTCAAAAAGCTAAGTCACGACTCAATCCTCATGGTTTATATATGCCTTTGCCTGTCCCTAGTGTTCCTTGGGAAGATATATCTATGGACTTTGTTTTGGGTTTACCTCGAACAAAGAAGGGGAGGGATAGCATATTTGTTGTCGTGGATAGGTTCTCGAAGATGGCACACTTTATACCATGTCATAAAAGCGATGATGCTGCTAATGTTGCTGATTTGTTCTTTCGTGAAATTATTCGCTTGCATGGTGTGCCAAATAATATTGTTTCAGATCGTGATACTAAATTTCTTAGCCACTTTTGGAGATGTTTATGGGCTAAGTTGGGGACTAAACTGCTTTTTAGTACTACTTGTCACCCCCAAACTGATGGACAAACTAAAGTAGTCAACAGAACTTTGTCTACTATGCTTAGGGCTGTTTTGAAGAATAATAAGAAAATGTGGGAAGAATGCTTGCCTCATATTGAATTTGCTTATAATCGTTCGTTGCATTCTACTACTAAGATGTGCCCTTTTGAAATTGTCTATGGTTTCCTACCTCGTGCACCTATTGATTTGTTGCCCTTCCATCTTCGGAGAAGGTTAATTTTGATGCTAAACAACGTGCTGAATTGATCTTAAAAATGCATGAGTTAACTAAGGAAAATATTGAGCACATGAATGCTAAATATAAACTTGTTGGAGATAAGGGTAGAAAACGTGTTGTCTTTGCACCTGGAGATCTTGTTTGGTTACATTTGCGTAAGGATAGGTTTCCTAATTTGCGCAAGTCAAAGCTAATGCCACGTGCTGATGGTCCTTTCAAGGTGTTAGAGAAAATAAATGATAATGCATATAAACTTGAGCTGCCTGCAGATTTTGGGGTTAGTCCCACATTTAACATTGCAGATTTGAAGCCTTACTTGGGTGAGGAAGATGAGCTTCCGTCGAGGACGACTTCAATTCAAGAAGGGGAGGATGATGAGGACATCACTAACAAGGTTACACCCACAGCTCCAACTGACACATATACAGGACCAATTACTAGAGCTCGCGCACGCCAATTAAATTACCAGGTACTTTCGTTTCTTGGTAATGAATCTAATGTTCATGAGAATATGATGCTGCCTAAATTGGATACATTTGTGTTGTAGGGTGGAACCCTAAGTGGAGATCTTTCACGAATTGGAGGGGAATCCCCAAGAACACGATGAACACAAGAGAGGGAAAACACTCAAATTTACTAGATCCAATCACACATATGCTATATCCAAGAACATGCAAGAGTTCACAATGATTCAAGAACAACAAAAGGAAAGATACAAGGTAGCTAGTTCATCCCACTCCTTGAGGAGGTGAGGTCTTGCAATCCACAAGGATTCTTCTCCCGTGGGAGGTCTTGCAATCCCACAAGGATTCTTCTCCCTTGGTGATACGGTGTATCCTAGGGCCATCACCATGGACCCTCCTTCACCCCCTCAAGTGCCTCAAGGACCGATGACACGTGCTCGTGCTAGAGCTTTTGAGACCGAGGTGACGTCACTCCTAGCCCAACTCCCTTATGAATCTTGCGAGACATGGTTGCTACCTCAAGCGAGTGTGCTTTGTGTGCTCAGGTGTGAAGGAGACCACTTCGGAGAAGAGCTTGAAGATGGACAAGTCCCCAAGGCCACGGACGAGCTGATGCATCGAGAAGGGCAGAAGAGAGCTCCAGGACCCGGACATCCGGCCCCCTGGCCCGGACATCCGGCCCCTGGGCATTCACCTACAGAAGGCCAACAGCAGCCGAGGCTACAGGGCTCGGACATCCGGCCAGGGCCCGGACATCCGGCCAGGCACGGCCCGGACATCCGGCCCCGCGCCCGGAAATCCGGCGCCTCTGTCCAGAGAGCACCCGAGGCGCGTCCACTCCCGCCCGGACATCCGGGCCCCCGCCCCGGACATCCGGCGACCCATGAAGCCCCGGACATCCGGGCCGTAGCCCGGACATCCGGCCCCTGATCTGCCTGCGTGCAGCCCCTGGGCCGAGGCCCATGTACCCATTCGCCCCGTAGACTATATATACTCCTCTCCTCTTTCCGTTTAGGGTCGGCTGTGGTTTTAGCTCATTTGACACTTGTGTGGATTTCTCCCACGAGACCGGTGCGCCTCTACGGAGAAGATCCACCTCTGGATTCAAGACCCCTAACGGGAAGATCCCACGGGATTCCAAGACCTCCTCCGGGAGAAGACTATCTGTATCACCGTTGTTGACTTTGGATCATGTATCTCGACCTTGTATCGCGAATCTAGCACTTGTGTGATTGCTTCCGTGTTGATTTGAGTGTTCTCTCTTGTGTTTCCCCCATCTTTCTCCGTGTTTTCCCCGTGTTCATCGTGTGCCAACCTCCAAACGTGAAAGATCCGCTGATTAGGGTTCCACCCTACATCACTCTTCCTATTCCATATCACCCATGGGAAGACATAAGCATGGATTTCATACTTGGCTTGCCTAGGACTCAAAATGGCAAAGATTCAGTGCTTGTCGTGGTAGATAGGTTCTCCAAAATGGCTCATTTCATTCCTTGTAACAAGATCGACGATGCTTCACATGTTGCAACTCTCTTTTGCAGGGAGATACTTCGTCTACACGGCGTGCCCAAAACGATCGTCTCCGACCGGGACGTCAAGTTCCTGAGTTACTTTTGGAAAACACTATGTGCCAAGCTCGGAATCAAGCTTCTATTTTCTTCGGCGTACCATCCACAAACGGACGGCCAGACGGAGGTGACGAACCGCACGCTATCCACTCTTCTTCGTGTGTTGATCAAGAGGAACATCCGGGAATGGGAGCATTGCTTACCAATCGCCGAGTTCGCCTACAACCGCGCAAGACACTCCACAACCGGCAAGTCCCCCTTCGAGATCGTCTACGGCTTCAACCCGTTGTCACCTTTGGACATCCTACCGCTTCCTCTCCAAGAGCGCACGAACATGGACGCAAGTGCAAGGGCAACTTATCTCAAGAAGGTGCACGAAGACACAAGGGCGATGATCGAGCGACAAGTACACCGTCGCGCCACCAAGCTCAACGTCAACAAGGCACCGATGGTGTTCCAACCGGGAGATCTTGTTTGGCTTCACCTTCGCAAGGACCGCTTCCCACTCGAGCGCAAGTCCAAGCTTCTACCTCGCGCCGACGGACCCTTCAAGGTGCTAGCACGCTACAACGACAACGCCTACAAGATCGACATCCCACGAGACAAGTACTCCGTGAGCGATACTTTCAACATCAAGGACCTCTCTCCTTTCCATGGTGATGAAGATTTCGATCCGAGGTCGGATCTTTCCCAAGGGAGGGGAGATGATACGGTGTATCCTAGGGCCATCACCATGGACCCTCCTTCACCCCCTCAAGTGCCTCAAGGACCGATGACACGTGCTCGTGCTAGAGCTTTCGAGACCGAGGTGACGTCACTCCTAGCACAACTTCCTTATGAATCTTGCGAGACATGGTTGCTACCTCAAGCGAGTGTGCTTTGTGTGCTCAGGTGTGAAGGAGACCGCTTCGGAGAAGAGCGTGAAGGTGAACAAGTCCCCAAGGCCACGGACGAACTGATGCATCGAGAAGGGCAGAAGGGAGCTCCAGGCCCCGGACATCCGGCTCCATGGCCCGGACATCCGGCACCTGGGCCATCAACTACAGAAGGCCAGCAGCAACTGAAGCTACAGGGCCCGGACATCCGGCCAGGGCCCGGACATCCGGCCAAGCATGGCCCGGACATCCGGCCCCGGGCCCGGAAATCCGGCGCCTCTGTCCAGAGAGCGCCCGAAACCTGACCGCTCAAGCCCGGACATCCGGCTCCTCGCCCCGGACGTCCGGCTCCCCTCGAAGACCCGGACATCCGGGCCGCCGCCCGGACATCCGGCCCCTGATCTGCCTGCGTGCAGCCCCCTGGGCCGAGGCCCATGTACCCGTTCGCCCCGAAGACTATATATACTCCTCTCCTCATTCCGTTTAGGGTTAGCTGTGGTTTTAGCTCATTTGACACTTGTGTGGATTTCTCCCACGAGACCGGTGCGCCTCTACGGAGAAGATCCACCTCTGGATTCAAGACCCCTAACGGGAAGATCCCACGGGATTCCAAGACCTCCTCCGGGAGAAGACTATCTGTATCACCGTTGTTGACTTTGGATCATGTATCTCGACCTTGTATCGCGAATCTAGCATTTGTGTGATTGCTTCCGTGTTGATTTGAGTGTTCTCTCTTGTGTTTTCCCCATCTTTCTCCGTGTTTTCCCCGTGTTCATCGTGTGCCAACCTCCAAACGTGAAAGATCCGCTGATTAGGGTTCCACCCTGTATCACCGCTCAAGTCGACATACCGACTCAACGCAAGACTCGAGTACACCTACGTCAAACACTCTTCGTCAAGCCGCACGTCAAGCTCGACATGAACATCGGCAACCTCTACATGACAAGAGTCCCCAAGAGCTATTCGACGAACAAGAAAATCGACATCGTCAAAACCAAGCTACACTTGAACAAGCACAAGAACGGCAACGACTACGCCAACAACAACAAGAGCGAGCTCGTCAATATCAAGAAGAACAAGATGCCGAGGCTAACCGCCAAGCACAACAACGTCGTGACGCTCAAGCTATGGAGGCACAACGTGCTTTACAAGATGCACACCGCAATGTGGCCGCCCGCAATCGACACACTCGTCAAGAAGAGGATTTTCTTCGAGATGAGATGCAAGAACGGCGCCATCAAGCAAGAATGCAAGAAGAAGCTCCTCCTCAAGCGCGACATGAGCAACAATACCAACAAGAACATCAACTCCAACAAGAACGTCTACATCCTCAAGAGCAACACGATACGGCAAACCGACAAAATCGAGATCATCCTCCCAATAGGCAAGGAAACAATGATGAGCATCGCTATGGCAAGCTCAAGTTCACCATGCCAAAGTTTTCCGGAAGCATTGATCCCGAAGACTACCTCTCATGGGCATTGAAAGTTGACAAGATCTTTCGCCTTCACAACTTCGATGAAGAGAAGAAGATCGCCATGGCATCACTTGAGTTCCAAGACTATGTTCTCATTTGGTGGGAGCAAATCATGGAGAGAAGAGAAGCCAAAGGCGAACCTCCTATCACCACTTGGGCTCAAATGAAGGAAGTGATGAGAGCACGCTTCGTGCCTACACACTACAACCGAGACTTGTTCAAGAAGCTACAACTCCTCAAGCAAGGTACCCAGTCCGTTGAAGAGTACTACAAGGAGATGGAGATTGCTATGATAAGAGCAAACATCATGGAAGATGAAGAGCAAACAATGGCGAGATTCTTGAATGGACTCAACTATCCTATCAAGAAGATTGCGGACTTCCAACCATACAACAATCTCCTCGAGCTAGTACACCAAGCAACCAAAGCAGAGCGACAAGTTCAAGAGGACTACAAGTACTCCAAGTTCAACTCCAAGAACTTTGGCTCCTACAACCACGCTTCAACGACTTCGGCTACTCCTCCTACCTCTACCAAGCCTTCTACAAACCTCGGAGACAAGCCAAGCTACAAGAATGCGACTACATCGAGTCGTCCACCTTCTACCAACAACTTCAAGCCAAGAGCTTCCTCTACTACAACTCCTACCGAAGACAATAACAAGACGAGCTCCATCAAATGCTTCAAGTGCCAAGGACGAGGCCATAAGTCATTTGAGTGCAAGACCGTTCGCACCATGATCATCAACGACGACGGATCTTATGACTCCATGAGCGATGATGAGATGGAAGCACTTGAGCATGTCGCTATGCATCGCCAAGTCAATGAAGAAGAAGACAATCAAGTGTTTTGCGACAATGACTCAAGCCCCAACCTTGTTGTCTCCAAAGTCTTGACACTCCAACATCAACAAGATGACGACCAACGTTGTCACATTTTCCATACGAAGGCTGGCATCAATGGACGCTCCGTCAAGGTTATCATCGATGGCGGAAGTTGCCACAACTTGGCGAGCGAAGAGCTATGCGACAAGCTTCATTTGGTCAAGACGAAGCATCCTAACCCCTACAAGGTCCAATGGCTCAACGACGCCGGAATTCTTCGAGTCGAGCACACCGTGCAAGTCTCTTTCAAGATTGGCGCTTACGAGGACACTCTTGAGTGTGATGTGATACCCATGTCCGTGTGCCACCTTATTCTTGGACGACCATGGCAATATGATCGTGGAGTCACACACAATGGACGGACGAATCACTATCACTTCAAGATGAAGGGCAAGGAATTCGTGCTACGACCAATGACTCCAAGTCAAGTAGCCGCCGACAAGATTTTACCTACCACCCATCGTGGAGAGAATGGTGAGAGAGCGAGCCACCAAAAAGAGAGCGAGAGCCACAAGCCAAATATGAGCGACTCCACGATGAGCGACAAGAAGCAACTAGTGCTATTTGCTACCAAACGAGAGATGAGAGAAGTGTGTGAGAACCCATCGAGCGTCTTCCACTTTGTGCTCCTATGCAAAGGGGAAGCCAAACCTACTAACACTTCACCACCTCCACCTTTAGTGTTGTCTAAATTGTTGCAGGAATTCTCGGACGTCTTTCCGGATGAGCTACCACCGGGGCTACCTCCACTTCGAGGGATAGAGCACCGCATCGACCTCGTACCCGGTGCTCCACTTCCAAACAAAGCTCCGTACCGCGTCAACCCCGAGGAAACGAAGGAGATACAACGGCAAGTGCAAAATCTCATCGACAAGGGTCATGTACGTGAAAGTCTAAGCCCTTGTGCCGTTCCCGTTATTCTCGTGCCTAAGAAAGACGGAACTTTTCGCATGTGTTCCGATTGCCGCCCGATAAATGCTATAACCGTTAGATATCGTCACCCTATTCCTCGTTTAGATGACATGCTTGATGAACTTTGTGGTGCCACCATCTTTTCAAAAATTGATCTTAAAAGTGGTTACTACCAAATTCGCATTCAAGAGGGTGATGAGTGGAAAACTGCTTTCAAAACCAAGTTTGGGTTATATGAGTGGCTTGTCATGCCAATGGGCTTATCGGAAGCACCCGGCACTTTTGTGCGTCTTATGCACTTTGTTCTTAGACCCTACATAGGTGTCTTTGTTGTGGTTTACTTTGATGACATTCTTGTGTTCAGCAAGTCGCTTGAAGAACATGTTGACCATGTCCAACTAGTTTTGCAAACACTTCGCAAACAACAATTGTATGCTAATATGGAAAAATGCACTTTTGGCGTTGACAAGGTTGTCTTTCTAGGATTTGTCGTATCTTCTCAAGGTGTTCACGTTGATGAAACTAAAATTGAAGCAATTAAAACTTGGCCTCAACCAAAAAATCTTATGCAAGTGCGTAGTTTCCTTGGTCTAGCCGGTTTCTATCGACGTTTTGTCAAGGATTTTAGCACCATTGCTATGCCTCTACACGCTTTGAGCAAGAAGAACGCACCCTTCATTTGGGGTCCTTCGCAAGACACCGCGTTCAATGAGCTTAAGAGCTTGCTCACGCACGCACCACTTCTAGCACTACCAAACTTTGACAAACCGTTTGAGATTCATTGTGATGCTAGTGGTACCGGCATTGGTGGCGTGCTAATGCAAGAAAAGCGCCCAATTGCGTACTTTAGCGAGAAGCTATCGGGAGCGCAACTTAACTATCCTATCTATGATAAAGAGCTTTATGCCTTGGTGAGAGTTCTACGTGTTTGGGAACACTATCTTCGACCTCATGAATTCATTCTCCATACGGACCATGAGACACTCAAGTATCTCAAAGGTCAAACCAAGTTGAACAAACGTCATGCTAAATGGAGTGAGTTCATTGAGTCTTTTCCCTATGTCATCAAATACATCAAGGGCAAAGAAAATGTTGTGGCGGACGCGCTTTCCCGCAAATGCATGCTTGTAACACAACTTGAGTTGAATGTGATTGGCTTTGAGCATATTAAAGATTTATATGAGCATGATCCTTTCTTTGCAAATGCCTATGCTAAATGCTTGACTCACACTTCTTGGGAGCATTACTACATCAAAGATGGATATCTTATGAGAGCTAACAAACTTTGCATTCCCGAGTCGTCGCTTCGTTTGCTTCTTTTGCAGGAATCGCATGGAGGAGGACTCATGGGACACTTTGGACGAGACAAGACGTTTGCTACACTCTCTAAGAACTATTTTTGGCCCAAGATGTTTCGTGACGTCTCACGCTTCACCAACCGTTGTTCTACATGCCGCAAAGCTAAGTCCAAAGCTCAATCTTATGGTCTTTATATGCCTCTTCCTATTCCATATCACCCATGGGAAGACATAAGCATGGATTTCATACTTGGCTTGCCTAGGACTCCAAATGGCAAAGATTCAGTGCTTGTCGTGGTAGATAGGTTCTCCAAAATGGCTCATTTCATTCCTTGTAACAAGATCGACGATGCTTCACATGTTGCAACTCTCTTTTGCAGGGAGATACTTCGTCTACACGGCGTGCCCAAAACGATCGTCTCCGACCGGGACGTCAAGTTCCTGAGTTACTTTTGGAAAACACTATGTGCCAAGCTCGGAATCAAGCTTCTATTTTCTTCGGCGTACCATCCACAAACGGACGGCCAGACGGAGGTGACGAACCGCACGCTATCCACTCTTCTTCGTGTGTTGATCAAGAGGAACATCCGGGAATGGGAGCATTGCTTACCAATCGCCGAGTTCGCCTACAACCGCGCAAGACACTCCACAACCGGCAAGTCTCCCTTCGAGATCGTCTACGGCTTCAACCCGTTGTCACCTTTGGACATCCTACCGCTTCCTCTCCAAGAGCGAACGAACATGGACGCAAGTGCAAGGGCAACTTATCTCAAGAAGGTGCACGAAGACACAAGGGCGATGATCGAGCGACAAGTCCACCGTCGCGCCACAAAGCTCAACGTCAACAAGGCACCGATGGTGTTCGAACCGGGAGATCTTGTTTGGCTTCACCTTCGCAAGGACCGCTTCCCACTCGAGCGCAAGTCCAAGCTTCTACCTCGCGCCGACGGACCCTTCAAGGTGCTAGCACGCTACAACGACAACGCCTACAAGATCGACATCCCACGAGACAAGTACTCCGTGAGCGATACTTTCAACATCAAGGACCTCTCTCCTTTCCATGGTGATGAAGATTTCGATCCGAGGTCGGATCTTTCCCAAGGGAGGGGAGATGATACGGTGTATCCTAGGGCCATCCCCATGGACCCTCCTTCACCCCCTCAAGTGCCTCAAGGACCGATGACACGTGCCCGTACTAGAGCTTTCGAGACCGAGGTGACGTCACTCCTAGCCCTACTTCCTTATGAATCTTGCGAGACATGGTTGCTACCTCAAGCGAGTGTGCTTTGTGTGCTCAGGTGTGAAGGAGACCACTTCGGAGAAGAGCTTGAAGATGGACAAGTCCCCAAGGTCATGGACGAGCTGATGCAACAAGAAGACCAGAAAGCAGCCCCAGGACCCGGACATCCGGCCCCCTGGCCCGGACATCCGGCCCCTGGGCATCTCTCTACAGAAGGCCAGCCACAGGGCCCGGACATCCGGCCAGGGCCCGGACATCCGGCCAGGGCCCGGACATCCGGCCAAGCACGGCCCGGACATCCGGCCTCGGGCCCGGAAATCCGGCGCTCCTGTCCAGAGAGCACCCGAGGCTCGGCTCTTCCCGCCCGGACATCCGGGCCCCCGCCCCGGACATCCGGCGCCCCGTGAAGTCCCGGACATCCGGCCCGCCGCCCGGACGTCCGGCCCCTGAAATGCCTGCGCGCATCCCCCGGGCCGAGGCCCATGTACCCATTCGCCCCGTAGACTATATATACTCCTCTCCTCTTTCCGTTTAGGGTTAGCGGTGGTTTAGCTCATTTGACACTTGTGTGGATTTCTCCCACGAGACCGGTGCGCCTCTACGGAGAAGATCCACCTCTGGATTCAAGACCCCTAACGGGAAGATCCCACGGGATTCCAAGACCTCCTCACGGAGAAGACTATCTGTATCACCGTTGTTGACTTTGGATCATGGATCTCAACCTTGTATCGCGAATCTAGCATTTGTGTGATTGCTTTCGTGTTGATTGAGTGTTTTCCTCTTGTGTTTCCCCCATCTTTCCCTTGTGATTCCCCGTGTTCATCGTGTGCCAACCTCCAAACGTGAAAGATCCGCTGATTAGGGTTCCACCCTGTATCAGTGTAGGTGTGAGAATTGACACGAAGTGATACCAATAGTACTATTTCCGGGTTACATTGTTGAGTGATCATTGATCCATTTTCAACCTCGGTTAAGGTACATTGATATTGTCTTCTCCTTTTCTCCCACTCACATACTTGCTTGTGATGATGGATAGGCCAAGTTCATCTACCAACCCGATCTTCGACGATCCTCAAGAAGCGAACAACTACGTCACCAAACTACATCTATTCGGTGTCCAACGAGCTCTACATCAAGAGAGTGAAGCTATGCGAGAGTACATTGGTCAAGTTGCCGAGGACGCGCGACAATTCCAACAAAGTACCAAGGAGCAAATCGACCTCATCAACACCAACATGTCTACTCAATACAATGAGCTCCGGACATTGATCATCAACCGACGTTCTTCCTCAACATCTTCTCATCGAAGAAGCCGCTCGAGTCGACACACCGACTCAACGCACGACTCAAGTACACCTACGTCAAACACTCTTCGTCAAGCCGCACGTCAAGCTCGACATGACCGCCGGCAACCTCTACATGACAAGAGTTCTCAAGAGCTATTCGACGAGCAAGAAGGTCGACGTCGTCAAAACCAAGCTACACTTGAGCAAGCACAAGAACGGCAACGACTACGCCAACAACAACAAGAGCGAGCTCGTCAATATCAAGAAGAACAAGATGCCGAGGCTAACCGCCAAGCACAACAACGTCGAGAAGATCAAGCTATGGAGGCGCAACGTGCTCTACAAGAGGCACATCGCAATGTGGTAGCCTGCACTCGACACAATCGTCAAGAAGAGGATTTCCTTCGCGATGAGATGCAAGAAAGGCGCCATCAAGCAAGAATGCAAGAAGAAGCTCCTCCTCAAGCGCGACATGAGCAACAATACCAACAAGAACATCAACTCCAACAAGAACGTCTACATCCTCAAGAGCAACATGATATGGCAAACCGCCAACATCGAGATCGCCCTCCCAATAGGCAAGGAAACAATGACGAGCATCGCTATGGCAAGCTCAAATTCACCATGCCAAAGTTTTCCGGAAGCATTGATCCCGAAGACTATCTTTCATGGGCATTGAAAGTTGACAAGATCTTTCGCCTTCACAACTTCGATGAAGAGAAGAAGATCGCAATGGCATCACTTGAGTTCCAAGACTATGTTCTCATTTGGTGGGAGCAAATCATGGAGAGAAGAGAAGCCAAAGGCGAACCTCCTATCACCACTTGGGCTCAAATGAAGGAAGTGATGAGAGCACGCTTCGTGCCAACCCACTACAACCGAGACTTGTTCAAGAAGCTACAACTCCTCAAACAAGGTACCAAGTCCGTTGAAGAGTACTACAAAGAGATGGAGATTGCCATGATAAGAGCAAACATCAAGGAAGAAGAAGACAATCAAGTGTTTTGCGACAATGACTCAAGCCCCAACCTTGTTGTCTCCAAAGTCTTGACACTCCAACATCAACAAGATGACGACCAACGTTGTCACATTTTCCATACGAAGGCCGGCATCAATGGACGCGCCGTCAAGGTTATCATCGATGGAGGAAGTTGCCACAACTTGGCAAGCGAAGAGCTATGCGACAAGCTTCATTTGGTCAAGACGAAGCATCCTCACCCCTACAAGGTCCAATGGCTCAACGACGCCGGAATTCTTCGAGTCGAGCACACCGTGCAAGTCTCTTTCAAGATTGGCGCTTACGAGGACACTCTTGAGTGTGATGTGATACCCATGTCCGTGTGCCACCTTATTCTTGGACGACCATGGCAATATGATCGTGGAGTCACACACAATGGACGGGCGAATCACTATCACTTCAAGATGAAGGGCAAGGAATTCGTGCTCCGACCTATGACTCCAAGTCAAGTAGCCGCCGACAAGCTTTTACCTACCACACATCGTGGAGAGAATGGTGAGAGAGCGAGCCACCAAAAAGAGAGTGAGAGCCACAAGCCACATATCAGCGACTCCACGATGAGCAACAAGAAGCAACTAGTGCTATTTGCTACCAAACGTGAGATGAGAGAAGTGTGTGAGAACCCATCAAGCGTCTTCCACCTTGTGCTTCTATGCAAAGGGGAAGCCAAACCTACTAACACTTCACCACCTCCACCTTTTGTGTTGTCTAATTTGTTGCAGGAATTCTCGGACGTCTTTCCCGATGAGCTACCACCGGGTCTACCTCCACTCCGAGGGATAGAACACCGCATCGACCTCGTACCCGGTGCTCCACTTCCAAACAAGGCTCCTTACCGCGTCAACCCCGAGGAAACGAAGGAGATACAACGGCAAGTGCAAAAACTCATCGACAAGGGTCATGTACGTGAAAGTCTAAGCCCTTGTGCCGTTCCCGTTATTCTCGTGCCTAAGAAAGACGGAACTTTTCGCATGTGTTCCGATTGTCGTCCGATAAATGCTATCACCGTTAGATACCGTCACCCTATTCCTCGCTTAGATGACATGCTTGATGAACTTTGTGGTGCCACCATCTTTTCAAAAATTGATCTTAAGAGTGGTTACTACCAAATTCGCATTCAAGAGGGTGATGAGTGGAAAACTGCTTTCAAAACCAAGTTCGGGTTATACGAGTGGCTTGTTATGCCAATGGGCTTATCGGAAGCACCCGGCACTTTTGTGCGTCTTATGCACTTTGTTCTTAGACCCTACATAGGTGTCTTTGTCGTGGTTTACTTTGATGACATTCTTGTGTTTAGCAAGTCGCTTGAAGAACATGTTGACCATGTCCAACTAGTTTTGCAAGCACTTCGCAAACAACAATTGTATGCTAATATGGAAAAATGCACTTTTGGCGTTGACAAGGTTGTCTTTCTAGGATTTGTCGTGTCTTCTCAAGGTGTTCACGTTGATGAAACTAAAATTGAAGCAATTAAAACTTGGCCTCAACCAACGAATCTCATGCAAGTGCGTAGTTTCCTTGGTCTAGCCGGTTTCTATAGACGTTTTGTGAAGGACTTTAGCACCATTGCTATGCCTTTACACGCTTTGAGCAAGAAGAACGCACCCTTCATTTGGGGTCCTTCGCAAGACACCGCGTTCAATGAGCTTAAGAGCTTGCTCACGCACGCACCACTTCTAGCCCTACCAAACTTTGACAAACCGTTTGAGATTCATTGTGATGCTAGTGGTACCGGCATAGGTGGCGTGCTAATGCAAGAAAAGCGCCCAATTGCGTACTTTAGCGAAAAGCTATCGGGAGCGCAACTTAACTATCCTATCTATGATAAAGAGCTTTATGCCTTGGTGAGAGTTCTACGTGTTTGGGAACACTACCTTAGACCTCATGAATTCATTCTTCATACGGACCATGAGACACTCAAGTATCTCAAAGGTCAAACTAAGTTGAACAAGCGTCATGCTAAATGGAGTGAGTTCATTGAGTCTTTTCCCTATGTCATCAAATACATCAAGGGCAAAGAAAATGTTGTGGCGGACGCGCTTTCCCGCAAATGTATGCTTGTTACACAACTTGAGTTGAATGTGGTTGGCTTTGAGCATATTAAAGATTTATATGAGCATGATCCTTTCTTTGCAAATGCTTATGCTAAATGCTTGACTCACACTTCTTGGGAACATTACTACATCAAGGATGGATATCTTATGAGAGCTAACAAACTTTGCATTCCCGAGTCTTCGCTTCGTTTGCTCCTTTTGCAGGAATCGCATGGAGGAGGACTCATGGGACACTTTGGACGAGACAAGACGTTTGCTACACTCTCTAAGAACTATTTTTGGCCCAAGATGCTTCGTGACGTCTCACGCTTCACCAACCGATGTTCTACATGCCGCAAAGCTAAGTCCAAAGCTCAATCTTATGGTCTTTATATGCCTCTTCCTATTCCATACCACCCATGGGAAGACATAAGCATGGATTTCATACTTGGTTTGCCTAGGACTCAAAATGGCAAAGATTCCGTGCTTGTCGTGGTAGATAGATTCTCCAAAATGGCTCATTTCATTCCTTGTAACAAGATCGACGATGCTTCACATGTTGCAACTCTCTTTTGCAGGGAGATACTTCGTTTACACGGCGTGCCCAAAACGATCGTGTCGGACCGGGACGTCAAGTTCTTGAGTTACTTTTGGAAAACACTATGTGCCAAGCTCGGAATCAAGCTACTCTTCTCTTCGGCGTACCATCCACAAACGGACGGCCAGACGGAGGTGACGAACCGCACGCTCGCCACTCTTCTTCGTGTGTTGATCAAGAGGAACATCCGGGAATGGGAGCATTGCTTGCCCATCGCCGAGTTCGCCTACAACCGCGCAAGACACTCCACAACCGGCAAGTCCCCCTTCGAGATCGTCTACGGCTTCAACCCGTTGTCGCCTTTGGACATCCTACCTCTTCCTCTCCAAGAGCGCACGAACATGGACGCAAGTGCAAGAGCAAATTATCTCAAGAAGGTGCACGAAGATACAAGGGCGATGATCGAGCGACAAGTCCAACGTCTCGCCACCAAGCTCAACGTCAACAAGGCACCGATGGTGTTCAACCCGGGAGATCTTGTTTGGCTCCACCTTCGCAAGGACCGCTTCCCACACGAGCGCAAGTCCAAGCTTCTACCTCGCGCCGATGGACCCTTCAAGGTGCTAGCACGCTACAACGACAACGCCTACAAGATCGACATCCCACGAGACAAGTACTCCGTGAGCGATACTTTCAACATCAAGGACCTCTCTCCTTTCCATGGTGATGAAGATTTCGATCCGAGGTCGGATCTTTCCCAAGGGAGGGGAGATGATACGGTGTATCCTAGGGCCATCACCATGGACCCTTCATCGCTTCACCAAGTGCCCAAAGGACCCATGACTAGAGCCCGTGCAAGAGCTTTCGAGACCGAGGTGACCTCGCTCCTCTCTTTACATCTTTCGGATCCACTTGAGACACGGCCTCTACCTTCATCAGAGACTCTATGCATACTCAGGTGCTTGGATGAAGGCCGCGGGACAGCTCTACATGATGCTCAAGAGGAAAGGCCCGACAAGTGCGCGAGACAAGAAGAAGGAAGGCAGAAGATGCTTCAGGCACCGGACGTCCGGCCTGCACCGGACGACCGACGACTCCCAGGCACCGGACGACCGGAAGACACCGGACGTCCGGCCTCTCCCAGACGACCGGACGACCGGAGGCCACCGGACGTCCGTGAAAACGACTACAGAAGCTAAATAGCGGAAATCCGAGGATTACCGGACGTCCGGTCCCTCCGGAACCACCGGACGTCCGGTAACCCACGGACGTCCGCTACGACGGCGACTACGTGTGTAATATAAATACTGTTGACCCCCTTTCCTTTAGACTCAGCTGTGGTTTAGCTCATTTGATACTTGTGTGGATTTCTCCCACGAGACGGTGCGCCTCTACGGAGAAGATCCACCTCTGGATTCAAGACCCCTAACGGGAAGATCCCACGGGATTCCAAGACCTCCTCACGGAGAAGACTATCTTTGTATCACCGGTGTTGACTTTGGATCATGTACCTCGACCTTGTATCGCGAATCTAGTGCTTGTGTGATTGTCTTCGTGTTGATTGAGTGTTTTCCTCTTGTGTTTTCCCCATCTTTCCCTTGTGATTCCCCGTGTTTTCATCGTGTGCCAACCTCCAAACGTGAAAGATCCGCTGATTAGGGTTCCACCCTGTATCAGTTGTGATGCCATGTTGCATAGGATTTCATGTGATACTTCTCTCGGTCACATCATGTTTGACAATCTGCTTGACTTGTCATATGCTATGAATGAGATCAA
>LR738716.1:327714682-327734682 GCA_902687465.1 Secale cereale
ATAGAGAAGATAACCAGGCAGTCAAGTATGTACCAGTTCGTGGATAACGAGCTGTACAGAAGAAGGCTCAATGGTGTCAGGTTGAAGTGCATCTCCAGGGAAGATGGACAGAAGCTGTTGGCAGAAATACATGGAGGCATATGCGGCCACCACATTGGCGCAAGGGCGCTTGCCGGGAAAGCTTTCCGGCAAGGGTTCTTTTCGCAAGAAGCCCTCCAAGATGCAACTGCACTAGTAACCAAGTGTGAAGCGTGCCAGTTCCATGCGAAGCAGATTCATCAGCCAGCTCAAGCTCTCCAGACAATTCCTTTGTCCTGGCCCTTCTCGGTCTGGGGGCTCGATATCCTCGGCCCCTTCCCCCGAGCCGTCGGGGGCTTTGAGTACTTGTACGTTGCAGTCGACAAGTTCATAAAGTGGCCAGAAGTGGAACCAGTGAGAAAGGTGACAGCGCAATCAGCGGTCAGGTTCTTCAGGTCGATTGTTTGCCGTTTCGGAATCCCAAACAGGATCATCACCGACAACGGTACACAATTTACCAGTCGCACCTTCATGTAGTACGTCCAAGACCTTGGCGCCAAGGTCTGTTTCGCTTCTGTTGCTCACCCGAGGAGCAACGGTCAAGCGGAGAGGGCCAATGCTGAAGTGCTGCGCGGACTCAAGACAAGGACCTTTGACAGGCTACGCAAGTGCGGAAGAAACTGGATAGAGGAGCTACCGGCGGCTCTTTGGTCAATCAGAACGACACCAAGTCGAGCCACCGGACAGACACCCTTTGCCCTAGTCTATGGGGCAGAGGCAGTTCTCCCCACGGAACTCGTATACGGATCTCCTCGAGTGCTCGCTTATGATGAGCTCGAGCAAGAGCAACTGCGGCAAGATGATGCATTGCTCCTCGAGGAGGAACGTCTCCAGGCTGCTGTACGAGCTGCTCGATACCAGCAAGCCTTGCGTCGCTACCATAGCCGCAAGGTCAAGGCCAGGAGTCTCGAGGAAGGCGACCTTGTTCTTCGGCGTGTTCAGTCCACCAAGAATTCCAACAAGTTGACGCCGAAGTGGGAAGGCCCTTATCGGGTGAGACAAGTCACAAGGCCCGGCGCTGTCCGCCTTGAGACCGAAGAAGGCTTACCGGTGGGCAACTCCTAGAACATAGAGCATCTTCGCAAGTTTCACCCATAAGGCACGGTTGCCGTGATCCGCTCCGGCAACCACCTTCTGTACAAGCTTTGCCGCTGTTGCATGTAACCCTTTGTACAAAGCCGGGCGCAGACCCCGTGCATCAGTAAAGCTTTGTGTTTCGCGCTATTTGCCTGTTGCATGCTTTTCTTTGCTATTTGCATGTGTTATTTGGCATTTTGTGCAATGTACACATCCAGTAAGCATTAGCACGCCGAAAGGCCATATATTTGTTTCCCTCTTCTTTTTCCTTGCCTCTTAAGCAGAAGGAGTGTTCCTCGCGCACAAGTTTGCCGGGGGGGAAGGAGATGGAAGAGGAACCAAGTGTTGTTCAAGAAAGAGAAGCCTTACCGAGAAGCAAGCAATATATGGAAGCTAAGTTATTAGAATTCGAGCAGTTCAAATTTTTAATTTTTAGTTGTCTTCCTTGAACAATCACACTTTGTATGGAAAACCTGTGCGCGAAGGAACCTACCCGTAGCTAGCCGCACCCTTATCTTGTTTTCGAGTACGCTCAACGACTCAAGTGAGCTTCGACAAGTGTCGCGCCCTTGGTGCGTTTTCGAGTTCACTCAACAAGCCGAGTGCGTTGCGACTAGCTGCGGCAAGGTTGCTTGCCGGTAAGGCCTTGGCCAGCACGCTGCTCAGAGTCCAGCACTCAGCGCTCGCGGCAAAGGCCCCTTGCCGGCAAGCTTCCCGGGAGCGTAGGGTGAAAAACGTACAAAGTAGATGACCAGGACAAGGAAGATAACATTGCACTGATTGATCAAAATAAGATAAATATCTTACAAGGGATAACTTGTCGCAATAATTAATGAGTTCATAACACCCTATGCAGCAACAAAAGAGATAAAGAAAAAGGAGGCCTAATCCACGCGGTCGCCCTCAATCCTGGAGATCTTGTTCACCTTGGCGATGATGTGGGCGACCTGCGCCTTCAGCGCCTCCGTGTTCGCGTCGGCCGGCAAGCTGCGGAGAACGTTGGTGAGGTTTATACCGGGGTTGCGGTATACAATCTTCGTCAGGACGCGCTCCAAGGTCCCCGCGCAGAGCTGGCGCGACTCCTCGGCCAGTTGCGCGGGGAGCTTCTTCCGAAGATCTGCAAGAGCCGGAGCGATCCCTCTGAAGAAGAGGCTGAGCTTGGCGTTGTGAGGGAGGTTTGGATCCAGAGAGTAGATGAGGTGTTCAACCTTCAGCGCCAGCAGCTCCTGGTCGATGTTGGATGCAGAAGACACCAAGTCGTCGGTCCACACCTCGACGGTCCGGCGGAAGTTCTCGGCCGCAGTGTTGGTGCTCTCCACCAAGCCTCGCTCTCTGCGGAGCTCTTCCTTCAGCTTAGTTTCCCGGTCCCGGACGGCGTCGAGCGAGTCCTTCAACGTGGAAACCTTCAGCTCCAGATCCTCAATGGAGTCCTTGGCGGCCTTCAGCTTGTCGCCTTGCTTGGAGAGGCGCACCTGGAGTTCGGAGTTGGTGTGGGCGTCTTTCTCGCGCTCTGTGTTGAGCGCGGTGACCCGCTCCACGCTCGCCTTCAGTGACTCCTCCAGTTGCGCAACCTTGGCCGCGAGCTCCTCCTTGGCGGTCTCCACGGCAGCCGCGGCGGCTTTCGCCTCCTTCAGCTCTCCGCCAAGGGCCTGCTCCCGAGCGGCGAGGTCTTCCTCGTGGGAGTCGAGGTTGACCTTCCGTTGGGCGAGCTCTCCTTCTCGCCGGGACAGCTCCTCCCCGGCGAGTCGCTGCTGCTCTTCGGCTTCGGCCTTCTCCAGGAGCCACTCCTGGTACTCCCCGGCGAGCCTCTCGCGCTCCTCCGCCACGTCGCGGAGGGCAGCCTGGTTGGCGGCGCGGAGCTCCGCCGTGCGCTTCTCCATCTCGACGGCGGCCTTGGCAGCAAGGGCCTCCCGAGATGCTAGCTTCGCCTGCCTGGCCCGGTAAAGGGCCAGGAGCTGATGAAGCAGCTTCTCCTCCTCGGGCCCGTCGCTTCCGTCGGGCGCCTCGACGATCTTCAGGCCCGCGGAGGCGAGGACCTCTCCATCAAAGGCCTCGCCCTCCGCGGGGGCTCGCGATGAAGAACCCCACGGCACCTGGATGTAAACCCCGTTAGGGGCCTCAAGATAATAGGCCGACGGCTCCTTCTCGGTGGAGGGGTCGGCGGCCGGCGTAGCGCTCGACGCTCCTGCCGCCTCCGGGCCGGCAGTGTGGCCGCCGTCCCCCTCCCCGGCCGCCGCGTCTGCGGCCGGAGCGGTCTCCTCCACAGCCGGCTCGGCGGCTCCCGCCGTGTCCTCAGCGGCGGGGGCGTTGCTGCCGTCGCCCTGCGCGCCCTCCTCCTCGACGACGATGACTTCCGTCTCCGTCTGATCGGGGGGAGGAGAATCTAGAAGAAGAAAAAGTGAGAGAAGTTCAAGCAAATATCCAAAAAGAGACGAGTCCAAGAAGACAAAGTTACAGAACTTACCTTGACGGACGTCGTCAGCGGCGGGCTCCCTCGCCGGGGAGCTCTGCCTTGGCGGAGTGGCCGCCCTCGCCGGGCTACTCGCCCTTGGCGGGGTACTCGCCCTTGGCGGAGTACCCGCCCTTGGCGGAGTGCTCTCCCTTGCCGGAGAGTTCGGCCTTGGCGGGGACGGCGGGGCCTGCGGCTCTTCGGGAGCAGTCTCCGGATGCTCCTATGGCTGCAGCTCCACCTCTGCACAAGACGACCAAGACAAGACAAAAACATCAAGATATCAGCACAAGACGAAATTCTCAAGCGTGCCCGACAAGCGGAAGTATGGAACCCAGACTTACGCTGGGGGCTGCGCTGGGGGCTGCTCCTCGGAGCAGCGCTCGGGTCCGGCAGGCTCGTCTCCGGCGCGTCCCCAGTCGCCGCGACAGGCGAGTCGTCCGCGACCTCGACCACGGGCACTTTGGCCTTCTTCGCCACTCGCTGAGCCAAGGTCCTGAAATCAAAGCAAAAAGCAAGATCAGAATCAACCAAAAATCAAGACAAAGTTAAAGAAGATGCGAAGCCTCAAATTCTTACTCCTGTTCCTCGTCGTCGTCGTCGCTCAAGGCGGAGAAGTCAAACGCCACTTGAGACGCGTCCGCGCGGGGAGCAGGAGGCGAGGACTCCCTCGGGCGCTTGGCGGTCCCGGGGGCTGGGGGCTGCGAAGACCCGACCCCTGTGGTAGCCGAGGCCCGGGGAGCGGGCGGAGCTGCCGCCCCGCTCTGCGAAGACCCTCCTCCGCTTGGCGCTGCTGTGCGGGTCGCCCCCTCCGTGGCCTATGTGCGGGTCGCCCCCGCCGTGGTTGGTGCGCCAGGCGCCCCCGTCGCAGCTTGGCTCCCCCGGGTAGCTCGCGCCGCCCGGCGAGCTGGTTGTTGCCGGGGCGCCTGCGCCCTCGTCCCTGTCGCCGTCTTGCGGAGACGCTTCAGCGGAGAGCGCCTAGGGCTTGCCCGAGGTGGGGAGGTCTCCGATGACGAGGAGAGATCGTCGGCGTAGAGCCCCAGGGATCCGTCGGAGTCTTCGTCGGCCCCGACGTCCTCCTCCTCCTCCTCCTCCTCCTCCTCCTCGGCAGGCTTGCTGGGCCCAGCGCCCTGCACTGTGGCCGCTCTCCCTCCGGCGCCTCCGCTCCCTCCGGCGCCTCCGCTCCCTGCGGCGCCTCTGTTTCCTCCGGCGGCACTGCCTCTCGCCGCGGCCTCGGTCAGGATTCCGGGGATCCCGGAGTGCCTCAAGGAAGGGACCCCGGCGAGCTCGTCGGGAGGAAGCTTCAGCAGCCTGCGGATCTCCGCCTCCTCTGCTTGGCAGGACGCTTCCGCAGCCTCTGCCTCCTCGGGCGTAAAGCCAAATTCTCCTGCCGCTGCGGCTGCAGCGGCCTCTTCAACCCGAGAAGCTATATACGCTATCTCTTGGTCGGTGGTGTCCCACGTGAGCTCCCTGATCTCGTCCTTGTTCTTCGCCACCTCCACCAGGTTGTCGAAGAAGCTCATGATGACGTCTGGCTTGGGCGGAATCCATGTGCGGTCGATGCCATGCGAGTCGCACGCGGGCATCATGGCGCGAAGGGAATCCCGGGCCGTGCTGTTGCAGAGGGGCACCACTCCCCGGGGAGCTCTGAACCACTCTGGGTGAGCCATGCTTAAATAGTTCCCGGACCATCCCCTTCAGCTCCAGCGACGTGAAGTTGAAGTTCAGCCCGGGGCGCAGCCTCATTATGTCTGCCGCGTTGCCGTACTCCCAGGCTGGCCTCTTCCTATCTTGAAGAGGGGCGATGCGGCGGCGGAGGAAATCTGTGCCTACTTCTCCGACAGACAACTTTGCTACCCGGAGACGAAGAATTCTGATGAGGGCGACGTTGAGCTTGCCGTCGTCCGAATCCAACTCACTCCAGTCCCTACCACGCACGATGGCTGTTGTGCGCGGCGCGGTGAAAGGTTGCGGCTCGTCCTCGACTATCCAACACCAGTCTGCACGCCACTCCTCCCACTTGCCGCGGAGCTCCCCCGGCAAGTAGGACTCCTTCTTATTCAAGCGGAAGACCCAAGAAATCCCCCCGGAGAGGGGAGCGCCGGCTTCTACTCTAGGGGTGAAGAAGTGCCTAAACAGCGCTACGTTTGGGTATATCCCAATATAGTTTTCGCACATATGTGCGAAAACCGCCATCGTGAGGATGGCGTTGGGGGTGAAGTCTAGAAGATGGAGGCCATAGGTGTGCATTATATCACAGAAAAAGTTGGAAAAAGGGGGACAGAGGCCGCAGTGGAAGAAAGTTGCGAAGAAGAAGTACCCGCCGGGGTAGTTGTCCTTGGCGGCGGCCGGATAGGCTCGGGTGCGGGGATGCGCCTTGGTCTTCTTGGCCCAGAACAAGTAGTACTTGTTCCAGAGCTCCCGCGCGCTGAGCCTCGGCGAGAAGACGACGTTCCGCTTCTGCAACAAGGTGAGCCTCGCCGCTTGCTCCGATTTCTCCTTCTTGGTCTTCTCCGCCTTCGCCTTCTCGGTCTTCGGGGCCATGGCGGAGGCGGCGAGGGAAGGGGGGCGAAGAGTCCGGCGGCGCCGCAGATGCGGAAGGCGGCGGAGGAGGTGTGGAGGCGGAGCGCAAGAGGGGATCTCTGGAGATGGAAGAAGAAGCAATGAAGGTGTAGGAGGGGAACCGCTCCTGCTTCCTCTGCTTTTATGGGGAAGTGGGGGACGTTTCGCTCTTTCCATTAAAAGAACGTGGCCACGTCCCATCCCACGATGCCGCAATCGACGCGTGCCGTTACGGGGGGACGCGGCGGATGCGGAAGTGGATTCGGCGTGCCGTGGGCCGCGCGTGCCCGTGCACTGTTTTGGGCCTGGCCCAACAGCGCTCGGCACCGTGTGTGGCCCAGGCCCGGGGGCTCCTGTCGGTGTACTAAGGTAGGGGTACCTCAGTACCCCAACTTGTGCACGGGAAGTAGCAGCTTCCCGCGGCAGGGCCTACCACGCGCTTGCCGGAGACCTTCCTGCTCCATATAAAACCATTCAAAAACAAAGTATACAAGACAGAAGATCAAGACCCCCGGCAAGTGGAGCTTGCCGGGGAGGCCGTCCCAGGCTCAAGATTACCTCACTCACGCAAAGCCCTAGCAAGAGGAGCTTGCCAGGAAGACTAGAAGATTACATCACAGAAGACATGCCTCGGCGCTATATGCGCCCGGGCAGGGCTCGGGGAGCGACAAGCTTCAGAGCCCGACAAGCTCCCGGGCCCGGCAAGGTCAAGACCCCGGCAAGACGCTTGCCGGGGAGAGTTGCGCTGTGTGCCCGCGCTCCAGCTCATCGGTCCACGCGTCGCCCTGGGGCCATCTCAGGGACGCGTGGCGGGTGGCTGCGCAGCCTGGGGGACACGGTGGCTCTCCACGGTGGTAAAGCCATCGCCGTGGCAAACGGAGACGCAAGGGCGGGCGCTTTTGGGGTCGACGGCGACGGGCATTAAATGCTCTTGTCCCCCACTGTCAAAGTAGGTAGCGACCACTGTTCATACACTGTAGCTCCACTATTCCCGCACTGTTACAACTACCACCTCTTTTACATTTTTACCCTTTTTCTCCTACGTTGACACCTGTCGGTGACCCCTTGCACTATAAAAGGAGGCCCATGCGCAACATAGAAAGGGTTCGGAACCTTGATCGCTCATACGCTGGGTGTAGCTAGTTCTTCAAGCTCCCGAGCTCTCCAACTCAATACAAACGAAGCAGGAGTAGGGTTTTACGTGTCCATCGCGGCCCGAACCTGGGTAAATTGCCCGCGTGTTCACTATGATCTGCTCTTCGTGCTCCCTCCGCCCTCTTACCGCACAAGCAAGGGGCTCCGGTCCCATAGGTGCTCGTGGCGGACAGTTTCCCCGGACAGGGCCGATGTTAGTGTTGGGGATCGGTGCAGAAAATCAAAAAAAACCTACGCATCACCAAGATCTATCTATGGAGATTACTAGCAACGAGAGGGGAGTGCATCTTCATACCTTTGAAGATCGCGATGGGGAAGCATTGCAAGAACGCGGTTGGTGGAGTCGTACACGAAGCGATTCAGATCGCGGTCGAATCCGATCTAAGCGTCGAACAACGGCGCCTCCGCGTTCAACACACGTGTAGCCCGGTGACGTCTCCCGTGCCTTGATCCAGCAAGGGGAGAGGGAGAGGTTGGGGAAGACTCCGTCCAGCAACAGAATGATTGCGTGGTGGTGGAGGAGGAGCGTGGCGCTCCAGCAGGGCTTCGCCAAGCACTTCGAGAGACGAGGAGGGAGAGGGGTAGGGCTGCGCCAAGAGAAGAGGAGACTCGTGCGTCTGGCAGCCCCGAAACCCCCACCATATATAGGGGGAGGGGAGGGGCTGCGCCACCATCTAGGGTCCCCCCCCCCTAGGGGTGGCGGCAGCCCCAGATCCCATCTGGGGGGCGGCCAGGAGGGGGAGAGAGAGGGGCGCCCCTAGGGTGGGCCTTAAGGCCCATCTGCACCTAGGGTTTGCCCCCTCTCCTCTCCCTTGCGCCCTGGGCCTTGGTGGGGGGCGCACCAGCCCACCTAGGGGCTGGTCTTCCCACACTTGGCCCACGCAAGCCTTTGGGGCCGGTGGCCCCTCCCGGTGGTCCCGATAACGCCCAGAACACTTCCGATGACCAAAACGGGACTTCCCATATATAAATCTTTACCTCCGGACCATTCCGGAACTCCTCGTGACGTCCGGGATCTCATCCGGGACTCTGAACAACATTCGGTAACCACATACTACATTCCCTATAACCCTAGCATCATCGAACCTTAAGTGTGTAGACCCTACGGGTTCGGGAACCATGCAGTCATGACCGAGACATATCTTCGGCCAATAACCAACAACGGGATCTGGATACCCATGTTGGCTCCCACATGTTCCACGATGATCTCATCGGATGAACCACGATGTCAAGCATTTAATCAATCTCGTATATGATTCTCTTTGTCTAGCGGTATAGTACTTGCCCGCAGTGGCGGAGCCAGGAAAACTTAATTAGAGGGGCCAACTAATGTTAAGTCAAGTTGGGGAGGGACAAAGCTAACAAAATCACCATGATACACAATATTAGCAGGAGATAATTACTCATGTAGTGGCAAAATCTTCATGTTGGCCTGGGCCGGGGCCCCTGCTAGCACCCCATGCCTCCGCCACTGCTTGCCTGAGATTCGATCGTCGGTATACCGATACCTTGTTCAATCTCGTTATGGCAAGTCTCTTTACTCGTTCCGTACACATCATCCCGTGACCAACCCCTTAGTCACATTGAGCTCATTACGATGATGTATTACCGAGTGGGCCCAGAGATACCTCTCCGTCATACGGAGTGACAAATCCCAGTCTCGGTTCATGCCAACCCAACAGATGCTTTCGGAGATACCCGTAGTGTACCTTTATAGCCACCCAGTTACGTTGTGACGTTTGGCACACCCAAAGTATTCCTACCGTATCTGGGAGTTGCACAACTTCATGGTCTAAGGAACAGATACTTGACATTGGAAAAGATTTAGCGTACGAACTACACGATCTTGTGCTAGGTTTAGAATTGGGTCTTGTCCATCACATCATTCTCCTAATGATTTGATCCCGTTATCAATGACATCCAATGTCCATGGTTAGGAACACATTGATCATCTATTGATCATCAACCTAGTCAAGTAGAGGCTTACTAGGGACACATTGTGGTCTATGTATTCACACATACATTACTGTTTCTGGATAATACAATTAAAGCATGAACAATAGACAATTATCATGAACAAGGAAATATAATAATAACCATTTTATTATTGCCTCGAGGGCATATTTCCAACAGTCTCCCACTTGCACTAGAGTCAATAATCTAGTTACATTGTGATGAATCGAACACCCATAGAGTTCTGGTGTTGATCATTTTTTGCTCGTGGAAGAGGTTTAGTCAATGGATCTGCGACACTCAGATCCGTATGCACTTTACAAATATCTATGTCTTCATCTTGAATATAATTTCGGATGGATTTGAAACGGTGCTTGATGTGCTTGGTCTTCTTGTGAAACCTGGGCTCCTTGGCAATGGCAATAGCTCCAATGTTGTCCCAGAAGAGAGTCATCGGGCCCGACGCTCTTGGAATAACTCCTAGGTCGGTGATGAACTCCTTCATCCAGACTCCTTCTTGCGCTGCTTCAGAAGCAGCTATGTACTCCACTTCACGTGTAGATGCCGCCACGACGCTTTGCTTGCAACTGCACCAGCTGACTGCCCCACCATTCAAAATATACACGTATCCAGCTTGTGACTTGGAGTCATCCAAATCTGTGTCGAAGCTAGCATCGACGTAACCCTTTACGACGAGCTCTTCGTCACCTCCATAAACGAGAAACATATCCTTAGTCCTTTTTAGGTACTTCATGATGTTCTTGACCGTTGTCCAGTGCTCCATACCGGGATCACTTTGGTACCTCCCCTCCAAACTTATGGCAAGGTTCACATCAGGTCTGGTACACAGCATGGCATACATAATAGAACCTATGGCCGAGGCATAGGGGGTGACACTTATCTTTTCTCTATCTTCTGCTGTAGCAACCAGACCTCAAACAGTCTGATCTTTGTGCATCCGTGTCATCCCTGGATCAGTAATGCTGACACGCACAGTACTTGAAGGATTTATAACAGAGTAGCAATCACACACTTATTACATCGATAGTTCCAATGATGAACTTATTACAATAAAAATGGCTGAAGGCCATCTAACACGATAACAGCGGAAGGCTTGCAAGATAAGTGAGTCCATCAACTCCAATGGCATCACTGAGTATAGAACCACGACCTAAAAGGCACCTTACTCGTCATTTGAAAAGTCTGCAACATGAACGTTGCAGCCCGAAAAGGGGTCAGCACATGGAATATGCTGGCAAAGTAACACAAGAGAGCAAAATGCAAGTAAAGCTATACTATATGCAGTATGGCTGGTGGAAAGCTCTATGGTTATAGTTTTTGCGTAAAGCCAATTTTTTCCTACTTCAAAGGAATAGATTTTAATTAACTATCATGGTAGTTGAAACATCGTTGAGAAGATAGACATCCTCTCAACCCCAATTAAAGTTCATCATTAAACCCAACAATATTAATTTACAGTAACATGATGAGATGCACATGATATCCAAGTACTAGATACTCAAGACGTCCGTAACCGGGGACACGGCTAATCATGATCAGTTTGTACACTCTGCAGAGGTTAGTGCACTTTTCCCCACAAGACCCGATCTCCTCCGTTTGATTTCTCGCACTGCATAATGTTTGAGAAACGGATGACCGAGACACAGTCTTTCAGAAGCACTAGCACCTACGACCGGGAGAACCGTACCAACCTACATCCCCTACACCTGCTAGTCTACCACTGTAGATGTTCGCACGACTTACTCATACTATGCTAGAGCCCATTATAGCTTGTGGCTGCACACGGAAGTTTCTAGTATGAATAATCTCATGATCCCTTTGAGTCTGGGTGGCGGTCCAAAAGAAAAATAGGCAATCCATGGAATACCCAGATGCCTCAATCCACCCATATGTGTATTATTGTTGCCAGCTTAAGTTGAACCATTAATTAACAAACTCACATCTGCCATGGATACACTCACCCAATCCACGTCTACGAGCATAGCATGTCCTAACAGCAAACGTAGAAGTAACTCCCAAAGGTTTGAATGTAATGCAGGTAATAGGTAATACCTCAATCTACTTCCCAATACCACAAGTTAATTGATCCTACTCATGCAATGTGTGAGGGGTTGACTAATGCAATGAAAACTGGGTAATTGGAAAGTATGATCAAAGTGTTACTTGCCTTGCTGATGATCCGCAAAACCTAGAGATTCAAAGTAGCAAGCGGCGCACTCCGGGTACTCTATCGCAAACAAACAAGCACACAATAAGTACTTAACTAATGCACGGGTAAAACTCAAATAAGAGATCTAACCAGAAAGTTCAACTTAAGAACTCCGGTTTGCAAAAGAACCAACAAAAGACGAACGGCGAAAGAGAAAACAACTACCGAACCAATCTGGACCTAAGTCCAAATTTAACAGAGGCAAACGCTTGAGCGACTAGGTTAAACGGAAAGAGAATTTCGATACGAAACTCCAGGCGCTTGAATCACCTGATTCCGATAAACGAGCAAAGAGTTAAACTAAAACGAAGATCGGATCAGAGATCGCGATCAGAAAATAACTGCGGAAAAGAAAACTAAAACAGCTTAACGAACGGACGTTCGTCAGCTGAGACTAAACGACGAATTCGTTCGTTAGAACGAACGAATGGGTGAACGTTTACTACTTAACTAAACCAGAGAATAAAAACTGAAAACCGATCTAATAAAACCGATCTAAGTAAAAAAAACGACTAGGGGTTCTAAAAAAACCAACGGTCTTCTAGAGAAAACCGGCGGCGGCTACCTCGTCGGAACAACCGGCGGCGGAGGCTGGCGTCGCGGCCGCGGCGGCTGGCGGCGGCGTCGCAGCGTGCGGTGGCGAGGGCGTCGCGGCGGCGGTGGCTGGCGTCGCGGCGGGTGGTGGTGTGCGGCGGCGGGCTGCGGTGGTTGGAGGGGGGTGCGGCTATATATATAGGAGGGGGTGGCTGGCTTGGGGTAGGGGCAAGCCATGGCGGTGGCGGTGGCAGAGTCCGACGCGGCCAAGGGCGATGGCGTGGGGAAGGCGGCGCGGCGACGATGGGCCTGCTCGGCTGGGCTTCGACCCAGTCGGGTCGGGTTCCCCCTAAATTTTTTTTATACGCCGGCGCTAAAATAACTCTAGAAAATAAATTAAAACCTAGAAATTTCCAAAACAAATTTTTACCGTCTAAATAAAATATTTAGAACAAGATGAACATTTTCTTGGCACTAAAATGCATTTTTTTTAAACATGTAGTTTTTCCTAATTCAAATAAAATCCAAATAAACTCCAAATAAAACTTGTTTGATCTTTTTATTAAATCTTTCGTATTTCTTTATTTTGGGAGAGTCATTTTACTCCCTCTCTCTCATATTTGTGATAGAAATACTTGCAGATAAAATAAATAAAATCAAACGATCCTATTTTCAAAATTTGAGAAACCTCAAATATGAAAATTTAGAAATCCCCAACTCTCTCTGAGGGTCCTTGAGTTGCTTAGGATTTTCTTGGATCACCAAAAGCAAGAAAATATGATATGCATGGTGATCTAATGTATAACATTCCAAATTGAAAATTTGGGATGTTACAAACCTACCCCCCTTAAGATGAATCTCGCCCTCGAGATTCGGGTTGGCTAGAAAATAGGTGAGGGTGGTCCTTGCGTAGATCATCTTCTCGTTCCCAGGTGGCTTCTTCCTCGGTGTGGTGACTCCACTGAACTTTGCAAAACTTGATAACTTTGCTGCGGGTAACTCTGCTCGAAAATTCGAGGATCTTAACAGGCTTCTCCTCGTAGGTCAGATCACTGTCCAACTGAATTGCTTCCAAGGGTACTGTGTCTCTAAGCAGTATATCGGCCATCTCCGCATGGCACTTCTTAAGCTGCGAAACGTGAAACACGTCGTGCACTCCTGACAATCTTTCGGGCAATTCCAACTTGTAGGCAACCTCTCCCATGCGTTCCAAAACACGGTAAGGTCCCACAAATCTAGGGGCTAGCTTGTTGGAAATATGCCCTAGAGGCAATAATAAATTGGTTATTATTATATTTCCTTGTTCATGATAATTGTTTATTATCCATGCTAGAATTGTATTGATAGGAAACTCAGATACATGTGTGGATACATTGACAAACACCATGTCCCTAGTAAGCCTCTAGTTGACTAGCTCGTTGATCAACAGATGGTCACGGTTTCCTGACCATGGACATTGGATGTCGTTGATAATGGGATCACATCATTAGGAGAATGATGTGATGGACAAGACCCAATCCTAAGCCTAGCACAGATCGTGTAGTTCGTATGCTAAAGCTTTTCTATATGTCAAGTATCTTTTCCTTAGACCATGAGATTGTGCAACTCCCGGATACCGTAGGAATGCTTTGGGTGTACCAAACGTCACAACGTAACTGGGTGGCTATAAAGGTGCATTACAGGTATCTCCGAAAGTGTCTGTTGGGTTGGCACGAATCGAGACTGGGATTTGTCACTCCGTGTGACGGAGAGGTATCTCTGGGCCCACTCGGTAGGACATCATCATAATGTGCACAATGTGATCAAGGAGTTGATCACGGGATGATGTGTTACGGAACGAGTAAAGAGACTTGCCGGTAACGAGACTGAACAAGGTATCGGGATACCGACGATCGAATCTCGGGCAAGTACTTTACCGATAGACAAAGGGAATTGTATACGGGGTTGATTGAATCCTTGACATCGTGGTTCATCCGATGAGATCATCGTGGAGCATGTGGGAGCCAACATGGGTATCCAGATCCCGCTGTTGGTTATTGACCAGAGAGTCGTCTCGGTCATGTCTGCGTGTCTCCCGAACCCGTAGGGTCTACACACTTAAGGTTCGGTGACGCTAGGGTTGTAGAGATATAAGTATGCGGAAACCCGAAAGTTGTTCGGAGTCCCGGATGAGATCCCGGACGTCACGAGGAGTTCCGGAATGGTCCGGAGGTAAAGATTTATATATAGGAAGTCCTATTTTGGCCACCGGAAAATGTTTGGGATTTTTCGGTATTGTACCGGGAAGGTTCTAGAAGGTTCCGAAGTGGGGCCCACCTGCATGGGGGGACCCACATGAACGTGGGTAGTGGGGGCAAGGCCCCACACCCCTGGTCAAGGCGCACCAAGATCCCCCCTTAGAAGGAATAAGATCATATCCCGAAGGGATAAGATCAAGATCCCTAAAAAGGGGGGATAACAATCGGTGGGGAAAGGAAATGATGGGATTTCTTTCCCCCACCTTTGCCAACGCCCCAATGGACTTGGAGGGCAAGAAACCAGCCCCCTCCACCCCTATATATAGTGGGGAGGCGCATGGGAGCCGCACCCCAAGCCCTGGCGCCTCCCTCTCCCTCCCGTGACACATCTCCCTCCTCCCGCAGCGCTTGGCGAAGCTCTGCTGGAATCCCGCTACTTCCACCACCACGCCGTCGTGCTGCTGGATCTCCATCAACCTCTCCTCCCCCCTTGCTGGATCAAGAAGGAGGAGACGTCCCCGCTCCGTACGTGTGTTGAACACGGAGGTGCCGTCCGTTCGGCGCTAGGATCATCGGTGATTTGGATCACGACGAGTACGACTCCATCATCCCCGTTCTCTTGAACGCTTCCGCTCGCGATCTACAAGGGTATGTAGATGCACTCCCCTTTATGCTCGTTGCTAGATTACTCCATAGATAGATCTTGGTGATGCGTAGGAAAATTTTTGATTTTCTGCTACGATCCCCAACAATTTCGAGTGGTGGAAAATGGCTCGTGGGCGCGAGCAAGTTACCCTGGAAGCCGGATTCACGATATCCCTCGTTGCTGAAATCCATTTGAGGTGTATCCGTAGAACGACCGTACCCTGGCCATACGAACTCCGTTTGGGCTCCATGACCTGCCCAAACGACCGCAGCGAAAATTCGTATCCTTCTATCACATACTTTGTCTGTTTCGGGATAATTTCGGAGGCCGAAAACGGATTGCAGAATTGAGTTTCGGATGATTTAGTGGTTGGCGTGCACTCTTCTAGCATCTACCACCCTACCGTGAGCTCACCCACGGACAGATACTGCGACAATGACGTGTAGAACAATGTTACATGACTCTATTTCTGCACCAACAAGCCCTACATGCTAGTCTGGATGGAAGGAGAATCCTCTTTGGTGCACCGAACACCCAAAAACTTGCCGTTTTGCATGGTTTATCACCCATACCGCTACCACCCACATTTTTGTCCATGCACATGTGTTGTTCTTGGACAAAACTGAGCATACCAGCTCTTCTACATTACATTCGTACTGTTTGAAAATAATAGGCCATTTCGAGTGGCGCAAAATGGCTCGTAGGCACGAGCAAGTTACCCTGGAAGCCGGATTCACGATATCCCTCGTTGCTGAAATCCATTTGAGGTGTATCCGTAGAACGACCGTACCCAGGCCATACGAACTCCGTTTGGGCTCCATGACCTGCCAAAACGACCGCAGCGAAAATTCGTATCCTTCTGTCACACACTTTGTCTGTTTCGGAATAATTTCGGAGGCCGAAAACGGCTTGCAGAATTGAGTTTTGGATGATTTAGTGGTTGGCGTGCACTCTTCTAGCGTCTACCACCCTACCGTGAGCTCACCCACGGACAGATACTGCGACAATGACGTGCAGAACAATGTTACATGACTCTATTTCTGCACCAACAAGCCCTACATGCTAGTCTGGATGGAAGGAGAAGCCTCTTCGGTGCACCGAACACCCAAAAACTTGCCGTTTTGCATGGTTTATCACCCATACCGCTACCACCCTCATTTTTGTCCATGCACATGTGTTGTTCTTGGACAAAACTGTGCATACCAGCTCTTCTACATTACATTCGTACTGTTCGAAAATAATAGGCCATTTCGAGTGGCGCAAAATGGCTCGTGGGCGCGAGCAAGTTACCCTGGAAGCCGGATTCACGATATCCCTCGTTGCTGAAATCCATTTGAGGTGTATCCGTGTTGGAAATATGCCCTAGAGGCAATAATAAATTGGTTATTATTATATTTCCTTGTTCACGATAATCGTTTATTATCCATGCTAGAATTGTATTGATAGGAAACTCAGATACATGTGTGGATACATAGACAAACACCATGTCCCTAGTAAGCCTCTAGATGACTAGCTCGTTGATCAATAGATGGTTACGGTTTCCTGACCATGGACATTGGATGTCGTTGATAACGGGATCACATCATTAGGAGAATGATGTGATGGACAAGACCCAATCCTAAGCCTAGCACAGATCGTGTAGTTCGTATGCTAAAGCTTTTCTATATGTCAAGTATATTTTCCTTAGACCATGAGATTGTGCAACTCCCGGATACCGTAGGAATACTTTGGGTGTACCAAACGTCACAACGTAACTGGGTGGCTATAAAGGTGCACTACAGGTATCTCCGAAAGTGTCTGTTGGGTTGGCACGAATCGAGACTGGGATTTGTCACTCCGTATGACGGAGAGGTATCTCTGGGCCCACTCGGTAGGACATCATCATAATGTGCACAATGTGATCAAGGAGTTGATCATGGGATGATGTGTTACGGAACGAGTAAAGAGACTTGCCGGTAACGAGACTGAACAAGGTATCGGGATACCGACGATCGAATCTCGGGCAAGTACTGTACCGATAGACAAAGGGAATTGTATACGGGGTTGATTGAATCCTTGACATCGTGGTTCATCCGATGAGATCATCGTGGAGCATGTGGGAGCCAACATGGGTATCCAGATCCCGCTGTTGGTTATTGACCGGAGAGTCGTCTCGGTCATGTCTGCGTGTCTCCCGAACCCGTAGGGTCTACACACTTAAGGTTCGGTGACGCTAGGGTTGTAGAGATATAAGTATGCGGAAACCCGAAAGTTGTTCGGAGTCCCGGATGAGATCCCGGACGTCACGAGGAGTTCCGGAATGGTCCGGAGGTAAAGATTTATATATAGGAAGTCCTATTTTGGCCACCGGAAAATGTTCAGGATTTTTCGGTATTGTACCGGGAAGGTTCTAGAAGGTTCTGAAGTGGGGCCCACCTGCATGGGGGGACCCACATGAACGTGGGTAGTGGGGGCAAGGCCCCACACCCCTGGTCAAGGCGCACCAAGATCCCCCCTTAGAAGGAATAAGATCATATCCCGAAGGGATAAGATCAAGATCCCTAAAAAGGGGGGATAACAATCGGTGGGGAAAGGAAATGATGGGATTTCTTTCCCCCACCTTTGCCAACGCCCCAATGGACTTGGAGGGCAAGAAACCAGCCCCCTCCACCCCTATATATAGTGGGGAGGCGCATGGGAGCCGCACCCCAAGCCCTGGCGCCTCCCTCTCCCTCCCGTGACACATCTCCCTCCTCCCGCAGCGCTTGGCGAAGCCCTGCTGGAATCCCGCTACTTCCACCACCACGCCGTCGTGCTGCTGGATCTCCATCAACCTCTCCTCCCCCCTTGTTGGATCAAGAAGGAGGAGACGTCCCCGCTCCGTACGTGTGTTGAACACGGAGGTGCCGTCCGTTCGGCGCTAGGATCATCGGTGATTTGGATCACGACGAGTACGACTCCATCATCCCCGTTCTCTTGAACGCTTCCGCTCGCGATCTACAAGGGTATGTAGATGCACTCCCCTTTATGCTCGTTGCTAGATTACTCCATAGATAGATCTTGGTGATGCGTAGGAAAAATTTTGATTTTCTGCTACGATCCCCAACAGTGGCATCATGAGCTAGGTCTATGCGTAGTATCTTGCACGAGTAGAACACAAAGTAGTTGTGGGCGTAGATCATGTCAATTTACTTGCCGTTACTAGTCTTATCTTCATTCGGCGGCATCGTGGGATGAAGCGGCCCGGACCGACCTTACACGTACTCTTACGTGAGACAGGTTCCACCGACTGACATGCACTAGTTGCATAAGGTGGCTAGCGGGTGTCTGTCTCTCCCACTTTAGTCGGATCGGATTCGATGAAAAGGGTCCTTATGAAGGGTAAATAGAAATTGGCATATCACGTTGTGGTTTTGGCGTAGGTAAGAAACGTTCTTGCTAGAAACCTATAGCAGCCACGTAAAAACTTGCAACAACAATTAGAGGACGTCTAACTTGTTCTTGCAGCATGTGCCGTGTGATGTGATATGGCCAAAAGGATGTGATGAATGATATATATATATATGTGATGTATGAGATTGATCATGTTCTTGTAATAGGAATCACGACTTGCATGTCGATGAGAATGACAACCGGCAGGAGCCATAGGAGTTGTCTTATTTATTGTATGACCTACGTGTCACTGAAAAGCGCCATGTAATTACTTTACTTTATTGCTAACCGTTAGCCATAGTAGTAGAAGTAATGTTTGGCGAGACAACTTCATGAAGACACGATGATGGAGATCATGATGATGGAGATCATGGTGTCATGCCGGTGACGATGATGATCATGGAGCTCCAAAGATGAAGATCAAAGGAGCAAGATGATATTGGCCATATCATGTCACTATTTGATTGCATGTGATGTTTATCATGTTTTACATCTTATTTGCTTAGAACGACGGTAGTGAATAAGATGATCTCTCACTAAAATCTCAAGAATTGTGTTCCCCCTAACTGTGCACCGTTGCTAAGGTTCGTTGTTCCGAAGCACCACGTGATGATCGGGTGTGATAAGTTCTAACGTTCGCATACAACGGGTGTAAGCCAGATTTACACACGCGATACACTTAGGGTTCACTTGACGAGCCTAGCATGTACAGACATGGCCTCGGAACACGGAAGACCGAAAGGTCGAACATGAGTCGTATAGAAGATACGATCAACATGAAGATGTTCACCGTTGATGACTAGTCCGTCTCACGTGATGATCGGACACGGCCTAGTCGATTCGGATCATGTATCACTTAGATCACTAGAGAGATGTCTATCTGAGTGGGAGTTCATTAGATGAACTTAATTGTCATGAACAATAGTCTAAGTTGTCTTCACAAATTATGTTATAGACCAATAACTGCGTTGTAGCTCCCTGTTTAATACGATCCTAGAGAAAGACTAAGTTGAAAGATATTGTAAGCATTGATGCGGACTGGGTCCGTAGTCTGAGGAGTGTCCTCACTGCTACACAGAAAGCTTACGTCTTTGATGCACCGCTCGATGTCCAGACCCCTACAACGTTGTCTGTGGATGTTATGAACACATGACAGACACGTCCCGATGACTACTTGATAGTTTAGTGCACCATACTTTACGGCTTAGAATCGGGATTCCAATGACGTTTTGAACGCCATAGAACATATGAGATGTTCTAAGAGCTGAAATTGGGATTTCAGGCTCATGCCCGTGTTGAGAGGTATGAGACCTCTGACAAGTTCTTTTGCCAAAAGGATGGAGGAGAATAGCTCAACTAGTGAGCATGTGCTCAGAATGTCTGGGTGCTTAAATCACTTGAACCAAGTGGGAGTTAATCTTCCGGATGAGATAGTGGTTGACGGTATTCTCTAGACACTATCACCAAGCTACTAGAACTTCGTGATGAACTATGACATGCAAAGGATGGAAATGATCCCGAAGCTATTAGCGGTGCTTAAGACCGCGAAAGTAGAAATCAAGAAGGAGCATCAAGTGTTGATGGTTTAACAAGACCACTGGTTTCAGAAGAGCAAGGGCTAGAAGGGAAACTTCATGAATGGCAAACCAGTTGTCGCTCTAATGAAGG
>LR738716.1:327741414-327754782 GCA_902687465.1 Secale cereale
AAAAAAACAAGAGATTAGAAACAAACAGAGTGAACACGTTCTTCAATAGTCTGTACTCCAACTGTCCAGAAACAACGCAGTTGAAGGTCTCCTGGGCGCACTTTCCAGTCAGAAGTACCCAAATAAAAGCAACGAAATAATCAGACAGCAGCACACCAAATTAGAACATTACTCCAATTGTAATATGTACTCAAAGCGCAACTAGAAAAAAAACTGGCACATTCATCATTTGCAGTATCTATTCACGAAACAAACACGAGCTTCCATTGCCCGTAAACTGCAGTTGTAAACTGGAACAGCAAGCTTAAAATGTGGAGAGAATAGATCAACGGAAACTATACACAAAGCATATCATTGGCATCTATGCTCGACATGTTCCTCGAAAAATCATACGAGTCATTTCTGCAATTGTTCAGAAAATAATTACAACCAAAATCTGAAGTCGACTGCACTTTCGAGAAGACAATACCCAATTAACACCAATGGTGTCCTAGAACAACAGATTTAGTTACATAGCTACAACTATAATTCAGTTACATCAAAGTTGAAATTCTACAAAAAGCAGAGCAATAGAGACGTTTCTAAAAAAATCTATAATCTAGTCATAAGTACCCAAATAACATCAGTGAAATACTCATACGGTAACACGTCTAGTTACAACAACACTCCAGTAGTAATCTACACACAAAAAGTAACTATAGAACAAAACAGCATAGCCAGGGTAGTCAGGTTAACTTCAAATTTCATGGCAGTAATGCAGGTGGTCACGGGAGCTGATGGAGTAGACCAAACAACTACAGAACTTATGTTAGTAATAGTTGCTTCACATTGGAATTGGTCTGAACAGCAAGGGTAGTCCAAAAAACTGAACATAGCCCAGGTGGTACTGTACAACTCTGAAATCCATCCCCTTCGTCATCTACCAAATCACCTTACATCCCATGGCCAGGTCTCGTGGTGCCCACAAATAAGTTTACTGATGAGAGGAGAAGGGGGGGAGGAAGAGTTACCTTGGATGTCAGTCTTCGTCCTACACGACGAGGGGGAAGTGGAGTGGCCGGACGAGCAGCGCGCCGACGGCGGGCATGCCGGAGTGGCGGCTGGAGGACCAGGGGACGCTAGCAGACGACTTCCAGCCCACCTACCATGGCGTTGCCGCTTCTCCTTTCTATGATGTCCGCAAAGCTGCCGCTCCCCTGTCCATCGCCGCCTTCCCCTCGCTCCCCAGTCCGTCCCCGCCGCTCCCCTATCCGTCCGCCTTCAAGCCTCCTGACTTAACGAGAGGAGATTGGATGATTGATTTGTGGCTGATTTGTGCCAAACTTGGAGAGAGAGACCTGGATTGATCTGGATATGAAGGCGGATATCAATCTGGATTAGAGAATAGAAGAGGACGATTTGTTACTTCACGTGATTTGGTTTTGCTAGGACGGTTAGCATAGATTTTTCGCCCCACATTAATTATGTGTACCGGCATGTTTTTTTTTGAGCCGAATTAATTTTTATTTTTATTTATGTATATTCGCAGTCTTATAACACAAATAATTTGCAACCAATACATGGCAACATATAAGATCTGTTGCACCCAATAGGGTCACGAGCTGCAAATCTGCAACGCATATGCTACACCGCTTATATCCGTATCTATCGTGATTCTTGCATCATATAGTCAAAACGTTGTAGAATATGTGTTGCTTTATAGAGGGTATCCTTGTAGTGCTTTAACATGTGATTGTTCAAATGTTGATCTTCTCGGAGCTGCATAATATTGGTGAGATGGTCTAAAATAAGATGGAGAATGCGCCCTTGTATCATACCTGTCCCATGATGGATATGGATCTACTTGAGCATAGGGAGGCATCCACGGCATTGGCATTGGTGGCCCAAAATAAGGATATGAATATGTTGCATAAAAATTGTCACTTTGCCAATACCGATGCTCATACTTGCGCCTTGGGGGTGATCTTGGTTTCTTTGTATGATTTGGCCGATAAGCATTCTTCTCTTCACTCTTCTTTTGATACTTATCCAATTGTTCAGCGAAAGTGATTTTTTATCTCTTACACTTGCGCTTATTTTGGCCTTTGCTTTCTTTTGGTTTGCTTTCGTCGAGCATTGGATTTTCTTGTTGCCCCCCAATCCTTGGCGTCTCCATTGTAGCTTCGATGGAATTCTCGCCCTCAAGATTATGTTCATTATGCTCTTCAACAACTTCTTTACTTGAAAGCTTGATCCCATCACCTGCAGTATTTATCTTCTCTTTAAATGGATCGGCTTGAAGCAGCCGATGCAAAAACTTTCTGCCATCGGGACCAATCGGAATAGACTGGTCATCTCTTGGTGTTTCAGCAAATTTCAATCGTCCTTTTTCAATGGCCGATTTAACTATTTGACGAAACATATTGCAATCCTCAAAATTATGTTTGAATGAATGATGCAACCTACAATACATTCGTCCTTGAATTGATTGATTGACATGGTGATCAAGAATTCTTATGTAATTATTTTTCAGCAACAAATCAAATATTTGATCACACATGCTTGAATTGAAGGTAAACTTTTTATTCTCTAGCCGATCTTGCTGTTTGAACGGCTTTGGAGATAAGCAAACGGATGGTTCAGATTTGTAGTCTCCCCATTCGGCTATGCATTGTTTTTTCCATTCTATCTCCGATGTCTTTGGATAAGATATTATATTAGCATCAGTTTTCTCAATAGAATTCAACCTTGGCTTTAAATTTCTGAAACGAAGATATTTAGAACATACATGTCTCAGTTGAGACCAAGTGCAAGCCAAGTACGAAATAAGCAAAGCTACCCAACTAGATATGAACTTTACATAAAGCAACAGGGAAAGCTTTGGCTGTAACAATAAGTCAATATCGGTCTTTATAAATGGCGTAATGGGTTGACCGATATGTTCCATAACAAGTTTATTGCTAACAAGTAAATTACCCTTCTTCATTGGTCTTTCAAAATTACTTATGAGAATATTTCTTATAGATGCATCAATAATGAAGTCACGACCAAATCTGAAAATAGGTAAATTACTCTCTATGCATACCTCTTCAAATATGTTGGGAGAACATGATGGTGGTGTCACTTGAAGAACATCTTGCTCCGTCTTTGGATGGCTCCCCAACACCTTTTCATCATCTTTTTCTTGATTCCGTGCATCATTGCTTTGAAGATCCATGTCAGCCGAACTTTGTTCGGCTACTTGTTCTTGTCCTTGAGGCTTGTCAATTTCTATGGCACGGAACTCATAGGGCAGGAAGTAGGTTCCATTGACTTCGGAAAAATCAAGTATGACTGTTTTGCTATGCTTTCCATGCCCTTTCTCAATAATGCTTGCCTCTTTGGATTTGATGGACTCAGAATATATACTACTTGATTTGGCTCTTCTAATAACCGAATTTTCTTTGTTACCTGAATCAACAACTTTATCTTTTTGAATTTGCAAGGCTTCTCGCTCTCGTCTAAGTTTAGCCCACATCTCAGCTTGGCGAGCTTTAAACTTTTTCATCTCAATTTCCATCCACTCGTCATGAGATTGCCCCCCAATACTTTGAGACTCTTTCGGCAATGAGGTGCCGAAACTTTTTGATTGTTTAGGTGGTATACTGGATGGTACAGCACTGGGCAACTGCATCATTTGCACAACTCTAGCTTTTACAGCAGCAAAATCATGAGGCTTCCCGCCTTCTATTAGTTCTTGGCGAATAGAGTTGCACAAATCCCAAGAGAATGTAAGCTTGTTCTCAATTACCCAGTCTGGATATGGTTGCCCCCCAATGCTTTTAGACTCTTTCGGCAATGAGATGTTGCCGAAATTCTGTAATTGTGTAGGGGGGACATGATATGCCACGGTAGTAGGTGAAGGCATTTGTGCTCTTGCAGAAGTTTCACTTATTCGGCCATAACCATTAAGGTGCGGAGCCGAATTATGGATATCAACAGTTGCGTATGGTGTCAAAAAACTAGTAGCATGAGGTGTAGCATATGATGTTTGATGGTAATTGGCCGGATAACTAGTAGTAGCATGGCCAATTCCCCTATCCACCAGCATGTTTGGATTAACATGACGCAAATTAGTTGCCGATGAATAAAAAGATGAAACACTATGTTGCATGCCATTGAAAGATCCTACATGGGGTGTTTCAACTTGATTAACCGAACTCATCATGTTGTTCATCGGCATAGGGATTTGTGGGGTTGCCGATGCATGGGAGTTGGGATACATATGTTGCATGTTGCTAAAATTATATGAAGTAGAATCATGGAGATTTTGTTGCATCGGCCCTTGCACATAATTAGATGCATGATTGATAAAGCTAGGGCTAGCCGATACATTATGCTCATTAGATGATCTAGCAACAACATATGTATTATTTGCATTTACATATGTGAATTGGGTATTCATATTACCTTTGTAGATTGCAAACCCTAGATGACGATCTCTTCGTAGCAAGAACGGGCCGAAGACCGTTCAAAGCTTCGTCCCCAGCGGAGTCGCCAAAAAGTGTGTTCGCACACGAACACGTCACCGTGTACCCTCGACGCCGGGGGTAATGCACCGCAGCTCACGTCGAAGGAGACCCGTCCGGAAGCGCGGTACGCAAGCAATCCGACGGGCGCTTTTGTAGACCCGAAGCCCCGCTTGCCCGGGAGGGACCCCGTCAGGGCTCGCGGCGGCTATGGGCTGCCCTAGGTCGACCTGATCGCCCCTAGGGCCTCGAGGTTCGCCGCCCTGCAATGAAGAAGAACGAACGAAGAACGAGGAAGAAGATACAAGGGTAGGGGATAGATGAACACGAAAAAGTAGTAGATGTGTTTGTTCGATTGTGTGTTGTTCAATCGGCCGTCACCCCTTAGGTATATAAGAGGCGGCTGGACTTCCCGTGCAAGGAAAAGGCTTGGATTCATGTCCAAAACCCTAGCCAAATTCGGATTGGTTTTGTCCGAACTTTCCAAAACTGTTCGGTTTAAACTGGCTGTACCTTGCGGGTAAATATTGAGGTGGTAAACGATATCGGATGGAAAAGAGCCCAAAAGCAATCTTGACCGTTTCGACGAGACGAACAACTTTCATGTTGAACATTTTTCGATTTGAAGCCATCTTCTAGGACAAAACGGTCACGCAATACAGGGTGTTATTCGCGCTACCCATCAGACACGTGGCTGGTGGGGCGCGCCACTTATGGCTCTGTGACAGGGCTGTGTTCGGATGGCTGTAACTTTTGCATACGAACTCGGATTGGGACGATTTTTATATCAAAATCGACCGTTTCGACGAGACGCACAACTTTCATGTTGAAACGTTTTCCATTTGAAGTCATCTTAATTGGGTTTCAAGCCATTCTTTAATCTGGTGTCACCATGAGCATCTCTGAACTTGTCATAACTTTTGCATCCGGACTCTGTTTTAGACCACTTTCATATCCATCTTGATCTTCTCAAAGAAAGCCATCTCATGGTGACTTCCAATCATAAGTTTGAAGTAATCTTGACATAGATTAAAGCAACTTTTATGATTGTGCCACTTTTGAGCGTCAACAACGGGCACGGGGTTGTGCAAAGAGCGGGTCTAGGAGCTAGCACAAGGATCGTTTACCCAGGTTCGGGCCGCGGAGATGCGTAATACTCTAGTCCTGCTTTGATGTGTATTCGAGCGTTCTTGAGCTCTTGAACTAGCTACGATCCGTGCCTAGTCCAAAATATCCGAATCCTTCTCCAGTATGCCTCGGGCCTCCTTTTATAGTAAAAAGGGGTTGCCACAATGGCACACAGGAGGTGGAAAGGTATACAGTGTACAAGCTTATCTCCTGCCATTATGGGACAAGACGCAATAAATGCGCTACTTAGGTGTCCAATTGCTTTATCAGAGATGGCAACGAGGCACGTCCCGTCCGCCGCCACTCCGTCTGGCTGCGACGCGCGTCCAGGCGAAAGAGGCATGCAGCGCCATGTAGGTTGGCAGGCAGCTGAGATGGCGTGGTGGTAGGGTCTTCATGAAGATCTGCATGCCACCATGCAGGTGCTTCACTCGATGTATCAGGAACCACGTACGACCACGTGGGTACTTGCCTGGACTAGTGGGTCGGCCGCCGAGCTGGGGCGATAACGGGGCGGCAAGGGCTTGCCGCGGTCTTGCGTCTATTCTCAGCAAGGGTCTTGCCGGGGCATTTGTGAGCGCCCTCGGCAAGAGGCTTGCCGGGGATTCGGGGGTATCTTTGGCAAGGAGCCTTGCTGGGGTCTCGTGGGCATCCTCGGCAAGGAGCCTTGCGGTTGTCTTGTTTTCTGGTTCTCATCCAGGATTCGTGGACCCTTTGTATTCACAAAGATCTGCATGCCATCACGCAGGAGCTCCCCGAGCCTTAGCTCCAATGTTGTTGATGGTGTCGGAGCTCTTAGGCTCAAGGGTGGCAGCAATGAAGGCGTTGGGTGAGTTGCCGAGGCAAGGGTTCTTGCCGGGGTCGTGCGGGCCGCCCCGGCAAGGGTTCTTGCATCGCTGTCTTGGTCGCTGCTCTGGTAGTCTCGTGCTTCGGTTTCCCTCCTATGCCCTGTTAGGCATGGCCGCAGGCGTGGCTCTGATTGCTCGTGCACAAGTAAGGGGTACAAAGGAGAGCCCCTACTTTTTTACACCGACGGGAACCCCCGGGCCTGGGCCATACTTAAGCGCGACGCGTTGTTGGGCTAGGCCCAGAATGGTGCACAGGCAGTTGGGGCCGGATTCTTTTTACTGCAGTAACTCCTTGATGGTTGCGCTTCCCCATGACTCGTGTTGAGTGTGGGATGTGGGGGTTGTGCATAGGGTGACCACAGCATGCTTGCGTCGTCCCGTGGTTCCAAATAGGAAAGAGGCGTTTCGCGTCCTCCTCATAAAAAAATAGAGGAAGTTGCTGGGGCGCGGCTCATTTACTAAGTGGACTTGGGTCGCCCCATGATCACGGGGTGCGAAATGGTCGTACCACGCGCCATCTGAGTCCTGATCCGCCCGCCACGTGCCCCTCACGCATTGGGGAGGGCAGGCGGCGGACGCAGAGGGCGCGGTCTTTAACGCCGGGGCGGGAGGCCGGGCGCTGCTGATTGGAGCAGCGGGTCGGTCTTGTTTCCTTGCGTCTCCGGCGACTGGATTGGTTGATTTGGGCGGCCGCGTTCAGGCTTGCTTGGTCTCGCCCTCCTATAAAGAAGGGGAGAGGGGCAGTGCTCCCCCCACTCATCTTCTTCCAGTCCGATCCCTTTCCTTTCCAAGTCATGGCGAGAGGGCGTGGCCGTGGCCGTGCCCCTGTGTAGGCGACTAGGTATTCTTCTCGTTAGAGGGCGGCAGTGGTCAAAGAGGAGCCCGACGCCCAAGATGAGGGCCATGCTAGAGGGAGAGGCGCCAGCCGAGGTCGTGGTCGGCGAGGCGGTCGAGGCAGAGGCGGGCGAGGACGGGGGACACCGGCGTCGTTATCATCTCCGTCTCCATCTCCTCCGACGCCCCTTCCTGCCTCACCATGCGGCCATTGCGGGGACACGGCATTGGAGTTCATCCTGCAACTACGCGAGCCGCCGCGCAGTCGCCTTCGTCTTCCTGAAGCGTTCGCGAGGGTGTTGGAGGTCGACCGGCCATCGAGGTTGAGGCTTCACATGAAGGGGTATTGTAATGGCGCCGCGTGGGCGAACACGAAGTTCCCCGCCCCCATGTAATGCTTCTCCACCGGGGGTGGAAGACCTTCGCGCGTGCCCACTGCTTGATGAAGGGCACGTCCTTGAAGGAAATATGCCCTAGAGGCAATAACAAAGTTGTTATTTATTTCCTTATATCATGATAAATGTTTATTATTCATGTTTGAATTGTATTAACCGGAAACTTAGTACATGTGTGAGTACATAGAAAAACAGAGTGTCCCTAGTATGCCTCTACTAGACTAGCTCATTGATCAAAGATGGTTAAGTTTCCTAGCCATAGACATTAGTTGTCAGTTGATCAACGGGATCACATCATTAGGAGAATGATGTGATGGACAAGACCCATCCGTTAGCTTAGCACTATGATCGTTTAGTTTTACTGCTATTGCTTTCTTCATAACTTATACATGTTCCTATGACTATGAGATTGTGCAACTACCGAATACCGGAGAAACACCTTGTGTGCTATCAAACGTCACAACGTAACTGGGTGATTATAAAGATGCTCTACAGGTGTCTTCGAAGGTGTTCGTGGTGTTGGCATAGATCAAGAATAGGATTTGTCACTCCGAGTGTCGGAGAGGTATCTCTGTGCCTTCTCGGTAATACACATCATAATAAGCCTTGCAAATAAACGACTAATGAGTTAGTCACGAGATGATGTATTATGGAATGAGTAAAGAGAATTACCGGTAACAAGATTGAACTAGGTATTGAGATACCGACGATCGAATCTCGGGCAAGTAACATACCGATGACAAAGGGAACAACGTATGTTGTTATGCGGTTTTACCGATAAAGATCTTCGTAGAATATGTAGGAGCCAATATGAGCATCTAGGTTCCGCTATTGGTTATTGACCGGAGATGAGTCTCGGTCATGTCTACATAGTCCTCGAACCCGTAGGGTCCGCACGCTTAACGTTCGATGATGATCGGTTTTAGGAGTTTATGAGTTTTGATGTACGGAAGGTAGTTCGGAGTCCCGGAAGAGTTCACGGACATGACGAGGAATCTCGGAATGTCCGAGACATAAAGATTGACATATTGGACGACTATATTCGGACACCGGCAGTGTTTCAGCTGTTATCGGATAAAAACGGAGTGCCGGAGGGGGGGGTACCGGAACCCTCCCGGGGGAGTATGGGCCATAGTGGGCCTTGAGGGAAAAGAGAGAGGCAGCCCATAGTGCTGGCCGCGCCCCCTAGGAATCCTAGGTGGACTAGGAGAGGGGGGAGGCACCCCTCTCCTTCCTTCTCCTCTCCTTCGTCCTTTGCTACTCCTAGTAGGAATAGGAAGGGGGATTCCTACTCCTACTAGGAGTAGGAAACCTACTCCTATGGCGCGCCCATTGGGCCGGCCGCACCTCCCCCTTTGCTCCTTTATATACGGGGGCAGGGGGCACCTAAAGACACACAAGCAACATTGTTTTAGCCGTGTGCGATGCGCCCCCTCCACAGAAACACACCTCGCTCGTATCGTTGCAGTGCTTAGGTGAAGCCCTGCGCCGGTAGCTTCATCATCTCCGTCACCACGCCGTCGTGCTGACGCAACTCTCCCGTGAAGCTCAACTGGATCAAGAGCTCGTTGGACATCATCGAGCTGAACGTGTGCTGAACGCGGAGGTGCCGTACGTTCGGTGCTTGGATTGGTTGGATCGCGAAGACGTTTGACTACATCAACCACGTCACTAGACGCTTTTGCTTTCGGTCTACAAGGATATGTAGACACACTCTCCCCTCTCGTTTCTATGCTTCTAGTAGATATATCTTGCGTGATCGTAGGATTTTTTTTTGAAATACTACGTTCCCCAACAGTCGCATCATGAGCCAGGTCTATGCGTAGATGATATGCACGAGTAGAACACAATGAGTTGTGGGTGATAATAGTCATACTGCTTACCAGCATGTCATACTTTGATTCGGCGGTATTGTGAGATGAAGCGGCCCGGACCGACATTACGCGTACGCTTACGTGAGACTGGTTTCACTGTTACGAGCACTCCTTGCTTAAAGGTGACTGGCGGGTGTCTGTCTCTCTCACTTTAGTTGAATCAAGTGTGGCTACGCCCGGTCCTTGTGAAGGTTAAAACATCACATACTTGACGAAAAATCGTTGTGGTTTTTGTATGCGTAGGTAAGAACGGTTCTTGCTAAGCCCGTAGCAGCCACGTAAAACTTGCAATAACAAAGTAGAGGACGTCTAACTTGTTTTTGCAGGGCATGTTGTGATGTGATATGGTCAAGACGTGATGAGTTATACATTATTTTATGAGATGATCATGTTTTTTAAAGTTATCGGCAACCGGCAGGAGCCATATGGTTGTCTCTTTATTGTATAAATTGTGAAGGCCATGTAATTCCTTTACTTCATCACTATAAGTTAGCGACAGTAGAAGTAGCAATAGTTGGCGAGACGACCACGACGCTATGATGAAGATCATGGTGTCAAGCCGGTGACGATGGACATCATGACGATGCTTTAGAGATGGAGATCAAAAGCAGAAGATGATGATGGCCATATCATGTCACATATTTTGATTGCATGTGATGTTTATCTTATTATGCTTCTTATTTTGCTTAGTACGGCGGTAGCATTATAAGATGATCCCCTACAAAATTTTAAGGTACAAGTGTTCTCCCTGAGTATGCACCATTGCGAAAGTTCGTCGTGCCGAGAGACCACGTGATGATCGGGTGTGATATGCTCTACGTTCACATACAACGGTTGCACACGCAGAATACTCGGGTTGAACTTGACGAGCTAGCATGTACTGACATGGCCTCGGAACACTGGAGACCAAAAGGTCGAGCGTGAATCATATAGTATATATGATCAACATAAGATGTTCACCATTGAAAACTACTCCATCTCACGTGATGATTGGATATGGTTTAGTTGATTTGGATCACGTGATCATTTAGATGACTAGAGGGATGTCTATCTAAGTGGGAGTTCTTTAGTAATATGATTAATTGAACTTTAATTTATCATGAACTTAGTCCTGATAGTTCTTTGCATATCTATGTTGTTGTAGATCAATGGCCCATGCTAGCGTTCCCCTGAATTTTAATGCATTCCTAGAGAAAGCTAAGTTGAAAGATGATGGTAGCAATTACACGGACTGGGTCCGTAACTTGAGGATTATCCTCATTGCTGCATAGAAGATTTATGTCATTGATGCACCGCTAGGTGGCAAGCCTGCTACAAGAGCAACTCCGGATGTTATGAACATCTGGCAAGCTCGTTCTGATGACTACATGATAGTTCAGTGTGCCATGCTTTACGGCTTAGAACCGAGACTTCAACGACGTTTTGAACGTCATGGAGCATATGAGATGTTCCAAGAGTTGAAGTTAATATTTCAAGCAAATGCCTGGATTGAGAAATATTAGATTTCCAATAAGTTCTATAGCTGCAAGATGGAGGAGAACAATTCTATCAGTGAACACTTGCTCAGAATGTCTGGGTACCATAATCATATGACTCAACTTGGATGCAAAGTTGACGACGATAGTGTTATTGATAGAGTTCTTCAATCACTGCCACCAAGCTATAAAGGCTTCGTGATGAACTATAACATGCAAGGGATGCAAAAGACAATTCCCGAGCTCTTCGCTATGCTCAAAGCTGCGGAGGTAGAAATCAAAAAGGAGCATCAAGTGTTGATGGTTAACAAGACCACTAGTTTCCAGAAAAAATGCAAGGGAAAGAAGGGGAACTTCAAGAAGAAAAGCAAGACAGTTGCTACTCCCTCGAAGAAACCCAAGTCTGGAGCCAAGCCTGAAACTGAGTGCTTCTACTGCAAAGGGACTGGGCACTGGAAGTGGAACTGCCCCAAGTATTTGGCGGATAAGAAGGATGGAAAAGTGAACAAAGGTATATGTGATATACATGTTATTGATGTGTACCTTACTAATGCTCGTAGTAGCAACTGGGTATTTGATACTGGTTCGGTTGCTAATATTTGTAACTCGAAACATGGGCTAGGGATTAAATGAAGATTAGCTAAGGACGAGGTGACCATGCACGTGGGAAATGGTTCGAAAGTTGATGTGATCGCCGTCGGCACGCTACCTCTACATCTACCTTCGGGATTAGTTTTAGACCTGAATAATTGTTATTTGGTGCCAGTGTTAAGCATGAACATTATATCTGGATCTTGTTTATTGCGAGACGGTTATTCATTTAAATATGAGAATAATGGTTGTTCCATTTATATGAGTAATATCTTTTATGGTCATGGACCCTTGAAGAGTGGTCTATTCTTGTTGGATCTCGATCGTAGTGGTACACATATTCATAATATTGAAGCCAAAAGATGCAAGGTTAATAATGATAGTGCAACTTATTTGTGGCACTGCCGTTTAGGTCATATTGGTGTAAAGCGCATGAAGAAACTCCATAATGATGGACTTTTGGATTCACTTGATTAGGAATTACTTGGTGCTTGCGAACCAAGCGTCATGGGCAAGATGACTAAAACTCCGTTCTCCGGAACAATGGAGCGAGCAACTGACTTATTGGAAATCATATATACTGATGTATGTGGACCGATGAGTGTTGAAGCTCGCGGCGGGTATCATTATTTTCTGACCTTCACTGATGATTTGAGCAGATATGGGTATATCTACTTGATGAAACACAAGTCTGAAACATTTGAAAAGTTCAAAGAATTTCAGAGTGAAGTAGAGACTCATCGTAACAAGAAAATAAAGTTTTTACGATCTGATCGTGGAGGCGAGTATTTGAGTTACGAGTTTGGTCTTCATTTGAAACAATGTGGAATAGTTTCACAACTCACGCCACCCGGAACACCACAACGTAATGGTGTGTCCGAACGTCGTAACCGTAGTTTATTAGATATGGTGCGATCTATGATGTCTCTTACCGATTTACCACTATCGTTTTGGGGTTATGCTTTAGAGACAGCCGTATTCACGTTAAATAGGGCACCATCTAAATCCGTTGAGACGACGCCTTATGAACTGTGGTTTGGCAAGAAACCAAAGTTGTCGTTTCTTAAAGTTTGGGGCTGCGATGCTTATGTGAAAAAGCTTCAACCTGATAAGCTCGAACCCAAGTCGGAGAAATGTGTCTTCATAGGATACCCAAAGGAGACTATTGGGTACACCTTCTATCACAGTCTGAAGGCAAGATATTCGTTGCTAAGAATGGATCCTTTCTAGAGAAGGAGTTTCTCTCGAAAGAAGTGAGTGGGAGGAAAGTAGAACTTGATGAGGTAATTGTACCTTCTCCCGAATTGGAAAGTAGCACATCACAGAAACTAGTTCCAGTGATCCCTACACCAATTAGTGAGGAAGCTAATGATAATGATCACGAAGCTTCGGATCAAGTTACTACTGAACTTCGTAGATCAACCAGAGTACGTTCCGCACCAGAGTCGTACGGCAACCCGGTTCTGGAAGTCATGTTACTAGACCATGATGAACCTACGAAGTATGAGGAAGCGATGATGAGCCCAGATTCCGCAAAATGGCTTGAGGCCATGAAATCTGAGATGGGATCCATGTATGAGAACAAATTGTGGACTTTGGTTGACTTGCCTGATGATAGGCAAGCCATTGAAAATAAATGGATCTTCAAGAGGAAGACTGACGCCGACGGTAATATTACTGTCTACAAAGCTCGACTTGTTGCGAAAGGTTTTCGACAAGTTCAAGTAGTTGACTAC
>LR738716.1:327774982-327794982 GCA_902687465.1 Secale cereale
CGTATGCATCTCTCTCTCATCTGTATCAGATCTCGCTACAATTTCTATGTCTAGTACTTGCCGTAGATTGGATCTGTTTCCCCATTGTACTAGATATTTGCATGCTCGCTTTAGTTGCTTCTGTCATGATTAATTTTATGATATTTCGGATTAAACCATATGATGAATTGCTAATATATTCAACAATCCAAAAACCTGATTATAGGCAATTTGCTACACCTGCTTTTCTTACGTCGACAAAGCCCGATCGGTTCAAGGGTGTGAACTATAAGAGGTGGCGCACGAGAGCAGTGTTGTGGTTTCAATCCATGAACTGCTATGCGGCCACCAAGGGCATGCCTGAGGGCGATCTTGAACCTGCACAGCGGGAAGCCTTTGAAAGGGTTGATATTATGTTTAAGACAGCCCTCCTCGGTATTATTGATGATTCCATTGTGGATCCTTATATGTCGTTTGATAATGGCAAGGACATGTGGGCCGCGCTCGAGGCCAAGTTTGGGGTCTCGGACGCTGGTAGCGAGTTGTACGTCATGGAGCAATTCTATGACTATAAGATGACTGATGAGCGTTCTGTTGTTCAACAGGCTCATGAGATACAGTCACTCGCTAAGGAACTTGAGCACTTTAAGTGTAATTTACCGGACAAATTTGTGGCCGGTGGCATCATTGCCAAGCTTCCACCTTCGTGGGGCACCTTTGCTACTTCTCTGAAACACAAGAGACAGGAGTTTTCCGTTTTGGACCTCATCGGATCTCTTGATGTGGAAGAGAAGGCGAGAGCAAAGGATACACGTGCTCGGGTTGCTGAGGTAGGTTCTGCTGCGCACATGGTGCAGAAGAAAAACTACCAGCCCAACAAGCCTAAATATAACAAGAAGAAATACGAGGGTAAAGGCAAGCCTGACAACAAGTTTAAGCCATCGTCCTCTACCAACTTTAAGAAGAAGAAGGGATCATGCCACGTTTGTGGCGACCTGAGCCATTGGGCTCCGAGATGCCCCAAACGACATGAGCTGCAGCAGCTGGAGAATAGCGGCAAGACCGCTAATGTTGTCATGGCTGACACCGAGATGAAGGATATTGGGTACGGTATTATTCCTACCATTCTTTCAATTTGTCATTCTCCTGATTGGTTGATTGACACAGGTGCCAATGTACATGTTTGTGCTGATGCCTCCATGTTCTCTTCTTACCAGGTCACAGGGACTTCCCCCGTGCTGATGGGGAACGGGTCACATGCCACTGTTCGTGGTGTTGGTACGGTCGATCTGAAGTTTACTTCGGGGAAGATCGTGCGACTGAAGAACGTGCATCATGTGCCCTCCATCAATAAGAATCTCGTCAGCGGTTCGCGTTTATGTCGAGATGGTTATAAGTTGGTTTTCGAGTCCAATAAAGTTGTAATTTCCAAGTATGGACAATTTGTTGGTAAAGGCTATGAGTGCGGAGGCTTGTTCCGCCTATCTTTGTCAGACTTATGCACTAAAGTTATTAATCATGTTTGCCACGATAATGAATCTGATATTTGGCATTCACGACTTTGTCATATTAACTTTGGTTGCATGACGCGGTTAGCAAATATGAGTTTAATTCTGAAATTTACTACTGTGAAAGGTTCCAAATGTCAAGTGTGTGTTCAAGCTAAGCAACCTCGCAAGTCCCATAAGACTGCGGAGGTAAGAAATTTAGCACCACTGGAGCTTATACATTCTGATCTTTGTGAGATGAATGGCGTGTTGACAAAGGGTGGAAAGAAATACTTTATGACACTCATTGATGACTCCACTAGATATTGTTATGTGTATCTTCTGAAAACAAAAGATGAGGCTTTAACTTACTTCAAAAACTATAAGGCCGAAGCAGAGAACCAACTTGATCGTAAAATTAAACGACTTAGGTCTGATCGTGGTGGAGAGTATTTTTCAAATGAATTCAATTCGTTTTGTGCGGAACATGGTGTAGGGTAACGCAGCAGAAAACAAAAATTTTCCGACCTACGCACCAGCCCAGGACCACTATGAAGACTGCATACAAGGTTTTGATCATATTCGTTACCGACTCGTAGCGCAGCGGAAGTAGAGTCGATGACGATCGTCGGTGCAGATCCCCGCAGCTAGGATTTACAACCTCCCAACCGCGAGGATGTATACCCTCATCTTCTCCTCGGACAGCCCTCCGGGAGACGGTCGAACAGTCCCCCGGACGGTGTCACGGACAGCCCTCCGGGAGGACCTTCGAAACTCGAACGGTCACCCGGACAGCCCTTCGGGAGGACACCCGAAACTCCAACTGTAACTCGGACAGCCCTTCGGGAGGACACCCGAAACTCCAACTGTAACTCGGACAGCCCTTCGGGAGGACACCCGAAACTCCAACTGTAACTCGGACAGCCCTTCGGGAGGCACCCTCGAACTAAGACCGAAACTACGATCTCTCTACAGAGTTGCACACATACGGTGTCATCTATCCGGTAGGGCTTCGCCGTCCAGAACTAGTTCCTGCCGGAACCCAGACAGCCTTTCGGCTCTACGAAACTATTTCGCTGGGAGGGAGAGAGAATGCCAGATCATGCATGGCTTGTGTGAGAGCAAGGGATGAAGGAGATGGCAGCCCCAACTCCTCCTTTTATAGGCCAAGGCAAGGGGGAATATCCCTTTCTCAAAAGGAATATGCCATTGGAATATCCCTTTCTCAAAAGGAATATGCCTTTCTCAAAAAATATCCAAAAAATGCTTTCACTATTCACGACGACATTTTTCAGCGTCCGTTCGAACTGAAAATATTTATGTGGGCTTAGAACATTTCCAGTACCCACCATAATTATTTTCAACGCGTTCTGGAACAATTCCAGTTTAGTGATTTTCATCTGCGAAAAGCATCTGAAGCGGTTCCGGCAGCTCCGGGACATTCCCGGTTTTCATCTCCGAAAATTCCAGAAAGTTTCCAGAATGATTCTGGCATCCTCCAAGAATTATCGGGCATGTGCCAAAACCAATTTGACTTTATGGTATCCTCTGAAACAACTTTTCAGTTTCACCGGAACTCATCCGGTGACCTCTCTCTGCGGAACTTTTCCGCTGTCCGAAACTTTTTCGGTGTCCGAAACTTTTTCGGTGTCCGAAACTTTTTCGGTGATTTTCTCTCAGACTCCCTGTCTAGTATTCAGCAGATAGATGACCCTTAAGCGTGTGACCCTATAGGTTCGGTGAAGTATAGACATGACACGGAACCTCTTCCGATCAATGATCAACATCGGAGCCGTGGACACCCATATTGACCCCCTATACCCACACGAATGAATATTCGAGTGAACCTCCAGTTGCCGTGAGCTATTCCTTTTGCTTCATGATATGTCACAAACACCCGAGGTGAGATTTATTGCATCCCCGTGGGCAAACACTTTGTCCACTATGCAAGTTACCTCGTTACCGGTTTTGTTCTCTTTTCTCGTTTTCGTGTTCCGGCATCCCAGTGATCAAATCACCCTGTGTCTGGCCAGACGATGATGGATACCGTAACACCGAGAGGGCCCGAGTATATCTCTCCATCGACGGAGGAGCAAATCCCAATCTTGAGCTATCAAGTTACTTAACACACTTTTCCATGAACCCGTAAGCCGCCGTAATAGCCACCCATTTACGGATGACGTTTAACAAACCCCAAAGTTCATGAAGCAAGCATGAAGAAACTCGATACTCTCATGGTCTAAGGAATTATGCAAACATTAACTTCCTGTGTTATTAACCATTAACTTGTGACGAAAGTATCTCATAGTATAACATCAATCGGGTCGATTCAACACCAATGTTTCTCTAACATTGTGCCCTCAAAGTTGCTGGCATAGACATGCCCATGATCAGGAAAACAGAACCATCATGCAACACTTGAGCTAGTCTTAGAGGCATGACTAGGAATACTTTTTACCGTTTATTATTCCACACGTGCACATGGGTTTTCCCCAGAGCCTTTATGGATATACGGGCTCGGGAACCATAGCAGTTATAGCATGGAACATAAACCTAATTATGAACAGTGAGATAAATAATAGAATTTATTATTGCCTCTAGGGCATATCTCCTACAAAAATGGCCTATTATTTTCGAACAGTACGAATGTAATGTAGAAGAGCTGGTATGCACAGTTTTGTCCAAGAACAACACATGTGCATGGACAAAAATGTGGGTGGTAGTGGTATGGGTGATAAACCATGCAAGACGGCAAGTTTTTGGGTGTTCGGTGCACCGAAGAGGCTTCTCCTTCCATCCAGACTAGCATGTAGGGCTTGCTGGTGCAGAAATAGAGTCATGTAACATTGTTCTACATGTCATTTTCGCTGTATCTGTCCGTGGGTGAGCTCACGGTAGGGTGGTAGACGCTAGAAGAGTGCACGCCAACCACTAAATCATCCGAAACTCAATTCTGCAAGCCGTTTTCGGCCTCCGAAATTATTCCGAAACAGACAAAATTTCTGACAGAAGGATACGAATTTTTGCTGCGGTCGTTTTGGCAGGTCATGGAGCCCAAACGGAGTTCGTATGGCCAGGGTACGGTCGTTCTACGGATACACCTCAAATGGATTTCAGCAACGAGGGATATCGTGAATCCGGCTTCCAGGGTAACTTGCTCGCGCCCACGAGCCATTTTGCGCCACTCGAAATGGCCTATTATTTTCGAACAGTACGAATGTAATGTAGAAGAGCTGGTATGCACAGTTTTGTCCAAGAACAACACATGTGCATGGACAAAAATGTGGGTGGTAGCGGTATGGGTGATAAACCATGCAAAACGGCAAGTTTTTGGGTGTTCGGTGCACCGAAGAGGCTTCTCCTTCCATCCAGACTCACATGTAGGGCTTGCTGGTGCAGAAATAGAGTCATGTAACATTGTTCTGCACGCCATTGTCGCAGTATCTGTCCGTGGGTGAGCTCATGGTAGGGTGGTAGACGCTAGAAGAGTGCACGCCAACCACTAAATCATCCGAAACTCAATTCTGCAAGCCGTTTTCGGCCTCCGAAATTATTCCGAAACAGACAAAGTGTGTGACAGAAGGATACGAATTTTTGCTGCGGTCGTTTTGGTAGGTCATGGAGCCCAAACGGAGTTCGTATGGCCAGGGTACGGTCGTTCTACGGATACACCTCAAATGGATTTCAGCAACAAGGGATATCGTGAATCCGGCTTCAAGGGTAACTTGCTCGCGCCCACGAGCCATTTTGCGCCACTCGAAATGGCCTATTATTTTCGAACAGTACGAATGTAATGTAGAAGAGCTGGTATGCACAGTTTTGTCCAAGAACAACACATGTGCATGGACAAAAATGTGGGTGGTAGCGGTATGGGTGATAAACCATGCAAAACGGCAAGTTTTTGGGTGTTCGGTGCACCGAAGAGGCTTCTCCTTCCATCCAGACTAGCATGTAGGGCTTGCTGGTGCAGAAATAGAGTCATGTAACATTGTTCTGCACGTCATTGTCGCAGTATCTGTCCGTGGGTGAGCTCACGGTAGGGTGGTAGACGCTAGAAGAGTGCAAGCCAACCACTAAATCATCCGAAACTCAATCCTGCAAGCCGTTTTCGGCCTCCGAAATTATTCCGAAACAGACGAAGTGTGTGACAGAAGGATACGAATTTTCGCTGCGGTCGTTTTGGCAGGTCATGGAGCCCAAACGGAGTTCGTATGGCCAGGGTACGGTCGTTCTACGGATACACCTCAAATGGATTTCAGCAACGAGGGATATCGTGAATCCGGCTTCCAGGGTAACTTGCTCGCGCCCACGAGCCATTTTGCGCCACTCGAAATGGCCTATTATTTTCGAACAGTACGAATGTAATGTAGAAGAGCTGGTATGCACAGTTTTGTCCAAGAACAACACATGTGCATGGACAAAAATGTGGGTGTTAGCGGTATGGGTGATAAACCATGCAAAACGGCAAGTTTTTGGGTGTTCGGTGCACCGAAGAGGCTTCTCCTTCCATCCAAACTAGCATGTAGGGCTTGCTGGTGCAGAAATAGAGTCATGTAACATTGTTCTACACGTCATTGTCGCAGTATCTGTCCGTGGGTGAGCTCACGGTAGGGTGGTAGACGCTAGAAGTGTGCACGCCAACCACTAAATCATCCAAAACTCAATTCTGCAAGCCGTTTTCGGCCTCCGAAATTATTCCGAAACAGACGAAGTGTGTGACGGAACGATACGTATTTTCGCTGCGGTCATTTTGGCAGGTCATGGAGCCCAAACGGAGTTCGTATGGCCAGGGTACGGTCGTTCTACGGATACACCTCAAATGGATTTCAACAACGAGGGATATCGTGAATCCGGCTTCCAGGGTAACTTGCTCGCGCCCACGAGCCATTTTGCGCCACTCAAAATGGCCTATTATTTTCGAACAGTACGAATATAATGTAGAAGAGCTGGTATGCACAGTTTTGTCCAAGAATAACACATGTGCATGGACAAAAATGTGGGTGGTAGCGGCATGGGTGATAAACCATGCAAAACGGCAAGTTTTTGAGTGTTCGGTGCACCGAAGAGGCTTCTCCTTCCATCCAGACTAGCATGTAGGGCCTGCTGGTGCAGAAATAGAGTCATGTAACATTGTTCTGCACGTCATTGTCTCAGTATCTGTCCGTGGGTGAGCTCACGGTAGGGTGGTAGACGCTAGAAGAGTGCACGCCAACCACTAAATCATCCGAAACTCAATTCTGCAAGCCGTTTTCGGCCTCCGAAATTATTCCGAAACATACGAAGTTTGTGACAGAAGGCCCTGGCCATACGAACTCCGTTTGGGCTCCATGACCTGCCAAAATGACCGCAGCGAAAATACGTATCGTTCCGTCACACACTTCGTCTGTTTCGGAATAATTTCGGAGGCCGAAAACGGCTTGCAGAATTGAGTTTTGGATGATTTAGTGGTTGGCGTGCACACTTCTAGCGTCTACCACCCTACCGTGAGCTCACCCACGGACAGATACTGCGACAATGACGTGTAGAACAATGTTACATGACTCTATTTCTGCACCAGCAAGCCCTACATGCTAGTTTGGATGGAAGGAGAAGCCTCTTCGGTGCACCGAACACCCAAAAACTTGCCGTTTTGCATGGTTTATCACCCATACCGCTACCACCCACATTTTTGTCCATGCACATGTGTTGTTCTTGGACAAAACTGTGCATACTAGCTCTTCTACATTACATTCGTACTGTTCGAAAATAATAGGCCATTTCGAGTGGTGCAAAATGGCTCGTGGGCGCGAGCAAGTTACCCTGGAAGCCGGATTCACGATATCCCTCGTTGCTGAAATCCATTTGAGGTGTATCCGTAGAACGACTGTACCCTGGCCATACGAACTCCGTTTGGGCTCCATGACCTGCCAAAACGACCGCAGCGAAAATTATCCTTCTGTCACAAACTTCGTATGTTTCGGAATAATTTCGGAGGCCGAAAACGGCTTGCAGAATTGAGTTTCGGATGATTTAGTGGTTGGCGTGCACTCTTCTAGCGTCTACCACCCTATCGTGAGCTCACCCACGGACAGATACTGCGACAATGACGTGCAGAACAATGTTACATGACTCTATTTCTGCACCAGCAGGCCCTACATGCTAGTCTAGATGGAAGGAGAAGCCTCTTCGGTGCACCGAACACCCAAAAACTTGCCGTTTTGCATGGTTTATCACCCATGCCGCTACCACCCACATTTTTGTCCATGCACCTGTGTTGTTCTTGGACAAAACTGTGCATACCAGCTCTTCTACATTACATTCGTAATGTTCGAAAATAATAGGCCATTTTGAGTGGCGCAAAATGGCTCGTGGGCGCGAGCAAGTTACCCTGGAAGTCGGATTCACGATATCCCTCGTTGCTGAAATCCATTTGAGGTGTATCCGTAGAGTGACCGTACCCTGGCCATACGAACTCCGTTTGGGCTCCATGACCTGCCAAAACGACCGCAGCAAAAATTCGTATCCTTCTGTCACAAACTTCGTATGTTTCGGAATAATTTTGGAGGCCGAAAACGGCTTGCAGAATTGAGTTTCGGATGATTTAGTGGTTGGCGTGCACTCTTCTAGCGTCTACCACCCTACCGTGAGCTCACCCACGGACAGATACTACGACAATGACGTGCAGAACAATGTTACATGACTCTATTTCTGCACCAGCAGGCCCTACATGCTAGTCTGGATGGAAGGAGAAGCCTCTTCGGTGCACCGAACACCCAAAAACTTGCCGTTTTGCATGGTTTATCACCCATGCCGCTACCACCCACATTTTTGTCCATGCACATGTGTTATTCTTGGACAAAACTGTGCATACCAGCTCTTCTACATTATATTCGTACTGTTCGAAAATAATAGGCCATTTTGAGTGGCGCAAAATGGCTCGTGGGCGCGAGCAAGTTACCCTGGAAGCCGGATTCACGATATCCCTCGTTGTTGAAATCCATTTGAGGTGTATCCGTAGAACGACCGTACCCTGGCCATACGAACTCTGTTTGGGCTCCATGACCTGCCAAAATGACCGCAGCGAAAATACGTATCGTTCCGTCACACACTTCGTCTGTTTCCGAATAATTTCGGAGGCCGAAAACGGCTTGCAGAATTGAGTTTCGGATGATTTAGTGGTTGGCGTGCACACTTCTAGCGTCTACCACCCTACCGTGAGCTCACCCACGGACAGATACTGCGACAATGACGTGCAGAACAATGTTACATGACTCTATTTCTGCACCAGCAAGCCCTACATGCTAGTGTGGATGGAAGGAGAAGCCTCTTCGGTGCACCGAACACCCAAAAACTTGCCGTTTTGCATGGTTTATCACCCATACCGCTACCACCCACATTTTTGTCCATGCACATGTGTTGTTCTTGGACAAAACTATGCATACCAGCTCTTCTACATTACATTCGTACTGTTCGAAAATAATAGGCCATTTCGAGTGGCGCAAAATGGCTCGTGGGCGCGAGCAAGTTACCCTGGAAGCCGGATTCACGATATCCCTCGTTGCTGAAATCCATTTGAGGTGTATCCGTAGAACGACCGTACCCTGCCATACGAACTCCGTTTGTGCTCCATGACCTGCCAAAACGGCCGCAGCGAAAATTCGTATCCTTCTGTCACAAACTTCGTCTGTTTCGGAATAATTTCGGAGGCTGAAAACGGCTTGCAGAATTGAGTTTCGGATGATTTAGTGGTTGGCGTGCACTCTTCTAGCGTCTACCACCCTACCGTGAGCTCACCCACGGACAGATACTGCGACAATGACGTGCAGAACAATGTTACATGACTCTATTTCTGCACCAGCAAGCCCTACATGCTAGTCTGGATGGAAGGAGAAGCCTCTTCGGTGCACCGAACACCCAAAAACTTGCCGTTTTGCATGGTTTATCACCCATACCGCTACCACCCACATTTTTGTCCATGCACATGTGTTGTTCTTGGACAAAACTGTGCATACCAGCTCTTCTACATTACATTCGTACTGTTCGAAAATAATAGGCCATTTCGAGTGGCGCAAAATGGCTCGTGGGCGCGAGCAAGTTACCCTTGAAGCCGGATTCACGATATCCCTTGTTGCTGAAATCCATTTGAGGTGTATCCGTAGAACGACCGTACCCTGGCCATACGAACTCCGTTTGGGCTCCATGACCTACCAAAACGACCGCAGCAAAAATTCGTATCCTTCTGTCACACACTTTGTCTGTTTCGGAATAATTTCGGAGGCCGAAAACGGCTTGCAGAATTGAGTTTCGGATGATTTAGTGGTTGGCGTGCACTCTTCTAGCGTCTACCACCCTACCATGAGCTCACCCACGGACAGATACTGCGACAATGGCGTGCAGAACAATGTTACATGACTCTATTTCTGCACCAGCAAGCCCTACATGTGAGTCTGGATGGAAGGAGAAGCCTCTTCGGTGCACCGAACACCCAAAAACTTGCCGTTTTGCATGGTTTATCACCCATACCGCTACCACCCACATTTTTGTCCATGCACATGTGTTGTTCTTGGACAAAACTGTGCATACCAGCTCTTCTACATTACATTCGTACTGTTCGAAAATAATAGGCCATTTCGAGTGGCGCAAAATGGCTCGTGGGCGCGAGCAAGTTACCCTGGAAGCCGGATTCACGATATCCCTCGTTGCTGAAATCCATTTGAGGTGTATCCGTAGAACGACCGTACCCTGGCCATACGAACTCCGTTTGGGCTCCATGACCTGCCAAAACGACCGCAGCAAAAATTCGTATCCTTCTGTCAGAAATTTTGTCTGTTTCGGAATAATTTCGGAGGCCGAAAACGGCTTGCAGAATTGAGTTTCGGATGATTTAGTGGTTGGCGTGCACTCTTCTAGCGTCTACCACCCTACCGTGAGCTCACCCACGGACAGATACAGCGAAAATGACATGTAGAACAATGTTACATGACTCTATTTCTGCACCAGCAAGCCCTACATGCTAGTCTGGATGGAAGGAGAAGCCTCTTCGGTGCACCGAACACCCAAAAACTTGCCGTCTTGCATGGTTTATCACCCATACCACTACCACCCACATTTTTGTCCATGCACATGTGTTGTTCTTGGACAAAACTGTGCATACCAGCTCTTCTACATTACATTCGTACTGTTCGAAAATAATAGGCCATTTTTGTAGGAGATATGCCCTAGAGGCAATAATAAATTCTATTATTTATCTCACTGTTCATAATTAGGTTTATGTTCCATGCTATAACTGCTATGGTTCCCGAGCCCGTATATCCATAAAGGCTCTGGGGAAAACCCATGTGCACGTGTGGAATAATAAACGGTAAAAAGTATTCCTAGTCATGCCTCTAAGACTAGCTCAAGTGTTGCATGATGGTTCTGTTTTCCTGATCATGGGCATGTCTATGCCAGCAACTTTGAGGGCACAATGTTAGAGAAACATTGGTGTTGAATCGACCCGATTGATGTTATACTATGAGATACTTTCGTCACAAGTTAATGGTTAATAACACAGGAAGTTAATGTTTGCATAATTCCTTAGACCATGAGAGTATCGAGTTTCTTCATGCTTGCTTCATGAACTTTGGGGTTTGTTAAACGTCATCCGTAAATGGGTGGCTATTACGGCGGCTTACGGGTTCATGGAAAAGTGTGTTAAGTAACTTGATAGCTCAAGATTGGGATTTGCTCCTCCGTCGATGGAGAGATATACTCGGGCCCTCTCGGTGTTACGGTATCCATCATCGTCTGGCCAGACACAGGGTGATTTGATCACTGGGATGCCGGAACACGAAAACGAGAAAAGAGAACAAAACCGGTAACGAGGTAACTTGCATAGTGGACAAAGTGTTTGCCCACGGGGATGCAATAAATCTCACCTCGGGTGTTTGTGACATATCATGAAGCAAAAGGAATAGCTCACGGCAACTGGAGGTTCACTCGAATATTCATTCGTGTGGGTATAGGGGGTCAATATGGGTGTCCACGGCTCCGATGTTGATCATTGATCGGAAGAGGTTCCGTGTCATGTCTATACTTCACCGAACCTATAGGGTCACACGCTTAAGGGTCATCTATCTGCTGAATACTAGACAGGGAGTCTGAGAGAAAATCACCGAAAAAGTTTCGGACACCGAAAAAGTTTCGGACACCGAAAAAGTTTCGGACAGCGGAAAAGTTCCGCAGAGAGAGGTCACCGGATGAGTTCCGGTGAAACTGAAAAGTTGTTTCAGAGGATACCATAAAGTCAAATTGGTTTTGGCACATGCCCGATAATTCTTGGAGGATGCCAGAATCATTCTGGAAACTTTCTGGAATTTTCGGAGATGAAAACCGGGAATGTCCCGGAGCTGCCGGAACCGCTTCAGATGCTTTTCGCAGATGAAAATCACTAAACTGGAATTGTTCCAGAACGCGTTGAAAATAATTATGGTGGGTACTGGAAATGTTCTAAGCCCACATAAATATTTTCAGTTCGAACGGACGCTGAAAAATGTCGTCGTGAATAGTGAAAGCATTTTTTGGATATTTTTTGAGAAAGGCATATTCCTTTTGAGAAAGGGATATTCCAATGGCATATTCCTTTTGAGAAAGGGATATTCCCCCTTGCCTTGGCCTATAAAAGGAGGAGTTGGGGCTGCCATCTCCTTCATCCCTTGCTCTCACACAAGCCATGCATGATCTGGCATTCTCTCTCCCTCCCAGCGAAATAGTTTCGTAGAGCCGAAAGGCTGTCTGGGTTCCGGCAGGAACTAGTTCTGGACGGCGAAGCCCTACCGGATAGATGACACCGTATGTGTGCAACTCTGTAGAGAGATCGTAGTTTCGGTCTTAGTTCGAGGGTGCCTCCCGAAGGGCTGTCCGAGTTACAGTTGGAGTTTCGGGTGTCCTCCCGAAGGGCTGTCCGAGTTACAGTTGGAGTTTCGGGTGTCCTCCCGAAGGGCTGTCCGAGTTACAGTTGGAGTTTCGGGTGTCCTCCCGAAGGGCTGTCCGGGTGACCGTTCGAGTTTCGAAGGTCCTCCCGGAGGGCTGTCCGTGACACCGTCCGGGGGACTGTTCGACCGTCTCCCGGAGGGCTGTCCGAGGAGAAGATGAGGGTATACATCCTCGCGGTTGGGAGGTTGTAAATCCTAGCTGCGGGGATCTGCACCGACGATCGTCATCGACTCTACTTCCGCTGCGCTACGAGTCGGTAACGAATATGATCAAAACCTTGTATGCAGTCTTCATAGTGGTCCTGGGCTGGTGCGTAGGTCGGAAAATTTTTGTTTTCTGCTGCGTTACCCTACACCATGTTCCGCACAAAACGAATTGAATTCATTTGAAAAATACTCTCCACCACGATCAGACCTAAGTCGTTTAATTTTACGATCAAGTTGGTTCTCTGCTTCGGCCTTATAGTTTTTGAAGTAAGTTAAAGCCTCATCTTTTGTTTTCAGAAGATACACATAACAATATCTAGTGGAGTCATCAATGAGTGTCATAAAGTATTTCTTTCCACCCTTTGTCAACACGCCATTCATCTCACAAAGATCAGAATGTATAAGCTCCAGTGGTGCTAAATTTCTTACCTCCGCAGTCTTATGGGACTTGCGAGGTTGCTTAGCTTGAACACACACTTGACATTTGGAACCTTTCACAGTAGTAAATTTCAGAATTAAACTCATATTTGCTAACCGCGTCATGCAACCAAAGTTAATATGACAAAGTCGTGAATGCCAAATATCAGATTCATTATCGTGGCAAACATGATTAATAACTTTAGTGCATAAGTCTGACAAAGATAGGCGGAACAAGCCTCCGCACTCATAGCCTTTACCAACAAATTGTCCATACTTGGAAATTACAACTTTATTGGACTCGAAAACCAACTTATAACCATCTCGACATAAACGCGAACCGCTGACGAGATTCTTATTGATGGAGGGCACATGATGCACGTTCTTCAGTCGCACGATCTTCCCCGAAGTAAACTTCAGATCGACCGTACCAACACCACGAACAGTGGCATGTGACCCGTTCCCCATCAGCACGGGGGAAGTCCCTGTGACCTGGTAAGAAGAGAACATGGAGGCATCAGCACAAACATGTACATTGGCACCTGTGTCAATCAACCAATCAGGAGAATGACAAATTGAAAGAATGGTAGGAATAATACCGTACCCAATATCCTTCATCTCGGTGTCAGCCATGACAACATTAGCGGTCTTGCCGCTATTCTCCAGCTGCTGCAGCTCATGTCGTTTGGGGCATCTCGGAGCCCAATGGCTCAGGTCGCCACAAACGTGGCATGATCCCTTCTTCTTCTTAAAGTTGGTAGAGGACGATGGCTTAAACTTGTTGTCAGGCTTGCCTTTACCCTCGTATTTCTTCTTGTTATATTTAGGCTTGTTGGGCTGGTAGTTTTTCTTCTGCACCATGTGCGCAGCAGAACCTACCTCAGCAACCCGAGCACGTGTATCCTTTGCTCTCGCCTTCTCTTCCACATCAAGAGATCCGATGAGGTCCAAAACGGAAAACTCCTGTCTCTTGTGTTTCAGAGAAGTAGCAAAGGTGCCCCACGAAGGTGGAAGCTTGGCAATGATGCCACCGGCCACAAATTTGTCCGGTAAATTACACTTAAAGTGCTCAAGTTCCTTAGCGAGTGACTGTATCTCATGAGCCTGTTGAACAACAGAACGCTCATCAGTCATCTTATAGTCATAGAATTGCTCCATGACGTACAACTCGCTACCAGCGTCCGAGACCCCAAACTTGGCCTCGAGCGCGGCCCACATGTCCTTGCCATTATCAAACGACATATAAGGATCCACAATGGAATCATCAATAATACCGAGGAGGGCTGTCTTAAACATAATATCAACCCTTTCAAAGGCTTCCCGCTGTGCAGGTTCAAGATCGCCCTCAGGCATGCCCTTGGTGGCCGCATAGCAGTTCATGGATTGAAACCACAACACTGCTCTCGTGCGCCACCTCTTATAGTTCACACCCTTGAACCGATCGGGCTTTGTCGACGTAAGAAAAGCAGGTGTAGCAAATTGCCTATAATCAGGTTTTTGGATTGTTGAATATATTAGCAATTCATCATATGGTTTAATCCGAAATATCATAAAATTAATCATGACAGAAGCAACTAAAGCGAGCATGCAAATATCTAGTACAATGGGGAAACAGATCCAATCTACGGCAAGTACTAGACATAGAAATTGTAGCGAGATCTGATACAGATGAGAGAGAGATGCATACGTTGCAGCAGCTGTAGTAGCGGCTGTGTTGTCCCCGGTCTGGGCCATGTCGTCGTCGAGGAAGAGGTTGCCGATGTCGGGGAAGAAGTCGTCGTTGGGGAAGTGATCGCTGTCAGCAGTCGAACGAGAGCTCTCCCCAAAAACATGATCGCCCCTCTCCCGTACAGGATCGCAAGAGGCGGGGTTCCGGATGCCTACTGTCCCTTCTTCTGGTGCACGCCGGAAGGAGGGATGGAGAAGGCTTGAGTAGCGGCGCAATATTTTGGAACGGTGAGAAACCATACGAAAACAACCTACTCCCAAGGCTGGCTTGGTACGGGTTTATATAGTGTATGTTGGGAGTCAAAGCAGCCGCCATAAACGCGTCCGTTTATGATTTAGAAACTGCCGTACTTAACACGTCCGTTTATGAAATAGAAACAGTAACAATAAACGCGTTTGTTAATGAGTCAGAAACGGTCGTAATAACCGCGTCTGTTAATGAAATAGAAACAGCCCCAATAAACGCGACCGTTACTAATTAATCAATGACTCATTAATTTTCCCAATTAACAAAATAATAATGTGTCAATGAGAATTTCTGAATTTATTTGGACTAGTAAATACTAGTAAATTCCAACACAAGCCAGTTCTGTACTAGTCATGTCAAAGAATACAATGGAAAGCGTCATACTATTTGAATGATCAAGTAAACATTCAAAACGTCATCTTTAAATACTTTAACAAAGGCCAGTAAGGTAGTTATTTTTAGAAGAGTATAATATGGAAAAAGTGATACTGTTTTTAAAGGTCAAGTAGACATTACAAATGTCATCATTTATAGTACTGCAACGGCAGGCAACTGGCAGCAACCACTGCTAAAAATTGGAATGGTGCAAAAAAATTAGGTGGTATACATACTGTCATGTTTGGTTTGCATGAGTATTTACCAATTTAACGGATTGATAGGGTACGTCGTATATATAATTTAATTTATCAGGTTAGTTAATTGGCTCAGTGATGTCCACTTCATAACCGAAGATAAGAACTAGCTAGCTAGCAATGATACATGCTCGCGTACCGCAAGCATGTTTCTTCTCTGAAGATGATTGAGATGCAGATTATTTAGAACTAGTTTATAGGCAGTTTGTTAATAAGATAAGAGTGAACAATTACATTGCTTCCCAGTTTCTTCTAGCCGGGTGGTCATTGCCGAGTATGTTTGGCCCTCTGCCGAGTGTTTTTCGGCACTCGGCGTCGGGAGTAATTCCAGTAGTGGTTAACTGGCTCACTGATGTGCACTCGATAACCGAATTTAAGTATGTACTCGTACTAGCTAGCTAGCAATGATTCGGTCGTACCACATGCTCGCTTACCGGCCGCCAAGCATGTGTTTCTTCTCCGATGGACAGAAGTTCAAATACGACTTGGTGTCTCACACTCAAATTAGTTTCTGAAACGCATTATCCATGGAAAGATTCTCTCGCACAAATGACTAGCACAGCAGCTGATCGATGTTAGGTATAAGTAACATATAAACTCACATTTAGTGCAAGTTGTGCAATGCGAAAAGGACAAAAACATTATTTAAGAAATAATAATAGACCACTAGCAGAAGAGTTGGTGTATATTTTGTTCTAATGTGCCATGTTGCGAGAAATAGAAAATCTCGTTCCGAAAAAGAAAAGGAAAAATGCGACAGTATAGCAGCCACCCACGAGGAGATGCTGCGATGGACCTAGCTAGGCGCCCGCCTATATAAGCATGAGTTCCGGTGCATGTATTCCAGACAAGGATACAACCTGAGCTAATCAACATGGCTTCCTCCACGCCTTACCTTGTCCTACTCTTGTGCCTCACCACTTTTCTGCAGGCAGCGGCAAATTACCCGCCGCCGCCGCCCCCGCCGTTTGAGCTGCCGGAGTCCGAGGTGAGGGAGAGGTTCTCCAAGTGGGTGACCAAGTACTCAAAGCACTACTCGTGCCAGCAGGAGGAGGAGATGCGGTTCCAAGTCTTCAAGAACAACACCAACGCCATCGGCCAATTCGACCAACAGAATCCTGGCACCGTCGTCGGTCGCGGGTTCCGACCAAACGCGTTTCAGGTCGGTGTCTCAGGCGGGGTCCGTATGAACAGGTTCGGCGACCTCAGCCCCAGGGAGGTCATCCAGCAGTTCACCGGGCTCAACACCACCAGCGTCAATGCCACGTCACCCACCTACCTCCCCTACCACTCCTTCAAGCCGTGCTGCGTTGACTGGCGCTCCAGCGGCGCTGTCACCGGCGTCAAGAATCAAGGCACTTGTGGTAAGTGGTCAAGCTATACTTTCTACTAGCAGATTTAGTTAATATATGCATGCATGGTCATGGTTGCTCAATTACTCGTGTCGTGCGGATGGATAAAATTGTAATATGGCAGGATCATGCTGGGCGTTCGCGGCGGTGGCGGCGATCGAAGGCATGAACAAGATTAGGACAGGGGAGCTGGTGTCGCTGTCCGAGCAGGTACTCGTGGATTGCGACACACGGAGCAGCGGCTGCAGCGGCGGCCACTCAGACTCGGCTATGGCCCTCGTGGCCACCGGTGGTGGCATCACGTCGGAGGAGAGGTACCCATACGCCGGATTCCAGGGAAAGTGCGACGTGGACAAGCTGCTGTTCGATCACCAGGCGTCCGTCAAGGGCTTCAAGGCCGTGCCACCCAACAACGAAGGTCAGCTGGCGATCGCCGTGGCCATGCAGCCCGTGACGGTGTACATTGACGCCAGCGGTTTTGAGTTCCAGTTCTACTCCGGCGGCATCTATCGTGGCCCCTGCTCCGCCAATGTGAACCACGCCGTCACCATCGTCGGCTACTGCGAGGGTCCCGGCGAGGGAAACAAGTACTGGATTGCCAAGAACTCGTGGAGCAACGACTGGGGTGAACAAGGATATGTCTACCTCGCAAAGGACGTGCCCTCGTCCACGGGAACATGTGGCCTCGCCACGTCACCCTTCTACCCCACGGCTTGACCACGTCCAGCACTATGTGTCATATCTAAGGAATTGCTTCCGTTTTGTTGTGATAATGCTGAATTATTATTTGTATTATACTTCCATTTAATTTGATCAATAATCAGTAGACCGTGCGTGTAATAGCATGGCGTGTGTAATAAATTTTCGAGTGAATTACACTTTTTACAAGTTAATTGTGCATTTGTGACACGTATTTACCGATTTAGCGGATGTTGTATGGACGTATCCCATCTAAAAAACTTTGTACCCAATTTCACTCCATTTTAGCATTTTGCCTATTATTAGACATGAACTGCATGTTAGGTAGATACTTTTACAACAATGTGTAAAGATCTCAGGACAGGATCGACAATCATGTCTAGCCTTCTCTTCTCCATGTGTTCCACTCCTCGCCATCCTTGTCCTATCCTCTAACCGTGATCATCGCCGCACACATCTTACAATCGACACCCATGAGAGAAACATTGTACAAACTTATTAAAAGAGGGTAATCTAGACGAATGTTCATGAAATGGGTTAACTGGTCCCGTGAATGTACAAATTGGAGGTAAACAGTGAAGTTCAGTCTGAATTTTCAGATAACATGTTGGGTACGTATCGTGCTCGTGCGTTCTCTTCTTTGTTTCTATTTCTCTGTGGCGATTGTTTTTAAAAAAATCAAATTTGCATTTGTGATTAGCATTTTTACGGTACCGCTAAAAAACATATGAAACCTCCATTTGTTAGATTGTGATGGCTGAAGATTAATTTATACTCCGACATAGATATATAGGATTGCCACCTCTAAAATCCGCGGGGTACCTTGTGAAGTCATTAGTCAACACAAAATTATTGCGCCGTCAGATCATCTCAATTGTGCTCCCGTTATTATGTACACACAGCCCCATATTTTGTTCGTTTGTGGACGTCTAAACACAAGATCTGAACGAATCGGGGCGGATGTCCCCCAAGTGAACCCCCAAATGGATTATAATTTCTCTATTTTCGCTAATTTTCATTTATTTCTTCACATTTTTATTCTAGCTGAAAAAAATATTGCATGGTAATTTCTAAGAAACAAATTATTTAAACAAAATTTCAAACATAGAAATACTAGTTCATACAATATATAGTTTAGTTCACCACAACTCATCAAAATCAAACTATTGGTTTCCACGCAATCACACTCGGAAGCTGTCGAGGATTGTTCCTTAGGCTATCCATAGGACTAGCAGCCAACGTGAGAAAGTGTGAGGGATGCAACATTTAAAATCTTAGAATGAGATTGACACAGTGTTCGGCCGCGATATGTGGATGTAAAGACTTAGGGCATGTACAATGGTTGATAAGATAGTCTTATCTTAAGTTTTGCATGTAAATTAGAGATGACAAAAAAACAAGTCAACAATGGGTCATCTCTTAGCCTTATCTTCAATAATTAGTTATTCCTAAAAACATGGTGAGACAAATTGTGCTAAGCTATCATCTCTTGTCTTCTCTTAAATAAGATAAGACAAATCTTCTTTTATGATTTCTCCCTCCTCCACCTCATCATTTATCTTACGTGGCATCCTTAAGATAGAACCATTGTACATGCCCTTACTTATGCTCAGGTATATTGAATCTGTCCAAATGAAACAAATAGTAAGTATCAAAACACCACTGTTACAAAAGCATCAATGTATGGTGGCGCAAAAGCGTAACACTATTCTTGAATGCTTCGTAATGTATGTTTTGATGATGATGGTCGTGGCAGTTAGTTCAATGTCATCAGTTCGAGGAGAGTTGGCGCTCAAAGGGACACTTAGTCTAGCAAACTGCATCGAGGTCTTCCGCCTATATTTGGGTCTTCAAGCCTCGCTTAAGTCATGGGCTTCGCTAGACCTCCAGGTTGTATACTCTCTCCATTCCCTTATACAAGGCCACTATGAAAAATACAATTTGCATCTATACAAGGCCACTAACTGTAATCGAGGCAAAAATTAATAATGTTTTCTCGTACTAGCAACTGTTTTAATACTTGCATGCATGTAGTCATAATGACACTGTGCTACTTCCTTCAAATTCCTTCCATGCATGCATGTGGACGTATTAATGATCATAGTTAACAAAAAGAAAAGTGGACTTTTAAAGCAGTCATTAAATTTTACCTTGTTACCTGTAATTTGAGTTTGTGGCCTTGTATAAGGGAATGGAGGGAGTATTTGACTTGGTCTCTATGACCCACGGGTATAGGTGATCAATTGTAGTCCTTTGATAAGTAAGGATGTCGAACCAAACGAGGAGCAGATGAAAATGTC
>LR738716.1:327795082-327815082 GCA_902687465.1 Secale cereale
GCCTCGGAATATCCTAGACGTAAAGATTGATATATTGGACAACTATATTCGGACACCAGAAGTGTTCCGGAAAAGTTTCAGATTTAACCAGAGTGCTGGAGGGGGTTACCGGAACCCCCCGAGGGAGTATGGGCCATAGTGGGCCTATGAGGGAAAGAGAGGGGCGGCCCATAGGGCTGGCCGCACCCCCTAGGGTTCCTAGTTGGACTAGGAAAAGGGGGGGAGGCGCCACCTCTCCTTTTCTTCTCCTCTCCCCCTTCCTTTCCTACTCCTTGTAGGAATAGGAAAGGGGATTCCTATTCCTACTAGGAGTAGGAATCCTACTCCTGGCGCGCCTTAGAAGGCTAGCTGCACCTCCCCCTTGCTCCTTTATATACGGGGGCAGGGGTCACCCAAAGACACAGAAGAAAGATTGTTCTAGCCGTGTGCGGTGCCCCCTCCACGGAAACACACCTCGGTCATACCGTTGTAGTGCTTAGGCGAAGCCCTGCGTCGGTAGCTTCATCATATCCGTCACAACGCCGTAGTGCTGACAAAACTCTCCCGTGAAGCTCAACTGGATCAAGAGCTCGTGGGACGTCATCAAGCTGAACGTGTGCTGATCGCGGAGGTGTCGTACGTTCGGTGCTTGATCGGTTGGATCGCGAAGAAGTTCGACTACATCAACCGCGTCACTAGACGCTTCCGCTTTCGGTCTACGAGGGTACGTAGACACACTCTCCCCTCCCGTTGCTAGGCATCTGGTAGATATATCTTGCGTGAATGTAGGATTTTTTTTGAAATACTACGTTCCCCGACAATAACATGGGGTGTGGGTGAGTAGAGGGATGGCTTGGCCAGCGGTGGGAGTAGTAGGGGCGGTGAGGCCTCCGCGGCATCACAGTCGGCCAAGGGAGACAGGAGCACGCGTCACGACCGGCGCTGCTTTGGGCGGCTGGAGCAAGAAGACTAGAGGTTGAAGAAGCACTACGGCCGTTGGATAGACATCGTACGGTCACTGCAGCTAGAATCGTTTATATTGACTAAGTTGACAAAGCCCTTGGTACGCGTCAAGTTAGTAGGCCGACAGGTCAGCCTCCGAAATGGTGCGCCCCAGATGTCAGGGGGAGGAATCATTTTTTGGCCGGCTGAAGCAAGAATATCGGAGATTGAAGAAGAAGCACGACATCCGGTGGATGGACATCCAACGGCCACAGCTGCCAGAACCGTGTGTTGTTGACAAAGCCTTGCATATGCGTCAACTTAGTTTTTTTAGGGGACGCGTTAACTTAGAAGGCCCACAAGTGTGTGGCACAAAACATATAGCCCATTTGCGATTTGTAATAATGTACAACCCATTTTTTAATTCTAATGGAATTTACTACAGCCCATTTACAGTTTGTTAAAAGTACAACCCATTTTCTAGCTAGGACAACGATTATTAATTTCAACCAACCGCTCAAAACATAATTCAACAAAAAATCCCACATTTTTATAGGATCTGAAATATTTTTATCCGAAATTTATAGTCAGATTAAATATAACTTGAAAATAAAGTTGTATTACGTTAAAATCCAACAAAATATTGCGCGCGCAATAAGTAATGAAATTAATATTTTCAAATTCTGAAAATAATATATTTTTAAACTAATTACGCGTTTGGTGCATTTTTTTATAGTTAGTGCCCACTTATTATAATTACATCCAATTTATTATTTCTTAAAGTCCATTTTCTTGTTAAGCCTAATGCATACCTCCTAGGAAAGTTTGCAGCCCAGCGGTGTGAAGAATAACAAGTTGATCCGGATATTGTGTACAACTGACGACCCAGTTGCATTGCTGAAGTTGAAAAAAAGGCATGTGTAGTACAGTACAACCTAACATGGCTACTCAGCCCACATTCAGCGATGCCGGAAAGGCCCAAACAAGGCTTCTATACAACTTTTTGAAGTAACTGAGCTCAATTAATAACATAAGAAAAAAGTTAGATTACAGTGGAACCTAATTAAAAGCTGCCACGAGCAAAGAAATAATTCAGCGGGCCCCACTTGTGCGTGTGTGTGTGTGTGTGTGTGTGTGTGTGAGAGAGAGAGAGAGAGAGAGAGAGAGAGAGAGACCCATCGGTCGATGCTCGTGAATACATCTTTAAACCATATGCATTGCTGATGCTCAGTAAACACTTATATAGTTGACACAATCATATAGAACATCATAGCACACTGAACTTGCATACAAAAATTTCACGCAGGCGGCACAGTCAGGATGGAAGTAGTGGATCGCTATGGGTAGTGCGATGTTGAAACCAACGAACACATACATAACGGTTCATCGTCTTTATCAATGACAGGGAAATATCAAGAATGTTGTGCAAAGAAAACAGACAGACAACACAATAAGTTCTGCTAGCACATTAAGTTGACGTACAATCCTTTCTAAAAAAAAGTTCCGGTACAAAATTAGAACGGGGCACAATCAAATGTACTGGCACATCAGTGCTTCACACCCATAGCTCAGATTTAACTAGTATTTGACAAGATTCAGTTGTTACCTCACATTAGAGCACATCCAGGCAGCCAGCCCTGCCTCTTCTCCCAAAGAAGCAGTGGCCTCCGTCGCGCGATGGAGTAGGCCCTGTTCCATCCATCGTTCCGAGCAACACGGGGAAAGTCTGACGTTGACTCCTGTAATGGACGTCGTCGACGAACCCTAGCACCAGCGGTGATGGCAGGACTTCGATTGATGGATTGACCACTTCTTCTACATGCACGAATGTAATGCCCAGTATGAGACTATACCTCCTACGTGTCGAGGCATGACTTAAAGGCATAATCTCATACTAGAATGATCTCAAGTATGGTATCTTTGCACGACTCATGTAAAAGAGGGATGAAATCGCAAAAGAGTAGTTGGCTTACACTCTCCACGTCACACAATACATTACATAAACAATCATCATCCAAATAACATCACAGTCCGACTACGGACGAAGATCCAAACGAAAGATACCATAAATTAAATAACAACTGGTCCCGATCATCCTAGTAAGAGCCCTACTGATCCTCTCGGTAAGACACGTAGTATCGCCCACGTTCTTCAACGAACTCCCAGTACAACTCTTAACCACCAGCTGTATAGTTCTCCACGGTACCTGCATCTAGTGTTGTGTAGAATCTGTGAGCCACGGAGGACTCAGCAATCCCGTTCTCGGGTAGCAAAACTATCAAAGCCTTGGGTGTGGAACAAGGCTGGAGAACAAGGTTGCAGTTGCACTAGCACTAGCTTACATGTTTAGATCGAGAAGAGAACTGCCAACGATCGTGAAAGTGATCACGAAGTGATCCTATCTAAGCACGTCAAACATAACCCCACCATGTTCACTTCCCGAACCCCTTCGGAAAGCGACCATCACGGTTACTCACGCTGGTAGTGGATTATGATCATAGTGTCAAGTTTTCTATAACCGGATATTAACAAATTCCCATCTACCACATAACCGCGGGCATGGCTTTCGAAAGATCAAATCCCTGCAGGGGTGTCCCAACTTAGCCCATCACAAGCTCACGGTCTGCGGAGTCGCAACTCCAAGGTGGGAAGACCCGAGTATTGTCGGAATCCCATGCTCAAGATATTCCGACTAAGGTAAAACTAATCCAGCAAGACCTCCCGGTATGCCGACACCCTGATAGTAGTCGTGCGTATCTCGTCTCAGGCCACGACCAGATGGGCGATGCTACATGTTTTTACCAGCCCTCGGGTTTCCCCAAGGTGGCCTTGCAGGACCCCCAGTTTGGACCAACACTCATGTGGAGCACTGGCCCGGGTTGTTGATTAAGAAAAGGGTTTATAACTCCCTATGCAAGTTTGATTTATTAGGCAAATGTAAAACCAATGTTGGGCCTTGCTGGAAAAGCTTTAGCGCTAAGCGGGTTATCGAGGGGGGGCCATAAACCCCAGCCGTGTTGGGACGCAAAATCAAGGAACATAACACCGGTTTAAACGGTTCCTAGGGAGGCATGAGTGGAACAAAACACCAAGCAAAGGCTTAGCCTTCCACCCATTGCCAAATATATAGGTGATTTAGTTTAACAGTTTATATATTGTGATATCCCAACAATACTTCATCGTGAAGCAAGAATCTTCAAATCTTCTCCTGCAACTAACAATGCTATAAGAGGGGCTGAGCAAAGCTTACGTAGCCAATCAAAGGTTTGCTAGGTTGGGTGGTTAGAGAGGTCCATGGCAACAATAGGAGGCTGACAAACAAACATAGGCATCGAGGCAATAAGCTAAAGAGCAAGACATCTAGCATAGGAAAAGATAATAAAGATATCTGGGTCAGGTCATCTTGCCTGTTGAATCCTCGGAGGGAACGTAACCTTGCTCCTCACACTCAACCTCGGTAGAACCTCGTACTCCGTATCGTCACCAGGCTCTAACCAAACACAATAATGAAACAACGGAACAAAATCAATCAACATGCAGTGCTCAATCACATGATGCATGAACATGAAGCATGTGAACACGGAAGAAATGATGTATGGCCTAGGGGTCACAATAGTGCAATATCATCACAACCAACAAGATCAACCACACATTTGAAACAAGTAAGGAACATTTCAACAAGTCCATGTAGTTTATCAAACAAGCAACCAACAAGGTTTTTAAGAGTTGGTTAACATGGCAAGGGTGCAAATAACATAACAGCAACATGCTAGCACATTTAAATGGGCTGGAAATAAATGCAACAATATCCAGAAACTCCCATATTCATTTCTTTGCATTTGGGACAGATTTGAAAAACTTCGATGAAATAGTTGTCAAACATGCTAAACAACAGCACCAAAATATTCTACACATTTTTCTACCCCAAATGCATATAAAGTTTGTTAAATTTGGAGTTGTACAGAATTAGTTATGATTTTTACAAGTTTAAGCATATTTAAATCAAATTTAAATTCAAACAGCATTTAAATGTTTTAAACATGGCAGCAAGTGACATATTCATAATCTACACCAAATTCTAAGCACTTTTCATATAGGACTCATATTCATCTGAAGCATAAATATGCAGATATTAATTAAACAAGAAAAACAAAAGAACAAAGAAAAACAGAAAAAGAAATAAAACAAATAGGCACCGGGGTCTAAAGTGACCCAGGCTCAGCTAGCCATGCCCACTGACAAGGGGGCCCGGTGAGGCTGAGCTGGCGACACGGGTGTGAGTGGGGGCTGGAATGGAGATGAGAGGCTGGCAGGTGGGGCCCTGCTGTCAGCCTCATACAAAAATGAAAAAAGGGGCGAATACCACCTGCGCCCCGCGAGGGATCGAACCCACGCCCTACTGACGAAACTAACGGAGACAAACCACTGCGCTACTGAATCGATCTCGACAGATAGAAGGTAGTATCTCTGAAGAATATACAGCAGAAGCAGAACAGGGGAGGCACCGTCCCTCGTTGGAGTCGCTCCGGCGACCATTTGGCACGACGGAGGGGTGCGAGAGACTCCTTGCAGAGTTCCGCATCCAACCATCCTACTAGAAGCAACTACGGGGCACTACAGCGCCGGCGGCGAGCAACTACAGCACGGCGGCGATGGGGCGACGGCGAGGCGAAGAAAGGCCCTAGGCGGCACGGCGACAACACAAAGAGGTCCTACGCAACTAGACGAAGCGAACGAGCAGCACGGTAACAGCTAAAGGGGTCGGAACACTCGCCGGCGATGAGGTCCGATGGCGATGCGCTCGGGCGCTCGGCGAACAGGGGCCTAGAGTACTCGTAGAAAGGGAAAAGGGCTTGGGGAGAGAGAGGATCTCACCACGAACACGACGATGTGCTCGGCTGGCCCAGGCGTGGACGGAGTCGACGACGGCACGCCTTGAACACCTACGGCCACCGTAGAGGAAGAAGAGGAAGAAGATCTCGACGGAGAGGCGCTCGGGTCCGGGTGGTTGACATAGAGGAAGAAGACGATGTCGAGGAAGCAGGTGGACAACTTTGGCGAGGCTGAAGACGACGCGGGGCTCGCCGGCGATGAGTGGCTGCTCTCAGATGCGCTCGGGCGTTGATGGGGGCGATAGATCTGGAGGATCCCAGCTCTCCAGACGGCGAGATGGGAAAGAGGAGACCTAGATAGGAGTGGAGGACACTATTAAGAGGGGCTCGGCGCACGGCCTCAACGTCCGTGAACTAACGACGCGACGGCGAGCGCGGCGCTGCTCTGCTTTTCTGACGAAGGAAGACGGAGGCACGTGGCTGTGTCACAGACAGGTGGGGCCACGCGCTCGGAATGCCTACGGCACAACGGCTGAGCCTGTGGCTGGGCCTGCGGTGGTGTTGGGCCGCACACAGAGGTAAAGGAGAGGTGGGCCTGCGGTGAGAGAGAGGGGGGAAGGGCCCAGTTGCACTGCAGGCTGCTGCTTTTCTTCTTTTCTTTATTTTCTTCAGGCAGAAAAGAAAAAGAAAAGCACAGAAAGAAATAAGGAGAGTTGGGGGAAAATAAAAATATCCCCATGCTCAGTGAATTATGCTCTATTTAAATAAATTGACTTGGACATTTTTAGAGGCAGAAAAATAAAAGGATTTTGAATATGGATCAAACTCTTGATATTTTAAAACCCAACCAAATCATATTCAAATGAGGTGATATTTGGTGGAGAGGATGTTCACATGGTGCAAGATTTAAAGGAGTTGAAAGAAACACTATTGCACTTGGCTAGGTGGCTTGTAATATGGATCAAAGAAAGGGCCAGAAAGAAAAGAAGGAGAAGAATAAGAAGAAAAGAAGAAGAAGAAGAAGAAGAAGAAGAGGGAGAGGGGTAGGGTTTAGCTAGGAATAGCTTGAACCCACACACAACAACATCACAAGGTATCACACATGCACAACTAAAGTAAACTATGATGCCATGATGATATGATGATGATCAAAGCAAGGATGCAAAATAATAAAAGATATGGCAATGGAAATGAAATAAATGACAAGGACCCCCAAGGATAATGACAAGGATCAAAGAGGAAGTTTTATTGCCATTATAGGAAAGTGTTAGATATGGGGCATTACAAACTCTCCTACACTACAAAAAGATCTCGTCCCGAGATCTAGGACTGGAAGAAAAAAGGATACTCGCAAAGAAGGTGATCTTCTCGTTCCCACGTAGCTTTCTTGGTCGGTATGGTGTGACCACTTAACTTTGAAGAACTTGATTGACTTGTTGCGGGTTTTGCGCTCAGTTTCCTCAAGAATAGCAACAGGGTGCTCACGATAAGATAAGTCTTGTTGAAGATCAATCTTCTCGAACGGAATGGTGCGTTCAGGTGTCTTGAAGCACTTGCGGAGTTGAGACACGTGAAACACATCATGAACATTTGCAAAGTTGGAGGGGAGCTCAAGTTGATAGGCTAGATCGCCTCTTTTGCCAAGAATCTTGAAAGGGCCCAAGTATCTAGGAGCAAGCTTTCCTTTGATACCGAATCTTTGGGTTCCTTTCATAGGAGAAACACGGAGATAGACATGATCCCCAATGTCGAAAGCCAAATCACGATGCTTGCCATCATAGTAACTCTTTTGACGCGATTGAGTGGGTTTGAGATTCTCACGTATGACTTTGCACATTTCTTTGGCTTCTGGGATCAAGTCATTGCCAAGAAGTTGACGTTCACCAGTCTCGGACCAGTTGAGAGAGGTATGGCACTTTCTGCCATAGAGGATTTCAAAAGGAGCTTTGACGGCACTTGCTTGGAAACTGTTGTTGTAACAGAACTCGGCAAACGGAAGACAATCTTCCCACTTCATGCCAAAAGAGATGACACAAGCTCTGAGCATGTCTTCGAGGATCTGGTTCACTCTTTCGACTTGACGACTAGTCTGAGGGTGAAACGCAGTGCTGAAATGGATCTTAGTGCCCATGGCTGACTGAAAGGAGTCCCAGAACTTGGATGTGAACAAACTTCCATGGTCTGAGGAGATGACTAGAGGAATGCCATGCAAGGAAACAATTTTGGAAGTGTACAACTCTGCCAACTAAGCTGCGTTGATGGATTCTTTGACGGGAAGGATGTGAGCTACTTTGGTTAGCTTGTCAATGACTACAAAGATAGCATCATTCCCCTTCTTGGACTTAGGAAACCCAGTGATGAAATCCATTTCAATGTGGTCGAATTTCCACTCGGGAATAGGAAGAGGTTGGAGGAGACAGGCTGGACGTTGATGCTCTGCCTTCACTCTTCTGCAGACATCACATTCATTCATGAATTGGGCAATCTCCCTTTTCATGCGAGTCCACCAGTAAGATTGCTTGAGGTCTTAGTACATCTTGGAACTTCCGGGATGAATCGAGAGGAGGGAGTCATGTGCTTCGTTCATTGTGAGCTTCCTGAGATCACCCTTGGGAACCACAATGCTGTCCTCAAAGAACAAGGTGTCTTTCTCATCAACACGATAGCACTTGTATTTGGGAGTACCCTTAGCAATACCATGTTTCACTTTCTGCACCATAGCATCACTTAGTTGGGCCTCACGGATCCGATCTTCCAAGGTAGGAGCAACTTGAAAATTTGCAAGAAAGCCTTGCGGAACAACTTGGAGATTGAGCTTCCTGAATGATTCACAATGCTCAGGCTGGAACGGCTTGAGAAGGAGACTGTTGCAATATGCCTTTCTTCTCAAGGCATCTGCAATGACATTGGCCTTGCTAGGTGTGTACTCAATGCTTGGATCATACTCTTGGATCATCTCAACCCAACGAGTCTGGCAAAGGTTCAGGTTAGGCTGTGTGAAGATGTACTTCAAGCTCTTGTGATATGTGAAGATGTCCACTTTTCTGCCCAACAGAAGGTGTCTCCATGTGATCAAGGCATGTACCACTGCTGCTAGCTCAAGATCATGTGTGGGGTAGTTCTTCTCATTTGGCTTCAATTGACGAGAAGTGTATGCCACAATCTTCTTGTCTTGCATGAGAACACCACCAAGTCCTTGTAAAGAAGCATCACAGAAGACTTCCTAGGGCTTGGACTCATCCAGAGGAGTAAGAACTGGAGCAGAAATGAGCTTCTCTTTGAGTGTTTTAAATGCCACATCACAATCAGGAATCCAGTTGTACTTGACATTCTTCTGCAACAGGTTGCAAAGAGGCTTGGAAATCTTGGAGAAGTTCTCAACGAACCTTCTGCAATAGCTAGCAAGACCAAGGAAGCTTCGAAGTTGCTTGACGTTCTGCGGGGGTTCCCAGTTGACAATAGCTTCAACTTTCTCGGGGTTGACAGAAATACCCTCAACAGAGATGATATGGCCAAGATATAAGACCTTATCTAGCCAGAATTCACATTTGGAGAACTTTGCATAGAACTTGTGTTCACGGAGTCTGTCCAGAACCAAACGGAGGTGCTTGGCATGGTCTTCTTCATTCTTGGAGAATACCAAGATGTCATCCAGATAGACAAGAACAAATTCATTGGTGTAGGGGTTGAATATGAAGTGCATCATCCTCGAGAAGGTGGGTGGAGCATTTGCGAGGCCAAAAGACATGACCGTATATTCATAAGAGCCAAAACTCGTTCTGAATGCGGTCTTGGGAATATCTTCTTCACGGATACGGATCTGGTGATAACCCATCCGGAGATCGAGCTTTGAGAACACCTTTGCTCCTTTGAGCTGATCGAACAATTCATTGATATTGGGGAGCGGATACTTGTTCTTTATTGTCTTCTTGTTCAATGGCCGGTAATCAACGCAAAGACGTTCTGTGCCATCCTTCTTCAAGACAAATAGAACACCACAGCCCTAAGGAGAAGTGCTAGGCCTGATTAGACCCATACGCTCTTGCTCATCGAGTTGTTTCTTCAGCTCCTGCAACTCATCAGGGGAGAGCTTGTACGGGCGCCGACATGCTGGCTCGGTACCGGGCTCGAGTTCAATGAAGAATTCAACTTGACGATGCGGAGGCATGCCTGGAAGCTCTTCAGGGAAAACATCTTCAGACTCATTGACCACCGGAATCTGAGAGATGGCATTAATCTCGCCCTTTTCATTGAGAGAGAAGAGCCTGATTGTGTTATCTCGAGAGGCGAAGATAATCACGTCTTCGTCAGGATGAGTAAGCTTGACTTCCTTATTTGCACAATCAATGTTTGCATCATGCTTGGAAAGCCAATCCATCCCAAGAATAAGATCAATGTCAGAGTTACCGAGAATGACCGGAGAAACCAGAAAACTGTAATCACCCATGTGAATAGATATATCCGGAGCATACAAGCTAGAATGCATCTGTTTCCCCGGAGAAGTAATTGCTAATTGCCTTGGTAAAGCCACTGTGCTCACATTATGCTTGGATGCGAATGGACATGACATGAAAGAATGTGATGCACTAGAATCAAACAAAACTTTAGCAGGTTTAAGGTTGATTGGAAGGTTACCAAGTATCACATCTGAAGAGTTCTCTGCTTGAGCTGCATTCATCAGATTCACTCTTGCAACCTTGGGGTAGTGCTTGACAATAGCAGTGCTGACAGGTGGAGGAGGCGGAAGGCGCCTTGGGTTGGGACACTTGTTAGCATAGTGACCCTTCTAAGTGCACTTGTTTGCAAACCACTTCTGAGAGAGGACAGTGATAAGGACCACTTGACTTCGAAGCTTGAAAGTGATTCTTGGACTGATTGCTTGGGTTGGGTGGGTGGGAGAAACCACGGCCACCAGAGTGCTTGTTGTTGTTGTTGGGAGGGCGGAGCACTGGAGGATATGGAAGCCAAAACTTCTGCTGTTTTGCGACCACTTGGGAAGAAGAGGAGAGTTAACAGCATCTCTGATCCTCTTTTTGGAAGCTTCAACCTTGAGCTGGGCTGCCTCTTGCTTAAGGGCCATGTTATAGAATTGATCAAATTCATCCGGCTCAAACAAGGTGAGAGCTAGTTGGAGTTCATCCTTCAGACCACCACGGAACTGATAAATCATGCTCTTCGAATCTGGGATGTCTTGCTTGGCATAGCGAGCGAGATTCTGGAACATGACATTGTATTGATAGACGAACATGGTGCCCTGCTTCAGGTTGCGGAATTTCTCACGCATGCCTTCGGTGACACTAGTTGGAATGTGGTGAGAGCGGAAATCCTTGCAGAAGTCAGTCCACGAGATTTCACGTCCACCTCTGGAATCTTTGTACTGTTGCCACCAATCAGCGGCTTGGTCCTTGAGTTGGAAGGTGGCAAACTTGACATAATCCTCAGGTCTCATGTTACTGCATTCAAAGTGCTTCTTGATGTCTGTTATCCAGTCTTCAGCATCTAGCGGATCCACACAGTAACTGAAAGACTTCGGTTGGTTTGTCAGGAACTGGTTGAGCGAAGCAAAGTGAGGTTGACTGAACAGATTTCCTTGGCCTTGGTTCCCATGACCACCTTGATTTGCTTGGTTGGCTTGAATTTTCTGCATCATTTGCGTAAGCATCTGGGTGTTTTGGTTTGTCGCTTGCATAATTGCTCTCCAGGCCTCAGACGGAGGAGGAGGGGAAGGAGGACGATTAGGAACTTCTTCACCCTCTGGGTTAGCATTGGGAACCTTCTTAGGAGCCATCCTCAATGAGATGACAACTATTAGCCATTGATTGAAAGATATAAGCTGAAACAACGGCTAGAATTTGCAACATAATTCTTCACAAGAACATTCGCACAAGATGAATGAATGTAATCCATAGTTCAATGATACAACAATCTTCTCGAGAAGCCACTTGGGAGAACAAAAGGTAAATAAAAACAACAAGGATCAGATAGAACAAATACAAGATAGAAGCTTCGTCCCACATGTTCGTGTTGAAAGCTCATGGAACGTGTTACAAAATGGTTTTGCAATCCCCGGATCAGCATAGCCAAGGACCCTTTAAGATGCAACTCCCAATCGGAACAAACGCCCATAAAACCACTTCACTCAATATAGAACCCCGAACTCCATATCATGCATTCGTTGGAAGAATGCCTACGAACTACTAGATGAACCCACCTATTAATTTTCGAAAGTTTCCAGTTATGCAATCAGGTGTTGGTGATACAGGGGAAGCACCGCGCACTCAACTCTAATCCTACATCCAGCTGTATCCATCCTTCAACACATAACCAGTTATTTCCGAAAACCGCTTACCTGGACCTTCGAAACGCATCTGCTATACAAGCTATCACAATACTCCCGAACTACCTCCCCAGTACTGGGTGATGTCGGGGTTATCTTGCCACCAACCGCGTAGAAGAGTTTTGGATGTCAGTCGTCTTAAGTATTCCAGAACTGCTGCGATAGATTTGTGATGACAACACCTCGGAGCTCAACTCCCCGGGACACTGCCACAACCCCTAAATGACAGGAGGCATCGAGAACAATGTTCTCGTCACAAAGACATCGGAACAATCCAAACAATACTCGCATGATCCTAAAACAAAATTTAGTGAATTTTTGAGAGTAGAAGAGATAAAGTAATCGCCAGGAGTCCTCGCCAGAGTGATAAAGGGATGAGGAGTAAAAGAACTCCTACTCTCCGATATATATAGGACTCAAAACATTTTCAAGTGTGTGCCTAGACTCAACCGTCAACGATTCGATCAATCAGTGGGGGCTCCTAGGTCGGAGAAGGCTTTGATTACCAACTTGTAATGCCCAGTATGAGACTATACCTCCTACGTGTGGAGGCACGACTTAAAGGCATAATCTCATACTAGAATGATCTCAAGTATGGTATCTTTGCACGACTCATGTAAAAGAGGGATGAAATTGCAAAAGAGTAGTTGGCTTACACTCGCCATGTCAGACAATACATTACATAAACAATCATCATCCAAATAACATCACAGTCCGACTACGGACAAAGTTCCAAATGAAAGATACCATAAATTAAATAACAACAGGTCCTGATCATCCTAGTAAGAGCCCTACTGATCCTCTAGGTAAGACATGTAGTATCGCCCACGTTCTTCATCGAACTCCCAGTACAACTCTGAACCACCAGCTGTGTAGTTCTCCACGGTACCTGCATCTGGTGTTGTGTAGAATCTGTGAGCCACGGAGGACTCAGCAATCCCGTTCCCGGGTAGCAAAACTATCAAAGCCTTGGGTGTGGAACAAGGATGAAGAACAAGGTTGCAGCTGCACTAGCACTAGCTTACGTGTTTAGAGCGAGAAGAAAAGTGCCAACGATCGTCAAAGTGATCACGAAGTGATCCTATCTAAGCACGTCAAACATAACCCCACCGTGTTCACTTCCCGAATCCCTTCGGAAAGCGACCGTCACGGTTACTCGCGCTGGTAGTGGATTACGATCATAGTGTCAAGTTTTCTACAACCGGATATTAACAAATTCCCATCTGCCACATAACCGCGGGCACGGCATTCGAAAGATCAAATCCCTGCAGGGGTGTCCCAACTTAGCCCATCACAAGCTCACTATCTGCGGAGTCGCAACTCCAAGGTGGGAAGACCCGAGTATTCTCGGAATCCCGTGCTCAAGATATTCCGACTAAGGTAAAACTAATCCAGCAAGATCTCCCGCCGTGCCGACACCCTGATAGTAGCCGCGCGTATCTCGTCTCAGGCCACGACCGGATGGGCGATGCTACAGGTTTTTACCAGCCCTCGGGTTTCCCCAAGGTGGCCCTGCAGGACCCCCAGTTTGGACCAACACTCATGTGGAGCACTGGCCCGGGTTGTTGATTAAGAAAAGGGTTTATAACTCCCTATGCAAGTTTTAGTTATTAGGCAAATGTAAAACCAATGTTGGGCCTTGCTGGAAAAGCTTTAGCGCTAAGAGGGTTATCGAGGGGGGCCCATAAACCCCAATCGTGTTAGGGACGCAAAATCAAGGAACTTAACACCGGTTTAAACGGTTCCTAGGGAGGCATGAGTGGAACAAAACACCATGCAAAGGCTTAGCCTTCCACCCATTGCCAAATATATAGGTGATTTAGTTTAACAGTTTATATATTGTGATATCCCAACAATACTTCATCGTGAAGCAAGAATCTTCGAATCTTCACCTGCAACTAATAAGGCTATAAGAGGGGCTGAGCAAAGCTTACGTAGCCAATCAAAGGTTTGCTAGGTTGGGTGGTTAGAGAGGTTCATGGCAACAATAGGAGGCTGACAAACAAACATAGGCATCGAGGCAATAAGCTAAAGAGCAAGACATCTAGCATAGGAAAAGATAGTAAAGATATTTGGGTCAGGTCATCTTGCCTGTTGAATCCTCGGAGGGAACGTAACCTTGCTCCTCACACTCAACATCGGTAGAAACCTCGTACTCCGTATCATCATCAGGCTCTAACCAAACACAACAATGCAACAATGGAACAAAATCAATCAACATGCAGTGCTCAATCACATGATGCATGAACATGAAGCATGTGAACAAGGAAGAAATGATGCATGGCCTAGCGGTCACAATAGTGCAATATCATCACAACCAACAAGATCAACCACACATTTGAAACAAGTAAGGAACATTTCAACAAGTCCATGTAGTTTATCAAACAAGCAACCAACAAGGTTTTTAAGAGTTGGTTAACATGGCAAGGGTGCAAATAACATAACAGCAACATGCTAGCACATTTAAATGGGCTGGAAATAAATGCAACAATATCCAGAAACTCCCATATTCATTTCTTTGCATTTGGGACAGATTTGCAAAACTTCGCTGAAATAGTTGTCAAACATTCTAAACAACAGCACCAAAATATTCTACACAATTTTCTACCCCAAATGCATATAAAGTTTGTTAAATTTGGAGTTGTAGAGAATTAGTTATGATTTTTACAAGTTTAAGCATATTTAAATCAAATTTAAATTCAAACAGCATTTAAATGTTTTAAACATGGCAGCAAGTGACATATTCACAATCTACACAAAATTCTAAGCACTTTTCATATAGGACTCATATTCATCTGAAGCATAAATATTAAGATATTAATTAAACAAGAAAAACGGAAAAAAGAAAAATAGAAAAAGAAATAAAACAAATAGGCGCCAGGGTCTAAAGTGACCCAGGCTCAGCTAGACATGCCCACTGACATGGGGGCCCGGCGAGGCTGAGCTGGCGACGCGAGTGCGAGCAGGGGCTGGAATGGAGATGAGAGGCTAGCAGGTGGGGCTCTGCTGTCAGCCTCACACAAAAATGAAAAAAGCGGCGATACCACCTGCGCCCGCGAGGGATCGAACCCACGCCCTACTGACGAAACTGACGGAGACAAACCACTACGCTACTGAATCGATCTCGACAGATAGAAGGTAGCATCTCTGAAAAATATACAACAGAAGCAGAACAGGGGAGGCACTGGCCCTCGTCGGAGCTGCTCGTCGGAGTCGCTCCGGCGACCATTTGGCACGGTGGAGAGGTGCGAGAGACTCCTTGCAGAGTTCCGCATCCAACCATCCTACTAGCAGCAACTACGGGGCACTACAGCGCTGGCGGCGAGCAACTACAGCACGGCAGCGACGGGACGACAGCGAGGCGAAGAAAGGCCCTAGGCGGCACGGCGACAGCACAGAGAGGTCCTATGCAACTAGACGAAGCGAACGGGCAGCACGACAATAGCTAAAGGGGTCGGAACACTCGCCGGCGACGAGGTCCGACGGCGATGCGCTCGGGTGCTCGGCGAACGGGGGCCTAGAGTACTCGCAGAAAGGGGAAAGGGCTTGGGGAGAGAGAGGAGCTCACCACCAGCACGGCGGTGTGCTCGGTTGGCCCAGGCGTGGACGGAGTTGACGACGGCGCGCCTCGAACACCTACGGCCACTGTAGAGGAAGAAGAGGAAGAAGAGCTCGACGGAGAGGCGCTCGGGTCCACGTGGTTGACGTAGAGGAAGAAGACGACATCGAGGAAGCAGGTGGACAACTTTGGTGAGGCTGAAGACGATGCGGGGCTCGCCGACGACGAGTGGCTGCTCTCAAATGCGCTCGGGCGTTGATGGGGGCGGCGGATCTGGAGGATCCCAGCTCTCCAGACGGCGAGAGGGGAAAGAGGAGACTTAGAGAGGAGTGGAGCACACGATTTGGGTTTAAAAGAGGGGCTCGGCGCACGGTCTTGACGTCCGTGAACTGACGGAGCGACGGTGAGCACGGCGCTGCTCTGCTTTTCTAACGGAAGAAGACGGAGGCGCGTGGCTGTGTCACACACAGGTGGGGCCACGCGCTCGGAGTGGCTACGGCGCGACGGCTGCACCTATGGCTGGGCCCGCGGTGGAGTTGGGCCACGCAGAGAGGGAAAGGAGAGGCGGGCCTGCGGTGAGAGAGAGAGGGGGAAGGGCCCCAGTTGCACTGCAGGCTGCTGCTTTTCTTATTTTCTTTATTTTCTTCAGGCGGAAAAGAAAAAGGAAAGCACAGAAAGAAATAAGAAGAGTTGGTCAAAAATAAAAATATCCCCATGCTCAGTGAATTATGCTCTATTTAAATAAATTGACTTGGACATTTTTAGAGGCGGAAAAATAAAAGGAGTTTGAATATGGATCAATTTCTTGATATTTTAAAACCCAACCAAATCATATTCATATTTGGTGGAGAGGATGTTCACATGGTGCAAGATTTAAAGGAGGAGAAAGAAACACTATGTCACTTGGGTAGGTGGCTTGTAAAATAGATCAAAGAAAGGGCCAGAAAGAAAAGAAGGGGAAGAAGAAGAAGAAGAAGAAGAAGAAGAAGAAGAAGAAGAAGAAGAAGAAGAAGAAGAAGAAGAAGAAGAGGGAGAGGGGTAGGGTTTAGCTAGGTATAGCTTGAACCCACACACAACAACATCACAAGGTATCACACATGCACAACTAAAGTAAACTATGATGCCATGATGATATGATGATGAGCAAATCAAGGATGCAAAATAATAAAAGATATGGCAATGCAAATGAAATAAATGACAAGGACCCCCAAGGATAATGACAAGGATCAAAGAGGAAGTTTCATTGCCATTATAGGAAAGTGTTACATATGGGGCATTACAACGAACACTCGATACAGGTACATCCCTAACGTTGTCCGCGGAGGCCTTGGTGGTGACGAATAGTACAACCTCGGTTCCCGCACCGGTATCTCAACACCAATCACCTTCGGTATGGTGGACGGGTTCTTCAGCCATGCCATAACCGTCAGAGCCCAGCTGTTTGGAGGAACAAACATACTTACGAGCTCACCTCCAAGGTCGTTGATAAGCTCATTCATGGACTCGCTGTTCCAAGCACGTCGAGGCATGCCGTGGAAGGTAAGCTTTGTTAAAAACTCAAGCTCAGAGGGCACCGAGCCCCATCCTGGGTGCCACCGATCAAAGCTCACTAGTGCGCCATCTCATAATAAACGTCGGGAAGATTCGAACACACGACTGCAGTCGAAAGTTGTCCGGAACCTGACGAAGAAATCAGCCGGTGGCGAACAGACTTCGACGAGCAAGTCACTTATTTAGATGCCGTGCGCAATGCCAAGAGCTTTTACAAGGTCGTCCGGTGAGACGAGAGGCCGGCCGCCGTTGATGGTTACCACCAGCACTTTGCAGGCAAATTGGTCGTCAAGCGCCGCCATGCCACTGTTGAGCGACAACACGCCGTGACCGAAGGCAGGACGGACCTCAGGATCTCCGACTCGGAGATCCGCGTTGACCGACGACATGATAGTGAGCTTGAGTACAGGGAGCACAGAAGGGGGATTTGGGGGAACTGGAGTAGGAATCGAGATTCCAGAGGTAGGGGAGGGGCGGGAGATTGGGGACGAAAAGGTAGCTTGAATTTCGAACACGCGCCAATATGCTCTCTGCGCGCAAGCACACGAAAACACAGGCGGCGCCCACATGTCGGCCTAAGAGTCCTTATTCTTTCTTTTTTGGAGATCCCGGCCTTTTTTGAGGATCTTTTGAGAGCCCGGCATGAGAGTCATAATTGACCTGTTTGGCATTGCGTTACTACTCGGCCCATATTCAACGACACCTCACTGGCCCAAACAAGTGTACATCATCGACAAGACACTTAGATCAAATTATATAACTTGAAAAAAGGAGATACACTCTGAACACTGGAGAATGGTGATGCCCTCATTTAGCCCACCAGTAGTTCGAGACAATAAACACTTCGAAACAACAATATATACAACATTCAAACACTGACTAGTGACTACTACTGACATAAACATCAAGACATCATAGTTCCTAAGAAGTCTTGCTACACCACCAAAACGCACCCATCTGCAGCGCTCAGACTCTCGTGATCCAGACGAGAATGACATTCTAAATAGAGCCAACTATTACATAGTAAGAGTGACATAGATGAGGATGACCAAATGACAAGGAATATGCATAACAAAAGAAAGAACTACCCATCCAGAACAAGCAGCAAAGACAACAAAGTCATTCGAAGAGATGATCCAACAACATGATAATTTACAGCCCCGCTTCAGCGACCAACGATCCGGAGACACCAATACTCCACCCTTTCGACGCAACGGCCCAATTACCTATCAACCTGAAGGCTTGAACCACATCACTCCCTGTCGTAATTGAGACATTCAAGGATCAAAGTTAATCCGGATGCCTTTGTCATTTTCACCTTCTTTTGGCCGCAGGCTGTATCCTTGACAACCAGGGGAGTTTGCTCCCGAACTCCTAGGGCTCGCCGTGTAGACATAGTTTTCCATAGCAACAGAGCCTCTCTGCCATCAAGGTCCTTGCCAACGGTGATCTCCTGGTTAATCGGATAATTGAGTCCGAGAAATAGAGAGTGTGAACCAAGGCAGTTTACCCGCCTCCAACTAAAAAATCCTGAAGGCCCCCAACAAGCTGGTATCCTGCTCATAGACGTAACAACCACTATCCAGATACTCACGTATTTCATGGTGCTTGTATACAGTGGGGGGTTTTGCAATATAACTTTTCCGGCTCATGTGTCTGAATGATCATCAGTCTTTTGTCGTCGTCTGATCGAGCGAGGAACCAGTTGTGCTTCCCTGTTTTTGCCAAAGGTGGTGTGATTAAAAAGGGCAGTAACTGTAGGGACACATCATCATATCAAAAAGGACAGGCATTGTTAATGTACGATCAGCATTGTTTAGAGTATGAGTAGGATAATGCAAGAAACAACATTGATATGTCCCTGTTGGAACTGGGAGGAAAATACAGGGAAATGTATACTGGGTTCGAAAATATAGAAGTTCCATGCATGGTTATACTCATGTTATCTCACAATCGATTCTTCACAAGAAACTACCATGTCATGCATGTTATGGAATCATGTTATGTCCTCACAAACAAATTCTTCAAGGTACTAACATACCATGCATTGTTATATACTCGTGTTCCGTGGGCAAATTTTTTGTGAGGATATTATTCTAGCCATTGATTGATGAAGGGCGAATATAGGTATGTACATATGGTAAGCATTACATGATTTCACTACTTCCAAATATAGAGTTCTCCATATGCATATTTACTTCCCTAATGTATGGTTAGATGAAACCAACAGTGTGGTGCATGTTTCTACATCATGAAAATGAGGAAACTAACATGGACATTGATACACACTCATATTTAGTAGTAGTATATAGATTACTGTAAAATAAGGAGAATATCCATATATTCCTAACCGTTTGATTATTTATGGGTACAAATTGGCTGTAATGACATGATCACAATCACATGAATTAACTCATTCCAAATATAGCTGATTTACGGCGTCTCTAATACATTGCCATATTCTACTCAACTTTCGCTCAAACATGGATATGCCAATCATCACAAAAAGTTCAAACAGTGCCATGGCGTCATCATTAACTTGAGACAAAAACAACTTACACGCGTCGTCCCAGCAATACGTTTCTAGGGGTCAATGACAGTGGGAGAGGCTCCTACTGACTTTTGTATTACTCACAAAGAATCAATTACAACATTGTTACAAGTGGTTTCTTTGGCCACTCCGGCCAAGACTCTTATGAGGCTACGAAAGGCAAGTATTACAATTGTTGTATGTATGAGTCTAGGAAAGGACGTAACTCCTCCCTACAATTGTGAACCAACAGGGTCAAAATCTCTTTGA
>LR738716.1:327815182-327834966 GCA_902687465.1 Secale cereale
CGATAATTCCCATGTGTCCTCGGGAGCGTTTTCCTTCATATAAGAGTTTGTCTAGGCTTTTCCTTTGCTACAAAAAGGATTGGGCCATCTTGCTGCACCTTATTTACTTTTACCTTTTGTTACTTACTACCAACTACCTTATCACAAAACTATCTGTTACCTATAATTTCAGTGCTTGCAGACAATACCTTACTGAAAACTACCTATCATTGCCTTCTGCTCCTTGTTGGGTTCGACACTCTTACTTATCGAAAGGACTACGATAGATCCCCTACACTTGTGGGTTATCAAGACTCTTTTCTGGCGCAATTGCCGGGGAGTGAAGCGCCTTTGGTAAGGAAAAATTTATATAGTGTGCTGAAATTTATAGTCACTTGTTATTATGGCTCATAATCCTTTGAGGGGCTTGTTTGGGGTATCTTCACCCCGACCAGAAAAGCATAGAGTTGCTCCTTAACCTACATCACCTACTGAAAATGTTTGCTTTGAAATTCCTTCAGGTATGATTGAGAAACTGCTAGATAATCTCTTTACAGGAGACGGAACACTACATCCCGATTTACACATAATCTATGTGGATGAAGTTTGTGGATTATTTAAGCTTGCAGGTATGCCCGAGGATGTTATAAAGAAGAAGGTCTTCCTTTTATATTTGAAGGGAGATGCATTGACATGTTTTAGGCTATGTGATGATATTGGATCATGGAACTATAACCGTCTGAAGTTGGAATTTCATCAGAAGTTCTACCCTATGCACCAGGTTCATCGTGATCGTAATTATATCTATATTTTTAGGCCTCGCGAAGGAGAAAGCATCGCTCAAGCTAGGGGGAGGCTTAAGTCAATGTTATATTCATGCCCCAATCACGAGCTCTCAAGAGAGATGATCATTCAAAATTTTTATGCTCGGCTTTCTCTCAATAATCGCTCCATGCTCGATACTTCTTGTTCTGGTTCTTTTATGATGAAGACTATTGAATTCAAATTGGATTTATTGGAAAGAATTAAACGCAACTCTGAAGATTGGGATCTCGATGAAGGTAAGGAGTCAGGTATGACCCCTAAGTTTGATTGTGTTAAATCTTTTATGGATACCGATGTTTTCCATGAGTTTAGCACTAAATATGGACTTGACTCTGAGATAGTAGCTTCTTTCTGTGAATCATTTGCTACAGATGTTGATCTTCCCAAGGAGAAGTGGTTTAAATACCATCCTCCCATTGAAGTAAAAGTAGTTGAACCTGTTAAAGTTGAAGAAAAGACTATCACTTATAATGTTGATCCTATTGTTCCTATTGCTTATATTGAGAAACCACCTTTCCCTGTTAGGATAAAGGATCATGCTAAAGCTTCAACTGTAGGTCGTAAGAGTAATACTAGAACACCTACACCCGCTGAGCAAATTAAAGTTGAACCTAGTGTTGCTATGGTTAAAGATCTCTTCGTAGAAGGTTTAGATGGACATGTTATTTACCTCCAAGAGGAATCTGCTAGAATAGCCAAACCCGATGCTAGGAATAAAAATAGACCTAGAGTAGGCCTGCTTGTTATCTCTGTTAAGATAGGAGATCATTGCTATCATGGTTTATGTGATCTGGGTGCTAGTGCGAGTGTAATACCTATATCTTTATATGATGAAATTATGCACGATATTGCACCCGTTGAGCTAGAAGGTATATATGTTACTATTAAGCTTGATAATAGAGACACTATCTCACCAATTGGGATTGTTAGAGATGTTGAAGTCTTTTGTGGGAAAGTTAAATACCCTGCTGATTTTCTTGTTCTTGGGTCCTCACAAGATGACTTTTGTCCCATTATATTTGGTAGACCCTTTTTGAATATTGTTAACGCTAAGATAGATTGCGTAAAAGATATAGTTACTGTTGGTTTAGGTGATATGTCTCATGATTTTAACTTTGCTAAATTCCGTAGACAACCCCTTGATAAAGAATTACCTAGTAAGGATGAAATAATTGCTCTTGCTTCTATTGCAGTGCCTCCTAGTGATCCTTTAGAACAATATTTGCTAGATCATGAAAATGATATGCATATGAATGAGAGAAGGGAAATAGATGAAATATTCTTTAATCAGGGACCCGTATTGAAAAAGAAGTTGCCTGTTGAAATCCTAGGGGATCCTCCTCCACCCAAGGGTGATCCCGTATTTGAACTTAAACCTCTACCTAATAATCTTAAGTATGTTTATCTTGATGAAAAGAAGATATATCCTGTTATTATTAGTGCTAACCTTTCAGAGCAGGAAGAAGAAAAATTATTGAAAACTCTGAAGAAGCACCGTGCTGCTATTGGATATACTCTGGATGATCTTAAGGCCATCAGTCCCACTTTATGCCAACACAAGATAAAATTGGAAGAAAACGCTAAACCGGTTATTGATCATCAACGACGGTTGAATCCTAAACTGAAAGAAGTGGTAAGGAAGGAGATATTAAAGCTTCTAGAGGCAGGTATTATCTATCCAGTTGCTGATAGCCAGTGGGTAAGTCTGACCATTGTGTCCTTAAGAAGGGAGGTATGATTGTTGTTCCTAAGGATAAAGATGAATTGATTCCGCAAAGAATAGTTACAGGTTATAGGATGGTAATTGATTTCCGTAAATTAAATAAAGCTACGAAGAAAGATCATTACCCTTTGCCTTTTATTGATCAAATCCTAGAAAGGTTATCCAAACATACTCACTTTTGCTTTCTAGATGGTTATTCTGGGTTCTCTCAAATACCTGTGTCAAAGGGGATCAAGAAAAGACCACTTTTACTTGTCCTTTCGGTACCTTTGCTTATAGACGTATGCCTTTTGGTTTATGTAATGCATCTGCTACCTTTCAAAGATGCATGATGGCTATATTATCTGATTTTTGTGAAAAGATTGTTGAGGTTTTCATGATGACTTCTCCGTTTATGGAACTTCTTTTGATGATTTCCTAAGCAACCTTGATCGAGTTTTGCAGAGATGTGAAGATAGTAATCTTGTCTTGAATTGGGAGAACTGCCTTTGGTTAATGAAGGCATTGTCTTGAGACATAAATTTTTTGAAAGAGGTATTGAAGTTGTCGAAGCTAAAGTCGATGCCATTGAAAAGATGCTGTGCCCCATGGACATCAAAGGTATACGAAGTTTCCATGGTCATGCCAGGTTTTGTAGGTGGTTCATAAAGGACTTCTCCAAAATCTCCAGGCCTCTGACTAATCTCTTACAAAAAGATATTTCTTTTGTCTTTGATGATGATTGTCTAGAAGCATTTGAAATACTTAAGAAAGCATTGATCTCTGCACCTATTGTCCAGCCTCCTGACTGGAATTTACACTTTGAGATTATGTGTGATGCTAGTGACTATGCTATAGGTACTGTTTAAGGGCAAACAGTTGATAAGAAATTGAATGTTATCCAATGTGCTAGTAAAACTCTAGACAGTGCCCAAAAAATTATGCTACTAATGAGAAAGAATTTTTAGCAGTTGTATTTTCTTGTGATAAGTTTAGATCTTATATTGTTGATTCTAAAGTAACTATTCACACTGATCATGCTTCTATCAAATACCTTATGAAAAAAAAGATGCTAAAACCTAGACTTATTAGATGGGTTCTCTTGCTGCAAGAGTTTGATTTGCATATTATCTATTATATATAAAAAGTGCTTGACGGGTTCACCAGATAAAAGAGAAATAGTCTAGAAAATCCTACAATAATTAGAAACATCCAACCATCTATTTAACAGAGTAAACATTTACAGCCATTAGATATGTTTTCAGTGTAAGTAATTACCCACCATTGCCATTACCAGAAAAAAAACGTTTCGTTTCTAGAAAAGGTAACATGATGTGGGCCGATTCCTACATATGGACAAAACTTGCCTGCTCCCTCGCCATGCTCCCATCCGTGCTCCCACTTCATCCTACGGCTGTTATTTTCTCTTTTTTCTTTCTAATCTAATCATCACCCCCCCTGATTTTAAGGGGGTGGGGCCGGGCCTAATTTTGTTCCAATCAAATCAAGCCACGTATGCGGGAGCACGGATGGGCACACACGAAGGGAGCAGGCAAGTCTCGTCCCCTACATATATGCACGTATGCATTAGCTTCCCAAAAAAAGGCTGTCGTGATGTGGCATGATTCCTTCCTATATGCAGGCATGCATTAGTACAGAAAATTCCTAAAAAAAACAAATCTAACGTGACATGGGCTGATTCCTTTGTTTGTCCGTGCATGCATCTACTCTTCCTTATATGGGCGCATGAGAAGAAAAATATATTTTTTAGGCCCCACATCAGGCACATCATTAAGGTTAGGTTGATGGTTGGATCTACACTTTGTGACTAAGATTTACTGAGATATTAGATTTTTGTTTTATAGAGTTTGTGCCATGTACGCATGTTAAAATTAAATCCAATTTACGTTGAACTTGGACTCCACATAGGTGTTTTTTCTTTTAACTCCTCAACCACGTATTTAGTTGTTTTACACACACGTGCGTTAACCAACTTTTACGTTGTTTTTCAGGAAAAAAAAAACGATTGAGCCATCTGCACGTACACTAGGTAGATATTACATATTCCATCCGTCCCAAAATAAGTATCTCAACAATTTTGTACTAACTTTAGTACAAAGTTATACTAAGCTTGAGATACTTATTTTGGGACCGAGGGAGTATTATATATGCGTATGCATAAATATAAATAATGAAAAGATATAGAAAAATAATCAACATTATTTTAAAAATTAATACAAATATTATTTCTATGCATAAATACAAATAATGAATATGTATAGAAAAATCATCAAACATAAGTATATTGTTGTTGTACATGGACATGTGTTAACTAACTTTTACAGTGATTTACATGGAAAAAACGATTAAGGCAGCTGCACATACACTAGGTAGGGGTTATATACTATTTATATGTACGCACAAATATATATAATGAATAGGTATAGAAAGATCATCAATAATAATTTAATTTTCTTAATATAAAATATTATTATTATTAATTTATAAATAATGAATACGTATAGAAAAATTATCAAACATAAGTCTTTTGTTATTGTGCACGCACATGCGTTAACTATATTTTATAGTGATTTACAGGAAAAAATATATTACCAAACATAAGTCTTTTGTTATTGTGCACGCACATACGTAGGGGTTATATATTATTTATACGATGACATGAATATATATAATGAATAGGTATACAAAGATCATCAAACATAATTTAGTTTTTTAATATGAAATATTATTATTTATTAAATTCTATTACTAATATACAAACTACATCATGCTTTGAGAAACACATTTACTAGATCGTTCCACTTAGGTCTGTGTCGGTGTACAAAAAGAGGGGTACACTTTTTGTACCTCTATAACTGTGCACGGGCAGTTTGAGCCACGGGCACCACCACACCAAGCATGGCAAGGGAGGTGAGCCAGGGTAAGACCGAAGCTCGATGGAGACTGAAGCCCAAAGCCAAGACCACAAAGAACAAAGGGGGTGAAGCTGGATCCTCGGCAAGATCCTTGCCGGGGCCAGCCTTAGCAGCCCCGGCAAGACGCTTGCCGCGGCAATTCGCCCCACGCCTACGGAGTGGATCACCCTTGAGTCCACTGCCCCCATGGGGCAAGGATTCGGGAGGCATCCCCGTAGTGGCATGCAGATCTTTGTGAAGACATTCAAGATCAGATACAAGCTAAGAAGACAACGACCCTTGGCGGGATCCCAGCCAAGGAAGACCACAAGACCTCCGGCAAGCACCTTGCCGGGGATGATAGCAGGCGCCACGGCAAGACCCTTGCCGGGGCCCCGGCAAGGCCCTTGCCGAGGACACCCGCGGGGCCACCATCAGGCCCGCGCCAACTACGCTTCCACCGCCCCATGCAGCTGCCGACCCAACCAGCTGGGCAGGCACCTGCGTGGCGACATGCAGACCTTCATGGAGACCCGCCATTGCGCCACCTCAGCTGCTTGCCTGCCTACATGGCACCCCAGGCACCGCTGGCCAGGGCGCGTGTCAACACAAGGAGGAGCGGCGACGGACAAGATGGACGTCTCCCCTCGTCCCCGATAAAGCGAGGACACCTAAGCTAAGCGCATTAAATGCGCCTTGTCCTGTAATGCGAGGGATAACCTCGCGTCACTGTACCCTTTTAACCTCCTTTGTGCCACTGTGGCAACCCCTTTTCCCTATAAAAGGAGGCCCGAGACGACCAGGAGAAGGATTCGGCTCTTTAGAACCCCTCACGACTCGGCTTTTGGAGCTCCTCATGCCCCATAGCTAGCTGAAGAACACGAACATATAATCCACTAAAGCAGGAGTAGGGTTTTACACATCTTTGCAACCCGAACCTGGGTAAAGGAACCGTGTGCTAACTGTTAGATCCGCTTTTCTCTCAACCCCGCGCCCCGCAACCGTAGTAGGGATTCTTGTGATCCCATAGGTGTCGATCCAAATACACCGACATCTTTGGCGCGCCAGGTAGGGGGCGCAGTTGTTAGAATCGGCTCTAGTAGTTGGCCCAACGCCATTTCGTCTTCATAGCCCTGTAAGGAGGAAGGAGGCCGGAAGATCTGCGTTCGAGCAGCTACAAATAGAAGCTAAGTTACATCGAACCCTGGATATCTCTATCCTATTATTTAAGGTTATTATCCTCGGAGTTGTCACTCTTTATACGGGAAAGCTGCACGCAAATGGGGCCCTTCCCGATCCGCAATGCCTTTGTTCTGTTTCGAGTCCGCTCAACAGTTCAAACGGCTGCATTGGAAATGGTAGGGTAGCCCTCCTCAATTGGCAAGGCTCTCGACTCTGACTCGAGTCAAGCTCGACAGTTCAAGCGGCTGCGTTAAGGGCGGCAAGGTGGCTCACCCGGCAGCACGCTCGCCCGGTAGGCCAATGGGGACCCGTCCCCAAGACGCCGCCTTGGGTTTTTCGCGGCGGCAAGCCTACCTAGCTAGCGTAGGGTGGACATACAAAGGGGCAGCAAACAGGAAGATAACATGCATAATTCCAAAGATATTTCAAAGTTATGTACATCATGTCATCGCTGCGGTTCTAACTAAAGATAAAATTTGTCTTGGTCATGAACCCGCAGCGGCGAAGAAGAACGGGATGCCTAATCCCGGCGCTGGCCCTCCACCCTCTTGATGTCGTTGATGCGGCTGATGATGGGCTTGATACGCTCCTTGAGCACCGTGAGGTCAGTACCCTCCGGCAAGCTGTCCATCGCGGCTTCGAAGTCGAGGGAGGGGTTCCAGAACGCCATCTTGGTGAGGACCTTGGTCATGACCCCCCGGCAAAGCCGCCGGGCCTCCCCGACGAGCGTGGCCGTTCTGTTGGAGTGAAGATCAGCCAAGGCACCGAGGACGCCCTCGAAGAACAGGGTCAGCTTGGCGTTGACGGACCCGCTCCACTCAGGGGCATACCTCACGTTTGGCATCCCCATGAGGGCCAACTACGAGGTAACCCTGCCGGCTATGTTCTCCAGCCGGCTGATCCACCTGTTCTCGCCCGCCACGTATTCTTGGTGGGAGGCGCCCTCGTCCGCCCGCAGCTGCTTCTCCTCCTCTAGGCTCTTGGTCAAGGCCTCCTCCCGAGCCGAGCTCTCCGACAACGTCTTCTCGAGATTCTCTAGCCTCAGCTTGAGATCTCTGATGGAGTCTTGCGCCTCGGAGAGCTCCCCAGCCCTGCTGATGACCGCTCCATGCGCCTCTGTCAAGACGCAGTTGAGCCTGTTCTTTTCGTCGGACAGCTTGAGGGCCTGCTCCTTCAGCTCGTCCCGCTCCACCTCCAGCTCTTGCACCTTGCCGGCATGGGCCAGAGCTTGGGCATCGAGTGCCTCTTTGTGCCTTTGCCCCAGCTCACGAGTCCGCCGCTCGACAAGGGCCTCGAGCTCCTCATCTTTGCCGCGGAGTGTTGCGGCAAGCTTCGCCTCACGCGCGGAGAGGTCTTCCTCCTGGGAATCGAGGGCGGCATGATGCTGGTTCTGGGCGGCCTCAGCCGCGGCAGCCAAGTTCGCCGCCTCTTCCTGGGCCTTCTCGACGTCAGACATCTTCATGATGAGCTCTGTGTCACGCTTGGCCAATTCTTCCTGGAAGGCCCTCTGCTCCTCGCGGGACTGGTGGAACCAGGTTTGCGCCTCAGCAACGCGCGCCTGGAAGTCCACCTCCGCCTCATCCACCGTTGCCATCCTGGACTTGACCTTGTCCAGACGGGCACGATAGAGCGCTTGGAGCTTCCGGAAATTGGCCCCCATGGCGCGGAAGAGCTGCCCTTCTGGAGAACCATTGCCGCCGACGCCCGGTCCGTCAACAACCTCAAGCCCGGTGGCGACGAGCACCTCGCCATCGAAGGCTTCCCCTCCGGCGGGCGGTCGGGAGCTTGACGCCCCTGCAAGATGAACGAAGAGGTCGTCACCCACCTTCAGATACCTGCCAGGGCCCGAGGTTGTGGAGGAAGAAGGCTGATCATCAATCGCCTCTTCCTCGGCTGTGGCCTTACCGGCCTCCCCGGCAAGCCCACCGCCGGCACCCTCGGTGGCGCCCTTGGCGGCATCTCTTGCGGCCTTGTTCGCGGCGGCCCCGGCAGCGTCCTTGGCGGCCTCCTCGGCGGCGAGCTTGTCGGCCTCCGCCGCGGCCTCCTCAACAACTTCCTCGATGACGGCGTCCACGTCCTCCACATCTGTTGAAGGAGGGCCTGGGCAGTTATGGGGGTGATGAAGCCAAGAAAAGGGATAAGGGAAAAGCAAAGACAGAAGGCAGGCGACTCAACAGTGTCGGGCTGTGAGGCAGAAGTCCACTCCCTCCCGGCGTCTGGCGTCGTGGCAGAGCCACCAGCGCCCAAGTTCCCCTCTTCCTCCATGCGTGTGGGCTCCATGCGTGGTGCCCCTGCCGGGGACGCCCCTCGCGGCGGCGTAGTCAATGGGGGTGGTGTGTTGGGGATAGCCCCCTGCGGCTCCTCCTGCTGCTGCTCCCATCCTACAAAACCGGCAAGGTCAGCACCATAGCATCAAACGCCTACTGCATGTCGAGCGAGAAGAGGATGACGAACTTACCCTGGGGGCAGTGCCGGGGGCTACCGTCTGGGCTGCTCAACACCACCAGTGGTGTCCCTGAAGCCCCAGCCGGGGGCTGGCTGCTCGCCGAAGCCTTGGCCCTCTTTATCCTCGGGGCCAACATCTCTGCGTCCTTGAAGAAGCAAGAAAAGATCAAGATGAGTGGCATGGTTCAGGAGGATGGAAATGGCAGTAAGGAATGGAATACTTACTCGTCGTCCATCTCCTCCTCCTCCATCGCTTTCCTCTTCCTCTTCAGGCTGAGAGGCCCGAGATCGAAGGGGAACTCCGCGTCGCCATCCGAGTCGACGTCTGCTGGGGGAGGCGAAGAAGGGGGTGTAGTTTGTGCGCGCCTAGACGGAGAAAGGGCTGCCGCCTTCTTCTTCTCGGCGGCCTTTGTCGACCTCCTCGCCGCCGTGGCCCTCGTGTAGCGCCCGGACCCCTCCAGGGCCAGTTGAGGCTGCGCGGTCTTGCCGGGCCAGACCGGCTCGCCGGAACAGGCCCATCGCAGGACTCGCCCTCTTCCCCTGGCTGGCGCCGGGCCGGCCGCCGCGTCCTCCTCCGACGATGACTCATCGGCCCCGTCATCGACCAACGGAGCTCCGGTGCCGGCGTTGCTAGCCTCCCCGGCCGCCGCCGCCCACTGGGCGAGCTCCTCCTCCTCCGCAGCCATGGCATCTTTATCTTCCATACCCCCGGCGCTGCCGGCCTCCATGACAAGCTGCGCCTCCCTCGCCCTAGCGATGATGTAGTCCAGCTCTTCCTAGGTGGTGTCCCTGAAAAGCCACCGCTCGGCGTCAGGCTTGACGCACACCTCGACCAGAGTGTTGAAGAATTGCTGCATGACCTCGTCTGCCGGCTCCTGCCAGCTCGGGACGGGGCCGTGCGCGCTGCATTCCGGCATCATGGCGATGATCTCGGATTGGTGCGAATTGTTGCACAACGGGACCACCCCCACTGGCAGCTTGAAGAGCTGCCCCTTGATGGCCTTGCCGGCCTTTGCGGCAGCCTTCGCGGCCTTGCCGGTCCATTCGACCTCGCCGTCGCAACCCACATCAACCTGGAAGAGCCGCTAGCAGAAATGGGCGTGTCCCATCACTGTGAGGTTGTGGTCGAGGCCGGAGCGGAGCCGCATGACGTCAGCCGGGTTCCTAAAGAGCCAGGCTGGGTTCCCCTTGTTGTGCAATGGGGCGATCCGACGGCGAATGAAGTCTGCCCTGATCATCTCAAGGGTGAGCCTGGCCTGGGCGAGCTGGTGGATCCTGGTGGTGGCGACGGTGAGCCTCCCGTAGGCAGCGTCGACGTCACCCAAGTCGCTGCCACGGACCGGCGGCACCCTGCGGACCCTGCATAATGTTGGCGGCTCGTCTTCTTGAATCCAACACCACCGGTCGCGCCATTCATCCCACCTCTCCTTCACGGCGCCCTCCAGGTACGCTCCCTTGGATCTCGGAATCCAGGTGATGCATCCAGAGACAGCACCTCCGGGCTGGATCCGAGGGGTGAAATAGTGGCGGAAGAGCGCCGTGTTGGGCTACACCCCGACGAAGCCTTCGCAAAGGTGCGCGAAGAAAGCCATGCACGCCAGCGCGTTCAGAGTGAAATCCAAGATGCGGAAGCCAAAGGTGTGCATGACATCATAGAAGAAATCAGAGAAGGGGGGACACAACCCGCAAGAAAAGTATTCGACGAAGAAGGGGTACCGATTTGGGCCAGGTTCGGCACAAGCAGCCGGAATGACGCGCGTCGCTGGATGACCCAAGTTCTTCCCCCCATCTCCACCCCCCAAAGGGGTTTGAAGGCAGCCCGGAGCTCGTGGACGTCGACCGTCGATGGGATGAAGAAAGAAGCCTTCGTCCGGTCCCTCGTAAACGCGCCCTCCGATGGCCCCATAGAACCAGTGCCCTTGGCCACCCCCTTGCCCTTGGTGGGTTTGGACGCCATGGCGGCTGAGTTGGAGGGCTGATGGAGGGGGATGGCGAAGCAACGACGGCAAGCGATGGCGGAGGCTTCAGAAGGAAGGAAGAGAGGGAACAACGGTTCTGAGATTGGAAGAGGCGCGAGGAAAATGGAGGAAGTGATTAGCGCGCCCGTGGTTATTCCGTATGGGGGGGGGGGACGCGGGCCGCCTCCTTTCGCATTTACTGCGACGTGAGGCATGCCTGCGGAAATCGCCCCGCACATGCCGCCCACGTCACGCACGCCCCTCCATCCCGCGCCGCGCGCGCGGATCGTGGGTGGCGAAGCGCGCGGAAAATATTACCACGGTGAAAACCGCCCCGCCTGCCCGCGCACCTTTCTGGGCCTGTCCCAACAACGCATCGCGCTTATGTGTGGCCCAGGCCCGGAGGCTCCTGTCGGTGTACAAAAAGAGGGGTACACTTTTTGTACCCCTATAACTTTGCACGGGCAGTCTGAGCCACGGGCACCACCACACCAAACATGGCAAGGGAGGTGATTCAGGGTAAGACCGAAGCTCGATGGAGATTGAATCCCAAAGCCAAGACCACAAAGAGCAAAGGGGACGAAGCGGGATCCCCCGGCAAGATCCTTGCCGGGAGCTGGTTCTAGCAGCCCTGGCAAGATCCTTGCCGGGGCCAGCCTTAGCAGCCCCGGCAAGACCCTTGCCGCGACAATTCGCCCAACGCCTACGGAGTGGATCACCCTTGAGTCCACTGCCCCCATGGGCAAGGATTCGGGAGGCATCCCCGTAGTGGCATGCAGATCTTTGTGAAGACATTCAAGATCAGATACAAGCTAAGAAGATGACGACCCTTGGTGGGATCCCAGCCAAGGAAGACCACAAGACCTCCGACAAACACCTTGCCGGGGATGACAACAAGCGTCGCGGCAAGACCCTTGCCGGGGACTCGGCAAGGCCCTTGCCGAGGACACCCACGGGGCCACCATCAGGCCCGCGCCAACTACGCTTCCACCGCCCCATGCAGCTGCCGACCCAACCAGCTGGTCAGGCACCTGCGTGGAGACATGCATATCTTAGTGGAGACCCGCCATTGCGCCACCTCAGCTGCCTGCCTGCCCACATGGCACCCCAGGCACCGCTGGCCAGGGCGCGTGTCAACACAAGGAGTAGTGGCGACGGACAAGACGGACGTCTCCCCTCGTCCCCGATAAAGCGAGGACACCTAAGCTAAGCGCATTAAATGCGCCTTGTCCTGTAATGCGAGGGATAACCTCGCCTCACTGTACCCTTTCCACCTCCTGTGTGCCACTTTGGCAACCCCTTTTCCCTATAAAAGGAGGCCCGAGGTGACCAGGAGAAGGATTCGGCTCTTTAGAACTCCTCATGACTCGGCTTTTCGAGTTCCTCATGCCCCATAGCTAGCTGAAGAACACGAACATATAATCCACCAAAGAAGGAGTAGGGTTTTACGCATCATTGCGGCCCGAAACTTGGTAAAGGAACCGTGTGCTAACTGTTAGATCCACTCTTCTCTCAACCCCGTGCCCCGCAACCGTAGTAGGGATTCTTGTGATCCCATAGGTGTCGATCCAAATACACCGACAGTCTGACACCCTATTGGTTTGGACGAGAAAAAACAAAAAAAAATTAAAAGCAATGTAGATAAAAAAAGTATATTTGAAGTTAAAAAAATTAAATCATGAACATTTGCATTAATTGTTCAAGGATAAAGAAGAAGTCTACCTAACAGATTTGCCACGTCGTTTGTATGAAAGAAAAATGCTTAGAGCTTATTGTCCGATAAAATATGCACATATACTATTCCCATAAGAACATACATATATAGTCGTTGTTCCTAGAAGCCTCGCGCCTTCAAGCTAGGGTAGGTGCATGAAGATGGGTATGCCATTGTTGTAGACTATATGTGTAGATGACTCCGTTTTACTGTGAGACTAAGTAGTTACAAATTACCATACCCATTCCTTTTTGATAGAAAGAATATATGGAAGACTCGTATATCATAAATGTGAGCACCAGAATTTCAACTTTGCTAGAAGGAGTAATGCCACCACAACTCCATCATCGCACCAGAATTTTGACTTTGCTGGAAAGATTTGCATCAATGGAAATAATAACTTTTAACCGTTAATCAGGTGAACCATTAGATCTTTGTAAGTAAATCTTGGAAAATTTAAGCCCGGAGATACTCATATCTTAAATTAAAAATATATGTCTCTTTAATTAATACCACAATTCAATACTCAGAGGGGCACTATATAGTAATTCCCAAACTCAAAATAACATATTTGGCCATCAATTTGGTGGACCATTGGATACCACATCCAACATATAAGAACTAATTAGAATACCTAGATGTATCATAGTTGATTAATGGTATACAAACATATGATCTGAGTACTAGATTATTAATTTTATTAGAAAATATAGTATAAAATTTTACTCATAAGTTAAACCTATTACACATGATAATCGTTACAACATTCTAAAATTGATACGCTCCATTGATATTTAAGTTAACCCGTGCACTAAAAAAGTTCATCAACAACCTAGCCTCCAGATAACTACCCAAAACATTAAAGGGGTAGCTCTTATATCCTTAAAATCACGACTTCACGACCATCACACACAACTGGTGACTATGAACTTATTTCAAGCAAACTATATTAAGTACTAGCCCGCGCGAAGAGCGGGCCACTTTGCTAGTTGATAGAAAGGGAGCTGAGAACCCCATTGAAGATAACTTGTCTAGGCTAGAGAATATACTTGATGACCCACAACCTATTGATGACAGCTTTCCTGATGAACAATTAGCTGTCATAAATGCTTCTCTTACTGCTCCATGGTATGCTGATTATGCTAATTATATTGTTGCTAAGTTTATACCTCCTAACTTCACGTACCAGAAAAAGAAAAAGTTCTTCTATGATTTGAGACATTACTTCTGGGATGATCCAAACCTTTATAAAGAAGGAGTAGATGGTATTTTTAGACGTTGTGTACCTGAGCATGAACAGTAACGGATCCTACGCAAGTGCCACTCAAAAGTTATGGAGGACACCATGCTGGAGATAGAACTGCACATAAGGTATTGCAATCCGATTTTTATTGGCCTACTGTCTTCAAGGATGCCCGTAAGTTTGTCTTATCTTGTGATGAATGTCAAAGAATTGGTAATATTAGTAGACGTCAAGAAATGCCAATGAATTATTCACTTGTTATTGAACCATTTGATGTTTGGGGCTTTGATTATATGGGACCGTTCCCTTCCTCTAATGGGTCTAGACATATTTTAGTTGCTGTTGATTATGTTACTAAGTGGGTAGAAGCTATTCCAACTAGTAGTGCTGATCATAACAACTCTATTAAGATGCTTAAAGAAGTTATTTTTCCGAGGTTTGGAGTCCCTAGGTACCTAATGACTGATGGTGGTTCACACTTTATTCATGTCGCTTTCCGTAAAATGCTTTCAAAGTAGGATGTTAATCATAGAATTGCATCCCCTGATCAACCACAGACTAGTGGTCAAGTAGAACTAAGTAATAGAGAGTTGAAATTAATTTTGCAAAAGACAGTTAATAGGTCTAGAAAGAATTGGTCTAAGAAACTTTATGATGCACTATGGGCCTATAGAACTGCATACAAAAATCCTATGGGTATGTCTCCATATCAAATGGTTTATGGAAAAGCTTGTCACTTACCCCTTGAGCTAGAACATAAGGCATATTGGGCTATTAAAGAGCTCAATTATGATTTCAAACTTGCCGGTGAGAAGAGGTTATTTGACATTAGCTCTCTTGCTGAATGGAGAACCCAGGCCTATGAGAATGCCAAGTTGTTTAAAGAAAAAGTTAAAAGCTGGCATGACAAAAGAATACAAAAGTGTGAGTTTAACGTAGGTGATTATGTATTGCTATAAACTCTCATTTAAGATTTTTTGCAGGAAAACTTCTCTCTAAGTGGGAATGACCCTACGTTATCGAGGAGGTCTATTGTTCCGGTGCCATAAAAATCAACAACTTCAAAGGCACAAATCCGAAGGTGGTGAACGGTCAAAGAATCAAACATTATATCTTAGGTAACCCTATAAATGTTGAAACCAATGTTATTGAAATCGTAACCCCGGAGGAATACATAAGGGACACTTTCCAGAACGATTCATACTCCGAAAAGGAAGTGGTACGTGATACGGTAAGTAAACCGACTCCAAAACAGTTCTAAGGGCAATTTTTCTCTGTTTTGGAATATTTAGAGAAATAGAAAAATAAGTGACAGTCCGGAAGAGACACGAGCCGTCCACGAGGGTGGAGGGCGCGCCCCCCTTCCCAGGGCGCGCCCCCTGCCTCGTGGGCAGCTCGTGTGCCTCCCGGACTCCAATTTATTGTATGTTACTCCTTTTGGTCAATAAAAATTCATTATATATACCCCCGAAGGTTTTGACCTCTATATCACGCAGAAATCCTCTGTTCTTGTTTCGAACTGTTTTCTGTTACGGTTGACGTGGCCTGGCACCATGTCGTCTCCTTCCTCCAACAATGAAGGCAATGATGCTTGGCTAATGAAGATAGATCTGAAGAGGGAAGGACCCGAGGAGACCAACAAGGAGAAGAGGATCAAGAAGGAGGTGGAAGATGAGGACCCGGCACTGGGAGAAGAAGACATCCATCAACCTCTTCCCAACCTCTTTACTTCAACTGAGATTGAGGCTTTCAAGATGATTGAGTTAGCTCAAATTCAAAACAAGTATCTCACAAGTGAAAATATTTTTGTTGAAGGAGTATATAGCTGCACTCAAAGGTATTATCCGCAAGCTGGAGGATCTCCTATGCTCGATATATGATGATCTGGCGTCACTACTTTCAACTCCACCATCACCATCGCCAAAGAAGGAGACATAATCATATGGGCATGGGCACTCCCCTTGCAACTGACAAGCTTGGGAGAGTGACCCTGGTATCGTATCACCATCACTCCTATCTTTACCGTTTTTCTTAGTTCGACCCTTTTGGTAGTATCTTGATCTAGTAGAATAAAGTTAGCATGATCTAGTTGTGAGCTTTTGCTTTATGATATTTACCCTTTGTAATCGAGTCCGTGAGCTATATAATAAAGATTAGTGTTGAGTCAAGGGCTTGATTTCCTCACTTTGGTTATGGTAGAAAAAGAAAGAAAACATAAAGAGTATCCAAGAGATCATATTGATCTTATGGGAAGTAATGACTTCACATATAAAGAGTAAGTTGAATAAAAGTTGTTGCGAGTTGACAAACATAGTTTTGGTCATCGCTGCAATTAATAGGAAGTAATAAAGAAAGAGAGGCTTCACATACAAATATACTATCTTGGATATCTTTTATGATTTTGAGGACTCATTAAAATATGACATGCTAAAGAGTTGATGTTGGACAAGGAAGACAACATAATGGGTTATGTATTCTTATATTTGAAATAAAGTATATTGTCATGGATCATCCAACATGTTGAGCTTGCCTTTCCCCCTCATGCTAGCCAAAACTCCTTGCACCAAGTAGAAATACTACTTGTGCTTCCATACCTCCTTAAACCTAGTTTTGCCATGAGAGTCCACCATACCTACCTATGGATTGAGAAATATCCTTCCAAGTAAGTTTTCATGTTGCAAACTCGCTAAATATGTATGATTTATTAGTGTGGAGGAAATAATCTTCATATGATCTTGTGATATGGAAGTAATAAAAGCGACGGACTGCATAATAAAGGTCCTTATCACAAGTGGCAATATAAAGTGACGTTCTTCTGTGCTAAGACTTTGTGCATCCAACCATAAAAGCACATGACAACCTCTACTTCCCTCTGTGAAGGGCCTATCTATTATTCTTGCCTTATAAGAGTCAAGTTGAAAATCACCTTTCCTTTTTACATTTTATCCTTTTGCAAGCACACTGTGTTGGAAAGATCCTGACATATATAGCCACTTGGATGTAAGTTATCATGGTATATTACTGTTGACATTACCCTTGAGGTAAAAGGTTGGGAGGCGACACCATAAGCCCCTATCTTTCTCTGTGTTCAATTAAAACTCCATAACCATAAGTATTGCGTGAGTGTGAGCAATTGTGAAAGACTATATGATAGTTGAGTATGTAGGCTTGCTGAAAAGCTCTTATTGATTCTTTCCGAAGTTATGATAAATTGCAATTGCTTCAATGACCAAGATCATAGTCGATATTGTGAATGAATTGTTACTTTAGCATAAGAATCATATGACAATATATACATATGTTGCTGTTATGATAATGATCATGATGCCCTCATGTCCGTCTTTTATTTTTATCGACACCTCTCTCTGTAAACATGTGGACATATTTTTCGATATCGGCTTTCGCTTGAGGACGAGCGAGGTCTAAGCTTGGGGGAGTTGATATGTCCATTTTGTATCATGCTTTTATGTTGATATTTATTGCATTATGGGCTGTTATTACACGTTATGTCACAATACTTATGCCTTTTTCTCTCTTATTTTACAAGGTTTACATGAAGAGGGAGAATGCCGGCAGCTGAAATTCTAGGCTGGAAAAGAAGCAAACTCTGGAGACGTATTCTGCACAACTCAAAAAGCTCTGAAACTCCACAGGACACCATTTCGGAAACTATAAAAAATATCTTGCGAAAGAAGATCACCAGGGGGGCCACTAGCTGTCCACGAGGGTGGGGGGCGCGCCCTGCCCCTCTCTGGGCACGGCCCTGCCTCGTGGGCCCACATATGGCCCCCTAATGCCCATCTTCTCCTATATGACGTGCTTCGGTCTGGAAAAAATCATAAGGAGGCTTTCGGGACCAGACGCCGCCGTCTCGAGGCAGAACCTTGGCGGAAACCAATCTAGGGCTCCGGCAGAGCTATTCTGCCGAGGATACTTCTCTCCGGGAGGGGGAAATCGTCATCGCCGTCATCACGGACAACTCTCCCATCTTGGGTAGGGCTATCTTCATCAACATCTTCACCAGCACCATGTCCTCTCAATCCCTAGTTCATCTCTTGTATCCAATCTTTGTACCCAATCCTCAGATTGGTACATGTGGGTTGCTAGTAATGATGATTACTCCTTGTAGTTGATGCTAGTTGGTTTATTTGGTGGAAGATCATACAGTCAGATCCATTATGCATATTAATACCCATCTGATCGTGACCAATATTATGTCTTGTGAGTAGTTACTTTGGTTCCTGAGAACATGGGAGAAGTCTTGCTATAAGTAGTCATGTGAATTTGGTCTTTGTTTGATATTTTGATGAGATGTATGTTGTCTCTCCTCTAGTGGTGTCATGTGAACGTCGACTACATGACACTTCACCATTATTTGGGCCTAGAGGAAGGCATTGGGAATTAATAAGTAGATGATGGGTTGCTCGGGTGACAGAAGCTTAAACCCTAGTTTATACGTTGCTTTGTAAGGGGCTGATTTGGATCCACTTGTTTCATCCTATGGTTAGGTTTACCTTAATACTTCTTATGTAGTTGCAGATGCTTGCATTAGAGGTTAATCATAAGTGGGAGGCTTGTCCAAGTAAGGACAGCAACCAAGCACAGGTCCACCCACATACCAAATTATCAAAGTACCCAATGTGAATCAGATGATCGTGATGAAAACTAGCTTGACGATAATTCCCATGTGTCCTCGGGAGCGTTTTCCTTCATATAAGAGTTTGTCCAGGCTTGTCCTTTGCTACAAAAAGGATTGGGCCATCTTGATGCACCTTATTTACTTTTACCTTTTGTTACTTTCTACCAATTACCTTATCACAAAACTATCTGTTACCTATAATTTCAGTGCTTGTAGACAATACCTTACTGAAAACTGCCTATCATTTCCTTCTACTCCTCATTGGGTTCGAAACTCTTACTTATCGAAAGGACTGCGATAGATCCCCTACATTTTTGGGTCATCATCCGGGTGTCGGGGTGTCGTGTCGGGGGTCCGGGTGTCGGGGTGTCGTGTCATTTTCTTCTTTCCGGGGTGTTGTTTTCTTCTTCATTTTTCTTCTTCTTCTTCTTCTTCTTCTTCTTCTTCTTCTTCTTCTTCTTCTTCTTCTTCTTCTTCTTCTTCTTCTTCTTCTTATTCTTCTTCTTCTTCTTGTTCTTCTTCTTCTTCTTCTTTTTCTTCTTTTCTTCTCCTCCTCCTCCTCCTCCTCTTCTTTTTCTTCTTCCTTCTTTTCCTTTTTCCTCTTCTTCTTCTCCTCTTTTTCTTCTCCTTCTTCTCCTTCTTCTTCTTCTTCTTCCTCTTCTACCTCTTCTTCTTCTTTGCTTCTCCTCCTCCTCCTCCTTTGCTTCTTCTTCTTTTCTTCTTCCTTCTTTTGCTTTTCCTCTTTTCTTCTCATCTTCTCATATTTTTCTTCCTCTTCTTCTGCTCCTCCTCCTCCTCCTCTTATTCCTCTTCTTCTTCTTACTTCTTCCTTCTTATTTTTTTCATCTTTCTTCTTAAAAAACAGAAAAAAACCTAAGCTAAACCTAAACTAAACTAAATCTAAACCTAAACCTAAACTAAACTAAACTAAACTAAGCTAAAGTAAACTAAACATAAAAACCAAAAAACAGAAAAAAGCTTATCTAGCTCCTGGCCATGGGGAGGTGGGCGGTGGAGGAAGGCCACGTGGAGGGGGCAGTGCGGCTTCGGCGGCAGAGCGGTGCAGATCCGACAGCGTGGCGGGGTGGCACGGCTCCGGCGGCGGGGCAGGGCAGGCGGGCGGGCCTACGGTAGGTCGAGCACCTGGGGGCGGGACTGGACAGTGGCTCGGGCTCCGGGGGG
>LR738716.1:327840604-327855282 GCA_902687465.1 Secale cereale
GTATGACCGAGGTGTGTTTCTGTGGAGGGGGGCACCGCACACGGCTGGAACAATTCAACTTGTGTGTCTTTGGGTGCCCCCTGCCCCCGTATATAAAGGAGCAAGGGGGGAGGCCGGCCGGCCCTCCTATGGTGCGGCTAGGGGTGCAATCCTACTAGGAATAGGATTGCAATCCTATTCCTAGTAGGAACCACCAAAGAAGGAAGAGAGGGAAAGGAAAAGAGGAAGAGGTGGCGCCCCCCCCAATCCTAGTCCAACTAGAAACCCTAGGTGGGGCGCCGGCCAGCCCTATGGGCTGCCTCTCTCTTTTCCATAAGGCCCACTATGGACCATCCCCCTTCGTAGGGGGTTCCGGTAACCCCTTCCGGCAATCCCGTTAAATCCGAAACTTTTCCGGAACACTTCCGGTGTCCGAATATAGTCGTCCAATATATCAATCTTTATGTCTCGGACATTCCGAGACTCCTCGTCATGTCCGTGATCTCATCCGGGACTCCGAACTACCTTCGGTACATCAAAACTCATAAACTCATAATACCGATCGTCATCAAACGTTAAGCGTGCGGACCCTACGGGTTCGAGAACTATGTAGACATGACCGAGACTCATCTCCGGTCAATAACCAATAGCGGAACCTGGATGTTCATATTGGCTCCTACATATTCTACGAAGATCTTTTATCGGTCAGAACCGCATAACAACATACGTTGTTCCTTGTGTCATCTGTATGTTACGTGTCCGAGATTCGATCGTCGGTATCTCCATACCTAGTTCAATCTCGTTACCGGCAAGTCTCTTTACTCATTCTGTAACACATCATCTTGTGACTAACTCATTAGTCTTTTGCTTGCAAGGCTTATTATGATGTGTGTTACCGAGATGGCCCAGAGATACCTCCCCGACACTCGGAGTGACAAATCCTAATCTTGATCTATGCCAACACCACGAATACTTTCGGAGACACCTGTAGAGCATCTTTATGATCACCCAGTTACGTTGTGACGTTTGATAGCACAAAAGGTGTTCCTACGGTATTCGGGAGTTGCATAATCTCATAGTCATAGGAACATGTATAAGTCATGAAGAAAGCAATAGCAGTAAAACTAAACGATCATAGTGCTATGGTAACGGATGGGTCTTGTCCATCACATCATTCTCCTAATGATGTGATCCCGTTGATCAAATGACAACTCATGTCTATGGCTAGGAAACATAACCATCTTTGATCAATGAGCTAGTCTAGTAGAGGCATACTAGGGACATACTGTTTTGTCTATGTATCCACACATGTACTAAGTTTCCGGTTAATACAATTCTAGCATGAATAATAAACATTTATCATGATATAAGGAAATATAAATAACAACTTTATTATTGCCTCTAGGGCATATTTCCTTCAGTCTCCCACTTGCACTAGAGTCAATAATCTAGCTCACATCGCCATGTGATTTAATACCGATAGTTCACATCGTTATGTGAATAACACCCATAGTTCACATCACCATGTGACCAACACCCAAAGGGTTTACTAGAGTCAATAATCTAGTTCACATCGCTAAGTGATTAATACCCGAGGGTACTAAGGTGTGATCATGTTTTGCTTGTGAGAGAAGTTTAGTCAACGGGTCTGTCACATTCAGATCCGTATGTATTTCGCAAATTTCTATGTCTACAATGCTGTGCATGGAGCTACTCTAGCTAATTGCTCCCACTTTCAATACGCATCCAGATTGATACTTAGAGTCATCTGGATTTAGTGTCAAAGCTTGCATCGGCGTAACCCTTTACGACGAACTCTTTATCACCTCCATAATCGAGAAATATTTCCTTTAGTCATCCAATTACTAAGGATAATTTTGACCGCTGTATAGTGATCTACTCCTGGATCACTATTGTACCTCCCTGTCAAACTCATGGCAAGGTACACAACGTGTTTTGTACACAGCATGGCATACTTTATAGAACCTATGGCTGAGGCATAGGGAATGACTTTCATTCTCTCTATATTTTTCTGCCGTGGTCTGGTTTTGAGTCTTACTCAACTTCACACCTTACAAGTCAGGCAAGAACTCTTTCTTTGACTGATCCATTTTGAACTACTTCAAAATCTTATCAAGGTATGTACTCATCGAAAGTCTTATCAAGCGTCTTGATCTATCTCTATAGATCTTGATGCCCAATATGTAAGCAGCTTCACCAAGGTCTTTCTTTGAAAAACTCCTTTCAAACACTCCTTTATGCTTTCCAGAAAATTCTACATCATTTTCGATCGACAATATGTCATTCACATATACTTATCAGAAAGGTTGTAGTGCTTCCACTCACTTCTTGTAAATACAGGCTTCACCGCAAGTCTGTATAAATCTATATGCTTTGATCAACTTATCAAAGCGTATATTCCAACTCCGAGATGCTTGCACCAGTCCATAGATGGATCGCTGGAGCTTGCACATTTTGTTAGCACCTTTAGGATTGACAAAACCTTCTGGTTGCATCATATACAATTCTTCTTTAATAAATCCATTAAAGAATGCAGTTTTGTTATCAATTTGCCAGATTTCATAAATGCGGCAATTGCTAACATGATTCGGACAGACTTAAGCATCGCTACGGGTGAGAAAGTCTCATCGTAGTCAACTCCTTGAACTTGTCGAAAACCTTTCGCAACAAGTCGAGCTTTGTAAACAGTAACATTACCGTCTGCGTCGGTCTTCCTCTTGAAGATCCATTTATTTTCGATGGCCTGCCGATCATCGGGCAAGTCAACCAAAGTCCATACTTTGTTCTCATACATGGATCCCATCTCAGATTTCATGGCTTCAAGCCATTTTGCGGAATCTGGGCTCATCATCGCTTCCTCATAGTTCGTAGGTTCATCATGGTCTAGTAACATGATTTCCAGAACTGGGTTGCCGTACCACTCTGGTGTGGAACGTACTCTGGTTGATCTACGACGTTCAGTAGAAACTTGATCCGAAGTTTCATGATCATTATCATCAACTTCCTCACTAATTGGTGTAGGAATCACTGGAACAATTTCCTGTGATGTACCACTTTCCAATATGGGAGAAGGTACAATTACCTCATCAAGTTCTACTTTCCTCCCACTCACTTCTTTCGAGAGAAACTCTTTTTCTAGAAAGGATCCGTTCTTAGCAACGAATATTTTGCCTTCAGATCTGTGATAGAAGGTGTACCCAACAGTTTCTTTTGGGTATCCTATGAAGACACATTTTTCCGACTTGGGATCGAGCTTATCAGGTTGAAGTGTTTTCACATAAGCATCGCAGCCCCAAATTTTAAGAAACGACAACTTTGGTTTCTTGCCAAACCACAGTTCATAAGGCGTCGTATCAACGGATTTAGATGGTGCCCTATTTAACGTGAATGCAGCTGTCTCTAAAGCATAACCCCAAAACGATAGTGGTAAATCGGTAAGAGACATCATAGATCGCACCATATCTAATAAAGTACGGTTACGACGTTCGGACACACCATTACGTTGTGGTGTTCCAGGTGGCGTGAGTTGTGAAACTATTCCACATTGTTTCAAATGAAGACCAAACTCGTAACTCAAATATTCTCCTCCACGATCAGATCGTAGGAATTTTATTTTCTTGTTACGATGATTCTCAACTTCACTCTGAAATTCTTTGAACTTTTCAAATGTTTCAGACTTGTGTTTCATTAAGTAGATATACCCATATCTGCTCAAATCATCAGTGAAGGTCAGAAAATAACGATACCCGCCGCGAGCATCAACACTCATTGGTCCACATACATCAGTATGTATGATTTCCAACAAATCTGTTGCTCGCTCCATGGTTCCGGAGAACGGAGTTTTAGTCATCTTGCCCATGAGGCATGGTTCGCATGCACCAAGTGATTCATAATCAAGTGATTCCAAAAGTCCATCTTTATGGAGCTTCTTCATGCGTTTTACACCAATATGACCCAAACGGCAGTGCCACAAATAAGTTGCACTATCATTATTAACCTTGCATCTTTTGGTTTCAATATTATGAATATGTGTATCACTACAATCAAGATCCAGTAAGAATAGACCACTTTTTAAGGGTGCATGACCATAAAAGATATTATTCATAAAAATGGAACAACCATTATTCTCTGATTTAAATGAATAACCGTCTCGCAATAAACAAGATCCAGATATAATGTTCATGCTCAACGCTGGCACCAAATAACAATTATTTAGGTCTAAAACTAATCCCGAAGGTAGATGTAGAGGTAGCGTGCCGACGGCGATCACATCGACTTTGGAACCGTTTCCCACGCGCATCTTCACCTCGTCCTTAGCTAATCTTCGTTTAATCCGTAGTCCCTGTTTCGAGTTACAAATATTAGCAACCGAACCGGTATCAAATACCCAGGTACTACTACGAGCATTAGTAAGGTACACATCAATAACATGTATATCACATATACCTTTGTTCATCTTGCCATCCTTCTTATCCGCCAAATACTTGGGGCAGTTCCGCTTCCAGTGTCCAGTTCCCTTGCAGTAGAAGCACTCAGTTTTAGGCTTGGCTCCAGATTTGGGTTTCTTCGTTGAAGTAGCAACTGACTTGCTATTCTTTTTGAAGTTCCCTTTCTTTCCCTTGCCCTTTTTCTTGAAACTAGTGGTCTTGTTAACCATCAACACTTGATGCTCCTTTTTGATTTCTACCTCCGCAGCTTTGAGCATAGCGAAGAGCTCGGGAATTGTCTTTTGCATCCCTTGCATGTTATAGTTCATCACGAAGCCTTTATAGCTTGCTGGCAGTGATTGAAGAACTCTATCAATAACACTATCCTCGTCAACTTTGCAACCAAGTTGAGTCATATGATTGTAGTACCCAGACATTCTGAGCAAGTGTTCACTGATAGAACTATTCTCCTCCATTTTGCAGCTGCAGAACTTATTGGAAATCTCATATTTCTCAATTCGGGCATTTGCTTGAAATATTAACTTCAACTCCTGGAACATTTCATATGCTCCATGACGTTCAAAACGTCGTTGAAGTCCCGGTTCTAAGCCGTAAAGCATGGCACACTGAACTATCGTGTAGTCATCAGACCGCGATTGCCAGACGTTCAAAGCGTCTGCATCAGCGGAAGGGGGTTTGTCACCTAGCGGTGCTTCAAGGACATAATTCTTCTGTGCAGCAATGAGGATAATCCTCAGGTTACGGACCCAGTCTGTGTAATTGCTACCATCATCTTTCAACTTAGCTTTCTCTAGGAATGCATTAAAATTCAAAGGAACGGTAGCACGGGCCATTGATCTACAACGACATAGATATGCAAAACTATCAGGACTAAGTTCATGATAAATTAAAGTTCAATTTAATCATATTAATTTAAAGAACTCCCACTTAGATAGACATCCCTTTGGTCATCTAAATGATCACGTGATCCAAATCAACTAAACCATGTCCGATCATCACGTGAGATGGAGTAGTTTTCAATGGTGAACATCTTATGTTGATCATATCTACTATATGATTCACTCTCGACCTTTCGGTCTCCAGTGTTCCGAGGCCATATCTGTATATGCTAGGCTCGTCAAGTTTAACCCGAGTATTCTGCGTGTGCAAAACTGGCTTACACCCGTTGTATTTGAACGTAGAGCTTATCACACCCGATCATCACGTGGTGTCTCGGCACGACAAACTTTCGCAACGGTGCATACTCAGGGAGAACACTTATACCTTGAAATTTAGTAAGGGATCATCTTATAATGCTACCGTCATTCTAAGCAAAATAAGAAGCATAATAAGATAAACATCACATGCAATCAAAATATGTGACATGATATGGCCATCATCATCTTGTGCTTTTGATCTCCATCTTCAAAGCACCGTCATGATCACCTTCGTCACCGGCTTGACACCTTGATCTTCATCGTAGCATCGTTGTCGTCTCGTCAACTATTGCTTCCACGACTATCGCTACCGCTTAGTGATAAAGTAAAGCAATTACATGGCGATTGCATTTCATACAATAAAGCGACAACCATATGGCTCCTGCGAGTTGCCGATAACTTTACAAAACATGATCATCTCATACAAAACCGTATAACTCATCATGTCTTGACCATATCACATCACAACATGCCCTGCAAAAACAAGTTAGACATCCTCTACTTTGTTTGTTGCAAGTTTTACGTGGCTGCTACGGGCTTAGCAAGAACCGTTCTTACCTACGCATACAAAACCACAACGATGTTTCGTCAAGTATGTGCTGTTTTAACCTTCACAAGGACCGGGCGTAGCCACACTTGATTCAGCTAAAGTGAGAGAGACAGACACCCGCCAGTCACCTTTAAGCAACGAGTGCTCGTAACGGTGAAACCAGTCTCGCGTAAGCGTACGCGTAATGTCGGTCCGGGCCGCTTCATCTCACAATACCGCCGAAGCAAAGTATGACATGCTGGTAAGCAGTATGACTAGTATCGTCCACAACTCATTGTGTTCTACTCGTGCATATCATCTACGCATAGACCTGGCTCATGATGCCACTGTTGGGGAACGTAGTATTTTAAAATTTTCCTACGATCACGCAAGATCTATCTACCAGATGCATAGCAATGAGAGGGAAGAGTGTGTCTACATACCCTCGTAGACCGGGAGCGGAAGCGTCAAGTGACGCGGTTGATGTTGTCGAACTTCTTCGCGATCCAACCGATCAAGCACCGAACGTACGGCACCTCCGCGTTCAGCACACGTTCAGCTTGATGACGTCCCACGAGCTCTTGATCCAGTTGAGCTTCACGGGAGAGTTTCGTCAGCACGACGGCGTGGTGACGGATATGATGTGTTCACCGGCGCAGGGCTTCGCCTAAGCTCCGCGACGGTATGACCGAGGTGTGATTCTGTGGAGGGGGGCACCGCACACGGCTAAAACAATTCAACTTGTGTGTCTTTGGGTGCCCCCCTGCCCCCGTATATAAAGGAGCAAGGGAGGGAGGCCGGCCAACTCCTCTTGGTGCGGCTAGGGAAGGAGTCCTACTAGGAATAGGATTGCAATCATATTCCTAGTAGGATTCACCAAAAGGAAGAAGGGGGAAAGGAATAGGAGAGGTGGCGCCCCCCCCCCCCCAATCCTAGTCCAACTAGGAACCCTAGGTGGGGGCGCCGGCCAGCCCTATGGGCTGCCTCTCTCTTTCCCTTTAGGCCCACTATGGACCATCCCCTCTCGTAGGGGGTTCCGGTAACCCCCTCCGGCATTCCCGATAAATCCGAAACTTTTCCGGTATACTTCCGGTGTCCGAATATAGCCGTCCAATATATCAATCTTTATGTCTCGGACATTCCGAGACTCCTCGTCATGTCCGTGATCTCATCCGGGACTCCGAACTACCTTCGGTACATCAATACTCATAAACTCATAATACCGATCGTCATCAAACGTTAAGCGTGCGGACCCTTCGGGTTCGAGAACTATGTAGACATGACCGAGACTCATCTCCGGTCAATAACCAATAGCGGAACCTGGATGTTCATATTGGCTCCTACACATTCTACGAAGATCTTTTATCGGTCAGAACCGCATAACAACATACGTTGTTCCTTTTGTCAAAACGGTATGTTACTTGCCCGAGATTCGATCGTCGGTATCTCTATACCTAGTTCAATCTCGTTATCGGCAAGTCTCTTTACTCGTTCCGTAACACATCATCTCGTGACTAACTCATTAGTCTTTTGCTTGCAAGGCTTATTGTGATGTGTGTTACCGAGAGGGCCCAGAGATACCTCTCCGACACTCGGAGTGACAAATCCTAATCTTGATCTATGCCAACACCACGAATACTTTCGGAGACACCTGTAGAGCATCTTTATGATCACCCAGTTACGTTGTGACGTTTGATAGCACACAAGGTGTTCCTACGGTATTCGGGAGTTGCATAATCTCATAGTCATAGGAACATGTATAAGTCATGAAGAAAGCAATAGCAGTAAAACTAAACGATCATAGTGCTATGCTAACGGATGGGTCTTGTCCATCACATCATTCTCCTAATGATGTGATCCCGTTGATCAAATGACAACTCATGTCTATGGCTAGGAAACATAACCATCTTTGATCAATGAGCTAGTCTAGTAGAGGCATACTAGGGACATACTGCTTTGTCTATGTATCCACACATGTACTAAGTTTCCGGTTAATACAATTCTAGCATGAATAAAAGACATTTATCATGATATAAGGAAATACAAATAACATCTTTATTATTGCCTCTAGGGCATATTTCCTTCAGTCTCCCACTTGAACTAGAGTCAATAATCTAGATTACAAAGTGATGATCCTCACACCCATGGAGTCCTGGTGCTGATCATGTTTTGCCCGTGGAAGAGGCTTAGTCAACGGGTCTGCAACATTCAGATCCGTATGTATTTTGCAAATCTCTATGTCTCCCTCCTTGACTAGATCGCGGATGGAATTGAAGCGTCTTTTGATGTGCTTTGTTCTCTTGTGAAACCTGGATTCCTTCGCCAAGGCTATTGCTCCAGTGTTGTCACAAAAGATTTTCATTGGACCCGATGCACTAGGTATTACACCTTGATCGGATATGAACTCCTTCATCCAGACTCCTTCATTTGCTGCTTCCGAAGCAGCTATGTATTCCGCTTCACACGTAGATCCCGCCACGACGCTCTGCTTGGAACTGCACCAACTGACAGCTCCACCGTTCAATAAAAATACATATCCGGTTTGTGACTTAGAGTCATCCGGATCAGTGTCAAAGCTAGAATCGACGTAACCGTTTACGACGAGCTCTTTGTCACCTCCATACACGAGAAACATATACTTTGTCCTTTTCAGATACTTCAGGATGTTCTTGACCGCTGTCCAGTGATCCACTCCTGGATTACTTTGGTACCTCCCTGCTAGACTTATAGCAAGGCACACATCAGGTCTGGTACACAGCATTGCATACATGATAGATCCTATGGCTGAGGCATAGGGAATGACTTTCATTTTCTCTCTATCTTCTGCAGTGGTCGGGCATTGAGTCTTACTCAACTTCATACCTTGTAATACAGGCAAGAACCCTTTCTTTGACTGATCCATTTTGAACTTCTTCAAAATCTTATCAAGGTATGTGCTTTGTGAAAGTCCAATTAAGCGTCTTGATCTATCTCTATAGATCTTGATGCCTAATATATAAGCAGCTTCACCGAGGTCTTTCATTGAAAAACTCTTATTCAAGTATCCTTTTATGCTATCCAGAAATTCTATATCATTTCCAATCAACAATATGTCATCCACATATAATATTAGAAATGCTACAGAGCTCCCACTCACTTTCTTGTAAATATAGGCTTCTCCAAAAGTCTGTATAAAACCATATGCTTTGATCACCTCATCAAAGCGTATATTCCAACTCCGAGATGCTTGCACCAGTCCATAGATGGATCGCTGGAGTTTGCATACTTTGTTAGCACCTTTTGGATCGACAAAACCTTCTGGTTGCATCATATACAACTCTTCTTTGAGATATCCATTCAGGAATGCAGTTTTGACATCCATTTGCCAGATTTCATAATCATAAAATGCGGCAATTGCTAACATGATTCGGACAGACTTAAGCATCGCTACAGGTGAGAAAGTCTCATCGTAGTCAACTCCTCGAACTTGTCGAAACCCTTTCGCAACAAGTCGAGCTTTGTAAACAGTAACATTACCGTCTGCGTCGGTCTTCCTCTTGAAGATCCATTTATTTTCGATGGCCTGCCGATCATCGGGCAAGTCAACCAAAGTCCACACTTTGTTCTCATACATGGATCCCATCTCAGATTTCATGGCCTCAAGCCATTTTGCGGAATCTGGGCTCATCATCGCTTCCTCATAGTTCGTAGGTTCATCATGGTCTAGTAACATGATTTCCAGAACTGGGTTGCCGTACCACTCTGGTGCGGAACGTACTCTGGTTGATCTACGACGTTCAGCAGAAACTTGATCTGAAGTTTCATGATCATCATCATTAGCTTCCTCACTGATTGGTGTAGGAATCACTGGAACAATTTTCTGTGATGTACTACTTTCCAATCCGGGAGAAGGTACAATTACCTCGTCAAGTTCTACTTTCCTCCCACTCATTTCTTTCGAGAGAAACTCCTTCTCTAGAAAGGATCCATTCTTAACAACGAATATCTTGCCTTCGGATCTGTGATAGAAGGTGTACCCAACAGTCTCTTTTGGGTATCCTATGAAGACACATTTCTCCGACTTGGGTTCGAGCTTATCAGGTTGAAGCTTTTTCACATAACCATCGCAGCCCCAAACTTTAAGAAACGACAACTTTGGTTTCTTGCTAAACCATAGTTCATAAGGTGTCGTATCAACGGATTTAGATGGTGCCCTATTTAACGTGAATGCAGCTGTCTCTAAAGCATAACCCCAAAACGATAGTGGTAAATCGGTAAGAGACATCATAGATCGTACCATATCCAATAAAGTACGGTTACGATGTTCAGACACACCATTACGCTGTGGTGTTCCGGGTGGCGTGAGTTGTGAAACTATTCCACATTGTTTCAAATGAAGACCAAACTCGTAACTCAAATATTCTCCACCACGATCAGATCGTAGAAACTTTATTTTCTTGTTACGATGATTCTCTACTTCACTCTGAAATTCTTTGAAATTTTCAAATGTTTCAGACTTGTGCTTCATTAAGTAGATATACCCATATCTGCTCAAATCATCAGTGAAGGTCAGAAAATAACGATACCCGCCGCGAGCTTCAACACTCATTGGCCCACATACATCAGTATGTATGATTTCCAACAAATCTGTTGCTCGCTCCATAGTTCCGGAGAACGGAGTTTTAGTCATCTTGCCCATGAGGCATGGTTCGCAAGCACCAAGTGATTCATAATCAAGTGATTCCAAAAGTCCATCACTATGGAGTTTCTTCATGCGTTTTACACCAATATGACCTAACCGGCAGTGCCACAAATAAGTTGCACTATCATTATTAACCTTGTATCTTTTGGTTTCAATATTATGAATGTGTGTATCACTACAATCAAGATCCAATAAGAATAGACCACTCTTTGAGGGTGCATGACCATAAAAGATATTATTCATAAAAATAGAACAACCATTATTCTCTGATTTAAATGAATAACCGTCTCGCAACAAACAAGATCCAGATATAATGTTCATGCTCAACGCTGGCACCAAATAACAATTATTTAGGTCTAATACTAATCCCGAAGGTAGATGTAGAGGTAGCGTGCCGACGGCGATCACATCGACTTTGGAACCATTTCCCACGCGCATCGTCACCTCGTCCTTAGCCAATCTTCGTTTAATCCGTAGTCCCTGTTTCGAGTTACAAATATTAGCAACCGAACCGGTATCAAATACCCAGGTACTACTACGAGCATTAGTAAGGTACACATCAATAACATGTATATCACATATACCTTTGTTCACCTTGCCATCCTTCTTATCCGCCAAATACTTGGGGCAGTTCCGCTTCCAGTGTCCAGTCCCCTTGCAGTAGAAGCACTCAGTTTCAGGCTTGGCTCCAGACTTGGGTTTCTTCGTAGGAGTAGCAACTGTCTTGCTATTCTTCTTGAAGTTCCCCTTCTTTCCCTTGCCCTTTTTCTTGAAACTAGTGGTCTTGTTAACCATCAACACTTGATGCTCCTTTTTGATTTCTACCTCCGCAGCCTTGAGCATAGCGAAGAGCTCGGGAATTGTCTTCTGCATCCCTTGCATATTATAGTTCATCACGAAGCCTTTATAGCTTGGTGGCAGTGATTGAAGAACTCTATCAATAACACTATCCTCGTCAACTTTGCAACCAAGTTGAGTCATATGATTGTAGTACCCAGACATTCTGAGCAAGTGTTCACTGATAGAACTATTCTCCTCCATCTTGCAGCTGTAGAACTTATTGGAAATCTCATATTTCTCAATCCGGGCATTTGCTTGAAATATTAACTTCAACTCCTGGAACATCTCATATGGTCCATGACGTTCAAAACGTCGTTGAAGTCCCGGTTCTAAGCCGTAAAGCATGGCACATTGAACTATCGTGTAGTCATCAGACCGCGACTGCCAGACGTTCAAAGCGTCTACATTAGCGGGAGGGGGCTTGTCACCTAGCGGTGCTTCAAGGACATAATTCTTCTGTGCAGCAATGAGGATAATCCTCAAGTTACGGACCCAGTCCGTGTAATTGCTACCATCATCTTTCAACTTAACTTTCTCTAGGAATGCATTAAAATTCAAGGGAACGGTAGCACGGGCCATTGATCTACAACAACATAGATATGCAAAAACTATCAGGACTAAGTTCATGATAAATTAAAGTTCAATTTAATCATATTAATTAAAGAACTCCCACTTAGATAGACATCCCTCTGGTCATCTAAATGATCACGTGATCCAAATCAACTAAACCATGTCCGATCATCACGTGAGATGGAGTAGTATTAATGGTGAACATCTTATGTTGATCATATCTACTATATGATTCACGCTCGACCTTTCGGTCTCCAGTGTTCCGAGGCCATATCTGCATATGCTAGGCTCGTCAAGTTTAACCCGAGTATTCTGCGTGTGCAAAACTGGCTTACACCCGTTGTATTTGAACGTAGAGCTTATCACACCCGATCATCACGTGGTGTCTCGGCACGACGAACTTTCGCAACGGTGCATACTCAGGGAGAACACTTGTACCTTGAAATTTTGTAAGGGATCATCTTATAATGCTACCGTCGTTCTAAGCAAAATAAGAAGCATAATAAGATAAACATCACATGCAAATCAAAATATGTGACATGATATGGCCATCATCATCTTGTGCTTTTGATCTCCATCTCCAAAGCACCGTCATGATCACCTTCGTCACCGGCGCGACACCTTGATCTCCATCGTAGCATCGTTGTCGTCTCGCCAACTATTGCTTCCTCAACTATCGCTACCGCTTAGTGATAAAGTAAAGCAATTACATGGCGATTGCATTTCATACAATAAAGCGACAACCATATGGCTCCTGCCAGTTGCCGATAACTTTACAAAAACATGATCATCTCATACAAAACCGTATAACTCATCATGTCTTGACCATATCACATCACAACATGCCCTGCAAAAACAAGTTAGACGTCCTCTACTTTGTTGTTGCAAGTTTTACGTGGCTGCTACGGGCTTAGCAAGAACCATTCTTACCTACGCATACAAAACCACAACGATGTTTCGTCAAGTATGTGCTGTTTTAACCTTCACAAGGACCGGGCGTAGCCACACTTGATTCAGCTAAAGTGAGAGAGACAGACACCCGCCAGTCACCTTTAAGCAACGAGTGCTCGTAACGGTGAAACCAGTCTCGCGTAAGCGTACGCGTAATGTCGGTCTGGGCTGCTTCATCTCACAATACCGCCGAAGCAAAGTATGACATGCTGGTAAGCAGTATGACTAGAATCGCCCACAACTCATTATGTTCTACTCGTGCATATCATCTACGCATAGACCTGGCTCATGATGCCACTGTTGGGGAACGTAGTAATTTAAAATTTTCCTACGATCACGCAAGATCTATCTACCAGATGCATAGCAACGAGAGGGAAGAGTGTGTCTACGTACCCTCGTAGACCGGAAGCGGAAGCGTCAAGTGACGCGGTTGATGTAGTCGAACTTCTTCGCGATCCAACCGATCAAGCACCGAACGTACGGCACCTCCGCGTTCAGCACACGTTCAGCTTGATGACGTCCCACGAGCTCTTGATACAGTTGAGCTTCACGGGAGAGTTTCGTCAGCACGACGGCGTGGTGATGGATATGATGTATTCACCGGCGCAGGGCTTCGCCTAAGCACCGCGACGGTATGACCGAGGTGTGTTTCTGTGGAGGGGGGCACCGCACACGGCTGGAACAATTCAACTTGTGTGTCTTTGGGTGCCCCCCTGCCCCCGTATATAAAGGAGCAAGGGGGGAGGCCGGCCGGCCCTCCTATGGTGCGGCTAGGGGTGCAATCCTACTAGGAATAGGATTGCAATCCTATTCCTAGTAGGAACCACCAAAGAAGGAAGAGAGGGAAAGGAAAAGAGGAAGAGGTGGCGCCCCCCCCCAATCCTAGTCCAACTAGGAACCCTAGGTGGGGCGCCGGCCAGCCCTATGGGCTGCCTCTCACTTTTCCATAAGGCCCACTATGGACCATCCCCCTTCGTAGGGGGTTCCGGTAACCCCTTCCGGCAATCCCGTTAAATCCGAAACTTTTCCGGAACACTTCCGGTGTCCGAATATAGTCGTCCAATATATCAATCTTTATGTCTCGGACATTCCGAGACTCCTCGTCATGTCCGTGATCTCATCCGGGACTCCGAACTACCTTCGGTACATCAAAACTCATAAACTCATAATACCGATCGTCATCAAACGTTAAGCGTGCGGACCCTACGGGTTCGAGAACTATGTAGACATGACCGAGACTCATCTCCAGTCAATAACCAATAGCGGAACCTGGATGTTCATATTGGCTCCTACATATTCTACGAAGATCTTTTATCGGTCAGAACCGCATAACAACATACGTTGTTCCTTGTGTCATCTGTATGTTACTTGTCCGAGATTCGATCGTCGGTATCTCCATACCTAGTTCAATCTCGTTACCGGCAAGTCTCTTTACTCATTCCGTAACACATCATCTCGTGACT